>CM014079.1:29446821-30674859 GCA_004119915.2 Collichthys lucidus | reverse complement strand
TGGAAATCAATGACCTTCTGTAAAAAACTTTCATTGCAGTAGAATGAGTCGTGTCACGTTACACATGACTCATGTTACTTGAAAACCATTTCAAGACATAGCATTGTTCCTAAGAATATGACTCACTGAGTCGTTCAGCACAGTGTTTTGTCATAAAGTTCTAAAATGCTGGTTACTTGTAATATCTCTTCTTGATCGATACAGTTGTTGAATTCGCATATAATAGAGGAGCCTTGATAGCAGCTTTGTGTTATTTTTGGATTGATGCAATCCAGCGTGCAGACTCAGCTGGAATTCTTGCATTTGCTAATCCATTATGGATTTTCCTTAATGTTCTTCCAGAGCCTTCACTGTCTATTAGTCTGAGAATAAGCATGAGCCAGTCAGATTGGACCCACACCCTCCCAGTTTACACCGACACTAATGACTTGTCCCTCGCTCCAGCCCTGCCACAGCCATCCACACATGGAACTCATTCTATCTGTACACAATACCAAGACCGCCTGCTGGATCATCCTGTAAAACAATCTGTTACTAAGGCAACAGGTGGTGCTGGAGACATCCATATATTAACAAGGAGCAGGAGTTGATTATGGTGGACAATCACTGAAAAGAAAGCGTATGAGCCAAGGAGACTTGGACAAACACAGAAAGGATGACATCAGTGTCCACACGTGCACATGATCTAGAAATTGAGTCATAGTGTTTGTCTTGGCCGGATTATCTGTAATTGCTATTATTGGCCTTTTGTTAAAAGCTTGTGTCAAAACGTGAGATGTTGCAGATATCGTCTTGCACATGCCAGGAAAACTGTTTGGAGAAAGGTTTAATAAGTCTCAGGTATTAATGCGTATTAAAGCTCTATAGGCTCATTTCTGTCAGATTAACATTGCAACATCACTGGACTGGGTAAGTATATTTACCCAACAAAGACAACAGGGGAAAAAGAACCTTAGAAAAACACTGCGCTCACTATCATAAAATCTCCCCGAGCACTCTGTTAAAGCCGTCGCTGTTTGAATCGTACTGTAAATATTTGAGTAAAGTGTGGGTTTTTCCTGGTGCGCCTTTACTTTGCTTTACTGTGTGGAACGAGAAGCCACATAAGACTCCTTCCCCGTATAATGTAACAACAGATTTTTGTAAAATCCAGGCCTGTTCCGAATGAACAGAGCCTGTTTCGCAGAGTTTAATACAAACACTTTGCCCCAATCAGTGCTTTGCGCGACCACATTCCTCGATGGCAGAGCCCTCATGTTCCATTAAACCCACATTTCAACCTCAAGATGACGATAAAACTCCAGACCATAATTCACCCATGCATGCTCTACATTTTTAACATGCCTTTTGGAACAAAGGCAAACTGGTACGTGACTTACACCCTTTTCGTAGATCTTTGTTGTGAGTGTACAGTAATGATGCAGTCATGACTCGTGCATGCTGCACAGTCAGGACTTTTACGCACAAAAGGAGTTGACTTTGGCTTTAAGCTCTGCTGAAATGTCAAGAATTGGGTCTGACTGTTGATAGCGCTGGGTTACAACACACCTGATCAGCAGGAGTACAATAGACATTCCTGAGCTGACCCTCGACTGTGTTTAATGCTTAACCTTGTCGTAAACAGAGAGATATAGATCGGTTTTAAAAGCGGATTCTGTTGCGTCATGGCACCGTGTCTGAGCAACAGTAAAGTGTTTTGATGAGGCCACATGATGAACACCTCGAGATGAGGTGGAAACAGATTTTTGACACAGACAGCTCATCCTGGAGGTGGTTGGCACGACTGCCCAGACTTTGGGAGGAGAAGATGTGGTGTTGTGTTTGATGAAGCGGCACAGATGCCTTTTTGGGTGTGATGATTAACTGGGGATGACTGGTGTGAGCTGCAAGTGACCTGAGATCAAATCAAGTCTCGTCCAACACAACCTCCTACTCACAAGTCTCTTTCTCTTTCACACTGCTGTATGCCTTTCCACCTACCGTTTTCCTTCCTCTTGTTCCCTTTGTCAACTCTCCTTCTCACACTTCCTTTCCCCTTCCTGTTTTCTTTTATCGTTTCTTACCCACATCTCTCTTTTCCTAGAAAGAGACAGAGCCTCTTAGAAACCAGCCACAAAGCCACTGCAGCTGTGCATATCTTCCAATGTAAAACAAAACCTGACAATTCACAGTGAGTCCCTGTACAGCTACCCTCATGTGGTCAGTTCTGACTGCTGGCATCGGTTCATTCAAAAAACCATTGAGTGCCCAAAGTGCTTTACATAAGACACTAAGACAACAACAACCGAACCAACAAATAAGCTGAAACTTTTATGGCTGCACGTTACATCAAATTACATCATTTTAGATGTTTTGTTTTAGACATTTACGCAAAATTCAGCCAGACATGTGGCAAACATTAAACCTGCTTAAGGTCAACATGTTAACATTGTCATTGTGACCATATCTGTTTTTTTTAAATGTGGGAACAATGAGCACACCAGTGCCTGCTGTCCTGGTGTTGGTGTGTATAAAGTATAAAGAAGATGAATGCTAACTCCGCCAGCTCACATGTTCTTTGTTGTTAGAAAAGAGGAAGCAGCATAAAGCAAACATCCCCTCTGATTACTATAATTGGTTTATAGAGTGAATGACTGCATATGCCTGCCAGCAACCTCTGATGACTGATAATGCATACCTGTCTCTGTTATGCCCCTGAGGTGAAAACAACACTCATTGTTTGGAGTGAGCGGGCCAAACCTGAGAGTCACGTGCAAAACAGGATGGATGATTATGGATCATTTACAGATATTATTGAGTTAGCTTTACTTCTTATTACTGTAAGTTATTATCTAATTTTGTTTCAATTTTGTATTTTTAATAGCATCATTTTACTTGTCACAATTTATATTAAAATCTAAAAATAGCCACTGATCATTAAAGGCAAACTTTAGGCTAAAATGTTAAAATGTGAGTTTTTAGACATTTTCTCTGACACAGCAGGGAATTTTCATTTCGAGGTTTTCAAACTGGAACTCAATAATAATAGGTGGTTTAGTGTTTTGTCTCATGATTTGGCCTAAATTCAAGGCTGAAGTTACAATTTTTGTGGACTGTGTTAATAATACGAGAACCTTGCGTTGCTTACCCATGACATCATCATTTTGGTACCATGGCAACGTGAGCAGGGAGCATAGAGGACATCAGAGTATTGCATCAGAAAGTGAAATATATTATATTTGTGTGTGTGTGTGTGTGTGTGTGTGTGTGTGTGTGTGTGTGTGTGTGTGTGTGTGTGTGTGTGTGTGTGTGTGAGGAGAACAGAAAGTGTTGTTGTAGTGCTTGTGGCTTTGGCATCACGGTCTGTTCATACTGGTGCTAAATACAGTTTATAGTATGTCATAAATATGAACCACAGCTTTATTCTGTGAAACAAACATTGAAGTTCTACAGAAAAAGTTCACTGTATCATCTCCTGAGAAAATATGATGAATTTTTTCCTTTTTATGAAACGGATATAAACACAGCTGGACAGAAGAAGTCATCATTAGGTTTATTTTTTATTTATTTTTTAGCTTTATTTGACAGAGAGAGCTTGAAGAATGACAGGAAATGTGGGAAGACAGAGATGGGGAATGACGAGAAAGAACCACAGGTCGGATTCGAACGAAATGTTTGGAGATCTCTGTTCTGATAATCACCATTTAAACCATAGATAATCTGCATATATCTTTGACATGGTGAATATTGTTTTATATAAGTTATATCCTGATCTTCTTCTATATTTTTTACTTATGAACTAACAAAAGAATATAATGTAAGAATTAGTTCACAAACACAGCACACAGTTTTTTTGTTCTCAAAGATGTGTTTCCTTTGGCAGTGCTTCTTGGTCTCACTTTAGAGAAGATGGATTGTTGAAGACTGTTTTCTCATCATAGTAAAAATTGTGTGAAAAAGGAAAGTCATTCTTCATCATACTCAACAGGCGGCCAAAGCAAAAATGTTCAAATCAAATCAGACAAACCACATTCTTAACCATGCATAACTTTAAGCCTTAATATAATCCGAACAGGTGACTTATATATAAATTCACACTCAGTACAGTTGTCATGATCGAGGAAATTAGCTATACAGGCCAAAACTGGTCTTTGTACCAGGCTGTAAACATGTTTATTTCTGCTGTGAATCTGGAAATTATAATACAGGACTTGATTTATTCTGTAGCCAGCCTCAAGTGGACGTTTTAGGAACTGCAGTTTTTAGCACTTCTGCGTTGGCTTCACTTCACAGCTACCTTAAATGTTAACATACTTACAACACCGTGAATACAAGTGTGTGTGTTTGTTCTGTGCTGCTTCTGCTGTCGGTATGTTTGTGGATCCTGTCAGGAGGACACGCAGCAGTAAAATGAATGCAACCTTTACTCACCACCCTAAGAAAACACGTTTTGTGTGGTCGGGAAAAACCTAGATAAAGATCAGAGAGTCAGAGTGAAATAAGGGGACTTTGTCAGGGTTCATACAGAGGTGATCTTTTTAACAAATGGGTAATGTAATATTGCAGTTTTATGAAAGTAATGAGTAATTAGTAATGGAATTCCTTTTCTGAAAGGACAAATGTTGGCACAAATGGTTGTCTCATATCTTATGTCCATCTGGCAGTGTGAGCAGACACTTTCAACACAGGTGATAAAGTCACATCACATCAAAATGTATTATAATGTGTCTGCTTGTCATTTCTCTTCATGACTAATTATGTTGTGGTTGGCTGCTTCGCATGATTGCTCATACACAACCAAAAATCTCACCACCGGAAATCGGTATGGCCAAGAAAACCACACAGGTGCTGAATGTCCAGGCCCTGCTGCCGTTCTGAGACCCCCTCCTTCCTCTTCAGTAGATGCTCCAACACAGTTATCCAAAAACAGCAATTCTCTCCATCCTCCTCCTCTTACACACTCTCCATCCCCCCAGCTCCTCTGTGCTTACTGAAGGAGTTTCGTCTGTCAGACTGGATGTACAGTACGTACATGCAGCAGAATTTTGGTGAATCTGTTGCAATTTTCACCTTAATGTTAAAATCTATCTTCATCCTTATCCTAGTCCTTACAGCCATAATTAAAGGAATATTATATAAAAAGTCTTCTGAGGATCAATACACCATAGCCTTGAAAAGCATAGGAAACTGAATAACTGATGAGGCAAAGTGAGGAACTGTTCCTGTTCTGGGACCTTACTGGTAACTTAAATTTTAATTCGGTGATTGCCAAGTTGCACAACTTGAAAGTCCATTGGTACTGTTTTCATTAGTGTATAATCACCTGAAAATAGTAATAATTCTGTTTGACCATGTCTGTTTCACCATGTTGACCCACCATGTTTCTATAGTTGCCCAGAGGGAGTGGAAGGAGAGAATGAGCCAAGGGGGACACCACCAGATGCCACTAAATCCTACATACTGGTCCTTTAGTACAATATCGACATAAGGTGGATAGACCATTAATATGTGAATAAACTCAACTTACATTGTCCAAATGTTACATTGTGCTTTCTTAATGCATTTCCTAAATATAGTTGTGTTTAATCAAATCACCATACCATAATTGACCCACAGAAAACCTGCTACCAGGTAGTATTATTCCAGACACTGCAGCACTTGGTCTCTGGATGTCTGAGCAAATAATGTAGCTATGCGTTTGCTGTATTCATTGGTGAAAATCTACATGTATACAGCAGGGTTGGGACTCCATTGACTGCCTCCCTGTACCTTTAATTTTCAGGTTGGGCTAGTGCACAGTTATTCCTGGTTGCCAGCACATGACCAGAGTGTGTTGGAGATGACAGCCAAATGTCCTGGCTGAGCAGTCAACACACTAAAGTCCTTCTGTCACAAGAACACTGAGCTCCTGGGCCACTGGGCCGCCAACAGCAAGTGTTTATACACTTGATACAAAACACACAAAATGTCGGTCAGGTAGATCGTCTAAAATTCTCACCTAAGAACATTTAGGTAATGTACAGTGTTGTGTTAATCTCTTGCATGAGACTCTCTCTCATACTAGTTCTGGAAATGAATCCTCTCAAAATATCCACTGTCCTCATCTTAATTAGTTAAATTGAAATCATATTCTTCCATGAAGAACTCCCAAGGGGCCCCTGGGAATCTTTATACCGAGTTTGGAAACAGTAGTCCAAGAGGTTACAGAAAACTGCCCTTTGAGCACTCCAAATCCCCAGACTGGCTGGGAAAATCTATACAGAGAGAGTAAGTTGGGAACTGTAGTGTAGTCGTAGCTCAGTGGTATACTGTCCAAGATAGATTGGTGAAAAAAGAACATACACATGCTTATTAAAAACATGATAAAAGGTTGAGAAGCTGTTTTGTTTTACTACCGCAAAAAGGGGAAATTCAGAAGTCTTATTATGTATCTTCTCAGGCTCCATTTGCATTCGGTTTTTAAACTTGTTTGAAGCTGTAATATAATATATATATAATATAAGAAAAGTGGATTACTTGGTTCTCATGTCACATGATGACACATGAATATTTAGTGAGAAATATTGATTGATCATTTATAGCAGTGTTACTGAGGCGTACCAACTCTCCTCTACCATCATCCACCACCATCATGACAGACGTTAACTGACAGTTTACACAGGAGTCAGGTTTATTATTAATGAAAAGATTATTTATAGTTTTGCTTGAATAAAAACCCTGATCTATAACTTTACCTCCACTCACTATGTTGCCGTTGTATTAGCTTACCTGCATAAACGTGACTGAATGTGTAAGACTGAAACAAAATATTGCGGCAAATGAAAATCTTATTTCAAATGACATTCCATCATCAACATAGTGTTTTGATTGTATTTTGTGTTTGTATTATGTAAAAGAATTAATTTCATTTTCAAAAAATATTTCAGAGATTCCTCCAAGTACCACCACAAGGAGGTCACGTACCACCAGTGGCACATGACCCACAGTTAGAGAGCCAGTGGTTTATAGATATACAATGGAATCCACTGCACAGATACCAAGAGAAATGACACCCGGTTCTAGAGAAAGGGATAATCAGTGATAATTAAATGAATCTGAAATGGTCTGTTTGACAGTGTTGACAGTCTATTGGGTTCATAATGTTGTCTCTCTTACCTGCTAAACCTTTGAGAATTTCAATCAAACTATTGCTTGCCTCCAGGGCTTTACAGTAAAACAGTTGTGGTATTCTCTTGTAAAAGTTGTAACATGTATGCCTAGGACATTTGGAGGCCACTGACTGGATAGTCTCCTTGTTAAAGCAAATTATGAAATGTATCCCTGTCATCAACTGTCGTACTTAGGTTCAACTGTGAAATGTATACCTACAATTATCTGCAAACTTTAGGTTAAAACATGAAATGTAGCCTCACACCTTTCCTCAGTATTTAGGTCAAACTATGAAATATATTCCTGTAATTAACTTCAAGTGTGACAGTTGGATGAAAGCCTAAAAATGATTTATATCCTGTCCACCAGCCTCTGTGTCTAGTCTAGCCCAATCAGCCCTTTTGGGGGTGCGTGTTGCAGTTAGAGGAGAGCTAACCTAATACAGCCCTGTTTGCAGACAGATGTGTGTAATCACCGGTCTAGTCTGTTATTGTAATGTCAACAACAGTAAAGCCTCTGTAAAGGTGCATAAACACCTGCATCTGAAAGAGAAAATGACATGGGTGGATACAGGGACAACACAAGAGGTAGGGAGGGAATGAAGGGATGAAGATTGAGGACAGTAGAATGGAAGAAGTGTGTGTGCGTGTGTGTGTGTGCGTGCGTGCGTGTGTGTGTGTGTGTGTGTGTGTGAGTGTGTATGTGTGTAAGTAAGGCTTGAGACATATTTATTAAATATGGCGATATCTTAGTAGTAATGTATATTTAGCGATTGTAACAATTTAGAGTTTGTTTTGTGTTTCCTATTTTATTTTGTAGTTCTCCCCTGTCTGTGTCTTGCATTTCTACTTCCTGCCTTATTTTCCCGCCTGTTTTTGATTATGCACCTGTCCCTGATTAGTTTCACTTGGTGTCCTGCCTGGTTATGACTGACTCCCCAGACACAAAACTGGACAAATTACATGAACATTATGTTTTGCCCTTTAACTTTTAAATCAGAAACAAAACACCTCATCATCCCTGTTTGCCGATGGGCCTGGAAGCTGTGTTTGGTCTTGCTGCTCTGAGATAAACGTGCCAACTTCTTTTGAATATTAGTCATTTAAATTAAAAGAGCTTGGAAATAAGTGTGGCATTATGAAATGAAAGTACTTTGAATTATTTATTTATTTTAAATAAAAACCTATTTATTGAAATATGTTGACCCATATTTATATTACAATAAATACAGTAATTCATGCATGTGCATGTGGTGTGTACTTCTTCTTATAAATATAATATCCCAGCACCTGGCACTGCTCTTCTGGTCCGTCCACATACCTCTCTCTCTCTCGTGCAGCTAAATGCTAACCCAGCCCACACACATCTTTTATTTATTTATTACTACTTACAATATTGCAAATGTTGTTTAATACTCCCATACTCCTATAATACTACGTTGATTATCATATAGGAGGGGTTTATGTACCAGCTCTGTTACAGTTGCCTGCAAACCATATTGCATGTCTGCTATGGAGTAGAATAAAACACCCTTGCTCCGACTGCTATTACGCCTATTGCCAAGTCTTTTAAGTTTACTGACTAACTAAATAGTCTGCTGCTGCTGGACAAATATAATGCCATCAGGAAAAGGATGGTAAGATAGTGATACAATACTAGAGAGTTATACAAGTCAGGGTACAGTATGCTGAAAAGTGTGTACGGTGTACACACACACACCCCGACAAGGACACAGAGTTATGTGTCAAACTGTGTCATCATGGTATTAAAATGGCACTATGTTTGACAATGTTTTCTATAGGTTGACCATAATTTTACTGAATCTATCTAGCAAAGCAGGGAGGTAGACAAATTAAATAAACTGCTAAATAACTTTGGGGTGGTCCTAAACTTGATCTTAGTAAAGAGTAACACTTAAAGCAAGCTTAAAGTAACCTGCATTAGGCTTAGTACATACATAATATATGTATATTATTGTTTCCAAGAGACATGAACACCCTTATATTATGGAGGCACACTCCTGTGCATAAAAAAGTAAATGAATGAATCCAGATGGGAAAAACACACAAACAAGACAACAACACAGTGAAAACATGTTATTTATAAATCATTATTCATACTACAGGATCACAATCTGATCTGGACGAGTCTTTTATTGTAATGCAAGCCCAGAACTGGTCCCAAAGAATCACTGCACCACATACCGTACTGTGTCTATACCTACTTTTACCTATTTCATCACTGTATTTATGGTATTATGTTGCGCCATTGTATACTGCTACTATACTACTTTGTAACGTGTTGTTGTTGCACCAGTGAATAAACCACTTTAAATTTTATCCCACTGTTTACATACATGTGTATTCTTGAAGATAAATATCTACTGGACCTGATTAGAGCTGACATACTGCAGCTTCCAAATGAAGTCGAACGTGTGAAGACAAAAACAACAGGCAGGAGACACTGTGGCTCGAGGGGAAAGTATCAGGTCATGTAGATGTTGGTTAGTGTGAACTGATGTTTTTTACAAGCCAAACAGACAGAGGGAAGGAAAAAATCCAAAGAGTGGGAGGAATAGTTTGTTGAAAGATCTTTGCACTCTGCAGGGCTGCACAATTACACAAGAATCATCATAATTGTAGTTGTTGGAGTGTTCACAATGCAACTTTATGAAAAGAAAGACGAAGTTATGGGTCTTCATAATTATATAATTTGGTGTTATGGAGTTTTATAGAAAAATTTGCCTTTTCTCCCTCCACCAGGTTTGATCACCGCTTCAAGAACCAAAGGTGAGCTGTTGTATAACAGCTTTGCTTCATTAATAACATTCAGTTTTATAACAGTCACGGGAGTGCTTCGGCAGTGTCTGAGCATCTCATGACCGTGTGTAGAGAGGTCAGCGATGTCAGGCGAGCTTGTTTGTTTTGGGATGAAACTGTACTGACCCTCATCCCCTCCAACACTCTGCAGGGGAAAGCCAAGGTTGTTAAAGAAGGAACAAGCTACTGTGAGAAGAGCATTTGCAAGTACTCTGTCTGGATCTAAAGCTACCCCTAAACCAACGGGCCTCAACAATGAAACACTTGTATGTAAAGGTACAAAAGAGAGGTACAGGTAAAAGTATTTTTCCATAAGACATATGTCTGATTGTTAATTTGGAAATAAATGTCCCACATATTTCTGGGATTTTTACAATTTTTTTATCCTAGGTGGGCACATGACCATATATGGTAACTTTATTGACTTTGATTTGCAGCAAACTGATTTCCATGCCTTTTTTTTACTTGTAGTTTTTTGAAATTACCAACATTTGTTTCAACGCAAAAGTGAAGTTTTTAAATTAAATTTCAGGGTCATACCTAATATGAAAACCAAAGTAGTTCCAAACGCCGGATTTGAAGGATGGTGGAGGATTTTCGATATCTTCTGTCTCAGCTGCTTGGTCTGAATGAATGTGGGAGGCGCAGTGTAGTGGCACTGCACTCGACAATGCAACCTAAGGCGGAGTAGTTGAGCGCAGATCCACTAAGTGCATTGTCAGAAGTTGATAAAATAAATTGCATATTGTTCAATTCATAGTGCGTACCGAACCGAGACCACTGTATAGAACAGTTCAATACAGATACATGTATTGTTGCACCCCTATTAAATACTAATGAAAACACAATTATACACATAATTTTATATTTTGGAAATACACCCTTGAACGTTTTAAGATTCTAAAGCTGAAAACTTGACCCATACATTAGATGCTGAAGGTTCACCACAACTATTTCCTTAGAGGGAGGAAGACTTGGTCCAGCGCTGTTGTGCACAGTATGTGCATGTCTGCATTTTCATGAGTGTGTGCTTGGATAGGTTCAACCTTCTGACCACCAACCAAGTTGTGTGCAGTGACTCTGGTACACTGACGTCCTTACTACAACATTAGCAATTAAAATAAACTGTATTGAATTCTCTGTCTAAACAACAATTTTAAAAGCAGCCACTAAGAAGCTGGAGTCAGCAGACCCGAACAGCCCTGCTGCGGCTTTATAAACCTCTACAGCAGTTACATTGTTAAAAAAATACAGTATATTATAATTAAGCCTGATGTATACACTATTTAAGTATACACTTAAATGTTATTCCAAGCCTTTAAACATTTTACACATCTCAATGTGAATTCCTCAGAGAGATGTCTCACTGTATACTCCATCCTGTGTGTGGTAGAGCTGCGAATGAATTAACCTGTTTAATTATTATATTTAGATTTCAGTCCATTTTATTTTGCACTGAGATTGAACCATTTTGTGTGTGTGTGTGTGTGTGTGTGTGTGTGTGTGTGTGTGTGTGTGTGTGTGTGTGTGTGTATGTTTCTACCAAGGCAAAAGTACTCCATGTTTGTTTACACAAAACGCCGCCCAATTAATTGTTACATAATCACTGGCTTTGTTACATCCATTGTTTCACTGTATGGGTACAGTCAGTGTGTGTACTTTGGAACTGGATGACCACAAACAGCAACAACACAACAGAGAGAACGACAACATTATGTTACAGCACATCAGAACTACTCCATCAAACTTAAATCTTGTTTACACAGAACACATAGTGTACGGTTTCATGGGAACAGGACCAATTAAACTGTATCTCTATTCAGTCTTACTGAAGTACAAGAATACATGTTGGGTTATTGAAGTTATGTAACAAATGTCAAGTGGTAGATTTGACTGTTCCAAATTTGTTTTTAGCCAGTCTGGGATCAGCCAACTGATACCAGACTATTTAAGGGCAGTTTGACCAAGAAGTAGGGGGACGGAGTGATGCATCAGATGATCTGGCCTCCAGAGTCACCTGATGTGAACCCAATAGACCTTTTTTATAGCAGCCGTTTTGACATGACCGCTTCATTTATTGTAGCAGAGCCTTTCCAGTGAGCCAACATGCCACAGCAGCACCCTGACTGTTTGACATAAATGGAACGGGACTTTAATTAGTATCATTGGTAACACTTGCATTTACCTATTACTATTTCATATCAAAATGGCTGCTGAGAAAAAGGTCTGTATGAAAGATGTGGGATGAGTTGGACCACACAATGAAGAAAAAGCAGCCAACAAGCACTCAGGACTTCTGGGAACTCCGTAAACATGTTGTCGACTACGCTTGAGGTTCTTGGAATTTTCAGGAAAGGGCTATTTAATGTATGCCAACAGTACCTCTGCAACACAACTGATGGACTCAAGCACATTAAGAAAGAAAAAATCCCATTAGTTAACTATTATAACTATAACTAATTGAAAACTATTTTAGGTGATGACTTTGTGCATCTGACTGAGAGAAGCCAATAGAGTGCAAAGCATCAAAGCAAAGGTGGCTAATTTAAAGAATCTAAAATATACTATACCTTTAAATTTCATTATTTTCAACAATATATCTTTCCTTACTTGCCATCTGACACATCAGAAAAAGACCAGACTGTTTTAAAGGGAGTTTTTAACATGGCTGTATGTGCTACTGATTAGTAGTTTAGTAGTGCACAGACAAAGTTTGTCAGATAAACACAGCAGCAAACATCTGTTTTTGTTCAATTGTTTTTTGTATTGAGATGAAATAAACAATGGAACAGATGAGAAAGGTTTCTAGATGATCAAAAAAATAAAATACTTGTCAGTTTACTGCTTTGTTTATGATTATTGCTGATTAAAAAACTTTTCTAGGGCACCAGAAAATCTTGTTATGTCAAATACATCTCAGTGAAATAGCAGGTTCCAGTCTATTTTTTAGATTTGCGCAGATATGGTTTTCTTTACTTTTTGGGTCATAGGTTGCAGAAGCAAAAAGTAAAGACAAGTTGCTCCACAGCTTTAGCCCTGCAGAAGATCTTTTCTTCTGTTTAAACGTTTAACATGTTCTGCTGTGGCCTCTGTTAGCTTATTAAACTGTCAGTAAACACTCAGTAAATGCTTCACATTTCTGTGTCATTGTTTATTTCATTCTTCAAGTGATAATGAAGACCTTTGTTTCGCAGAGTTATTCAATGCAAGGATTTTCACTTTGAACAGATTTCTCAATTCTTTGAACTCAAACAAAGTGGTGGCTGAGGTTTCTTCTGTAGGGCACTGAGGAAATGTGAAACATCATTGACCTAAATAGATGCCACATCAACCATTATACACACAACAAACAGGAACAGCAAGAAACAGCAAACTCATCTCTCTGATACTCTTTCCACCCCTTCTTTCAGCTCCTGCTTTGTGTCATTATATTTATTTGTCAGTGCAAAAGGACTTACAGTAGTTTTTGTGTACATGCATCGTATTATGTGATGTGACTACACAAAGGGTCTATAGATAAACTACAGCTTCCATCCACCGTCACACAAACCGCTTCAAATAAAGTGGACTGAAAAAGAAGTTTTTTAGTGTCAAAGTCAACCGTGATGGAGCAGAGAGAAAAGAGAAGGAAAACGACTTCAACTGCAACTGCAGAAAATCTGTGCTTTGTCTCACAAACTGTGACAAACCTTCCCTTTTACTCTGTTCAACTTACTTCAATTTTTAGACAATGGACCCTTTTCATATTAACTTGTCAAAGTGGAAAAACCACAGGTGGAATTAATAACATTAATAATAGCTCCATTCTATTAGGTGTTCCAGAAAGCCATTCCAATGAGTAAGCATGCACAATGCCAGAGTGCTGGAACGTCATCATTTTCCTGCTTTGTCAAAATGTCTGCAGTGAACTAGGTCTGTACCATAGGCAGTATAAATATGGATGGCATATCCACGACGTCACCCACAGGTTTCTGTGTGAAGGTCAGTGTGGTATCTCTGGAAACCACTGTGTTGGCAGTCGTGCCTCTTCCGCCTCCTGGTTAATCAAAAAAATCGACAAAGTGGTAAATCATAAGCAGACCTGAAGCAGAGTGGGTGACACCTGGGCGCTCAATCAAAGCTGCCACACTGTTAATTATGTGTAACTTTAACCATTAATATAATTTGAACGCTCAGTACAGTTTTCATCAAATTAGCTTTAGAGACCAAAGCCATTTTTTGTAAATATGTAACATGTAAATTCAGGCATGATATGTAGCCAACCTCAAGTGGCCATTCAGGGAACTGCAGGCATTGGCACTTCCACATACGGTTAATTTTTTAGCCATAGAGGTTGCCGTCTGGTGAGCATGCACAAAGCATGCTCAAACTGTCCTTTTCCGGCTCAAAATGAATCAACTCTAAAAATGAATAAATAAAACCAGAATATAAGGAGACAAACTGGTACAGGTGGTGATAAGCATTGGCATAACAACTAATACTGCGTCTCCCATGAAGCGTCCCCTATTTAGTGTCTGTCCCATTTGCCCTGAGGTTTATTTTAGGAGCTAATTTGGCTGTATTTTTATCATGTTTTCAGGTCAAGTAAGGCAACCTCACCTGCACCTGAGGAATGACTGCAAACAAACACACTCTCTCACACACACACTCCTTCATCCAGCTCTGTTGGCGGTGAAGCTTTGTAAACAACTTTTTGTATCTTTCTGTGCAAGCCTTATGCAGGTTAGTGTGAGAAGTCTGTTTGTGTTGTGTGAGCCCCCTCTTCATCTGACATTATCTCACCTCATCGTCCCACATGCCATCCAACTCACATATAATACATGCCTTTCTGGTTTGGGATCCTTAACCAAGAATATTAAAACAACACTGTGTAGAAATTTGTATTTTTGTGATGTTAGCACCCCCAGTTTCAGAGAGTAAATATGGACAGCTGTTCATGTGGATTTCTTGACTGTATAATTATACTTATTATCAAAAACTAGCAACCCAACTAATTTGCTAACAGCCAAACATCAAGTAAGGTCAACAACATAAGACATAGCAGCCAGCTAATTTTACTTGCTAGTCCAACAGCAACAAGCCCAACTCGGGGTCTGTCTTTTAGCCTTTTATTTCACAATTTCCCAGATCTAAAGCAGTGGCTCCTTTTCTCTTCTAAACTTCCTCTGTCAACTTCCTCTCTGGTCTTTTTCCCTCTATCATTATGTCCATAAAGGCTGCTGATGTCACAGTATTGAGTTTGTTTCGGTGTTTTCCTGTTTTATTTTGTAGTTCCACCCACGTCTGTCCTACTTCCTGTCTTGTTTCCCGCCTTTTTTGATTTTGCACCTGCCCCTGATGCGTTTCACCTGTCTTTTATTAGTTCGGTCTATTTAGTTCTTGTGTTTGATTGGTTCCCTTGTCTGTCCGTTTCACGGTTTCTGGTGTTCTTGTATTCTTGTGTCTGTGGATCACGCCCTGGTTCTCATTGTTCTCGCTGTCTTTGGACTTTCAGTGTTTTTCATAGTGTTTCATGCTTCCCAGTTTTTGTATTTGTTCTTGCTTCTGCCCTTTTGTGTTTTTTGCCTTTTTGCTAAAATTAGTTTTTGTTTACCCACACCTCCCTGCATTTGGGTCCTTTCTGGTTACCCCCCTCTCTCCACTTATACAACAGCATAAAGGAATTGGATGAGATTTTCTTGGAAAAATCCAGAGGATGTGACGTTTATGCACGTTCCCAGGTGCCTTATTCCTCTCTCTGCTTCACTGGCTAACCTTAGCTTAGAGATGGTGTTAGACTTTGGACTTGGTTTTGTAGTGTGCTGGTTGTTGTTAGTCTCTACGATTACAGAAAACCCTGTGAACCATATTAAGACATTATGGTTAAGATGGCTATTATTAGCTTGCTAGCTAACGTAGTAAAATTGGTGAGAATATCTGATTTGGCTGTTTCTTTTCCATTAGTTGACCGTTTTACATAATGTTTTGTAATTTGAGGTATACAGTGTTATTTCTGTTAAATGAAATTTTAATGACTCCCAGTGTATCGTATAAAACAGCATTTTGCATCTAACCTGACATCACATGTTATTCATTAACCATTCAACAGTTACTCTTATTTCTAGGAGACGTAAGGAAAGGAAGGCCGCTCAATGACTCCACACATGAGGAACCCTGGACAGCATATCAGCCATGGCTGTGGCTTGAAGGGTAGAGCGGGTCGTCCACTAATCAGATGATCAGGGTTCGATCCCCTCCAATGTGCATGTTGAATTGTCCTTGGGCAAGTGTATGAATGGTTAGCTCCTCAAACTGAGCAAATTGGCACCTTGCGTGGCAGCCAATGTGTGTGAATAGGTGGATGAGATATGTAGTGTAAAGCGCTTTGAGTAGTCAGATGACTAAAAAGGTGCTATACAAGTACAGTCACCATTTACCATGTTGTGGGTTCCCTTCACATGAGTTTGATATGTGGTGTTAGGAGATGATGCGTGGGAATGAAAGCTTCACTTGGATGGAGGAGGGATGGGGATTTATAGCTGGGGGGTGCTAGGGCCAGGGGCTTCCAACTACCTCCAGTGACCTGCCACATTATAAAAATAGAACACATAATAGGTAAACATGCCAGAGGGCTAAATGATTGTCAGGCTTTGTGCAGTCCAGTCAAGTTCTTTCACACTAAACTGGGACAAATATTTCTTTATGGACCTTGGCTTTGTGCTTTGTTTTTGTTGAAAGGCACAGTCAAGATTTATTAAAGGTCCAGTGGGTTAAATGCGGAGAAGTAATTTCACATTCAACGTGATCAATGAAGTTTCTAAACTAAAAAATAAATACAAAAAAACTACTTGAAAGTAAAAATTGTGGTGTTTGTGGTACCGTAGAATGAGCCTTTGATATCTACAGATGCCACAGGTCTTCTTCCACAGTTCCGTCATGTTGCACCGCCATACAATAACCCAGAAAGGACAAACTAAACACTGACTCCAGATAGGAAGCTAAATGTTTTTTACTAGTTTCTAGTGGCTACCATAGACTCTCCTTCATGTTACCCCTAGATACCACTAAATCCTCCACTTTGGTCCTTAATTTTCTGTAGAGTCCTAGTCTAAACCATTAAAAAACGCCCCAAAATCCAGGTATATAAAAGGATATGGAGTGTCAACATACTTTTGCCTATTTCCTAATATGTTAATTAACTCACACTCCCATGAGTTGATCAAAGCATTCCTTGTGGGGGCCCATCATATCAAAACATCTGAACACTTTGGTAGATACAAAAAAAAATGTTTCTTTTGTAACCAAATGTTCTGTTCTTGTCGTTCCAGTTCACTTACTGTCTCCCTCTCAAACACATACATAAAAAAAGGGTTTAACCTGCATCCATCCATAGAAAATCAGTGGAACAGTCAAGTAGATCAATATCACAGGAGTGTGACGCATAGTAGGCCTAACACTGACTCTTTAGCTCTCCTCCAAAGGTCTCGTAAATCCAAGGAATGCTTTTATTTTTGCCGTCCACAAACCTTTTATAACAACATTGCACAACATGAGAAACATAACAAGCTATTTTGAGGAGGCTTTTGTCCTTGGTGCTTTACAGTACAGTGAATAGATAGAGTTTTGAATATGGGCAGGCCTGATGGGATTTAAACTTAACACTGACAATGTTATTGCAACAACTCACCCAATGATCTACACTCACAATAGGACATTAGAGCCACTGGGCTCTACCTGAAATCCATGTTTGATGTTAGAATACCTTCTCTGTTGTGAAAATAGACCTCACAACAGTCACTTTACCGGCAAGTGATATAATCACAAGGTGCCCTTTCTGATCTTTAGTTATGCACTAAGGTCTGCTGACATGAAGCAGTGTGTTGCATCATAGAACAGTCAGATGTCTTTGTAAAAGTAAAAGTTTAAATGGTCTTTAACTATCCTGAATGATAAAGAATGGGAAGGCTCCGGAAGCCTAATAAAATATTGTTGGCAATTATATTTATATATGAATTAAGTAGTAAGTAGTAATAAAGTACATATTGATGCATCTTTTTTATATGTTGCATACATAATAAAAGTTTCATACCTCATGGTTTCATTTCTGCTTCCATTACTATCATTGCATCAGTACTCATCAAATACAATGATAACTTATGACACTGCATGGACTGTTATAGCACACTATGAGTTCTTACTACAGTTGATTGTTGAGGTCTGTGTGTGTGTGTGTGTGTGTGTGTAAGCCTCATCAGCCAACCTCTAGTTTATAACTAGTCAAGAGCATCTATAAGATTCTTGAAGTCACATCTATAATGATTTATGACTATAGGGCATCAAAAAGCATTATGTGTGTTTATGAGTGTAGTCATAAAGAATTCTGAATGCATTACAATTCACTATAAATACCCTCATAATGCACTATAAATGTGTTTTTATAGAAAGTGTATAAATATCTAAACAAAAAGGGTCAGAAAAAATTATTTGGATCATTTTCTTGGAGTAATATAAAAGTGATTTTAGGTTCCAATCCAGTAGTTATTATTATCTCAACCAAATAATAGCGAAAACATGAAGCATTACCTGTGACAGTGATTAAATTTTAGTTTGAATTAGTTGTAGCATCTTATTAAAAAGCTCCGGATGCTCCTGATCTTATCTTTCTAGATCCTGCCTCATGCCGTATCTGTCGGTGCGTCAGTTTGAGCTTAGAGTTGGATGATGCAAGAAGATCCTCAGTGAATAGTTTTTGTTGGCAACTTTAATGTAATAAAATAAATCTAATGACACAATGTAATTTTAATCTTTGGTGCTGAGGACATGATGGGAGATGGGAGGTTTAAGGTAACCCCTCTCCCAATGGGGCCTAGCTTTAGCCATTGAGCCGGCCTTCACATTTCATTTTGTGAAAGAAAGAAGAGTATCTTCATATGTCTGACCTTGGCCAAAAGAGTTGATCCCAGCTGCTCCTGCCAAGCAGGACAATTGTGTAATGGCAGGATGTGCGTCTGAGTGCTGTTCAGCCAACTATGGTAGGATTTCTTTGAGGCACGGGGGTTTATGTAACTGGGATGTGAAAGAGGGCATGGGAGGATACTGTACCCTGCCATCTGTGTCTTATCTTTGGCTGTGAATGCTGAGAGTTCTGGCTGAGACAACGACACACAGAGAACGTACTCTGAAATATATGGGGAACATCTGCTGGACACCATCCAACAAAGCTCAATGGAAAGAGACAGCAGGGCTGGCTGCCACTGTCACAGTGTTTGTGTGCTGCTTCTGCATGTGGCAGACAAACATTCGGTACACTGATGCTGAATTCGTGGCCCTTCAGATCTGATGTTTACTGTGATGGAACACACATTTAAAACAAGTATCATTAACATGAATTATTATTATTATTATTATTATTATTATTATTATTATTATTATTATTATTATTATTATTATTATTATTATTATTATTATTATCGGGGGCGGCAGTAGCCTTCGGTCTGTAGGGACTTAACTTGGGAACCAGAGGGTGTTCGGTTCAAGTCCAGCATGGACCAAAGCATGAACGACGGACTGACTAGTAGCTGGACAGGTGCCAGTTCACCTCCTGAACTCCTTGAGCAAGGTACCGAACCACTAACTGCTTCCAGAATGCCACTACATGGCTGCTCATCACTACACATTTACATGTCCATGAGCCCTTTGTGTGTGTGTGTATGTATTGCTTTAAGTGAAAGCAGACCCCTCCACACAGACCCCTCCACACTTTACCATATCTAATCTAATATAATTTACGGTACCCGCCTCTCACCCTAACTCAGCTGGGATAGGCTCCAGCCCCCTCATGAGTCCCCCCCTGTGAGGATAAGCGGTTACAGATAATGGATGGATGAATAATGTAATTTATGATTATATGTGACAAATAAATTGAATTGACTAATCACTTTGAGCTCAGCACAAAACATCTGGTGAGACTCTGCGATGTTATTGGCTTTATCAAATCTGCCTTGTTTTGAAGGTGCTGGTTAACTGTGACATGCGACAGACCTGAGCATTTTCATTTATATATTGTGGTACAAAGTGCTCGTATGTTTGCAGAACATGCATGCTCACTGATATGATATAGGTGACGTGAAGTCCTGTCGTAGTTACGTTCACACCAACAATCCATCGTTTGAAGGAAGTCTGATGTGTGATAACAGCAGCAACTGACTGAAGAAATGAATCTGATTACAGACTGAAGTATTTGGACCAAAATGCCCTTAAACCTGCGGTTTAAACAAAAGCAACAAAACACTGCTTTAACTCCTGCTGTTTGCAATCCATTTCTTTTGGCTGCGTCTTCTACATACAAGCCACCCACCCATCCACACACACACACACACACACACACACACACACACACACACACACACACACACACACACACACACACACGAACAAACACTATAAAAAATGCAGGGAGGAATGCTTTGACGTCACAGCTCTGCTAATGTTATGTTTCAGTATATTTGTTAAGTACATAGAAGGAACATCTGTGGCACTGAGGAAAAGTGGACAATCTTTATAGCGGCAAAGCTTTGGAGTAACGAATAAGCTTCTCCAGAAACACAGACATAACACCAACACAACCAGAGCAGCACATAAGAGTGTTTCTTTTGGCCATTCCTCTGGAAAGTAAAGTCGATGTAGCATTTGTTGTTGATAAGATGCAGAACAGCCTGTAAGAGTAAACAAGCTAATAAATTTCACACTTTCACTTTTACATTACATCTCTAGATACAGTCACATTACATACATTGTTATCTGATGTTGTTTGACTCATACTCTATACATGATGTGGCTTGTTGTGACCTTTTCCTATTTTTGAGTCATCCCTTTACATTTCAACATTTAATGCATTCACAACACAATCCTGCTTGACTTGTCTTTCTTGTTGTTTTTCAGGTTGACCACTTGCAGACAGTTTTCCGTTGAACACAAAATAAATTACTGGAAATGATTCTCCTTTGGAGATGAAGACAATTGAAACCCCGCGATTAGGTCAGTGTGCATAGGTCATGTGTCACTTTCAGATTACGGACAAAGGTTTCAGTTTCAAATTTATCTCATGACTAAAATCAAAACTGTAATTTGAATGCAGCAGAAACTGGAAGTGCTGCTACAGGGTTCTCTGACGGAAAACAAAGGTTCATGCTGGCACACAGTGATTCTATTGATTATGTGTGGAGGGTCTTGGCTTTCCCAGTCACCAGCACTCAAAGATTTTCTTGTTGTAGTAGTTTCTACTGAGATGTTACTGAATGAACTCTTAGAGATAAGTGCTTGCATGAAAATGCAGCTGTGGTAAACAGAAGCGCGATCTTACATACTGTGTGGTCATCAAGGTTGATGGAGTTTAATTGAACTCATCTAACCTGCGTAGAGAAACCTGGTGTCTGGTAAATTATCATTTTAGGAAGTTATTGTAGAAATGTAGCATTGGCTTGGTTGCTTATGTACATGTAAGCGCACTGAATGTATAGTGTTTGAGTGGTGTGTTTATTTATCTGCTGCTTACTAATGATGAGTGAGTATGCTCCAAGCATTGCCTGGTAGCACAGTTGGCCTTGACTCAACCCTCCCCCCTTCACAGACCCCTTCAATAGTCAAATCCTCTTTTGTTGGATCTGAATGATGTGGCTGTCGAGCATGTCTCTGAGGCTCCAACCCAACAGTGATTCACACCAAATGAGTCACACAGTGTCACTCCTTAAATCATCTTACAGTGTTTATTTGCCCTGTGGTCCCATCTCTGTCACCGAAAACAGTTCACTGTGGCAAGGCTTTGGAGTGAGATGTTTTTGATGCTGCTGTGGTACATTAACTCATCACACACAAAACTTATTTCCACCATGTCGGTTCTCTAGAATATTGAAGAATCTTTTCAAGAATTGTGACTGATGTTAACTTTGTTTAAAGCCATCTTTGTCTTGTTTAGGAGTTTATAATTGTATGATGACACAATAGCTGTCATGTTTTCTAACCTTCTCCAGGATTGAAACATCCTGTCATAATGTTTGTTTCAGTCCTCATTTGAACCCTTAATGTTACTCAGGAGATAGCTGTTCCTTCCTCCACAAAAAGTACCTTCATTCTACCAATCTGTGGGTTATTTCTGTGTCCTTTTAACCAATCAGAGGTCTCTAGAGCTACCATATGTTGGCTGTCCTGGAGAAGTCTGGGATTGTGGTTATGTTGATTAGTGGCTTAGAGACGTGCGTGGCTATATATATATTCTTTGGAAACACACCCAAAATACAGGCCATTCTGGAAAAGCGGTGGGGCAGGGGTGGAGAGGGAGAAAGAGATAGAAAAACAGAAAGAGAGAGATAGAGAGAAAATGGGGATAAAGCCCTCAACATACCACAGATGTTTCTGCAAACCATTTGATCCACAGGGAACTGAAAGAAAAAGTGACTTCATTATGTGCATGAATGATTCCGTATGTGATTTGTTCAGCAGAACAGTCTCAGACCATAAACATGTTTTCTGCCTGAGGAGTGCTGATGCTTTTTTTTTAAAGCTTGTGGCTCATGGAGGTACTGCTTTCGTAGGACTGCAGGCTGGTAAGCCGAACCTGTCCACTGCTTCCTAACTAGGAGATGAGTAACACTATGCAGTGACACAGTTTTGACTTCACACAGAGAAATGTCAGCGTGTTTGGGCCGCTCATATCAAATCATGATCAGAAATTCTATTATATTCTATGACGCTGGCTCTGTTCTCCACATGGCTTCATATCCCACCATAAACTGTTTTTATTAGATTTTTTTATGCCTGATTGCCCTAGATTTGGTTACATTGTCATTGTCAAAAATTATAATTGTGACAATGAAAACTAAATTGTTACAGAACAATATTTTTTCATTTTTAAAATGTTAGTATTGCCCACTGGGCAGCTTCACATTGTCAAATCTGGCCCTTTAAAAAAAAGTTTGGACTCCCTGATATACGTTTCCCTTTTCAGTACAATTTTAACACGTAACAAACGGCCCCTATGACAAATGCCTTTTTTTTAATGCAATTTCTTACTTTTTTACTCTACCAGTCTACACTGTTTAATCACTCTGAAATTAAAAGTCATATCCCTAGCTTAGACATGATGGGACTTAACTTAGAATTGATGCAAAATACTTAAATAGTAATTTGACATTGAAAAACAATGTCGTGGACCGATTGCTCTCTGTAGATTTCTTTCATCCATAAGCCTTATGTTGCTTGTATCTGGTCTGACTGGATTTATATTTTCCAGATGTGCTTTTAGTGGAAGAATTTCACCATTTTAATTCATTCATTGAATTCATTAGTGACTAAAAGTGTTAACAATGAAATACAGCACGATATGTGAAGAATTCTATATGACCAAAATGAAACATGTTTGACAAGGTAGCAATAGCTAATACACTTAGTTCTGAATCACCAGAACTGAGTGTATTAGATATGCTTTTCATAACACTTTTCATATCATATATCATATGTCATTATATTTTCTTTCTCTACTTTCTGTCTGATGCAACATGTCATAAATCTTATACTTATATATACAGTATATATATATATATATATATATATATATATATATATATATATATATATATATATATTGTCTTTAAGACGTCATTCGTATTTCCATAATATAATGACATCACAGTACACTATAAATGTAAATAACCCCCCCAGTGTTCACATCAACCCAGGTGAGAGAGAGTGACGAACTGAGAAAGCTTTCTCAAAGATGACGATGAACAGTGTTAGTCGGTTTTGTTGTGGGATCAAACCACAGAGGGGATAATTTCCAAGCATATCTGAAATGTGTTAGTCATCTTAGTTGTAATTTTGTTATTATTTCCTCAGAGCTGAAGACTTCAACAGAAACCACCCTAAAATAGAAACCATATGGGTGTATTTTTCCATCAGTATTTTTTAGGATCAACAACTCTCATGGTAAATGAGAGTGGAAGAAAGAGGAAGACTGAACTGACTGATAGATGAACACAGATTATGTTTCTTTGTTTTTTATAAAACTAAAGTTAACAGAACAGATAAAACCTATACAATAGTTTCTACAATTTTGGATAAAGGAGCAGTGTGTAGAATTAAGTGCCACCTCTTCCAAGCATGAAAGTGGCTGCAAAACTTGTGAAAAATGTAAAAGGTCCTATCTAGAGCCAGCATTTGGTTTGTCTGTTCAGGGATACTGTAGAAACGCTCCTTCTAAGGTAACAATGGGCATGATGTTGTATGATGTGTGAATATATTGTGCCATTGTTTTGTGAATAATAAGCAAAATCTGTCAGTTCACGATAATGCTGATGTTTTTTTTTTTAAAGCTTGTGGCTCATGAAGGTATTGCCTTTATAAGACTGCAGGCTGGTAAGCTGAACCTGCCCACTGCTTCCCAACTGAAAGCTGAGTAACACTATGGAGTGACGCAATGTGTGTCTCTTGACTCCCTTGACACACGACTTAACTAAAGACTTGACTTGAGACTTAAGTCAGCCATGTTTTTTTTAGTTTGAGTCCTAATTCACTCAGATTTCAAGGCAGATTAATCCTTCTTCAGATAGTCAAGAAATAGAAATAGCTTTGTGCAGGATGCAAAAAAAAAAGGGCAAAAAAGTCAGCCTTCTCTTTGCTGTATCAGGAAATCTTCTTTAACTGTTAAAACATCAGACAGGTTTTCCAATATCAGATAAATGACATTTTCAAATTTAGTTTAATGTTGTGGTTGCCAGGCATCCTGGTGGCCTGTACTGTATGACATGTCATTGTAACATTTTGTGCTTAAATCTGTCCAGAACCTAAAAATAAAGTATACAGTAATATGTTTCCCAGCGTTTTCTGTGAAACATACCTACACAGTTTAAGTATCCATTTATTAACCACTGTCATGTTTCGCATGTGTTCTTCTGAATTGATTTGCCTTTTTGCGTACCAACTCATATCCACATGTTGCCAATCACAACGAAAAGCATCATGGCTTTACAAAAAAATGAGATTCCTAATCCGTTTTTGCCGAGTTGCTGGCCCAAGCAAAGTAGTTCAAGTATCTCGGGGTCTTGTTCACGAGTGCTGGGACAATGGAATGCGAGATGGACCGGCAGTTTTGCAGACATTGTACCGGACTGTTGTGAGGAAGAGGGAGCTGATCCTAAAGGTAATGGTTTCGATTTTCCAGTTCATCTACCTCTCAACCCTCACCTATGTCCATGAGCTTTGTGTGGTGACTGGAAGAAAGAGCTTGCGGATACAAGACTTGCCTCTGCATGGTGTCTTAGCTCAGCATTAGAGATATGGTGAGGAGTAGAGCCTTTACAATCGAAATAAGCTAGTTGCATTGTTCAGGCGTCTGGTCAGGATGCCTCCTGGGCACCTTGCTTTGGAGGTGTTCCAGGCAAATGCAACTGGCAGGAGACCCTGGGGCAGACCCAGGACCTGATAGAGAGACTAAAAGGAGGTGGGGAGAGGGATGTTTAGAACGCCCTTCTAAACCTGCTGCCTCCACAACCTGACTCTTGATAAGCAGAGGGAAATGATTGGATTGATGGATGGATGGCTGAATTTGTTTATTATCTATATTATGTATTGCAGTTTCGTACCTGTCAGTGTAACGCCATCCTTCACATTCCGTCTTTCATTCATCATCATTCCCTCCTCCTTTTTGTTTTACTCAATTCCATCTGCTCTATTTCATAGGATCCATTCATGGCCCTCACAGTTTTGCTGTCTCTCACATCTGTGAGTTCATGGCTGTAGTGTAGTAACATGTGGTAGAAAAAGTAGAAGCAGCTTTCTGCTCTTCTTTCCCCCCCCTAACTTAACAAAGTAGTTTGCAATGTAGTGGCTTATCCTAACAATGTAGTAAGGCGCTCAGGCAAAAATCTCTGAAAGCAAACTTCTCCTATGTGCACTGGCTTCGTTGACTTGAAGTTGGACAGAGAAATACTGCAGAGCTCCCTCATCATTTCGACATATCCTGTGTTAACAGTGTGGTAAACTGTGTACAGTTAAACAATTTCTCACTTTTTTGCTACTGTTCTTACAGTCTATTGAGGTTGCAAACAGTGCAGTGCCACCAGATAAATTTAGTATAGCAAGACTAGGTGTGATATTAGTTATGTTTACCTACAGTGTTTTAAGATAGATGCCAAACCTGATGCAGCTGGCTGGCATGTTTCCCTTCTGAGTCTTTTAGTAAATAACATTCATTTTCTCTGAGCAACTGCTCATAAATACCATATTAACCTGGTTACTCTCTTGTAAAGTACAGTGATGACACACCTTAGTGTAACTCAGGCCATAAACAAAGTTCTCTTTAGTTCATCTTCACTGAATTACACTGATCGTGCTTTGTGGTATTTCCTGTGTTTGTCACTTTTGTTACCATGCAAAGACAACGCTAATAATAGAGACTCTATTACCACCTACACTTATCCTTTGTCAGAGATAGTGCTCACCCTTATATCATATTTGCTCAATGGGCACAGCAGAGTATTTATATAGAAAATGCACAACTTATATATTTTGGTGACAACCCTGGGTCAGTGCAGTCGTGCTCTTCTTTTGATGCAAACTTCATAACCTAACAGAAGGTATTGTCATCAAAATTAAGGTGAGGCAAGTGAACCCAGGGAGCCGGAGGCCACTGAAGCTCAGGAAATAAAGACTGCCACAGCATGTGGACTAGAGTCAGGTTGGCTGCCAATGGACAATCAGGGACAGGAGTTGTCCAAGTCGCCAACGGAGAAAAGGGAACGGGAGTCAGCCAAGCCACTGATGGAGAACCAGGAGCGCTGGGATGCCGAGGCTTGGGTAGCTGGGACTGTCATTGATGTATTCTTCCATGGCTTCCTTCTCCAGGGTTGAAAACAGACACCCCTGTCCCTCTGTCTAGGACTAACTGGACCCACTCCAATTCGCCTACAGGCCATAAAGAGGTGTGGATGGTGCAAGATGCACCCTTCTTAACTTGATCACACACACCTTGAGAGTGCAAAGAGTTTTGAGCGGCTGCTTTTTATTGACTTTTCTTCTGCTTTTAACTGCATCCAACCTCATATTTTAGCAGGTATTTTAAAAAGCACTTTTAACATTGATCCTAGCCTACTCTGCTGACTGATGTACTTTTTAACACTCACATTTCAACGTGTGACAGTCGCAATTGTATTCATTCCAATATAAATGTGTCAAAGTCATTTCTCCAGGCATCATATTATTAGTTGTCCTTTTTTGATATTAATGTGTCTAAAACTAAGACGGTTTTGTTGAATTTGGCTCAACTTCTCTGCCACAGATTGCTGCGTTGTTGTTGTTTTTTTGTTTTTTTTTGGGCAGCTGGCTGGCATGCCACTTAAATGCCATCCGTTTTCTCTGAACAACTGCTCATAAATACCATATTAACCTGACTCTCTTGTAAAGAACATTGAAAACACACCTTTGTGTAATTTGGGTCATGAACAAAGTCTTTATTAGTTACTCTTTACTGAACTGTGTCCTAACTACTATTATTACTATCTAACTACTTATTTTCTATGACTTTATGAGTATTTGTGGTATTTCCTGTTTGTTTACTTTATGTTTCCATGCAAAGACGACACTAATAATAAAGACTCTAATACCACCGTCAGTTCACAGAGATAGTGCTTATCCTTATATTCTAGTGTTGTTCAATGGGCACAGTAGAGCATTTAGGTAGAACATAATTGCTTAGATATTTTGGTGGACTGACTCTGGAACAATGCAGTCATGCTCTTTGCCTGGCACATTCAAAGAGAAGCCAAATCGATGAATGCCTTCATAATCCAACAGCATTGTGATGAAAATGCAAGCTTTTTTCCCTTTCTACTTCAGATTGTACTGATGGTCTTGTTGGCATTTTCTCCAAAAGTTGAATCTGGCTCAACTTCTCTGCTGCAGAGCATTGTCTTTATTGGACACCCCCTGTAGCCTTCACTGCCATGACCAAAATGCAGTACCCTCGTTCCAATGAATGGGTAAAACCTGTGTTTTTTTTCCGCAGCACCAGATTTGGTCCGAATGTCGCCTTAGGAAACTACCCATGGACTGTTGATGGCCAGTTTGCATCCAGTCCGTGTCATTCCTCATCCTGTCATCTAACTACTGTCATCTTTTTTAGAAAAGATAAGATAATGATATGATGTTTATATATGATGATTATCAAACTTTATGTGGAAGCTGGGTCCATGGCGATCACATTACTCTCATGTCAAAACGAAGTTTTTAATGCCTGATCGTCCTTGTCCTGTTCCTAACTATCCTCACAGTTTCACAATTGTGGGAACCCAAATACAAAACCAAATGGAATCTTTGGTGGTCATTTATATGTATGTAGCATTGTTTTAAAGACTGAACAACTTAAACACTTAATAACCGACTCAAATGTTGATTACTTGTGCAGAGATACATTAGATTTTAATTTCAACTGGCTTGATAAAGCACGTAGGAAAAAGCTCAAGGACATTATCAAAATGTTTCATATGACCCAAATGATAGGTAAACCAACATGAATTACAATATCTTCTCAAACACTACTAGACCTCATCTTTATAAATAAACCAGACAGGATCACCAAAACCTACAACCTGATCAGTGGTCTGTCAGATGAGAATCTTATGCTGGCGGCTAGAAAGCTGATCAAATCATGTTATCGGAATCAACACACACACAACAAAAAACAATCAAAATATATCTTTCATCCCAAAGAAAGACTTCTCACTCATTGGAAAAGAAATAAAATAAACAAGATGGACTGACATTTCTGATAACAAATCCTGTGAACAAGCAAGAACGATCTAATGTTGGCTTTTAAGGCTATTGTGTTGAGATATACAAAAACAAGGTCTAAGAAACAAAACACAAAACACAACCTGTCTTGATTTAATAGCTGTCTATGGACATAATGAAAAGGAGAGATACTGCTCTAAAAGAATTTTTAAAGTCAAGATTAAGTACTGATCATCTGATGTTGCCAAAGGATGCCAAAGGATGCCAAAGGGAACAGTAAAACATTATGGAATAGCATTGATAAATTACTTGGGAGGGAAAAACACACACATGAGAGCATTCAGCCATTATTATTAGTTTTGCTGATTATTTCTAAGAATTCTGTGCAGCAACTTAGCCAGACGTTTTCTGCAATAGACCCTCCGCAAACATTCACTTGACCCGAACAATAAATGAGACAAAAGTGGATTCCAACTTTTCAAACAGCAAGGCCAAGGATATACACTGCCTGAACACTGCATTTTTAAAGATACATAAAGCGTCTGTCATTTCATCACTAACTACAATAATAAACATATGTATAAATGAAGGCATCTTTCCCAGTACTTTTAAAACAGCTAATAGTAACTCCAGTCCATAAATCTGGTGACACTCAGGAGGTCAGTAACCACCGCCCCATGGGTACACTCCCAGCAGCCTCAAAGGTCTTAAAAAAGGCAGTGGCAGAACAACTTATTGCCCACCTTGAATCAAGGCACTTTTACATCCTCAGCAGTTTGGATTCAAGAAAAAACACTTCACTGACATGGCCTGCTGTTACTTCCTTGAGGTTATTAAAACCAACTTAGACCAAGGAGGAGTGGTTGGTGCTGTCTTTCTAGACCTGCACAAGGCCTTTGATACTGTCAATCATAACAAACGGTTTCACAAACTTGGTAATTACATCACACATTCAAAACTAGATCAAATCATACCTGAGTGACCGTCACCAGTGTGTGTGTGTAAACAATACACTCTCCCCCCTTAAAGCCTGCACACTGGGTGTACTGCAAGGATCAATCCTGGGGCCATTACTTTTTAGCACCTATATAAACGACCTTCCATGTGTGATGATGTCAGCATAATAATGTATGCAGATGACACTGTCATATACACTCATGGTAAGAATGCTACAGAGGTTGCCAAGACATTAACAAAGGCAATGCAAAAGGTTGCTCTCTGGCTACACAACTCTTGCCTTACCCTAAAAACTGTAACGTTCATGTTTTTACCAACAGGCTCACACTGAAAGAATGCCCCAAAGTCTCAGTAAATCTGAAAACAATTAACAATGTGGATAAATTCAAGTACTACACAAGGTGTTACCCTTGACCCAACTCTTAGCTTTGAAAACACACTAAAATTAAACATAGCTAACTTCAGATACATAAGGAATTTACTCACAATTTAGGCTTCCAGTGCCACATTTTTTATATTGTCTTACAAGCTGGTATCAGTCAAACAGTTCTAAAACCACTTGAATCATTATACAAAAGCGCCCTCAAAATCCATGATAAAAAGCCACGGTGCTACCATCACTGTCATATACTCAATAAATAACTTAGAGAATCTGATAAAACACTCAAATGTCTGCTAAATTGTTCACAATGCTGCAGCTCCCCCCTTGAAAAAAATATGTTACACTCTGCTCTAAGAAGTGTGTGTGTGTGTGTTGGGTGGCAACCTGTCCTTTCCTGTTGAATCTGCCTTTATGTTTCTAAATATCTATTTTATATATTGTCTCTTTGTTTTGTTCTGTCATTTTACTTAATAATTTTCTTTTTCTGTACTAATTATTTTATGTACTATTCCACCAACCTGCCCAAGGACTACAGGGGGAAAATCTGATAGGCACCTGGCACAATGCATATTCTCTTGTTGTACAATATTAATATTAATATTAATATTAGTCTTATTGTGTGCTGTCCCTGTCTTAAAATAAATAAAATTACAATAACAATGTGATGTATACCAAAAAATAATTAAAGATCTGTGTCAGATCTGTCAGAAAACTTTGGGAAGTGCTGAGATGATTTGACATGTCACCCCTTGAAACTCACAAAGCTTGTGACTGAGCATTGAGTATGACTCAGCATTTACATGGTTTTCATTCACGTGTCTGGGAATTGTTGGATCTCTGTAAATAGTAGTCTAGACCTGGGAATAACTTCTTTTATGATTTGGTACTATACAAATACTATAATGTATGAATAAATATACATAATTAAATATAATTTATTTAAATCCCAAATATTTTGAGTGATTTGACAGATTCCAGTATGCCTGCCATGTCGTTTCTGTTTTCAGTTTTCCAAAATAAATCCTAGATAAAAAATTGAAGAAAGTTGAAATGAAAGTGTCACCTAAATGTTCAAACTATCCTGACTTGCTTAAAACAGTTATAGGTCATTTTGTTCAAGGCATACTAAATATCCTTTTTCTTTCATCCTACATTTTTTAAGAAATTGGACAATGTGCCTTTAATTTTAACGCTTCATCTGATTTACTTTACTGATGCTGTTTGGCATGTATTGAGGAAACAGTAGGTGAGGAAGTGGCTAAGCCCTGGAGAGCTTTGACTGTGTATATGTGAGTGCATTTGTGTCGTTTGGCATTATGTTATGTATTTGTTGTATATTTGTGTTAAGGATCCTCTTGAAAACGAGATGGTTTGACTCAAGTGGGCTTTCAATAAACAAATGTAAGGCTCGGTTGTTTGGATGAAATGCATCCACAAAACTGCAAACATCAGCCGGTATGACAGCTTGTTTAAAAAAGACAGGCTCACTCTGTTCACCGTGAATGCTTTCAAGGTCAGTCAGAAATATAGCAGAGCCAGCGTGACTGATACCCAAGCATTTTTTTTGTCTTGGGCGTTTGTTTGAAGTGGACGGGTAGTGGACTAGGGCTCGGTTCCATCACCGGAGCTTTGTGCCAGTCGCTGAGGGATTTCAGCCCAGTGGGATTGTCTGTGGTTCTGCTGCTGCCAGCGAGCTCAGCCCTTCATCCCTCCGAACCCCATCCAGATCTGAGACTGGGCCTTTCATTGCTTGTGTGTGGGGTTTTACTGTGGGACCCTACAGTAAAGCAATACCGCACTGAAGCGCTACATACTTGCTTAGATATGTATGTACAAATAAAGGTGTTCACTTGTGTATATGTGGACATGTAACACAACTACTCTCAGTCTTTTGGGAGTGTTTAAACAAAGAACATATTGGTTATTTCGTCAGGTCAACAGGTACAGAATAGAGATGAATAACATTAGACACAAACACATAAACGCTGTCAGCAACAGATGAACAAGGCGATGTCTCTATGACCATATTTGGTTCAAGACAACTCCTTCTCCTTCCATAAAACACATTAAGTATTCAGGCCACAGCTGCATTGTCTTCGTCACTTGTGTGAAGAGTTATTAGAGAGCTCTCCCACTGAGTTCTCTGGAGGAATGCAGCTTGTTTATCAGTTTTTACACTCGGTTTTATGACCACCAAATGTAAACATGAATGTAAATGTTAGTTTGTAGTTACAGTATTGATTTCTGAAGAGAACTCTGCAGCTTCTCGAGGGGCAGGAACTGATTTTTGCTGAAGGGCACCTGAGCAGAATGGAGGCACATCTTTCTTGAAGCTGCTGACCCAGACATCTTGTTTATATTATTATCTTCTGATGAAATCTGCAAGAAATCTTCTACGTCCAGCTATGACACTTCAGTCATCACTTACTGTTATTTATTACTGCTGCATCATTTCTTGCTTTCTGAAGAAAATGTTGGCGGAGTTAGATCTGTTTTATAGGCTGATTATGAACTGTAACAAATGCTGCTTGGGCTCGGCCTCATGGGGTTTCAGAGAGGTTTGAAATAAACACATTTAATCCGATTTTATCACAACACCAGCATATTTATTTTTTATCCCAGTGTGTTTGAGTTTCAGCACATAGCTATATATAAATTAATTACAGTGTACAGTCCCAGTGTATGATACATCATCAAGCCATGTGTTGATTTTGGATATGATGTCTGTTTCTGGATATACCACAGAGCTCTCTGCATCATTTCTCTTCTGAAGTGCAAAAGGTCACATGTTTTGGGAGGGCCTTCCAAAATACTCTGACTTGCTTAATTTCATCCTGGTGAATGTGTGGGCCTCCTTCCTCATGTGCTCACCTGTTTTAACTGAGATTAGCTCTGAATCATTTCACACTCAGATAAGATCTCAGGGAAGTATCACTTTACCTTGCCTCCCGGCTGTGACATCCTCTGCGTGCTGCTGTCAGTGAGACTCAAGAGCACCAGGACACTTATATGGGATTACTTTCAATTTTGAGTACACATTAACCTACATATCAGCAGTGCCTGTCCTCGAACACATCCCCCTCACTATTGAAAAGTCATTTGAAGTCTTGAAAGAGCTCAGGTTGAAAGAAGTGGGCTGTGTCTTATTAACGTTGCTGATTTTTGTATTTCTCTTTGCATGGTTGCGTCTTAACTGGCATTTGTTGATGCAGTGACAAACTTTGTTTACCCATGCAGTAATATTCTTTATACAGTCATGTCTGTTTTGAATGTAGTGCTGCCCGAAGGGTTGAAAGTCATTTTCAGCCTTGCCCCTTACATGCGTTCTAACTTTTTGGAATTGGTGTTGCATATTTGTACAAAAAAAACCCCCTCACATTCTTTATTTACCGACAGGAGGTTGGATGTTGTTTGACACACAGGGCTGCATGATATAGTATCAAGATTTGGTAGCTTGCATGTTGGCTCCTTTGTTAAGCTACTCCGGTGTTATGTAAAACGGTAAGCCATAGAGATTTGCAGAGTCAGTTGGTATCATTCCATCCCAAAGTGCAACATCCATCAGCCATGTCCAGTAGCGGCGCACATCTATTGACACGTACACACACTGAACACATCATTAAAGGAAGATGAAGTAGTCATGATAGGACAGCAGCATAGTCTTATAAATTGACGCTTGGTAACCTGCAACCAGAGGCGATTTTTCTCACCAGGCAAGCCAATCAGCTGCTTGGGGCCCCCACTAGCTGGCGACAGAGAGTCGAAATTTGCACAGAGTCGAGAGTGAAGAAGCGAAATTTGCGTTTTGAAAAGTCATTCGCTGAGTCTGACTCTCGTGGGTTTCCCGTTTACAACAAGCTGTTGGGAGGAACAAAATGCTAAGCAGCCAATTGCATGACCACATTTTTGAGTGACAAAAGTCTTCAAGCAATCCGCGCTTGCAGAGGAATCCCTTGCTGCGCGTGCAACCACATGTTTGCACAAATCGGAAACCTGTAGTAACATCGTGATCATGTGAAGACATCTCTTACACTATTGTCTCTCCACAGGGGCTCTACAGCCCCCCAGGCGGTGTTGGGTAGCCCTAGGGTAGCGTTGAGAAAGATCAAGCTTATTGGGGGTGGTGCTGCATATATTGGAGGTTATTGGTCCATTTTATTTTTTGGAGGTATATGGTGAGGTTTAGGGGGCATTTGTTTTTAAAAAAAAGTTGAGAACCGTTGCCTTACACAAAGACTTAAAGTTTAAAGGCTTTTCTTTTGTTTGTTTGTTTTAATATAATGTTAAAATAATAGATTTTGATATAATAGAGTGAAATTCTGTTGTGTGGGGGGGGTCGGGCGGTGGGGGGCCCGCCCAATGAATTTCTGCTTGGGGCCCCACTGGACCCTAGAATCGCCACTGCCTGCAACACTACAGGTGCATGTGATGATATAAGCTAGACATACTGTGTCATCTTTAATATACTATTCTAAATCACTGCTCATGAAAACAATGGACTCACAACTCTCTTGCCTTGTGTACATGAGGACACCATGTCGTGCTTTGTCACAGCTGTTTTTGTATTCTTGCTTTGGAGTTCGCTAAAAATGACTAATAATATATTTCTGTTCAAAATCACATCTTCCCCTCAGGTTAAATATAATAGTTCTAACAGTATTCAACTTAGTGCCCTTACCCTGCTTAGTTTAACTGAATTATAATAATAAAAAATAATTATTTTTCTCTCCAATCCTCTGATCTTTGATTTGAAAGTTTGAAAGGAGTTTTAGATCTTAGTAGAGAGAGGTGTGTATTCAAAGTGGGAATTTATGATAAATGTGGATTGACAAGCTGTTTTTGTCAGTTTGCGCGCACACACACACACACACACACACACACACACACACACACACACACACACACACACACACACACACACACACACACACACACACACACACACACACACACACACACACACTCCTGTGCAGCCAGTGAGCGGCTGAGTGGAGGGATGACAGAGGTAGAGAGAAGGGGTTAAATGAGGAGAAGAGGATAGTTACTGACAGTCAGAGTTCCAGCAGACTTGAGTCATCGACTTCACACCTCCCTGCAAATGTGTGTGCTTCACCACACACACATATGCATCGCCGCAAATATGCAAACCTGCACTTTGTCTGCTGAAGGCTTTCTCAGATCCAGGTGTGGGAATGTGAGGTCAGTACATACATCAAATTCCATCTCTGAACTCAGCCTTTAATCAACTGCTTCACTTTCACGGCCTCAGGTCGACACTCACAGTGAATCATAAGGAACAGGGTCACGTGCATGCAGTATGTTAGATATGAATACACTGGTTTGGTATAAGGGCTGATGCTAACCTCATCGAACAGCGAGTATCAGACAGATACAACGACATAACTGACATCTGTATGAAAATGAAGGATTATTTTTCAGTCATGTCCATTACCAGAGCAGGAGTCTCTTTATAAATGTTCTTTTATGAATCAGAATTATATTGCTTCAGACTCGTTCGAGTCGAATAAGAAGAAGCAAAAATGGAGTGAGACACATTTTCTGACCCATTTACTGTGACACTTTACTGGACACAGCTCAATGATAAACCAGCTGTTTATTAATGGCCGATGTGGGTGGATTGCTGCTGCGCTGCCAAAAACAACCGCGGCTCCTCCCAGCTGCTGAACAGAGCTTTACTCTGAAATTATGTTTTGTTATCCTTTACATTCTTTGTTTTTTCATTGTTTTGTTTTCATTCAGTCTTGCCTCTTGCCTTCAGCTTGAAGTTAAGGTCAGTGTAATGGAGCACTTGTTTAGAAATTCCTGATAATAACTGGCGATATGGTCTCACCGCTATAGCACAAAACGCTTCAGACAGAATGAAGAAAAGGAATCTTTTTTAAGAATTATTTATATGTAAGTGAACAAAAAGTTAACTTACAGCTTACAGGTAAACACAAAATCACAGACAGGAGCTGGGGATTCCAGGCAAAAACAAACTAAATCTATAATTTCAAGTCCAATCAACAGAATCCAGAACAGAGAACACAAGGAGCAGGACTGGCTAACTAACACAGAATTGAGGAATAAACATAGAGGACCTGACAACTGAAACTAAGAAACAACAGAGTGAGGTTGAATTATAAAAAAACATCATGAGTTCAAGGAAAATTATGAAGGCGAATTCATAAATACTTTGAAAGGCACATCTCAGAATCTGACTGCACTTACACTAGACTATGTCATTATGAGACAATTACTACTTAGTTACTTCCCCTGTGCGTTCTAACGCAGAAAGATATGACTTCATTATCAATGCCAAGGAACTGTGAGGCAGTATTATCTCCTTTCCCTCAGTCTTTTGTATCCCGTTAAAAGAGATACGAAAGGGAACACTGGGGCACCTTTCCTTAAGATTGAAATAATTTGCTCTTTCAAACATTTAAATAAACAGCTCTTATCATGACTGACATGTAAAAGTTAGAAACCTTCCTTAGCAAAAAAGACTGTTAGACCAGTGGTCACCAACCACCGGTCTGTGGGTCATTTAGTGCCGGGCCACACAGAAATATATAAATATATGTATAGATGTTTTATTTTAAAAAATGGCTGGATTCTTTCCCAATTACATCCGTCTGTGCCTCAGGTCAAGACACTCGTCTCGGTCACGTGATACGTTACCCAAGTTGAGCCCTCAAAGCAAAAATGAGTAAAACACAAACGTCTGTGGAAAGCTTCTTCAGCGACCAAAACTGAATTACGGAATAGACTGGACATAAGGAACACACTTCGGGTGTCATTGTCTCCTATTACTCCTAGGGACCGGTTCGTTGCGGAGAAACAAGCTCAGGGCTCCAACTAATTCAGCGTAATGGTGAGTTGTATTTTTATGCACTTTATATTCGTTTTTATGCGTTTTTATTCGTTTTTTATGTCACATAATTTTATTTTGTCGTATTTACCCCCACCACAACTTGAAGGCCGGTCCGTGAAAATATTGTCTTACATGAGACCGGTCCGTGGCGCAGAAAAGGTTGGGGACCGCTGTGTTAGACCACACCCATAGACTATATGCAAAGGTGAAAGTTAGATGTTGAGTGAAGCTACAGACATACAGAGAATTACAAAATAAAACAGGAAACATAAAACAAGACACATGACAAAACACTGCCCATTTACCATCTCCACTGGAGTCCTCTTGCATTACTTAAACAAAAAAGCAATTTTAAGAAGTCCACTCTTTTTCCCCCCACCCTTCAACTGGGCCTGGATTCAAACTAAGTTTTCAGCCCTAAACCTGCCGTTCTGACTTTTACTCTGAAGTGTTGTCATCCATTTGGCAATCTGAGCTTCCTTGGCTGATCTTCAGTATCTCTGCAGCCTGAGCATTTAGCTGTTAGCGCAGAGTGTTATTAAACACAATATTTAGCCTGTCTCCAGTGCAGACAAATGGGCCTCATTAGCACTCTAAGCTAACTGGATCACTAATACTGTATTGGCAGCGCACCAGAGAGCTAGCTACAGTGCTCACACAGTCAGAGCCAGACTTAGGTTGCAGGGTGATGATGGCCATGGTAAATTATAATAATGAGACTCTCCATCATCTGTCAGCTCTGTAGCGCCTGGTATGAATCTGCTGCTCTTAGAATTAGGTCAGGAACACTTTGTAATACAACGCTGTGTAGACTGATCATAAAACATGGTGCGTGGTATGTGTCTTGTACAGAACCGTATCCATAAAATACAGCATGGCTTTCATATAACGGAAACTGCATCAACATTAGTGGATTATGTCTTGATGCATTTGTCTGAACAAGGAAGTTTTTATGACTGTTGTTCTAAGGAATATTAAGATTTTCCATCAAGTAAGAAGGTGAGCATAACAAGGAGAAACAAAGAAAACCAAATCCAAATGTAAGGCATGGATGTTTCCTAAAATACACAGTAATTACTCATTGAAAGAGTCACATTATCAGTGATGTTACCTGGGGTCATGAGGTGTTTCGGGTCTTTTATCAACCAGACATCCTCGCACAGCGTTTCATTGCCCCTTCATGTTACTTATTTTTTTAGCTTAGCTCTTTAAAAAGGTGGCCTCTAATAATTTAGTTGCCATAGCTGCTGTTTACAAGATGAAGCTCCCGGGCCCTGGTGCAGTATACTGGTGTAACTAAGACAGATTTAGAATAACCAGAAGATGTATCCCTTCTCTTTTGACAGATGAATTTCCTCCAGTTCACTCATCGCTAACACGTGCCAGTGGAAGAATTCATGAATCACTTTGCTCATTTAAATCATGTTTTTTTTCTTCCGTTCACACAGATTTATTGCCAATGACTATGTTGTTGTTTCTCTTTTTTTTCCATTTTTGTGTTTGGATCCAAAATGTAGAGGCCAATAAGGTTTTTAAAAGGAGTCCATTGTGAGAATTAAAGCACGCACACAAAAAAAGGTGGTGGGGGCTAAAGGCTGGCTGAGCTACTTGCCATACTTCACCTACATGCCACAGGATTCACTGAGGCAGAGCAGTTGAGAACGCTGGATGAATAAAAGTAAGGCACACTGGAAAAAACTTGAATGAGTCACAACGTCAAACACAAGAAAAGTATTGCTAGGCTTGTAGTAAAAAAAACAAAACATGCTGGAACATACCTAAAGAAGTATGGAAAATTATGCCACGGTATGTGACCCACTGCAACTGGATAATCTGGCCCAGCAGTCGTGTCTTGACCAGGTTTACATAGAAGTAATTGCTGTACCAGAGACAGGTGCGTCTTGTTACTAAGACCAGCTCAGCAAGGAGATGAACAGAAAGAAGGGAGGGGGGAAAGCACAGAGAAAGCACGAGCACAAAACCAAACAGCATAAGCACGATATTTTCTAACACCACTGTTCATATGCATAGGTAAGAGTTCTAAAGCTGGTTCAACCTGTTAGTTTGTACAAGTGCTACTTCTAATATTAGTCTATAATGGATAGATAATAGCTTAGAAGCCAACCAGCAGTGACACCATTATCCCAGCATGACTGTTTCAGTTGCATTCAGAAGGAGGTACTGCATCTTGTGTCATAGCTGAGCAGACAATGGTGCTGTCAATCACCATGAGCTCTGTCAGAACTATAATTGTGATTCAGTATAGTCAGTTCAGTCTCAAGATCTGGTGGTCAAACTTTTTTTTTTGCATATGCACTAAATATATTTCACTGGTATTAGTAGCATAATATAATTGGATTTGAATGACAACAGCAAAACATCAGTCAAGTGCAACAACACGTAATGTCATAGCAGCCTATTACTTACTAGTGCAACAGCAGGAAGCCCAGCTCTGCGTCTGTCTATCAGCCTTTTATTGTCGTCATGTTAGCTAAGTAGCTGTAATTTACGGCAGTTTACTGTCAGTCAGGATAATCTGTGAATAACCAAGAGTTGACGAAGAGTAGCCAGAGGACATCAGAGGGCAAACCAAAAAAACATTTTCTCCATAAAATATGATCCACCACAATCAGTGCAATAGTTGATGGTGTGTGAATTTGTGCTATAAAGTGTTACCTATTTCTCATGGTTGAACCATACCCAGAGCACAGAGTTTGAGTGTGGATGACAGAGACACAATTCACCCCATCAAAATCATTTTAAATCTATTATTTTATGGTATTTTAAGTGAAAAATAGTCCCCATTATTGTAGCCTGTTACTGAGTATCTGAGTTACTAAGTATTGCATCAGTGTTGCTACCTTGCAGTGTTCTGTAGCTTTCTTAAATAAATCCAGATGATATTTCCCCATTGATTATATTCAGCTGTTGCCGGCTTGTAGTAAACAATGGAACAACAGTTTCTGAGCAAAGTCCCCATTTGGGTTACACCATGGAAAGACTGATACTTTCTTTTTCATTTCCTCGGACTTTCCACCTTGTTTGATTCTGGTTCCAGACGTTCACTACCAAAAGGAATAAAACTTACAGAATCAGAAGAACTGTGCATTTCCCTCAATGTGACAAGAAAATTGTATGGTATATATCAAATATTGAAGCCTTGAGCCTTACTTACGGCACTTAGCCTGCATCAGTCTTGTATCATATCCTTTTTGAAAGTTCGACAGCACAATGAAACCAGTACAAAAAAAAATGTAAAGTCCTATAAACCATCTTTTTATTGGGATGCTTCTTTGAATTCTGACAGCAAAAGGACGCAAAAGAAACTAGGTTGAAACCTGGTTTATTGCTGGACTGTGTATGACCTATAGTGTGGCCAAATTGTTACACAGATGGTCAGTGGGAGATATATTAAACGCTACATACAGTAGACCGAAACATATAAGACTGGCTCCAGATATTGTGTTGTGTTATGTATTGTGTTGTGTTATGTTTTTTTCCATGCATTTTGTGGCCACTGTATTTTCTACTTTACACAAAGAAGGAGAGGTTGAGGTGGGAGGGTTGTAATCTGGAACCATGCTCTTCACTGGACCTATTCATTTTGAAGGAGACACGGTCAATGAGGAAACCAATCGTGTTACTTCACCAGTCAGTCATAGGCTGTTTCATCAGTCGTTCCACTTCCCCTCAGCCCTTAGTATTAGGTAACAGCATACATCTCTCAGAGGCCACATGGAGAGCACAGGGAAAATGAGCTGGGGATTTAAATGGATTTAAATCAATCCACCTGCCCTTGTACACTTTCAGACGCTGTCCAACTTTTTCCCAAATCATCCTGCAGAATCATTTCAGTGAGGCAAAGCTGCTGTTTCAAAACTATTATTGCTAAGGGTTTAATATCTTTTTTTCATGCACTTAATGTTAAACAATAAAGAATGAGCTGATTAATGCAACAATCTAAGTAAAAATTAACTGTAACCATAGAAACTATCTGCAACCAGAGTTTCATGTCCTGCCTCCTAACAATGGATGTTTTTTCTCTCGCATCAAATACATTACTGCAATGCATTGTGGGTGATATACACCACTAGAGTGAACAATGTTGTTGACTTGCTCCCTCAGCCCCCTGAGAGTCGATTTCACCAAGTTCACTTCAGTTTTTCAGGTAATTGGAATGACACTTATGATGCGGCGGGGATTTTCCCCGAGGGCAAGTGCTGACGGGAAGTCAGCGAGGGAGTTTGAGCGATTAATGAAATGCAGCCACAGACTTCCCTGTTTATGTGGCTGGCTTTGCTGCGGTCCAGCCAAAAAGTGTGAGTAGGCTCCTATGGTATAAGTTTATTTACTCTACACAACTGAAAAATTCCTGGTACAGGATGCTGGTAGATTACAGAACACGTCATTATTGTTCAAGTTCAAATTACACTTTCTGAAAGGAAATTTTGCATTCAAAGGTTCTCTCTGTCATGGAGATGTAAAATGCCTCTAGAGATTTAAACTGAAGTCAGTATCTGCAGTGGTGCAATAGCTCCTGAGTATTAAATTATGATTAGATTGTGCATTAATATCTTGTTGTTGAGCATTTTTTTTTCACTATTCTGTCGAGAAGTGTAACTATTGATTACCGTCACTGTGGATTCATCTGCTGATAATTTTCTCTATTCAATCGACTGATTGTTTGGTTTGCAAAAGTCATGAGAAATGCTATAACAATCCTCACATTTGTTTGTGTTTTCCATTTTTACATGAAAAATGATAATTATTAAAAGAAGTTGCTAAATGATTTTCTGTCAATAAACACATGATGTTTGGGCTGAGAACAAGGTGCAGACCTAGGAAAGCTTGGGCTGGAAGCTGTGAAGAGCAAAGATCCAGGGCAGGGAAGGAGGGCTGACAAAATAGGGAGCTAAACTAGAGTAGACTGGACTGCAAGGCAAACGGTAAACAGGATTAGACAACAGGAAAATAAGAAAACGGGCAACAACAAGAAAACAGAGAATGCTCACGGTTTAAACTGATGAGGCGAAGATCTGACAGAGTGAAGGTGGCAGGGCTGAGTATTAGGAGAGGTCTTGATTATAGATGAGGCGTAGCTGATGTGGCTCTGCTCAGGCTCTAGCACACCTGTCTCCACTCAGGCAATCACAAATGACACACACACACACACACACACAGACACACACAGACACACACACACACAAAGTGAGGGAGAGCTAAACCCTGACATCATTTTAGCCCTATATGTATAAAGTGTTAAGTAGTTTAATTAGATAAATGAACGCTGGATACATTTCTCTGCATGTGTGGAGTGGCTTAGGGAAAGTTGCATATATTACTTAAGTAATTAGTTACATTTAACCTTTGAGTAGCACCGATAGAGTAAGACGTATCCCTCCGTCACACAGCTCATCTGTCCTCGTTTGACAGAGGACGTATCTTCATTATTTAACCTCTGACTGTAGGAATAAATTAAGCTCTTTATCTCAACAATAAATATCCCAAAATGGGGGTTAAATGTAGGTCTTTGTGACAGTTGGCATGTGTGTGGTTATTACATATTCTCTTTTATGCATAGACATGTGTTTGTCGGTATGTAAATGCCACTATTTCTGAAGAGAAAAAGGAAACCTGGCAACCTCTGAGTTTTCATACTCTCGAAAAAAGATGTGAGTATAAGATTAGTCTCAGCTTCTAAAAAAATACAGCATAAAACCCAACAGGAGCCCAGCCAAACCTCACTCACCTCCAAGAACAACATTGGCTTCATTGGCAACATCTGATCACGTGCTGATAAGACATGTGTGGTATTTCTGAAATACAAACTATCTGCTTCAATTATCACTATGTCAACACTGTCACGGGTGGTGTGTTAGTCGTGTGGATGAACAAGGCCTTAACACAGCGAGGGTTGGTGATTCAACTTTCCTGTGCAGCTCGATCTTTTTATCTGGACATATTTCGGGGTTTACATTCCTGCATTTGGAGCAGAATACTGTGTATTGACTCGTGAATGTAAATACAAATTCCATGAAAACATTATCTGTCATGTGAAACCTATATTTCAATGCCAGAGGGGTATGAATGGCAGCGAGCTGAATACATTTACCTCAAAGGATATCAAATTATGCACAAAACACTGAGCTATTTTTCATGTCTATACTAATCCAACTACTAATCCAAATCCACACTGAATGAAGAGCAGCATCAGGCCTTCATCAGGGTCACTACTATGCAGTAAAGATGTCTCTTCAAGCAGTAAATCCACAGTAATACCCGTGTAATTGTTAGTGCATAGTAAAGTAATCGGACAAACTAGTAAGCACTTATCAGAGCAAATCACCATCAAAGTGCTGCTTAATGTTAAGAAAGATGATCTTTTTAAGACAGCGATGATGATCTCTCCTGATTTCCCCTGTACCTGAGCTAAGCCACCATTATTGCCCGTGTTTGAAAATGCAACTTGAGCAAGTCTTTTAATAAGCGCCTACTGCTACCTGTGTTCTGAACTGTGTCCCTTAGTCCATTCATGAAGACACCTGTGAGGTCTTGTGGATCAAAGCTTCCCTCAGCTGCAGCACTGTGACACTAACCACAAGCTTGGCTGCAGAAGTTTTTTGCGGTTTGAAGCATGCTGTGCCTCAGAGAGAAGGATCAACTACTATTTGTTAAGAGATATATGATAATGGTGACTGGCAGGAAACACACATTCTTTCCTTCTTTGGCTCATACTTTGCTTTCATTAATAATGGGAGAGAGAGCATAAGTACCCTATTGTATGTTTTGCTTTGCTTATTATACTGGGAGTACAGTACCGGTCTAAAGTTTGGACAATCCTTCTCATTCAATGGTTCCTCTTTATTTTTAGATTAACTCTGATGATTTAAAATACGTAGTAATCAAAATGTGCTTTACTTTTCGGATTCTTCAAAGTAGTCACCTTTAGCTTTGCACACACTCTTTGCTCAATCAGTCTCACCTGGAAAGCTTTTCAATTGACAGATAACTTCTTACCTTCTTGCAATTGAGACCATCAGTTGTGTATTTCAGAATTTCAGAGGCAATGTTGGTATACAGTAAATGGTTGTGTATATAGGCTACTCTGGCAAGAACCACTCAACTAAGTAAAGAGAAATGACAGTCCATCATTAGTTTAAGACATGAAGGTCAATCAATCCAGAAAATTTTGTTTGAATGTGTCTTCAAGTGCAGTCACGTGACTCTAAAGCCTCTAACCGCACCAGTAAAAGGAAGACACAGAGTTACCTCTGCTGCGGATGAGAAGTTGTACCAGTTAGAAGCCGCAAATTAACAGCACCTCAGATTAGAGTCCACATAAATGCTTCACAGAGTTCAAGTAGCAAACACATCTCAACATCAAACTGCTGGTAATAAATCATGATGGAGGGAGACCAACAAGAAGAAAAGGATAGAATGGACTTTGGTCTGATGAGGAAAATTTGACATTTTTGGTTCTGTCATGTCTTTGTGAAAAGGTAAATAGATGCTATCTGCATGTGTGGTTCCCACCATAAAGCATGGAGGACGAGGTGTGATGGTGTGGCAGTGCTTTCCTGACAGTGCTAAGGCTTTATTCAAGGAACCCTTAACCAGCATGGCTACTATAGCATTCTTCAGTGTCATGCCATCCCATCCCATCTGATTTACGTAGGACCATTATTTGTTCTTCAAAGGTACAATGACCCAACCACGCCTTCAGGTTATGTAACGGCTATTTGACCAAGAAGGAAAGAACTACCTGCATCAGATGACATGGCCTCCACAATCATCCAGCCTAAACCCAGTTGAGATGGAGGATATGGAGATGAGAAGAGCATATCAAAGAAAGACAAAAAGTCATCTATGAAGTGTCAAAGGCATGGTATAGATAAAACACTTTGTGTGAACGAGGGTAAAAGTAGTCTGCTGCTGTTTCTGTTATATCTGTGGTTCTGTTTTCACCTCAGCCTTAGATATAATCAGACTAAGCCCCTTCAGCCACATACATCACTCTGATTGACAACAACGTGCCCTCTTGACTCCTGCAGCCCCCTCCTTCCACACCCACAATGTTGCTTGTCTGAGCATCGCGGTCCAGGGGTTCTGATTACACTGATTTGGCAAAACAACAGACTTCTTTGCCGATGTATAACTGATTGGATATCACCGTCTAATGCAGTGATATCAGTCAAATCTGTGCTATGTGCATATTTGTCCAGTAAAAGCAAAACTACCTCTATATTAGCACAGCCTTTATATTTCTGGTGTCTGCATTCAGTATCCTTGCTCCCCATATTTAAATGAAATCACATTTCCCCCCTCTAACAATGTGGCCGTTCAGATCAGTTATTGTTGTGGAGAAAACTCCCCAAAAAATGATGAAATAAAAACACAGAGACATCTGCTTGCTAATCTGAACTCCATTACATAAACTCTTCACAGCTTTTTATAATTATTCTTATATCACTGTTACATGACGAAATCACCAGATATGGACCCCATTCTGTACTTTGTTATGATCACGTAGTAAATGTTCTGAGTGTCATGCAAAAGTGTGGTAATGTATGTGTGTTTCTCATGAGTGTGTATGGTGTGTGTGTTTGTGCTTGATTTCTCCATAATCTGGTCAAGGCCGACCTGAAAACAGACTCTTTTGTAACTTTTGTGCTTTTTTGGTATACCCTCCACTCCACTTCCAGCTCTGGGATAATAAACACAGCTACGAAACACAGTCACTTAACAGGAATAATAGTCATCATGCAGTAGTAGGATTTGTGGAGGTTAATTAACAGATTTGGCTTTGGTACATTTGTGTTGAGTTGTCATAGTTGGTTAAAAAAGAAGCTTCAGTATAAATTCTCTTCTCCTCTGTTAGGAACTCAGCTGTCCGCATGTCCTCTCTCTCTCTGACTCATGCACAAACAGCTGATTATATCTTACACATCTCTCTGTGTTGCTGTCCACCCATATCTGCTGTGTGAGCTGTATGACTCACCTTTAACCTTTTGTCCTTCGTCTTACTTAACACCCCCCTCCTTCCACAGTGACACATTTGTTACAGCACAGCCCTAATCTCTACACAATCAACATGCTTCCCAGCACAAAACAATTATCATTTCGTCTTCTTTTCACCCACAGATCCTGATGTGATTGTGTGATTATGTGTAAACATCAGGGATAAAATTAGGCTGCAAAGGGAGTAGGGTGACAGCTTAGTTGACATTGACATAAAGCGCATCATTGGAGCATGTTAAACAGTAGTTATATGGTTATAAATAAAACAGGGCGCAAAATCAGGTGTCACAGCCTCAGCTCTGTCATCCATTATGTTCAGCATCTAAAAAATCAGCCTTAATATTATGACTTTTAGTGTTCTTTTAAGAACAATAATACTGGTTTTAATGAGTAACTCTTTTGCTGTTAGTCAGACACAAAGCTAGCTAATTTCACGTTACTGAAATCAATCAAAAGTTGATAAAGTAAATCACTAAAAACTGTAATTCCTCGAGCGGCCGCTTGACACAGGCTGCAGTGAGTCAACCTCCATAAGTGGCCGTATTAAAATGCCCAACTTCACAGCAGCGAAATTTAGATTAGATGGTAGAAGCAGTACATCCAACATGGTGGTGGCCAGCGGCGCATATTTTTGGCCTCAAAATATGCTTTGGAAACCTATGGGTGGCGTCACTCAGGCTCTGTCCAATCTTTATACTGTCATTAGTAGTGCACTAATGGCCCCACTTTATATGTTTTGGAGTTATTGTGCCCCCTGACCTTGGGGAGACCTCTGAGGTCTACCCACCCTCTGGAACTGCCTTCCCTAAGCTATAAAAAAAATGCAGAGTCAGTCCATAGCTTTGAGAAGCTGATAAAAACTTGCCTGCTTGCTGTGTAGTTTTTACTGTTTTTATTGTTGCTGTTTTATTGAGGTATTTCCAGTTTCTAACTTAGTTAGCGTCACCGTAACTGCGGTTTTGAAAGGTACTTTATAATTAAAACATATTTAGTTACTTCAGGGAAATCGCTGCTGGGTGTGGTTACTGGTCATAAAACTTCCAAACAGAGTTTAATAGAGCAGCTGTCCCTTTATTTGAGGGCAAGATATAAGTATGTCATAACCCCTGTTAAACTGAATGACATTTACTTTAAAATTATTAATTAATATAATATGAGAATTTTGTCAATTTTGTCCAAGCACGTGTTGATGCTTTCCTCCCTAAATTGATATCTGTGATATACAGGAACCATCCATTTAAATAATGGAACAAATGAAAAATTACTGCATCAGTATTCGTAATGTTGAACCCAACCCAGCACAGTCTGCTTTATCACAGAAACCTTTGTCCTTTAATTTGTAAATCCGATATCTGAGACATTAACCAGAAAACTCCTTGTTACATCTGGAATGAGATCAGATTTTTTTAAAGTCATGTTTAGTGGAAATGGCTTCAAATACAAGAACTGTGGGTTTAACAGTTCTGATAGAGCAGTGTGACACATTGCATCAGGAAAAAACACTGACGTATCAAATACCTGTGTGTGGCCTGCTGTCAGTTCAGGTTACACAGTGAGTCAGTCGAACACTTAAACAGTATTTCCACATTCTCAAGTGTGGTTAAATTAAATGTTAGGCCAGTGGACACAAATCCTCCCTCTCCACACAGACAGATTCATGATTTACAGTTCTCATTAGAGTGGATATAAAATATTACACATGGGTAAACACTCTTAGTGGAGGAGACAGGGGTGAAAAACTAAAGATTGGATCCGGCCAACATACAAACCAGATATAGGGAGAGCGAGAGAGAGAGAGAGAGAGAGAGAGAGAGAGAGAGAGAGAGAGAGAGAGAGAGAGAGAGAGAGAGAGAGAGAGTAGATGAAGAGGGTGAGAAGATGTGAAGAGGAGGAGCGAGGGAGATGGAGAGGGTGTGAGGAGAGGACAGGAGGAAGGATTGCAGTCCTGAGACTTTGCGCCAGATGTCCAATCACTCACACAGTTTTTTTTGCAGATCCCCATGCTCTCTAACTGATTTAAGGTGGTGGAGACATCAGCTGTCAGTCAGCGCTGTCTTCCACACTAATAAAAATTAATCAATTTGAGATCCTTTCCATATACAGGCATAGCGCTCTGCTTGGTTTGATGAGTCAACCTGGCTATTTGTCCAAATTAAATAAGAGAGGTCGTGATGGGAAGGGAGCTTGAAGGATCTTCTCAATTTCTTCCTGTAAATGTATGCTTGAATTATTTCTACTAACAGGAAGAACATCATATGGCCAAATGGATATGGACATACACAGTGCTACAGAAGAGAGAAGAGATAATTTATTTTAATATTTTATATAAGATATTGGGCTGCTCCGGGGCCAGGGGAATTTTGTTTCATCCTTGAATCCTTGAATTCTTGAATCCTTGAACTAATCAGTGCACTTGTAGGATTTGGTTTGGTCCTCTGTGAGTCTCTACAATTACACATAATACTGTTTTATTTTCCTTCTTTTCCTGGTTTCTTTATGAACTATAATTCCAGCCTTGATGATTCAAATGGTGGCAACATCCGCAGCTGCATGTGTCAAATTCTCAGTTCTTATTGGTTTTGTAACTCCCAGCCTGTTGTCCTAGTCCTAGTATGTGCATAGTGGATGATTCTGCACCACAAGACTTCTTGTCCAATGCCAGCAGCCAGTGCCAGCGCAGGAAACAGGGAGCCCTATGGCAAAAAGTAAGCGTTGAGGGTCAGGCTGTGGACGGGAGTGAGAGAGATCACCATTTGCCATAACCATTTGCTATTCTTGCCTTTTATTAAATGTAACTGTTTCCACAAAATTTTCTAATCAAAAGTTTCCCAATCCAATCCTTACTATCCAAATTTCTATGCAACAAATTTGAAAAAGCAAAATTGTTCATTAATGTACGTGGCAAGTCACAAAAATGTATCAGTAAGATCTTTACTGACAGTGCATTTGTGTTCCACTATCTTGCGGTACACTCTCCACTCTTTCCTGTGAATCCTGTGTGAGGGGTTGAAAATAACTTTAAAAAGAAATTGTAATCTAATAATTAATATCTACTAATAATCTATCAGTTAAAATGTTGATCTGAAATGATTTAAAATAGGATGCAGATATAAAATACATATTTATTTATATTTTATTTCTCATCACTGACATTATAAACTTTCTGGTATGATTTAAAATAACATTGAAGATAATATTTGCTCATTCCTGGCTGACTATCAAGCAGACGCTAATTAGACACCATGTATCGCTCAGCCTACCTCAAACTCTTCATCTGCTTGTCTTTGTCATCTGTCTGCTGGGAATTAGAAAAGGTTGAGTGAGTCAAGATCCAATTAGTCAAATCACGAAAAATCACTTTTGTTTATTGGTCTGATCAAAGATCGTCTCATTTTTATTGAGTCAGACAGCGCGGCAGCTAGTTAGTCTAACTGGAAGCCAACTACATCTTCACCACAAGGACCAGCAACAGCTCTAGGCCAAATGCATTGTGGGAATTATTAATATATACAATCCTGTGTCCATGTGTATGTGTAAGTGTATGTCCCACTCATGCTGGGTGGGTACACAGTGTACATGTGCATGCATCAGATGTGTGCACCCAGGATTGTGTTAATTATTCGTTAATCTGATAATAGTAAATCTTTGCATTTTGGACATTCATTGGACAAAAGACAGTTTATGTATATTTACTTTTACAATAAATGTCTCTGAAGGTTTTACAGATATGTCGTTCCTCCAGCATGACGGCAGCAGGCATGTAATCCTTACGTATACATACACATTGCTTCTATAAACTGCTGAAACTGGAGCACAAGGCAAACCTAAACAGAGAGAGAGAGTCCAGAGAAGGCACAAGGTTTGAGTTTGAGAAAGAGTCTAAACAAGTCATCACATGCTGTCAAAATATCTTATCTTTTCTTATCTTATCTTATCCTAATGCCTCATTCCTGCAGTTTGCAACTCATCACAACAAGGGGGATGATTTGAGGGAGTGAGAGGGGGCACGGGGTCAGCAGAGGATTAATGGCATGAAATATTTTTTTCTAATCTATAAATGGACTATCATATTTTCACTGTCGTCTCGGTGGGAAATGCCTTTCACTCACAAAGTAATGCACATCTCACAACCTGTGGGGTTTATCCACTAATCCATAAAGAAAATTAGTGTGGAAAGACAGAATTTAAAAAATTCTGCTTTGTGTGTCAGAGATAATAATTCTGTGTGCGTTTGTTTCACTTCATCGTTGGGTTGAACCTTCTGTCTTCAAAATATTCCCAGTTCAAATTATATTAAGACTTAAAGTTATGCATAATTACAGTGTGGCCGCTTTGATGGACAGGTGGGTACCATTACAGGTGGCTTGTTTGAGCAACATCAGCATGCTAATGTGCTCACAATGGTAAAAATTACATGCTGAAGGTGTCTTGTTTTCTAGGTCCCCTTATCTTATTTTAACATGTTAGCGTAATAACATTGTTTTCAGTGCCGTTTGTTTGCCTGTCAGCAGGGTTGTGGAGAAACTACTCTCCCGATGTTCATGAAACTTGGTGGAAGGGTGTTACAAGAACCATGGAATAACTATTTTAATATATAATATATATAATACGAATATATATCTAATTATTATTTTTCTTTACATATGTGTGAACCCGTCATAACTAAGATGAATGATTAAGCATGTACCAAAACACAATAACCACCTCAAACATCATTGTACATACAGTTATTCTTTGAGTGCCCTTCTACTGTAGTTTTGTAGGTACTAGTTGTAGTACTTATAAATTAAAGTATAATGTTCACAGCAGTCACTCCAAAAGGTGCCAACATGTCACTCAAAACCAAAAACATCTGTGGTACTAGCGGAGGGTCAGGGGGTCGGTAACACTTTCTATGAAGACCACATCAGTATTGTGTTATGGGAGGATTCACAGTGAATTAAAATGCATTCATAATGATTTATGACTAGTCATAAACACAAATAAAGCTCTCTGATGTCAACATTCATGAAACATGATAGATGGGACTTATAATTAGTCATAACCAAGTGTCTTATGGATGCTCTTGATTAGTTATTAAATGACCAGTTTAATTTGTTGCAATCAGCATGTTAGCTTCCTAGTGCGCTAGTTGCGATCAGCATGTTAGGATTCTAGCGACATTAGCATAGCTACCAGTGTGGTAGCAGTCCACATTACTGTGTATTGACAGTGTGTTTGGTGTTTGTCTCGCCCAGCAGGGTTATCTCAAACAACTTGGCTAAAACGTATTTTATTATTAAATCATAAACAGCAAATGGGTAATTATGTGTCTTCTAGAGTAATTCCTGAAGCACAACAGAACCCAGCTGTGTGTCTGCATGTGTGTGCAGAGGGGTTGTAATATGAATACAGTGTCTGCATACTGTTGTTGATGGTCTGTTAGAACATCATAACTGATTGCTTCCATCCAGCAGTTATATATATATATATATATATATATATATATATATATATATATATATATATATATATATATATATATATATATATATATATATATATATATATATATATTCTTAAATGCATCTATATGGACGCTCTACCCAACACATATAATGCAAACTTATGGCACTGCATGGTCTGTTATAGCATACTATGAGCTACAGCTAAGTGTTGAGGTGTGTGTATATAGATGTGAGTATATATCTTCATAGAAGGTGTTGCACCATATTTCAAATACAGTAACCAGACAGAGAGATGGGAGGGGAACACAGTGGATGCTTATACACACAACAGCCTCTCCCCATTCAAGTGTGTGTGTGTGTGTGTGTGTGTGTGTGTGTGTGTGTGTGTGTGTGTGTGTGTGTGTGTGTGTGTGTGTGTGTGTGTCCCTCCACACAGGGCTACATGGTTCAACACAATGGCGCCTTTTCTGACATCAGCACAGTGCATTCGGATAGCAAAAGGCTACTGGGGGGAGCATTGGGGGGCAACGCCATTGTGGTACGCTCTGTCTGCAGGAGGAGCACTGGGTGACACTGACACTGACACACACAACACACACACACACACACACACACACACACACACACACACACACACACACACACACACACACACACACACACACACACACACACACACACACACACACAACACACACAGTTGCTACAGCTTCTCTCCCCTCGCTCTCTTGTTGACCCCTCAACCTTGTGGCAGTAGAGAGGAGGAGGTGGTGAAAACCATCTTTACTTATAGAAAGAAAGACATTTCTGTGAAATAAAAGTTTAAGCAGAGAAATATTCCTGCAGACTGCAAATGTACCTTTTTCTTCCCATCACTCACACATCACTCATGACAAACGAACACAATGATTATTTTGTCCCTCCTTTTTCCCTCCTCTTTGACAGTTTGGAGGACGCTGTCAGCCCCCATACCCCCCTTCATCTGTTTCCCTACACCTCCTCCGCCTGCTTTTGCCCTCAGCCCCTCCCCATGTTTGCCCCATTCCACCTGACTAGCCAATGGGACCAGACGGGCTTCTCTCGGCATGGAATGACTGGTGAGTAGGAGGGGGTGGTGATGACGAACTGGACAGGACCAAGACCAAACACCTTGTCAGACAGAAAGACGTGCAGAGAGACTGGGAGTAGGACAGTAAGTCCAGTTTAAGAAAATCAGCCTTTTCCAGCTTGTTGATGGACAATTTGTTTCTGGGTGAATGAAACTTCTTTGCCTGTTGCTTCCTCTCTATGGATGTATAGCGCTGCAGGTGTGAAGGAGGGGGCTTCTGATCCTGAGACCTGAAAGGAAAACAAGAAAAAGAGGACAATATCAATTGGAAAGAAGGAAGACACAAACCAAGAGTATCAGACTGAGCTGATGTGAACTGAGCTCAGCATAGACATCTATTTGACTGAGACACACACCCACAGTCCTGCACAATGCCAGCTGGAGGACAGAGGTTTTCGGACATGGAGATGTTGGTAGGGATGGAGGACAGGCATGTGAACACTGCCAGGAGCAGAGCTGGGAGCTGTGTGGAGTTTGAAAGCATCAGAGTAAGTTGTTCTTTGCTCTCTGGAGTCAGATTTCACGGTTGTAATCAAATTTATGGAATGCTGTAGATTTATGTCGAGTGCATGCCAGATTGGGTGATTCATATTTTGCATTGGAACTTCGGGAATTTCATTGATTGCTTAATAAGAAGACACCAGAATGAATTTTCCCACTTGTTGCATAAAATTCACCAATAAAAGTTTATTTAAATACAGTTTTTCTAAAGTTACAACATGCTTTAAAAGAAGAAGACAAACGCACACAGTGCACTGTGGAGCTAAGGTTATGCACATCTGCACATTAAATGGTGCAAAATGGGTCCTTAAGCTTTGTTTCATAACCTTGGAGCATGTGTGTTTTTATACTGATACAAATCTCCACAATACATTAAAGCACACATAATGTCGGTGGTATTTAGAAGGATAAGTTGAACCGTTATTACAGCCACTTCTCTGTGCCTCTGTTAAATCCAGCAGACCAAAAGAGATTTGTATGTGATTGGAACGAGCTGAGCTGTTCAAGGGGGGTCTGAGCCGTGATGCCAGATGCTCAAAGTGCCTCAGCGGTGGACACGGTTGAACCTGATGTTTTTTTCTCTGCTTTGCTCTGGGATAATAACCTCAGAGGTTTTTGATGAAACACTCTAAGTGTTGAGTGATTTATCTGTGGTTTAGGATGAATCCACAGCGTCTGTTTTGAAGCCACGGACGACATAATTCTCACCTAATGATGACAGGCATGAAAAATAATAATATGTTTTAAGGGTCATAAATATGAACAGTTCTACACGTGTGTTTGTTATGGTTATATTACTATATTATAACATCAGCCAAGGTCAACAGCACAAGACATAGCGGCCAGCTAATATTACTTGCTAGTCCAACAGCAAGGAGCCCAGCTCAGCGTCTGTCTTTTAGCCTTTTATTTCACCAAGCTCTCGCCAACGACTAAATGACAGTCTTGGTCTTTTTTTTTCTTATCTTTCTCTGCTTCCATTCTGTCATCATGTCCATGTACTGAGCTCACTGTCCAGACAGCCCAGCTAACATACAGCTAACATACTTTACTGTCCTTTATTGAGAGTTGATGTGCCATAGCCGGAGGTTCTCAGAGGAATAAACAGAGGACATTTTCTCCATAAATATGATCCACAAACATCAGTAAAATAGTTGGTGGTGTGTGACTTAGTGCCGTAAAGCATTATGCGACTCACCCCACAGCATATAGTTACAGACACCATTCACCTTATAAATATCAGGTGTAGCATCAAAATGATTTTAAATCTGTTATTTTATGGTAAAAAAAGTTAGATAATGTACATAATACATGTGATTGAAAACAAACAAGGTTTTGTCCTTATGGGCTTGCCATAAACAGCAGGAGGTTCTGCATGGACAGTGTTTTGGACGATAGAGGAGTGTGACGCTGTTGACGGTATGTCAGTAGAAAGCAGAGCAGGTGTACTTGCTATATATTGTTACTCCTATGCTGAGTGACTGATAGTTATATGATGTCTGAAACACTTTAGAATACAGAATACACTGCTGGACTATCAAAAGAAGGTCGTACCTGAAGTTTGAAACACAGACAGTTCATCTGCTTCCAAAGATGTCTGTTTATGATGACTTCTGGCAGCAATGAACCACTTTTACTTCTTTAAGACCAGCTAGGCAGCCATCCAACTTCGCATTCATCAATCCCTTCAGAAACATACAGGTTATCAAAATGTTTCTATTTTATTGTCACATTTAAGTGTTATTTATGCCTGTGCCTTAGCCTCGATAAATCCTAAACATACCTCCAAGGTGCACAGCTTTCTAAAGGATTTACATTGATGTAAATATTTATCAGCATATAAAAAAACCTGTAGATATCTCACTGTATGAGGTCATCTGACCTGATTTACTCGACCTTCGGTATGTCAGCTACTGTAGATACCTAATCTCTACCTGACCTACTCTTCTTTTTTATTGCCATACAGTATATGGACTGTCATAAACACAATGTTTTAACAGGACCCTGAAATGTTACTGTGTGGGATGTTACTGTTAATCTGCTGTGAAAAAGCAAAGTGTATGTCTTTTTATTTTGTTGTCTGCAGGTCATTCTGTCAATCTTATGTGCAGACACATTATAAAATGTGGGTTTATTGGATTACAGAGGTGTAAATTTGAGCCAGTGTGTGCAGTAGGAAGTCAGGTGGCATCACGTGAGGTGGCTCACAGACTGGACAGACTCAGAGGAATGCTGTTTATGTGTGGGGTGAGACCGCCGGGCTCTTTGCTCAAAAACCTAAAAGCACTGGTGCAGAAAGACTGATGCAAAAATATGTATTTGATCTTCAAATGTAAAATTCATTTAAAACTAACTGCCTTTTCAGTATTTTTCTAAATAATTATTATAAATGTGTATAACTCCCTGCATAGTTTGGAAACTAATTATGTCAAATAAAAGCACAAGTAGTAAAGTAGTAGGCTCTTGTCTGTAAAAAAAAAAAAAAAGGAGTTATGTATTATTTTGATTATAAAAAGAAAAACACTGGTTTATTTTATTAAGTGAAAAGAGTTGAGCTGTTGTTATCTGGAAAATGTACACAGCCTCCGGCCACTCATAATCAATTAATGGTTATTGATAGCCATTGTCGATGATATGATTAGTAGAACGTGCAGGAACACGTGAGTTCAGTTTGGCCATGGTGATCTTGTGTTATATATGTGTATGGTGCTATTTTTGAGCAAACTATAGAGATAGTGAAATATTAGTCACAGACTGATTCTGATCTGGTTGATGACACAATGATAACTATGGAAGAGCACTCACGTATGCACAGTTGATTAACTGAATAAAAGCCAATACTTTTGTATGTAACAATATGAGAAACAATGAGCATGCTCTTGAAACAGTCTTTATTTGGTCATAAACTTATGTCATTAGAAGGGAACACAACAACTCAGGTAAACCAAACTTAAACAGTATTGGCACACAACAATAATGTAACAGAGCTTTTATACTCATTGTGATTGGTTAAACAACTTAGGCAAGTTTAAAGAGTCTGCTAGTTGATTTTAACACTGTTTAGATCATGATGGTGATTTTACACCGCTGCCTCGACCTTTCCAAAAACACATTAAAGAATTATAGAATTTATTCAAAAATTGTCAGAAAAAGGATAAAGTATACAGGATTTGAAGTTAAGCAGGTAAGACTTACAAATACGTCCTTTGTGAAGGAGGCTTAGATGTAGATTTTTCCCAAATATTCAAACTTCAAAACATATGTGAGGAGTTTAAGGGGGAAAACCACGAAGAAGGTTGTGTGACTCAGAGGTCAGTGTGTGTGTGGGGGGACGACGGTCTGTTTGTGTTCAACACAGCCCTGTGATACTATGAGCCTTGGGTCTGATGCTATATCAGTTATAAAGCCATTAACAGGTGAACACACACACACACACACACACACACACACACACACACACACACACACACACACACTCCATGAAACTCATTAAAGTTATCTGCTGACTCTTGCAGGTATATCATTACTGCCCTGAAGTCATAACAAATCAGGTCATACTAGTGCACTGTATATGTATTTAGACATGTATGGTGCCTCTGTATATATTCAGCCCTGTGTGTGTGTATGAGGGATCATGAGTTAACAATCATGCTATATGAAGGTATGCAATTGCTTGCACGTGACTCATTTAATGCATGTACAGAATATGTGTGTGTGCGTGTGTGTGTGTGTGTGTGTGTGTGTGTGCGTGTGTATGAAAAATGTATCTCCTCGTTGTGTCTTTGTTGGAAGGGGAATACTTCCAATGTCTTCTAAACATGTCACAAATTTAAAAACTAAAAGTTCATCTTGTGACCTACCAACCTTTCAGAGCAAAAAATGTGTTTATTCTGGTGTCTTTGTGTCTTTGTGTAGTGTGTTGTGTGAGCTGCAGACTTGGTCTCAAGTCCGAACAATTAACACTTGATTTTACTTGGCCGCTGTTAGACTTGACTCCCTAAATCAAAAACATGTTGAGTTGATCAAAACAAAAATGAATAAAACAGCATCGGGCAGTCATACATTGTGCATGGATAACACATTTAAAGGACTTGGTCTCAGTTATGTAAAATCAGACGAGAACAGTTGAGTTCGACATGTCTTGTCTGATTTCAGATTTGACCTGAAGATTAACTAACTAACTAGAAGTGAGACATGAACTTGAACATGTAAGAGTCTAGTCTTTCGTAAGGACTTGAGACTTGACTTAGACTTGCTGTTATTTTTGTATAACAGACTGTTGCCATGGACAGGGTTCTGATCATAGACTCCTAGAGAGTAAATACAATAAAATCATTTTAATATCTTGTGTCAGATCATTAATTTCTTTAGTAAGTAGACATGTAATAAGTTTAATAAATTACAGCGAGCAGGTAGTTTTTGTGAAAATAAACCCCTTCAGGTTGATTCAAGACTTGCATCACTCTGTGTGGGTTTATTTTGCTATAATGCTCACTGTACATTATGTCTTAATAATAAAGACTCCCCCGTCTGGGGCTGGTGTGAATTTCCCCACCATGCTCAAAGAGGAACCCATCAATTCAAATGCAAGTACTCTGTTTTCTGACCAACTAATATTGTTCTCTGGATTTAGGCTTCCCTCCTCATGGGTGGCCATTATGGCTCGGTGAGGCCTCCTTACATGTCATCAGCAGAGCTTTGCTTCTCCAAAGAGAGCTGGAGCAAGGGGTTCAACGTCAGGCTGCATTATGTCTCCTCAGCTTCAGTCTGTGGTCGTGACACGGCAGGTTGTGAAGTCTGAGACATCAGGGTGGCGGCAGGAGGTATTAGGCCAGCTGTAAGAGGAGGGATTATGTCCCTCTAACCCTGCATTCCCAGGTTAGAATGAAGGAGGAGGACGAGGAGGAAAATGGGGTTCAGGGAAGAGAGGCCGAAATAGAGGATAGGACAAGAATTGGTGTTAGGGCGGGAGGAAAGGATGGAAGGTGAAAGGAAGTAAGGGCAGGAAGCAAGGAGAATAGGGGATAAAGTCTTTGATGAAATGGCATCTGGCAGGCCCTGGCTGCCCCTCTGATAACTTTTACAGCTACAGTGAGAGAGGTAGCTCCCTCTGCTGCTGTGCCTACGAATAAATTGACCTTACTGAGACTGACCTCTTACCACAAGATCACAAGTTTTTCTAAAAATGACAGAACTGAGACACTTAAATCAGATGGTGGGCATATAGAAAAAATAGTACGACATGTACTGTGTGTTTTCTAATAATGCTGTTGTGGTAATTATCTGATACTTCCTGCAGGCTGAGTGCGGCTTTCTGAAATGAACAAGTGTTAACTGTGGTTTTAGCGCAACTGTGCCTATAATCTTAATAATCTATACTTTCTTTTAACTGCAGGGTGCTGTATGATTGCAATGTGTAGCAATGAGCAGCAAAAAAAAACTGGTCCTCCAGCAGTGAAGATGTAGGTAGACTTAGATGGCCCATTAGCTCCATGGTTACCAACACAGCAACCATTATTTTATATACAGATGTTGGAGACGAACTTTCTCTGCATCAGTGAGTCACTGTGTCTGTTTCAAATACCAGCTGACGTGTTTAAAGACATGCACTGTATCTTAAAGTGCATGTGGTGTGGAGATTGTTTACATGATTTTAAAAAAGCTAGGAAGAAAGGGATTGATTAGCAAAATGTAAACATAATAAAACATTTTGTCATACAAAGTAGCACAATGAGTTAAAAACCTGCTTCTTGACTCCATTTATGGCTACACAAATTATTACTTTAACAGGAAGCCTTTGCATTGGTACTCTGCATTGGCTAAGTATTCTAACACATTATTCTTTTAGGTGTAATGTAATATTTCCACATTGAACTGACAAAATTTGGCATGTTTCTTGTGACTATCAAACAATTCTAAAAATTTCAGAGATACTAAGGACCGGATAGTGTCTAAGGAGCATGTCTGTGTGGTCAAACAGTATGTCGGTGACTGCGTTTCCATAGCAACACCTCCAGACGCAACTGCTGTCCTATCGGCAGTTGATCTTCTGAAGGAGAGCGAGCGAGAGGAGCTCTGCAGTGGATGAGCTCGTCTAGATTGTTGCCAGAGCGTTCAAGGAGATGGAAGACAAGATTGGGCTCCTGCTTTGTTGTTGTAGTGTGTGTGTGTGTGTGTGTGTGTGTGTGTGTGTGTGTGTGTGTGTGTGTGCTTGGAGAAGTGGTATGCACTTTTAAGCCATCCGTGAAGTACTTTGGTCATTAGGTTGGGTTATTATTATGGGTTACTGCGGGCAAAAACATGCGCAGGTCTGTTTTCATCCATACCGTTTGAAGTCCACACACATATACAGTATGAACACGGTATGTTAGACCAGTTCGCCAGAGTCCTCTACAGACACAGAGATTGGGTGGATGGGGTGAGAAAAACAAAAAATCAAGAAAGAAAAAGGAGGATGTATCTCACCCCGAGAAGACGTTATGTTATGAAGATTGCCACATCCCCGAATTGTGATCTTTGTCCACTTAATGTCCAGGGGTCGTTTTTGCATGTTTATTGGGAGTGCCCCGGTGTGGTTGGATTCTGGAAAGAAATATCTCTCACTTTAAGTGATATTCTCAAAATCAAGATCCCAGTCTCCCCAGCCTTACTTTTGCTTAATGATGACTCTTCTTTAAATTTGTCCCTGCAGCATAGACGCATTCTATGGGCCGGTCTCACAACCGCCAAGAAAATGCTGGCCCTTAGGTGGCAACCACCACATTCCTTGGCCTGGCAGCAATATGCCAACTCATTTCTTGAAATTGTCCTGATGGAATGGTCTGTTGCCCGCACGGTGCCAACCATAAGACTTTGCAGGGCAGCACACAAGTTAGTTAAAGAAAGGGTGCAGCACGGCCGATCTTGAATTTTATTTTGAAACTATTTATTGTATATTTTATTTTACTTCATTTATTTATTCATTTTGAGAGAGATCCTGGGTGGGAGGTTCATACAGAGTCGCCTGGGGGAGGGTGGGTTGTATGTGTATGAGGGGGGGGGGTTAGCATTGTGCATTTTTTAATAAAAAAAGTTGATCACAAAAAAGAAAGAAAAAGGACATCTGATGTTGGAGAGAGTGATTCATCAGTCAAGTTTTTACGTGACCTGGCTCTGGAAATCTCAGGGATAGATTACACTAGAGAAAAAATAATTTTCTTTTTACAAAAAAAGGTAGAATGGTGGATGATATATTTTATTGCACCCAGGAAAATGTGGCGAGCTGCAGCAGGAAAAATGTATTATTTTTTATATAGCAGAGATGGCTTTAAGTCCGACGCACTCAAACACTGCAGCAAGGTTTTGGAAACTTACAAACATTTTCACGTTGCTACACGAGAGAGGCCAGACTATGATAAAACTGGATGTTGCTTTGCAGTGTTTACAAGACAATCAGCTGCAAAGGTCTGTCTTATAGTGGCATTATGTTGACGTAATGCAGCTGCAATCTGCTGGGTTTTTTTTTCCTGTTAAATCAATACTAGCTTTGTAATGATTACCTGGCCAATAAGTTGAAATCTTTGGCTTTCAGATCTCACATTCCAGCCCAAAAAGCAAATGATAAGTGTGTTATTGTTCCAGTATTTAGAAAGGTGATATATTACCTCTCTGGCTAGATGTTTTAGTTGGCTTGCTAGCTTGCTTTCTCCTCTTTTTTAATATCTAAGGGTTCATTATAGGACAAAACGAGGTGTACAGTAATTGCTCAAGAGCTGAAAAAATCAGCACATTAGAGCGCAAAGATGGATATTGCGTGCATACTGATAAAGCATAAAGCTTCCTGTTTTATATTGCTTTGATGATACCAACATGATAATACCATCCTCTGTGGTGAAGTCCGTTGTCTGTGCAGTGCAGTCAACTGAACTTGATGAATATAAGATAGATCGCGGTTAATTGTTCTGCTGACAGAAAGACTTTTGAGAACACTGAAAGCTCATGCAAAGGGTTTGCTGCAGTGGGTCTGCAGAATGGCCAAAAGAGAATGACTAGACCAATGTTTTGCACCTTTGTTTAGAGGAAGGTGTGTGGATCAGGACACTTCACTCCCCTGCACATTTATCCAGCATAACCCTCGTACACCACTTCACAGCTTCCCAATGCAACCAATCTCATAAGGGTGGCTGCAGGGTAAACTCTTCAAAGGCAAATTTGAGTCATCTTCAGATCACAAACCAGATTCTAGATGGTTTTAAAAACAGGTCAATACTGCCTATTAAACTGACATTTGTCTCCCCAGTTTGCAATCACTCTTTTGACTTTCTCTCTTTCTCTTTCATTCCTGCTGAAGCTCTCTGAAAACAAGTAGATTTTTTTTTCAACTGATGAACAAACGCAAATTCATGAGAAAAAATATCTAAAATCTTGCAAGGCACTTATCGGCAGATAGGGTTTCAGATTAGGAGACGGAGCGAGACAAGATACTGAGTCTTGTGATGTGTTGTTGCGAAGGAGAGAGAGAGAGAGAAAGTCTGAGAGACAGCGAGAGCGACCACAGGCTGCTCGGTTCATCAGAGCTGTTCTTAGGACAGGGCTCGTCCTACGATGCCACCATTTCTCCTCCACAGTAGCTGCAGCTCTGCTATGGCAACACAGGCTTTAATGACTTATGTGAATGCTTACATTTGCCACCGACACACACACACCACCACAGTGTGTGTGTGTGTCAGTGGGTGTGTGTCCCTTTGCCCCTTTATGGAGCGCTGCCAAGAAAGTGTCCATATAGTCTTCTCTGTATAACCGTTTTCAAAGAATCACACACACACACAAAACATTTGGAAGCCCAAAGCAGGTGTTATTGATGCACAGGCCGCTTCATACTGCCTATAAGAAATTACAGTGCACTTATTTTTTACCAGTAAATCGAATAACATTAACAAGCTTTTATACGATTAAACAGAAGGCCGGTGTATATCATTATAATTACAAAAGGCACTTAAAGTAAACTTTTCCTAAGTGCCAAATTCCTTCTCTTTATGACTGACTGAAAAAACACAATGATGAGTTTTTTTTTTCATTCCTGCAGCCTGGAAGCTTTTTTTCCGTGGGAAAAATTCCTCCGGTGCAAAAGAAGTGATGCATTTTACATCTCACTTTGTTTTTTTCTCAAAAACAAAGGAACTGTGGGTAGTTTAAGAAGTGATCGATAGATATCATGCCTGAATGGAAAAAGAAAATAGCACCACCCACAGAACTACGTCCCAGAGACCAGATAGTGCCAGTTAATTCAGGTTTTGAATATGAAGTGTGTTTACACGCTCAGTCCGGTGACAAAAAGGCTGCAGCTTGAACTTCTGCCTTGTTGTCATGGTCCCAGATGTCAGTGAGCGTAGTGCATGAACTGCTTAGCTCTTGTCCCACTAGTGGTAGTCTTAGAGGGGACATCTTGATAGAGCATAGGTGCCGTTGTTTTTTAGAGTCGATTGCCTGGTCTTTGCTCAGATTATACACAAGGTGGGACTGAGGTCCACTTCCTGTGACTGGAAATAATGAAGGAAGGTGTGTGTGTGATCTTCTGCCATGGAGTGGGTTCTAAGCAGAAGGAACCACAAGTGACCATAATTCACTGCAAACATGGAGGGTGTTTTATTAATTTATTTTTATTTATTACCCTTTGCAGGGCTTTTGCACAGTAGGCCTCCCCTGTGCCAAAATGGAAAACTGGCTGTAATATTCCCCTTGATATGACAGAAAAAATATTCTGGCTTAGAGTGTAGACTTTTGGATTTAATAAAAATATCCAGAGAGATTTGATGGTGCTCAGGACAGTGACGTTACTCCAGATGTTAGACTGTAAACTGGAGTCTGCGAGTAAAAGCTCTCCGGTCTAATGTTTTAAACATCAGAATCATAAACCATCAATTAAAACATTAATTAATGATCGTGTCAATTTGTCTGGACAGTTAGATTATTACATGAAGTTACTGCTGCTGTGCTACGTGTAAACCAGCCCTTCCATCCAGATGTTGCTGTTGTCAGGTTTCTATCATATTCTGGCTCATGTGGATGAAATTATTGGTAAAGATTACATTAAAAAAGACATTCTGATGCAGAAATGAATCTACAGTAGATAAAAATAGTGTTGCAATAGGAAAAATGAAAAATAATAGAGAATACATGGAAGGTGTTTAGTGACGATTTCTGTGTTCGAGCACTTCTGCCGACTAAAGTCATCCGAACACAATGCTGACAATAATAGTTTTGGATACAGATTATAGAGCCTTCCCCCAATACTGAAACTAACACTGAAAAGCACAGCTAAACAGAATAGTTTGATGTTCTGGTTTTTCAGCGCATCCCACAAGTTTTTCTCCTTACACTCCTCTGGTTTTAGGAAAGCACAGGGCACATTTTTAGCACTGATCGGAGGTAATTACTACATGCAAGAGAATCTGCCTCATGCAGCAGCTTCTTTGAAGATTTTGTCCAGTTATTTGGTTTGAGGTCAGGGAGTTGTGATGATTTGTTGAAACATCAGTCCTCTGTACTCGATGCACCACCTGTTGATGCTGTAAACTTAGTCCGTGCACAAAAACACAAGTGAGACATCTCTACTGCATCGAGACACATCACTGATGAGAATGATGATGTACCTCGCTACATCATGCAAACAGATGTTGACAAAGCAGGGTGGGTGCGTGTTAGGGCGTCCGAGCAAAAGTCCAGTTATCTGCAGTTGGCTCACGGCCACTGCTGCACGTTTCTCTGCCTCTTTGTTTTGACAGGACACATGACCGAATGTGCAGCAAGAAAAAATGATTACAGCGCTCATGGCTCCGCAGAGGTTCAACAGAGCGTTTTAAAAATAGAAAACAGGCGTTCCCTGGAAGCAGAGAGAGCTGAGTGTGTGTTTCTGTGCGCGATTTGACACATTTTTGCGATTGTGACTGTGTGTAAGTTAGCATGTTATTATTGGGTTTGTGTAAGTGTGTGTAGCCATGTGTTCACAGTTTGTGTGTGTGTTCTTAAATTAAGGCGGGTTAGCTGCGGCTAGAAGATGGAAAAAGTTCAACATTGCAATTCTGGTCCAGATCCTGGTTTATTTCTGGCACTCTATAGCCGAGACGTGCCATCTAGTCTCATTAAGACACACACACAGAAACACACACACACACACACACACACACACACACACACACACACACACACACACACACACACACACACACACACACACACACACACACACACATATGCATCTTTGCCTTTTAATAAAATCCAGACCATGCCTTCCCCGTTCTTGCCGGGTTAGTAAAGCCGCAGTGGAACAGGATCCCGGCAAATTACAGCTTTAGGGAGCCGCTCCCTCGACCTCGGATCAGCTTTTCTCTTCCTGCAAGCTGCTCGTGCAACCTCCATCCCCATCTAGTGTCAACTGATCATTTATCATTACAGTGTTCATGTGTGTTATCTCATTATGAACCTGATAAAAATATGACCTGTGAAGATTTGTTCCTTGAGTCTGATTCAGGCAGGATCCGGCTCAGAGGCGAAAAAGTTTTTCCATTTATTTGAATGCCGAAAAATCTGTGGCAGAGAAGCTGAGCCAGTTTCAGCTTTTGGAGAAATGCAATCCGATGTCACACAGCAGCGGCCAATCAGAAGATAAGACTGGTCAAACTGCTTCACAGTCAGCCTGAAATGTCTCTGAAACTGAAACTATCCAGGTGGACTCACAGATTAAAGTCTGATACTCTTACTCTGTTGTGTTCTGGCTTTGTTTATTTCATGTAGCAGCCTCTAAGTCTGAGGCTGACTCCCACTTTATGCTGCAAAATAGTGACGAGGGAGTGAGCATTGGTTGAGAGACATAGACAGTGAATGAGAGTGATGGAGCACCGCATTGAGAAAGCCTGTTAACCAGTGACATAAAAAGTTATTTCCTGATTGTTTCACAGTGGTTAACTTCAGCATAAATGGACACATCCCTGGCACCCCTCCCACTCCTACCACACAACCCTGCAGCGATTGGCTGCGATGCCTGATTTGGCCAGAATACGGCCTTGTGGCCTTTTGAGTATTTATATTTTATGATGCTTTAAACTTCTACACCCCTAAATTTAGGACGACGATATTGCACTTTTTATTCCAGACAGATTGATTTGTATGTGATTGATTTACAGAATGTAAGCTACCCATAATATCAAGTTAGCTCTACTTTGGCAACATTCACATTCTGCTTACACTTTAATAAATCAGTAATAATACAGTAATATAGCACTTATATAGGCCTGTATAATAACTCTGGATGGGGTCATCTTTCACTGAAGTAAAGGACTTTCATTAGTAATTGTAATGGAGTATTTTTATACTGTGGATTGCTACCTCTACTCAAGTAAATGATCTTAATGGTCCCTCCAGCACAGAGTGCCTCTTATATATTACTAGCCAGCATTCATGTGAGCCCTGCTTTATATTCATGCTCTGTCCACAGTCTTCTTTGACCTCCTACACTCACTAAAAACTTTTTAAAAAATCTAAAATGTTAAGGATATTCTCCTCTGATTTGACGTTTTTCCATCATGGCTGTTGGCTGCTTCAGCATCCACTAATGATCCTGACCTCTGGTGGAATGCAGGCTTTGACCTCTTGACCTTTAACCTTTGGGGGGCTGATAAGAGACGGCTGGTCATGATAGCAGGTAACACGCAGGGCCCTGCCGCCGCCGTGAATGTTAGCGCTGACTGACGCGCTCACCACACAAACGCTGGCAGACAGACTTCACAATCAGACACACACACACACTCTCCTGCACACACACACACCCACACACACACACAGCTTTGCTGCGAGTGATAAAAGGTTAAGGCTGCTGACTGAAGTGCACATAAACACACTCATCCTCTCCTCTAAACGCCCCTGATTAGATTTTCTTTCTGTCTCACCCTTCCAGCAGAGAGGGAGAGAGTGTAGTCCACAAGTGACTCTCTCTCTCTCTGTTTTCAGGCACAATACTGCATGACACTTTCATCCAAGTTAATATTGTTGTGCAACCTTTTGAAGGGCATGCTCGGAGAAGTTATCCACTCTTTCATACAAATAATTGCCCAGTCCCTGTCACGTCATTGTAGCTTCACCAGAGGAGTGGTTTTACACATCTATAATTCATGAAAGCTTCATTATCATTCCTGATCACCTTCGAGACCTATTAAGTTTATATTGCTCAAGCATATCAGATACTGATTATCATGAACAGTTTCACCACGGTTAGTTAGTTAGTTAGTTAGTTAGTTAGTTAGTTAGTTAGTTAGTTAGTTAGTTAGTTAGTTTGTCTGTTGTTATTCAGAGCAAAGATATCATAGAAATCAGTGACAAGCATCTCAGACGGAGGCAAAAAAAAAAAAAAAATGAAGCATGCACTCACTAGAAGCTGTTCTGAACATTTAAACCTGACTAAAGAGAGGACCTCTATGAGACTGAAGTGAGTGATGTTTTCTAACCAGTCTAATTCTTTGCTCAACCTTGTCAAACTGTCAGATGCGTCGCTCCCAGGTCTGATGAGGTCAGGGGTTTAAAGCCCCCTCAGAGGGGATAGCTGATGGACCGGATATGAGCTTTGTCTGGTTCGTGACATTATTAGCTGTCAGCAGGGGGTCAGTTTGATTGATTGGATGAATGGATGTTGATGAATGAAGTAATAGCAATGTTAGCAATACTAGGAAATTTCTCACATTCATAGCAGCATTAAAGTGGTGAGAGAAACTTTGGGCAGAAGAACTCTTATCAGTAAGAAGTGGTGAAGTGGAATAATTAAAATCCTCACATAGCTCGACTTGAACCAGCAAATGTTCAACATTTTTGAATGATTAAGGACTAATTGATTAATCAACTAATCATTTCACCTTCACCAGTTATATTTTGTTTACAACAACAACAACGACAACAAAAATTGCTGTGTTTCACTGGTAACCCGTCATCATTTAAAGGTTTTAGCAAAACTTCGGGCAACAAAAATGTACCGCACCCTGTCTCTAACTTACTACACCAAGGTCAGACTGTTTCAGAGGAATCCTTGCCTCGTCAGGGCTTTGCTCTTCTAACCATCTGAATTCACTGGCATCTTTTATGTTCTCTTTAGTCGTAAATTGTGATGATTTTACTTTCAGTAACTCAGTAAAAGTTACACATTTACTTTGGGAAAGAATGTAACTCAGATAATTCAACCGACCTCTAATCACTGCCTAAATGGATTTTTTCCTTTCCTGAATATACTGTACACTGCACATACAATAAGCTTTTTGATGCCGACATGACTTTTTCCGCTGTTGAAATGAAGAATCCACGCAATGTCAAAGACGTATGCAAACATTTCCTGGCAGCTTGATGACCCACTGTGATTACATCAACAAGTCTGAGGCAGCTCCACACACACAGTTACAGTGTATCAGTGAATGCATACATGTGTCACTCAAACATTTAAGAGAGAACATCAGTCAGCATATGAACCAACTCCCGAAAGCCTGCATCTCCAAACTGCAATCAAAACCACTTTCTGACGGCTGGAACCGGAATCAAAAGTTGTCAACGACCCTTGATCATTTGACACATTGTATTGGATTTAGTTTTGTTGCATTGTTCCTGAGAGAATTTAGCCTCACAGTGCTGTTTAAGGGTTATGCAAACATTTATGGACGTGAATGATTAACCGGCAGCTCACTTCATAACTTCTCAGTACTTCTTTTATTGACACTGAACGTCGACACTGGACATAAATCGAGCAGTGCTGCATCGTCAATAATATGACCATAAATTTGCAGGGATACTGACCAAGTGTGAGGTAGACAGTTTTAACTAATTTCATTATATAAATCACAATTTGTTTCAGCTTGCTGGGAGCAGCAGATGGGTGGGGTTCACTGCATGTCAGCATTTGCATATCTTGAATAACTTGTTCCACAGAGTGTTGGGCATTTAGACAGCTTTTTTCTAACATTTGCATGTTTTCTTGGGAATGTGGTGTGGTCAGGACATACACTAGGAAAGTCCAGTACTGTCTTTCTTCTATTAACATGTGTGAATATTTGCTTCATTTATAAAAAAATAAAGAAAGAAAGTCCTACTGATGGACGTTACTGGAGCGTTTCACCATGTTACGAACAGTTTATGTCCAAAAATGTCCAATGCAGAGCTCATTTGCTGTTTGATTGCTTGAGCCAAACTCCCATGCTCACACAGGACCCCTGCTGCTCTCACACGGAAACCCCGTTCCATTCAACCTGCACGCCGACACTGGCGTGACCCCTCCACTGAAACCAAACGTCCTGTCAACCCTGAGGAAATAACTGAACCTGTCCCGCTGCATCCTTAACATGACTCTTCCAAACACACACATGCACAAGAGCTCACACATGTTTGATTTAGAGACACACACACACACACACACACACACACACACACACACACGCACACACACACACACGCACGCACGCACACACAGGATAGTATCACAACAACTACAAGCACAAACATACACATTGCAGTGTGTCAAAAGCATCCCTCCCTCTATAAGGGAGACTGTGCTAATCAGATTAGCAGGGTTAGAGGGTCTGGATGGTGGAGGAGGGGTTTGGTGTGTGTGTGTGTGTGTGTGTGTGTGTGTGTGTGTGTGCGTGTGCCCAACAAGAGAGCAGATGTAACAGACCAACAGCAGGGCTCAGACCGTCTGTTTTCCGGACTTCTGTCTCACTATCTCTCTGTCTGTCTGACTGAATGACCTGCCTGTTTGCCTGTGTGTCTGTTGCCTTTCTTAGCCAGATGATTGACAACGATGAGGTATCAGAAAATGTTGGCCAAAGTGCAACTTAAAGAGTCACTTTACGTCAAATTACAAAGTTGATCCTCTGGTGATATCTCACCATGAACATAGTTTAAGTAGTTTAGTCACAGTTTTATCTGTCAATAAAATGAGGGTGAAAAAAGTCTAACTTGTAGTTTTTCCACCGTTGAAAATCTTCCACTGAACATTGTAATCTGTGTTCCCTGGCATATATACAGAAAACATATTCACACTCACATTCTTTAGTTTTTCTAACTGCGCTGTGAAACAAAAACCACAATCTTTCTCTGAGCTGTATCTATTGTTTTAGCAAGCTATTGCATTTATACTTAATAATATGTGGGACACAAAGACCTGACTCTTTTGTTAAAGTCCTGTAATAACCCTTTCCCCTCATTCTTCTTCCTGCTACTTCTTAACAAAATATCAAAAAATCACACTCCCTGGATTTTTGGAAAAACATTGTCAGTGAAAGCAATCCTGGCAGCGGTAATGCTTCCTTCAAAACTTTCAGGACATTATATGGTTTCGCAGTGGCCTTGATGTGATGAAAACCCGTCCGTTGGGTACTTTGAACAGCTTTAAAACAACCCCTGTAAACGTTATAGTACTCGAGCCAGGTCCGGTGGAGGCAGTGGCCAGCTAACCCACAATTTCCATCTCCAACACAATGTTGTTTAGATGTCTTCCCTCCCTCTCCTCCACCTGAACCACTCCCTCTCACCGCAGGCTTTGTCTCAGTCTGGTTCACCCAGGCCGCCTCCGTCTGTCTCCTCCACACGTCTCCACGGCCTGATCCGCCTCGGCCTCTCTGCGCCACAATGTTTAGACAAACCGAAAGACACAGAGACGCGCTGACTGTGGAGGAGAGTGATGCGAAAATTTCCGCCTTCTCGCTCTGTGTAACTCGGCCTGATGTTTGTCTTAGAGGCTTTAAAGGCTGGATCCGTGAATCCCAGAGGAGTAAACACATGATGGACTCAGCATGGGAAGATGAAATGTCTTCACTTTCTCATTAATGAAACATTACACTCTAAATGTGAGCAATCAAAGTGCTTCACATTTCGTATGTGAAGGGTCACTACAAACAAACGGATCTTGCCTAAACAGTAAAAGAGGTTTGCGTAATGTTTTCTTTTATTTTACTCGTTCGTTTCTTAACCACAGAACTCCTTCATAAAAGGTGTTAGGGTTTTAATGTGGTTCTTCAAGACTGTCCTCTTTAGACAAATGACAGCACTGGTCTATTTATACACTTAACTACTGTGTGAATAACGACTGTTGTCAAGTCAAAGACGAAGTTTTCTGGAAAATGTTGTGGGCTTTACCACATGTCCACTCTCCTACCAGCAGTCAGTGTTGGTAGGAGAACACAACCATTAACATTACAGCACAGCAAACAATATGAACAGGAATGATATTTTTGCAATGGACATTTCTAAATCTTTCAGAATGTCTATTCATGTAATTAAGACTCAGAGCGATGCTTTGTTAATGTTGCTTTGATATTTTGGGTGTCGACTTGTTTGCTTGATGGGGGGCTGATCTTTGTGCTCGGTGGAGAGGCAACTTTGGAGCATGTTAGTTTAGTGGAGGGGTGCGGAGGTGAATGTAGCTCCATGGTTGACCTGTCGCCGGCAAATTAACACTGAAAATCACCTGGTTTTGTTCAGAGTTGGTGTTTAAGCCTAGAGCTTCACTATCTAGCCACTGAAGCTAAGCCAGCTGTTGGCTGCCTACATGTAGGGTTTGTTAGGTTCTTCACTGGCCATTGTTAGAATATAATTTAACATATTTCTGATGATTAATTTAAATGGAAAGAGATTACACAGGACAATGAGACAAGTTTTTTCAATATCCTGAAGCTGTATTATTGTTTTTAACACTGGGAGTGATCAGAAACGGCAGCCTCACGCTACAATATGGTCAGAAAAATGCCACAAAAATGATTTCCCCCTCTACATGTCATTTTTTCCAGAATTTGTAGAGCCATACCTCAAACATGTGTTGCCCAGAGACCTACGCTGTTCAGGAAAAAAAAAAAAAAAAAGAGGAAACAGTGGGCCTTTATTTTTGGCAGGCAACGTGGAAGTCTGGCTTCTTAAAGTAGCAGCAGCGGCGACGGTGGCGGCGATGGTGGTGTTGAAGGCGTCCATCCAAGAGTGGTGGATGCCGTTTTGGGTCACAGAAACTCCCTGTCTGCCTGAAGCATCTCTGTCATCCATCCCTCCTTCCCACGAACCATCCGTCCATACATCCGTCTGTCCGTCTATCTGTCCACTAATGCTTCTAAAACTGCTCATCATGTCCATGAGGCCTGCCCTAAACACACTCACGTGTGTGTTTGCTTTAAGAGACGGGGGAACCGCCAAGTGGTCTTTAAATAGATATTTCGCTATGTATAGTGTGTGGATGTGCATTCTTTCATGCGTTTACAGTGCGAAGTGCAACCCTAACACCCAAAGCAGACAAGAATAAAGCCTTCATGTGCAGCTTCCGTCAGAGGTCTGGACTCTATCCAGCTCATTTTCTCTCTCTGGGATCGACTGTTTGCCGTCCAAGTCGATACTCTCCTTGGCTTCAGGTTTTCAATAGCCTGACTCTCCGGCCGTGACGGAGACATTCCCTTTCAGACACACTTCAAAGGAAATGTCAGATGATATTCATGAGGACACATATTGATTCTCTGCCTTTCATTTGAGAGGAGAATCACTAGCGTAGATTAGACTTCCCAGTTCTCTCTGACCTGAAGTCTCTCTGCACCTCAGGAGTGTTTGTCTGCTGTCTGACAGCGAGGTGCGTGACCCACTTTGGGGTTTATTGGGCTGAGAGAAATATGTGTTTTTACTTATCACAGAGAGATGTGTTGCTTTTGCCATGGATACCGAAAAAAAAAACTAACTCCAAGACACACTTTTTATTGTCGCAACCCCGGCGTCTTCCAGTGACAGAGTGGAACAATGAGGAGGTAGAAACAAAACAGTGCAGTGCAGCAGCAGCCGTGGTCAACCAGTGGCGTTTCCAACCACATTTCTGACACACCCTCAATTTAGTCTTGCTTTTTGCTTTGGTTCCCTCCAGACAGGCTACTCTTGACAAACAGCAGGAAACAAAAGCAGTCATTTAACCCCCTAAATCTAGGGAGCGTGAAGTACAGCTTGAGTTTGAGGACAAATAGGACTTGGCCGCACTGGTCCTTGATGAAAGAATGATTTAGTCACAGAGAAAAAGGATGCACCACCAAGAGCTGAAACTGTCATCCGGACATCAGTACGCCCTGGTTGTTGTTTCATGCAGCTTGTGTTGTGATCAAAGGGGAAAGCCGAGCACTGTCAGTGTTCTTATCATCCCATGCATTCTGCTTTTCAACGGACAGATAAGATGGAACAATTGTTGCATACCTTTGTGTTTGTGCAGAAAAGACAATGGCTGACAACAGGCTGCTGTGAGAAAAAATCGCATTAGGCAGAAACTCTGTAAGATTATACCCAATCCACATCCAGATACCTGGTATAATATTTAAATCCTAACTGTGGACACAGAGATTACATTCCAAATGCTGAAACTATATTTGCATGGTTAACAAATCTCTTCAGCTTAGATGGATCTTTCCTTCAGACTTTTTAAGTAAACACCCACCCACCCACTTGGGAAGTTATCCTACAGTAAGGCATACTGTTGTAGCTATAAAGCAAATGTGTCATGCGTCATGCCTATGTAGAAAAAAAAGTATGGTGAACATTCCTCCTCATCAGTCATGTTATTCTTGGCCCTGGGAGTACATTCTTACACCTGGCCTCAGACCCTCCGCAAACGGCTTTCCTGTCCTACAAGAACAGTCACCTTCTATATGGCACCGGGTGCCAGACGAGGAAAACATGATGGGTCCTTCAAATAAAAACACACACTTGGAGACAGACAGACAAACTCAGGAGTTAAACACCAATCCATGCTTTCAGGTACATGAGCTGCGTCAAGACGTGCAAATGAGATCAGAATATGACCAGAGGTGAGTCCTGTCTTCAAAATAAAAGAGGGACAAATTGATGAAGTGACCCCGAGGTAACAGATCATCCAACATGAAGAGTGAGCAAAGCTAAATGTGTTAAATAGATTAAACTTAAGACCGCAGTTCACATGTAAGGTATGTCAAGTAAACAATGAACATAAATAATAATATTAAAATAATAAATGTCTCTTCCTCTTAATAAAAACTTATCCAGAGCGTCTGACTTCTACAGCACAGATAAAAACGCTCAGTTGAGCCTCTTTCTGATGCAATATTAAGAGAACCTTTCAACAACATCACAGTTGTGGTTGAGCTTCTTTTTTTTTAGGTGTGTCTGGAAATTTAAAAAGGAACTTATTTTACAGAAAATGAACAGAAAGTAGGAAATATTATACTGTGCATTATATTACAAAACAAGCAGAAGAGCTACAGTTTCTTAATCTCGCCATTTCATTGAAATAAAACTCTGCCTGGAAGTTAGTGTTGATCTTCTCTTCGCTTCATGTACATTAGTTCTTTGTACAGTCACGTCAATAAAGACAGCCTCGTTTCTAATATATCTCATAATTGTGTGACTGGACCTACTGAAGCAAACAAGCAGACACCATTCACCTGATTCCAAGTCAGCGTAGCATCACAATGATTAGAAATCTGTTCTCATGTGACAGACAAGTCACACAATGTTGCTTTAACTCGACTTTATATTCTTATTTATATTCTATATACTTATATTATTTTGCTTATTTGCATGAAAACGGTTTTATTTTGAAAAGCACGAGAGGAAGTGGTGTGTTTAGTCGCCGCCAGCTTTACAAGATTAGAGGGAGTCGAGGCGGAGCGAAGCCGCAGCGCTCAGATCAAACAGCTCAGAGACAGAGACACGCAGAGAGGAGCAGCGCGCCCGTCACCTCCTCCACCTCCTCCTCTTCATCAGGATCAACTCCTCTCCATCATGGACTCTCCTCGGACCCGTGCCCTCCTGTCCACCGGATAAACTTTGGACTTACACCACGTATCATGGGAATATACTGTCTGTGCGCTCGGCCCCGTGGATCTATACTGTCTTGATGGAAACCATGTCACCGCAGCAGGGGACCATGGGACAGAACAGGTCCGACTCTCTGACGGGAGAGAGCAAGGCGCTTCCCGACAACAAAAAGGTACCGGAGACGCTTCTGTGTAGGACCTTTGGTGCTGATGGAGAGCTGACTCTTGGCACTGTTTTTTGCGCACATTTTGCGCACTGAGTTGCCCCGGTGCTCTCATTCATGATCAGTTATTACTCTCTTAGGAGAAACTCTATCACAGCCAATCTACCTGCGAGTTTAAAGCCCGAACACGGGTCTTTTTTTTTATTACATTCTTTCCCATCATTTGTTTTTGGGTTTGTTTCTTCCTTTCAAAGCTGGAGTTGTGCTTCAGTCCAGGTCAGTTTAAGGCTGGTGAATGATGAGTTTGCTGGTGGTGTGAAATTTCCTTCAGGTTTTTTTTTATTTTATCTTTTATTCTGTGAAATCCAGTGCGTGTGGCTGATCTGAAAACGTATTTCATGACACACTTAAACGTTTTGCAAGTCAAGGAGTGGGCGTTTAGTTTGAAAGGGAAAAGGGACACTTTAGATTCTGCATTTTGATATTTTGTAATGATGTTACCAAATCCTGGCCTGAATCAACAAGATGTCAACAAAGAAAAACGCCCAAATCTCCACCCTAGCAGCAGACTTAACTGATCTGCAGTCTGTGTTATCCTGAGTAAAGCAGACTGAGCTGAGGAGCTCATCAGACAGACGGGAGTCAGCGCGCAAACACAGCCTGGATGACATCAGCTCACTGAGACTCAATAAAAAAACACAGAAAACACGTGGCTCCAAATCTGATTCCAAATTTCAGACTTCTCTGTAACTGTATTGGATTTGTTACTGAGATTTAATGTAGTTTTCCCAGCTCATGTTTAGTCCTTCACACTGACAGAGAGGACGTGAATCTCCAGCGGCCGCTCGGTTAAGTTGCAGTGAACAGCGCCTCCCCATCCAGCGCGCGTTTAAACGGTGTAGCTGCATCTCTCAGCAAACCTCCAACATTACCAACAACTCTCATAACAGCAAAGTCTGACAAAGGAAGGTCACAATGACACTTCAGATGTTATGTTTAAATATACAAGTACATGTCCAGCAGACTCAAAATCTCTTTTTATAACTCACGAATCACCATCATACACTACCAACAGCCACAAATAATAATAATAATTATTATTCTCATAAAAATGAATAAGACTACGAAGAATATATAAACGAAATGAAAAATTCTGGCCTAGCATATGAGAAACAACTCATTTTGAGAAAACCACCTGTACTGTAAAATTCCTGTTTCAAAAACTAGAAGTTTCAGGGTGATACGTGTTAGATGACACGTATCACCCTGAAACTTCTAGTTTTTTTTCTTTTTAAATATTTGTTTAAATATGCAAATGAGACATTATCTAAAAACTTTTAAATGTGGATTTGGGGTGTTTTTCACAAATGTGAAAGAAGACACATTATGGAATAGAAAGCCCCAAAAATCTTAAAAGTAACCAGTGTGTGATATAAAAGTGTTCATGTCCTGTAGTGTAACACCTTATACCCTTCATTGTTTTGTGGTATTCTGTGAAAAGAAGGTTGAGCAGAGTTTATGTGCCTGTTTTAATGACCAAACCAACCCAGATGTACGTGTAACCTCAAAATCAATGCAGTTACTGTACAAGTAGTTCCAAGTACTTTTGGTGTTATACTCCAATTTCTTCAAAGGGATAAATCACTTTTGGGCAGCAGCAACACTTACTCATGTTTTCCATTTGTTTCTCTAAGTATGACAGCACTTCACAGCCCTGGACTTGTTAGTGAAACTTTTTTTGCCTCATGAATCTACAAATGTTGTTGCTGTAGCCCTTTTCTTTTTACGAGCAGTCGCTGCACCCTGGCTCGGTTTGTGCTGTGTTCAGCTCTGGTAAAGCTGTGAGGAATGAGCTGTCAGAGAGAGAGAGCAGAGAAACTGGAGCTTTGCTTTCGTCGCCACTCACTGAGAAAATGTGCATGAACGTGAGAGTTTCTGCCTCTCTTTGCTCAGGTCGCGTTGAGATGTTTGTACGTGACATGCATGACAGGTACAAGCTGAACGTACATGAGTCCTGTGGTGTTTATACTGCAGGGTGTGCTTAAATGAGAACGCTTCCTCTTTGATTTCTGCACACGGTCAGCAGAATTTGAGACATCAGGGCATGACGCCTCATTGCTGTTTCATCAACTTGTTTTCATGTCAGTGCTTCAGGCTTCCAGTCCAGTCAACTCACACTTACAGAAAGAACACAACCACATCACCTCACTGTCACCTGCAAGATCTGTTTTTCCCAGAAAATACGTACTAATGTGCCGCATGGATTCTGTATGGATAATCGCTGACTTTGCAGGGCCAGTTTCCAATGAAAACCTCAAACCAGGACAAACCGTAGACCAAATGAAACTGACCAAACGTGTAATGAAAGAGCCATCAGGGAGATTTCAGAGCGACACAGCAAACGCGTGCTTTTTATCTGCGTGATGTTTGTTTGACTTTGTTCTGTCACACTGAAGTATGTTTGGAGAAAAGTAAAGTAAATGCATCTTTCTTTTCTCCAAGCACTCAGTCTTGTGTCCCATCATGCATATCCTGTTACATTTATCGTCTTTTCATTTTTTACATTTTTAATCCACGATGTCGCAACCCTCTGGCCAGTATGACTAACATGAGTCCAATTCTAGAGCAGAAGAATGTTACCCATAAGTCACTGCTGAATGAGTTCAGGAGGCATAGGCCTGATTTCATTCCTGTAGCCCCTGTTTCCAGATTGAATGAGTGTGATGTGTGTCGGTGGAAGCACATTCAGGGCTCACATGGTTTTGGTATGTCGTAAATAAGTTAGGGTTTAATTGAAATAGCTGCGGTGGTTGCAGGCATGCCTGTCATACTTGTGCGAGCGAGCTTACACTTCATCATGTTACAGTGAGAATATATGAGGGATCATAAACTTCTGCTAGATGACATATTTGTCTCTTTCGGTCTCTGTTGCCATCATTAACCATTCAGCCCACTTCCTTCTTCCTCTTTCCTCTTTTTCCTCTTCACGGCTGTCACTTCTCCTTTTTCTCATCGCTCACCCAAACACTGGAGTTCTGTCTGTTTCCCTGTCTGCATGTATTTCCCGGACTGACAGCAGCCCCAATCAGTGCTGACTGGACTGCGAGCTCTTTTGATAAACATTACATGTTATTAATTATGGGACGGTGCAGACCGTCACCTCCAATCACCTCTCGCATTGACCGCTCTCCTCTGTCTCTCCAACTGTGCAGAAGATGAAGACCTTGGCCCAGAGACGACAGTCAGCTCCCTCGCTGGTCATCAGCAAAGCACTTACCAGATCGAAAAGCACATCGAGGTATGAGCAAACACACACACACACACACACACACACACACACACACACACACACACACACACACACACACACACACACACACACACACAACCTGCTGCTGTGGTGCTGACATCATTGTCGACCCTCAAAGGAGAAATGATTTCTCTCAGTAGATGAAGTAACAAATGCAGCCGCTATAGTAGACAGAGGACCACCATGCTGTACGAGTTTTACCGCACAGTTTCTGAGCAGATACAGTTTTCATTTGCTTCTGCATGGCTCATTATTTGTAATGTATTAAGGACTGATCGACATTTTTTCACCGTAGGCCTAGAGTAATGCCTTTTTATAGATTGCTGAAGCATTCATTGACTCACTGATTCATGTTTCCAAGTGAATTCTCAGCAGAAACACACACCCGGGGAGTTAAGTGGGTTATAGCATAGATTAGATTAGAGTGGAGCGAAGAGGCTGCAGGTTAAACTCACAAACACTGAGAATCTGTCTGAAGACAGTTAGAAAAAGTGGAAGGTCATACTTCCTCCGAGCAGCTGTGCGTTGTACACTCTCGCTGGACAAACAGATTATGAGTTTCAAACTGGCTTTATAAAACTGAGAGGCTGACCCGCCTGACTTATTCATGGTTTACAGAGACTTTAAATGCTTTCTTCTCCCAGAGCTGTCAGGCTTTTCATCACCCTCTTATCGCACAAATCCCCTCCTTCCTTTACCAGGGTCGGAAATAAGCCATTACAAACCTCTTGGGGAGAGTATTTATTTACTAGAAGCTCGTGTTATCTTTGCCAATGCCAGCTTGTTTGGGATTTTAGAGAGAAAAAAAAAGTGATGGGAATTTCATGAACCTTTCAGTCTTTGACTCGTTACAGAGAAACAGAAAGTTAAAATCCATATAGATGCAGGCTGAAAAACCTCAAAATACTCACCAAGTTATTATGAGTTTAAAAAAAATAGGTTTTGATGTCATCGTGATTTCTCCAGTGGACAAACGCCGGGGGATGAAACTCCAAGACATGTTTAGGACGTGTGTGGCAGTTTTTAGTGTTTGCAGAGGGAGATCAGGCTGAAAGTGTGAGACTGGACCATTTAGACCAGTGCTGAGGGAAACACTCACCGCTGTTAACTGGGTCAGTGCTCTCGGGCAAATTCATGTGTGTGTGTGTGTGTGTGTGTGTGTGTGTGTGTGTGTGTGTGTGTGTGTGTGTGTGTGTGTGTGCTGTTCAGCTTGTAGGCATAGATAGAGAGCGAGAGAGGGAAACTATTGAATGAAAGTCATTTAGTCTGATCAGTATTTGTGTGTGTGTGTGTGTGTGTGTGTGTGTGTGTGTGTGTGTTTGTGTGTGTGTGTGTGTGTGTGTGTGTGTGTGTGTGTGCTACAGGTCTCAGGATGTATGGAGCCAGAGCTTGACACTCTCAGCTGTCACCCTTAACCTCCAACCTCTCATCAGGAGGTTGTAGAGGCCGGTGGGGGTCACCTAGGGTCAAAACCTTGCATGTCAGTGAGTGTGTGAGGGGCTCATTAATGTCCGGATATGGATATGTGTGAAATTATAATGGTCGGGTGACTCGCAGTTAGGTGAAGGTGCAAGGTCATGGTAGTGATTTTTTTTGTTTTGTTTTATTAATACAGTTTTAATGGCTTCATCTGTTCTGCCAGCAGCACTTGGCAGTAGCTGCCTCGTTGTTGCATCACCGGCTCCAAATCACTGGCTCCAGCTTTACTACAAAGGGAGGAAAATAACTAACAAAAGAAATGAATGAGAAAGCTTCAAGATAAAAATATCACCAGAAGAGCACAGCCGCAAAACCGAACAGATGGTTCCCTTAAAAAAAAACGTGTATAACCATCGCTGGTGGAGGGAGTTTTTGTATATTTCACAGCGTATTCCTTCATCTTTGACTTGACTCCTTCTTCTGCTCCCTCTATCCTGTCTTTCCCATCAGGCAAAGAGACGCTGAAAAGCTCTCTGGCATTCAGCTGAACCACTTACATCACCTCCACACACACACATGCACCTCATCCACAAGTATAACCTCATCTTTCAGCCTCCAGACTTACAGTACAGGGTATCGCGGGTTCAAACTGGAGTCCCCTCCTACCGCCACCACCGCCACCACCTCAGGCAATGAAATGTATACTGCAGGGAGGAAAGTGGCTGTAACATAAAGCACAAAAACATATGATTGGCTGACACCCCTGACCTCACACTCTCACTCCGTATAAGCCACAGTGTCACCACAAAGTGTCACACATACACACAAATCCAAAAACCACCTGAATGTGAACACACACACACACATCAACCTCCATTCCTCAGACAAACACACATTTCATAGACGTCAGGATATTGCTGTTTATTTGACCCCAATTCTAATCTCAACCTGAAACCTAAGCCTGATCTGAAATACGCTTTTAAAAGAGAGAGAAAGTTTGGTTTGATTGTCGTCGTTCTGATTGTTTGAGGACTTTTGGTCTTCGGAATGACACACAGCCGCTCACACCTCATGAAAAAGACATTTCCTGCTTTTAATAATGGGTCTGCTAAAGATATCACGGCTTACAAGCCCCGTGGTCACTGAGTGAAAAAAGGGAAAAGAGTTTAAATATTCTGACCTCATCCTCTGTGGGTGTGTGTATACCTGTGTGTGTGTGTGTGTGTGTGTGTGTGTGTGTGTCAGCCAGAGAGGACATTATAGTTTGCCTATGGAAATGATGTGGTGCTGTTGGACTCAGCTCAGGGAAAGCAACAGCGAGGGTGCTCTCCTGTCACCCACACTGGGCAGCGGGACGGTGACATCATCTTTAATTTCCATTAAAGAAGAATAACTCCACATAAAATAAAAGCTGAAAATCATCAGCAACAAAAACTGAATTATTCATGTTTGACAAACGGGCCACGGTTCATTCATTGTTTCTTTTCCAAGAAACACATAAAAAATATTGAACTATAATTTGACTGAAATTCAGAAATGTATCCCATGTGCAGTCATGGACAAAAGCCACCGCTGTGGATTTCAAAGATAGTACTGGTAGACTGGTTTCTGTTTCTGCAATCTGCATGTCAACAGGCACACACACACACACACACACACACACACACACACACACACACACACACACACACACACACACACACACACACACACACACACACACACACACACACACACACACACACATACACTGAGCCGTCAATTGCTCCTTGTCTGGACAGCCTTTATCTGAGAGAAAGAGGTCAGACTGCCGGCGATGCCATCCTCCATTTAGAAAATAAATGTGTCGTATTGCTGGAGTCTGATTTGCTTCACAGAATCAGCTGCGGATGATAGAGATGATACGGACACACAGTTGAGTTTGTCTCAGTTTTAAAACTGAGCAGATGGACAGAGTTACATAAGTGCATGTCATCGCTGCCCCGAGGGAGTCGGCCTGCTCGATCTGGGCAGACCGACTTGACGTCCGAGGTGACGTTACGTAAGGCCATGGAGTGCATTAGGGTTTTGATGTTGAAAAAGACCAAACTGAATGAGAAAGAGAGAGAAAATCTGTTGAATGAGTGATGGCGGGAGATGAAAATAGGCTAAGGGAGGAAAGAGGGATGAGAGGACGAGGAGAAAGTTGCAGCTGTTTGTCCAGCTGTTGTCCTCAGGGTGTACGCTTACAGGTGTCTCACTGATGATAGTGTCCATGACTAAGACTTTATTTATCTTTCTCATTCCAGCCTCAAACAACCCTAAATCATTAAGCACTCTGTGAATCAGACGTGTGTGTGTGTGTGTGTGACAGCAGCTCACCGCTGACTCAAGTTTCACTTCTGTTTCTGGAAGTTTTTTTTTTTTTTGAAAAATGACCTCACTTTAGTCAATGATGACTGGTCATAGCATGCAACAACTTTGTAGTTCTCGATTTTAGTTCTTGTAGTTCTTTTCTCATTCTTCTCCTCATCGGCTGTCTAAAGGTGGAGAAACGTGTGATTTACTCTGTGATTTATGCTGATCACCTTTATATTTATATCATGCCCAGTGCCGCTTAATTATTCATGCTGGGACATTAGTATGCTGTGTTGTGTGGTTCATTGTACACCAGCCCCTTATTGTGTTCTAAAAAGTCAACAGTTCCCCCCCTCAGTGCTGAGCCTTAACAAATGTGTCCATGTATTCGCAGGCAGCCTGAGCACTCAATTTATCAACATCACATGACGTACAATGGAGCCATTAGCTGCTCGTCCGTCACATTCAAAGGACGGCTGGCTCAGCTGTCAATCTTACATTCAGGAGGGAGGGATGTGTGGTGAATACGGAAGATGTTGTCTTTTTTCAGAGGCAACGATATGTGAAAGGGGCTTTACAGGAAGGTTTGTATCAGTGTGTGTGTGTGTGTGTGTGTGTGGGCTCTGCCAACAGGAACGTTTCCTGGTTCTGCCTGGACAATAAGAACAGAGGAGGATGTGTTGATGAAGAAAGAGACTAATGCTTCATAATGGTGAACCTCCCAAAGTTCGTCTGCGGTGGTCTTTTACCCTTGTGCTGTCCTCCTGAGGTGGCATGTGACACGACATTAGGAGAGCGGTGGCTGCCATGTTGAGAGATCTAATAGACGCTGAGCTTTGATGCTGAATGTCAAGGACAGACAAGGCTCATTTTAAACTTTCTGAACTTTGGATGCATTTGGACAAAGAGAATTCATTGAGTCCTGTCACAGTATAACTATGCTGAAAAAGTTGACACCAAAAAATGAGGATTTACAGGTTGTTGCTGCGTCCCTGACAAAGTAAGAATGAAAAGCTTAATTTATAGCCATGGAAGGGAGCACGAGTTACAGTATGTACGGTATGCCACATGAAACATATTTTGCTTTCTCACGTAACAATCGCTGTAGCTGATTCTGTAATTGTTGTGTAATTGGACATCATGTCATGTCCTCCTTTACACATTTTTCACTCTAGGATAGTTGCATGAGTTTCAACTCCTGGTCCCATCGAGCATCAACGCATAATTGGCCACGTTCGTGGCTTTTAATTGAATTCACTCAGCCCCCTTTGGATTTATTTTGGGATAACACACAAAGACGGACAAAAAGAGAAGCACTGCAGTGCAGTTGATGTTAATTAACCACCATATCAACCATCACTTATGCAAGGTGTATAACGCCTTGGAGTACAACTGTATGCTTTCTTGAAGGGAAAATGTGTGTGTTTGCGTGTGTATCAAGGATGTCCATGTGTAAGAGTAGACATGAAGCTATGTTTAAAGGTGGGTGTGTTCATGCGTGAGAGCAGGCAGTGTGTGTTCATGTTTGTGTACATAAAAGAGACAGAAAGGCAGTGACAGAGATAGAAAATGTGTACGTGTGTGTGCGCGCAAGTGGAGATTTTAAGTCTTTTATCTGGTTGTGGAGGGTAAACAGGAAAGGATGGAGCCCTCAAACTATTTCCTCTTCCTCTAGAAATCCCCCCCACTGTTTTCATCAGTCCATCACTGGCACACATCGACAGGAAAACAGATACAAGATAGACAATTTGAATTCAAGCGGAATTCTAAGAGATTACTGTCGCTAGCAAGAAATAACTTTTCAGAACAATAGTTACAAAGCAAGAAAGGAGAAAATAAAAAGGGGAAAACAAAAGACGAGGCACAGAGACAAGACAAACAAGAGTTTTGGGTGAACCGTTAATTTCATTATTTACCTCACAAATAATAGTAGAAGTTAGTAGCTGTTTTGAGTCTTTGTGCAGTTTTCAAACATGCAGATACATGACTGCAAGTCCAAAAATCTAATATTTATTCTCCTGATGATGTTTGACTTTGTGTGTGGTTGCAAATGTGAGAAATCAGTGAAGAAAATGTAGTAAATAATGAGGTAAATGTTCCATTTAATTAGACTACAGAAGCTGTTTGGACGTTTTATTTTCACAGTTGCAGTCGCAGTTTTCCAAGTTGGCTTCACGGGTCTCATGTGTTTTAGTTTCATGCGTGCTGCCGTATTATTATTCCACTCTCTGAAAGAGTTTGGAAACTCCCCCAGTGCTAATAGAGCGCAGTAAAACACTGGAATTAATTAAACTAAATAAAAATTGTTCAAGGTTTTTAACCCTATCTTTGTAAACGCATTCCTCAGTGTTCATAATAGTTCATAAATGTTCAATAATGGCTTCTTCACATTAAGAAGCTACATGGGCTTCTTCTGATAGTCACTGAACAGTTGTAATGTATCACTTATTAAGCATTTCGTGGTAGTTGTTGGGCCATCCTGGGAACCCCTTGAGACAAACTTGTGGTATTGTTATTAAGATACAACTGACTTGAATTTAAGACCAACCACATCCAGTGCTGGGACTCACGCCTTCACACATCCCGACCACTCATTTGTGGCCTTTAGGGATCGATAGTATATCTCATTGTTTGTGTCTCTTGATTTTGTCCCCCAGGGAAAGCTGCCTGACACCAGTCAGCCCCGAGTCCTGTCCCCTTGTCCAGGCCTTCCTTGCTGAGTGTCCAGGCCGTCTGTTCCTGGGCCATGCTCAAACACAACTGAAGACAGGCCTGCAGACCCAGGACAGACACCTCTTCCTGTTCACCGACACACTGCTCGTCGCCAAGGCCAAGTGAGTTCCCTTCTGTGTGTCTTTGTGAAATGACAGCGAGAATGAAGGAGTATATGTTTATGTGGTTGTGTGAGCGAGAGGGAGATGGAAAATTGAGGCAGGGAGACGTAAACAGGAAAAAATAAAGTGAATTTGAGAAACAACGAAGCAACATTTCATCTGTTCCTTGTTTCTCTAAAGCAGAGAGAGAGAGAAAGAAGTTTGTACAGGATGGAGTTACATCCTTCTTCTATTTTTCCCTGAAATCTCCTTCCCTTACTCTCTTCTTTCACTTCTCCCTGCCACATTTTCTCCCCAGTATATAATTATTTCCCAGCCAATTAAATCCATATGAAGCCTGGCTCAGATCAAAGCCACAGTGGCCTGCCTCGGGCCTACAGTATGGAGCTCCCCACCCACAAACTGCACAAACTGCAGCACACACAGATTCAAAAATAGAGCTCATTTAAGTTTTTGAAGTCCACAAACACACACATACACGCACTAACACACACATAAAAACACACAGGCATAGAACAAAGTTCTGCTCTGTGTACTTATGTACTTACTGTACACACACCCATCAATGCAGACGCAGCGGGACCTCTGTGGTCATGTGCCAGTGGGCGGAGCTGACCCTTCCAACAGAGTATACACTATAATTGACTATTACATTGTGGCTGAACATAGAGCGAGTTAAAGGAATGTGTTGGTATGTGTGTGTGTGTGTGTGTGTGTGTGTGTGTGTGTGTGTGTGTGTGTGTGTGTGTGTGTGTGTGTGTGTGTGTGTGTTTGACAAAAGAGAGAGAGAAGAGAAGTTAAGTGATGTGTATGTGTGTTTGTGTGTGTAAAGGCAGGGAGAGCGTGTGTGTATGCCACATGCATGCATTTGGAGCTTTTCCCTCTGTAATCACAGACGTACTAGTGGATAAATACACTTCTACTGAGCATGCCTGTCTTAAAATGCTGAAAATAGCTTGATCTTTTTATAATTCTAATCCCAAAGCGTTTCCCAAAGAGCTGCTATGTGTTAGAGGTTTTTGGAAAAATGTTAAATGAAGAACATTAAAAGTTAGATTGCAACAGTAGGGGACCCCAATTTATTCCTTGTGGAACCCCTTGATAAGAGTCTTGAAGGTTTTTAATGCAACTTTCACTGATTTTCTTTTGCAACGTTTCTGTCATACACAGATTTCTCCTGATTTTATTGTTTAAGTGATTGGCTGATTGGCAGATTATTAATCTACTCTAAATAATTGTTATTATAGAAATAATGCAATCTTAATGGAACTACATAACTAATAATAATAATAATAACAATAATAGTAATAAGGAGTAAAATAAGTATTAAGGTGCACTACCAGTCCTCATTTAGATTCCTAGTGCTCAGTGCTGGCCTGGTGTATCTGGAATCTTCATCGCAGCAGGGAGAAAGGCCATTATCTGGGTAGTTGGGATCCTTAATGATTCTCCTAGCCTTATTTCTGGAGTGTCTAGTAAAAATGTCCTTATCAGAAACATAAAGATTCTCCCTTTTCTGTTTCTTATCATAGTAAATATAATAAATCGAAGAGCTTTGAGTTTTGGACTTTTGGTCAGATGTACAATTACATTTAGTTTAGTGTTAGTCAGAGCTAATTTAGTCTAGTCTAGTCTTAATGAATCACCCTGTGTCTTCTGCAGGTCTCCAACTCATTTTAAGGTGAAGGCCCAAGTCCGAGTGTGTGAGATGTGGACGGCTAGCTGCATTGAGGAGGTGTGTGAGGGAAGCACCAACCCAGAGAGGAGCTTTGTCATGGGCTGGCCCACCTGCAACTGTGTGGCCTCTTTCAGGTACACACACACACACACACACACACACACACACACACACACACACACACACACACACACACACACACACACACACACACACACACACACACACACACACAGTACAACATAAAGTTTTCACATTTGAGATCACTTAATTTCCTCTCATATACGTTCGTTTGGTACATCTGCTCACATTGTATGATAGTTATTCACTTCAAGCACAGTAAGCATAATTTCTGTCTCAGTCGCTCCAAAGTACACTATGTTCTGAGGTGCTAATGCACAGTATGGTAGAGAACTAAAAACTCAACCCGCAACCACAAAATCCCTAAACCCTTAAGCGTGAATGCAGTTCCCAGTCGTAAAGCTACTCAGTCCGACCGCAGTAAGTAAGGCTGGAGTAGATAACCACACACGCACAACAGGCACAAACTTGCAACACACATACAAATACAATCACATACTGTGTATCTGCGCCTTCGTCAATGCCATACACACATACGTACTCATTCACACACACTCATTACATTTTCCATCAACAGGAATCCAGTCATAGCTCGGGGTGAAGTCTGCGGTCTTAGCCAGCAGGAGTTGCACAACAGAGGAAAAAACTGTTTTTGACATGATTTCCTCTAAATATGTTGTATCTCTCTCTTTACTCTTCTTCAGCTCTGAGGAGCACAAGGACAAATGGTTGGCACTCATCAAAAGGTAAATGTTTGGTTTTACTCCATGCTACGTCCTCCGGTTTGTTTTGGGATATTATCGCATAGTTCGTGTTGCAAATCAAATTTTCTTCACGGGACAGAAAAGATTAGATATTTCGTTGATATTTTGCATGCTGGCATTAACTCCAAATGTTAGTCTCCCATATCACAGCGCTGAATAAACTTCTAAACTATCCAAACGCTATTTTTATTTTAACATTGACCTCTTTCCTTTGTTTTTCCCCGACACACAGCCGGCTAACCGAGGGAAAAGAGAAGGACGATCCTAAGACTATTCCTCTGAAGATATTTGCAAAGGATATTGGAAATTGTGCATATGTAAGATATGTTCTTCCCTCTGTGATTTGTATTGCTGCTATCAGCACAAACATGAATAATGTTTGATCGCCTAGTCTGTCCTTAAGTGGGTAATTATAGGTAACGAGCAGGGCTACCATTTATGCAACATACAAACAACTAGATATTTCCATAACGCTTCTAAAATGTTTCCACCAGGCCAAGACACTTGCGGTCAGCAACACTGACAGCACCACTGATGTCATTCGCATGGCTCTGCTCCAGTTTGGAATATCGGTGAGTACGCGAGATAACCGGCTCTACATCCACTGATTATACTTTGAGGTGGTGTTAAAACGAATTAGCATTTACACATCTGTAATTTTGTACCTAGGCAGGTAAAAGAAGTAGCATTTTTCATTAACATGTAAAATCAATTTGGTAAACCTGTCCTCTTTACCTCTCCAGGGCTGTGTTAAAGACCACCGGTTGTGGGTGAGCTCCAGTAAGGACGATCCTCCATACCCTCTCATCGGTGAGCCCACCTTTCAAAGACATCATGTAAAACCTTTCTGAACCCTGTGGGGTCCTATCAATGGCCGTATCAATGTAATCATGGGTAATTGCTCGGACCCCAAAAGTTTAAAAGAACATGAGAACAAACTACTCTTTCCTCTTAAGACTCTCCCTTTTTAAGCAGTCTGAACAAAAGGCACCTCCAATGGTGCATGTTTAAAAGAAAGAGTGCGCAATTACTTCTTAAATTCATTAAGTAAACAAAAAAAACTTCCTGTCTCATCCCTCCCATGGTGAATATTTTGGAAAACCAGGAAGAGAATACCTACAGTGTGGGTCACTACTGTACAGGCATCTGCAGGACACCAAAAACTCAAACATCTGGGAGCATTTCAGAGCACTTAGTCTTTTGTCACAGTGGTATTTCTTTTGTTCATACAGTTCTCACTGAATTCTTCACATCCCAACTGAGTACTGCTGATTCATCGCTACACAGCATAAGTTCTACCCTAATTTATCAGATGCACAAACTGCACATACACAGAGCCATGACCTCTAACCTCTGAACATTGACCTCTCATTCAGGCCACGAGTTTCCCTTCAGCATTAAGATGAGCCACATTCGGGATGGTGGGAGCAGCGGTGGAGGACTGGGAGTGGGAGCAGGGAGGGATCCAACGAGTCCCACGGATTGTCCAGGGGTGCTGCTGCTGGACCAGTGTCTCCCCCCAGACACCCAGTGCCAGTTTATCCTCAAACCCAGCAAGGTTGCCCCGGGGCAGGTGCCACTTATAGGTAAGACAGCTGGTCCGGATCCCTTACTTATGGTCAGACACTTTATATGAGGTCACATGGGGACATTTCCAGAACATAAGTAAAGATATTTTTAAAAAGAAAAGCAACTTTTTTATGTTGGTGACTTCACATAACTATATCAGTAGTATGAGTAGATTATCAGTAGTAGGTGTATTGCAAATACACAAACAAACAAACAAATTCAAACAAATATCTGTATCTACTCATGGACTTCTCTGCATCAGACATATAAAGTAAGAGCAGTAAGTATGTGCCGTGACAAAGAGCTGTGAAACATTTTTTTCAGGACAGTTGAGGTTTTAAAGTAGATGGTTGGTCTGTGTCAAGAATCTATCCACAAATCTAATTCTCTCTGAAACCACAAAAAGAAATATGAGGATACAGAAGTATTAATGCAGAACAGAAAGTACTTCCTCTGAATTTGTTTCACTTACAGAAATCTTTTTACTTTGCTCGCGCTCGATCTTGACACAGAAAGTCGTCATCTGAAGATAAATCAGAAGGTGAACAAGAAGAAAAGGAGTCAAGGAGAACGGTGGGAAAGTAGATTTTAGCGGACGAGGGGTTACAGCAGGGGTTAGGAGAGACGCAGTTTGAAAATAAGAAAAACATTAGACGGACAAAGAGGAAGAAACCCCAGAAGGCATGGATGAGTGTGAGAATAGGAAGATGGAAAGTAAAAAGAGATGACACAGCGATTGAGTAAGTCTGGGGGTCAACGTAGGTGAAGGAAAAAGAAACAACACACTGTAACAGATAGAAAGAGAAGAATTTACAGAGGGAGACTGAAAAGGGGACCTCAAAAGAGAGTGTGGCAGAAAAACGAGGAGGAGGGGAAGAAAGAAAAACAAGAGGACGGCGGACAGGAACAAGGACGAATAATGGGGATACAGAAACCAGGATGGAAAAAAGGAGGAGATGAGGTTTAGAGGAAAACAAGTTGAGGAGAAAAAGTGTGTTTTCCAGTCAAGGAGGCTTCAGTTTGCCAACCGCAGGCTTTGCTTCAGATTCCTTCGCCTCCAGCATAACAGCATCTTACATAATCGCTCCAACCCTACCGCCATGCAGGCCTAATCGCTCACACCCAACCTGAAAGCGAGTGTAACAAATATCTTGTTTTTGTCAAGCATTAGCTGTAGCAGAAGATGAGTTGTGTGGAGAGGCTATGTGAGGCTAGTCAGCAGTCAACTTGGGCATGTTGGAGAAGTCTGCCTCCAGGCCTTTGGAGGTTTTTGGAGGTGATTGAGAAGCGGCACATTTTACAGATCCACAGCACCCTTTTTATGAAAAGAACAAGGTTTGGAAGGAAATCTGAGAACTGCGGCGTGTAAGTTCTCCAACAAGGCTGATAAAAGTTTGTCACTATGACATTGCTTGAAGCGTATCTGGACAATCTTTCACACTCAGAGTTTGCTGGACTGTATGTGCGGAAGCAGTGTGATACATCTTTGAAATGAGCATTTGTGGCAGATTCGAGGGAACCTAAGGCACCAACAGGAACTTCTCTAACATTTAAGTTCTCACTGAACTAAAGAGGCCTTACAGGACAAAGGTGATCGGTAATTTAAGAGCTCTGCACACTAAAACACCAAATTAACACAGTGGTTGATTCAAACTAACAATGTACTGTTTGCAAATTCAAGTATCGACCTGTTGTGATACTTTCTCCGAAAGCAGAAAGGAAACTTTTTTTTGGTCATATGATAACTAATATTTAAAATGAGAGGAAGCATTCAGTGTGCACATGACAGCTGTCAGAGGAGTATTAAAGTTTGATATCCAGTCCAGCTCAAACTACAATTATGCCACAAATCCTAGGATCCATAATTCATAATGCTGGCTTGTCAGTGCTCAATAGTCTGCCTGTTGTCAAGTTAGATAACCATTGTTCACAAAAATACACAATACAGAAGCCAAAGTGGTTCTATCCACTGGAGTTGCGGAGGACAACTGCAGTGTTGCAACTGGCATCTCGAGCATCGTCAGTTTGTTCTAAAACACTGAAGATCATTATAAAAATTAAATATTCAAATATATATATAGGGATATATAGGGATTTTTAATTAATGTACAATGATACAAAGTCTTGCCCAGCCTTAGACTTTATTAGAGTTTGTGTTTTATTCTCCTTGAAGAATAAAACACAAACTCCATCATAGTAAGATGACATTGCCCACCCAGTCAGCGAGTAGTCTGTCTGTTTCCTCATCCACTCTCTCAAAAAAAGTTGCATGACCAGAAAGCTGTACTGATGTAACACCTGATTTACAGCGAGGTCATGTTTTTCTTGATGATGTCAGGCCGCCAGAGCAGGCCGACAAATTCTGTTACTGTTGAACTTTGTTCCAGAGTGTATTTGGGCATGACGCCACAGCACATCGTTAAATAATGAATTCTATGTGAGGTATGCCGCATATTTATTGGGCCCTTGTGGGTTGCTGGGTCCTCCACCCAATGAAAGAATATTTGCTTTATTAAGGGAGTTCCACCCTTGGATACAAATAACAATTGCTTAATAAACATAAATGTTGTCGTTTCGTTGTCGACTGCTGGAAAATCAAAGTTGCGCCGATTACATATCACTACAATGACCCTTTAAAAGATTTACTGCAGGGTTTGCAATTGTACAGATGTCAGCATGAGGCATTTTTGAGTTATCGCAAAGTACCACAATAGTGCTGCAGTTAATCAGATCTTTTATTGAATATTCTTTTGTATAATCATTTTTATTTTTATTGTCCATTACAAATTCCCAGACCCCAAGCTGACATTGTCAAATGTTATGTCCTCTTTGCTTCATAAATTATCTTAATGGTTAAGCAATTAGCAAAATTGTTGCTGCTAATAAATGAAATTAGCTTGCAGGTTAATTGGTGACTCTAAATTGCCGGTAGGTGTGAATTTGAGTATGAATGGTTCCTCTATGTTCCCTGTGATGAGCTGAAGACTTGTCCTGCACCTCTTGTCCAATGCCAGCTGGGATAGAGTCCGTGACCCTTATAAGCGGTTACAGAAAAAGCATGGATGGATTTTCACAACCACTCTATAACAGCTATCCATACTCTATTCGATCTATAAAGTCTCCCTACAAGTCAATTTGCATCAAGATCAGACCAGACACTAAATGTTTGCTGTCCATTCTCGTTAACGTCCTTCAGCGCACACACAGTGTGCAGTTTCATAACTGCGGAGACACACTGAGCTGTTATGTCATAGAAAAGATGTAGACGCAGACTTTAAACACAAACAGCACAGGTAGACATTGTGACCCGACACCGCAAAGCAAACACTTGACAAGGAACACACAGTCACAAGCCCTAAGACACACACAGAGCCCCATACATGCGCATATGTTTTCACACACAAACTTCAATTTAAATGCTGCTCTCGAGCCTGAGGGCATGTCTGCATATGTGTGAATCAGTGGTTCTTTCTTCTTTGGTTCTGTCGCTGTCTTGTTGGTGTCTTTCCTTTAAACAGTATCCCTCTGTGTTTTCTGTGTCACATAAACGTCCTTAGGTGTGATTATTAGGCTGAAATTTAGTGGACAGACCGGGCATTCATGTGAATGGAGTCCAATGTCTGCAACTTTTAGTCTAAATATCACATGTAATACATATTTCAAAATCATGACATAGGTTTTAGTTTTGCAGTTGCATTCCAGTGACTTCAACATTCAGCATTGCTCAAGCGTCTGAAACTGCAGCTCACCTCTTCCTCTTCTCTCTCCCCGCAGAGCCTGGTCAGCAGAAGTCTTTTAAGAGAAAAAGGTCTCTGATCAACTGGCCTTTCTGGAAAGGCTCCAACACACAGCTGGACAGCCTGCCCCTGTCTCCGACCTCACTCTCCCCCACTCAGGGACGGCTGTTCGGACGACCCCTGAGCTCTGTCTGCTCTCCAGACCACGGCCTGCCCAAGCCTGTCATGGTGAGCTGAGTGCAGGTCATGAAAGCCAGCAGGAGGGGTCAGGACCCTGTTTGGAAGGGGTCACGGGATGGTTTGGGGTGTATTTGGGGAATGGGAGAAGTAATATGGGGAAGTAGATTTATTTTTTGGAGCTTATGTTTTCAGAGATACGAGGGAAACAATACTTTCATTCTCTGTCTTGTACATATGGCAGTGTTGACAAAAAAGTTGATTTGACTCGACTTGAAATAAATAATGGACATAATAGAGAAGTGAAACTCCGATCTGTTGAATAAGCAAGTCAGACTTTGACTTCAACAACAAATGCCCTTTTAGGAAGTCCAAACATGCAGAGTTACCCTGCTTCATTCAGAATATTTTCTAAAAAGATCACGTGAAGAGACTTCCTGTGGGTAACCTCACATCTCCCGGTTCCCTCCAGGACATGTTGGTGTTCCTGTATCTGGAGGGGCCGTACACACGGGGCATCTTCAGGCGGTCAGCTGGGGCCAAAGCCTGCCGGGAACTTCGGGACAGGTTGGACAGCGGGACAGAGGACCCGGAGATCACACACCAGTCTGTGTTTGTCATCGCTGCTGTCCTCAAGGTAACAGACACACACACATTCAACCACATTACAGCTCTGCCCTCGTCTCACTGGTTTGAAACCAGACAACAGAAAGCAGGAACGAGTGATGTGCGTCCAAAGTCACATAAGTCCAGACAGGATAATCTGTCTCTGCACAGCCAGGCAGGCTGCCAGTCACACACATACACACACACACACACACACACAAACACACAAGGTGCTCATTGTTCAGCACCCAGGCTGAACAGCCACCGTAGCGTTGGGCATCCAGGGAGCAGCTGAGCTGTTTAGAGTTTTATACAGAGCTGATTCATCTCCACTCTTTGTTGGGCTTTACCTGTCTCTGCACAATGGAGATTGATTGTGCCTCACCTGAGACAAAACAGTCTAATGACAGAACGTTCGTCAATGTGTTAAAGTAGAGCTACAGTAACATCGATGTCTTTTATTTGTCTATTTAAATTATTTTATACAGTGTGGGCACAATGTTGTTAAGAGGTTCCTTTAATTCCCATTCAGGATGTACTGTGTGTCTGTTCTGCTTTGTCTGCATTTGACAGAGTCATATTTTATTTTGACCTCATTTCCTCGATGGCTATTTCTGTTAAATCCTCGAGGTGTTTCGAGCACAAGATGGCCTCATTTCTTTGATTTGACGTCATTATTTATTTAACTTTAAAAAGAATATATTAGAACTTTTCTCAGGTTAGCAGTTCATATACCTGATCAAGATTGAAGATTGAAATGTTGCATGAATCCAGGATGAAACAAACCAGCAGCGTTTGTACGTTGGAGATGGACAAAAAAATGTTTGCTGTCAGACCATAAATAAAATCATCCAACCGGAACAAATCAAATTAAAAAAATAAATCTCAGTTCATTCATTCATTGTTTTTTTTTTGTAGGACTTTCTGCGAAACATTCCAGGCAGCATGCTGTGTGTGGATCTGTATGACCAGTGGATGGATGTGATAGAAGGGGAGGGTGGAGAGGAGAGGATGCAAGCTGTTCAGAGGTAAGAACGCTCTCTTCAAATCCTGAAATACATCACATTTACTGCCAAAACCATACTGCTAATTTACAAATAATAATGCACGATGTGCTGCTGTCTCTTTCTCTCTCTCTCTGAGCACCTTACACACATCATTATAACCCTTTTTTTTTTATTTAATTACACAATGATGGAGAGGTAAAGGAAGAGTTGTCACACGCTGTGACAACAAGGACCAGCGACAAAGTGTTTGAGGATGTGTTTTGTGGTCTCATCTCAGGTTGCTCCACCTCCTGCCCAGCGAGAACCTGCTTCTGCTGCGACATGTGATCGCTGTGCTGCAATGTATCCAACGCAACGCCCACGACAACCAGATGAACGCCTTCAACCTGTCCGTCTGCATCGCTCCCAGCATGCTTTGGTCTCCAGCACCTAGCACCCCCGAGATGGAGGGGGAGGGCACCAAGAAGGTGAGGATGAACACAGATGGATTGCGTCAGCTGATAATTCAATCTCAATTTGAGGAAATATGCTTTGCATTGAACATACGTGCATGCAAGTGATATCAATCTTCTTATCTAACTCTTGGCAAGAAAGCGAATGAATGTGTTTCCCAACATGTCAACCTAAACAACACCCCGAACACCCTGAGCTGGTGTGTGTGTGTGCTGAGAGACTTGCAGAGACAGCGTGCAAACGCTGAGGAATCTAACATTTCAGTGGAAGCAAACTGCGTCAGCGCGAGTGTGTGCGTGCTGCTGTGATGTATGAAACACGTGTGACCAGACACACAGGCGGGTCGAGGCATATCGATGTTAATGACACGAATGAAGCGTGTGTGCGCATATGTGTTCACATGCACACGTAAGCTCCTGTCAGACTGGAAACCATTTGTCAGCAGACAGAAGGTTACCCTGCAGATTCAAGTGCTGACCTCCGAGCAGGAGCTGACCCACTAACAGACAGCCGTAACACACACACATGCACTCATTCACTTTCACGTCATCACTGACAGTCGCTCATCGGTTAAAAGCACAATGTTCAATCACACTCTTCTGAGCTTGAAATCCCTGAGATTAGAGCAAGAGAGTAAGGCTTCACAGGTTCATTATGATTTATCCAATCACTGTGGAGAGTTTGATATCTGATTGACAGGCAGCCAGCGAATCAGAAACTAGTTTAATGTGTTTTAATGACTTTTTCCTTACACATAACTTCTCTTATTTGTATTTTTGTGAAGTTAACACTGCTCAGTCTTCCTCCCACGTTAACCTGAACTGACTCAAGTTCTCAGCAGTGGCTGCAGCCAGAGCCCACAGAGGAAGCCCCCTCCCGTCCACCGGAGCCTATTGTGTAGTCGCTAAGACGTAAAGCATACAAAGCTTTTTGATTTGTGGTCCATTTGTAAAATCACAGTAATAGAGTTACACATAATCTCAGTGGGTGGCTGGTTTGCTTATCTTTTCAAATGTGTGTGTGTGTGTGTGTGTGCGCCCACTTGAGGTGGTTGAGGTTCATTGAGAAAACATGCAAAGAATTTCCTACAGAATCCTGAGGCCAAGTGTGTGCTTTAGGGAAAAACTGTGTCGCTGAAACACTCCTCCTACTCTCTTCACACACACACACACACACACACACACACACACACACACACACACACACACACACACACACACACACACACACACACACACACACACACACACACACACACACAAATACCTTCAACAGCCACAAATACCTAAATATCTATTTCACAAATACTCCCCTGATAACACTTTCCCTCTTGCGCGTACTGCAGCCCGAGCACAGGCGGCCTTTTTTCTGGGAAAAAACGTTAAAAAATAACAAAGTGAGATTTCGACATTTCCCGCGTTGTGGTTGGAGCCAGGGGCCAATTTAAACCAGCGTGGGGCCCTGGCCGTGTAATGGCTAGTTTCCAACCTTGTCTTGGAGACACGTGAAAGCTCAGTGTTGCCCAATTCAGTCTCTGTGTCGCTGCCTCTTTCATGCAGCATATAATTTAAATGTTTTTGGCGAAACGTTTCAGAGGGTAAATACAGCTTTAGCTTGTGTATTACTTAAGATGGAGACAGAGAGACAAATCATTCAAAAGGAAGTTGTTTTTCTCTTGAGCTGGACCGAACTGCTTCTGCTTTGTTTTTTAATAAAAGTGACTTTTCTACATTAACACAGTATCCAGTAGAGGAAATAACAGAAGTGTGATGCGGTTGACCAATGACCTCAGAAATTCTCAGAAATGACAAACTAACACGCAGCTGTGACATCTCTCAATTCAAGCAAACACCCACGCACATGCACGGATAGTATATGCTCTGTGTCTCCTATTGCCTCCTATTATTGTATACTGTGGCAGTTGTTCATCAACCTGCATTCATACTGCACACAAATACTTTACAGCGTACGGCTGAATTCTTTCTGAATGCTGAGAGAGCGCTTAAGATAACATCCTACTGAGTTAAAGTAGAAGGGGCAGTTTTGAATGGGCTGTTGATGGAGGAGTGAAAGTGTGCTGGATGCCCACGGGCTCCTCTGTAACAGTGCTCTGCAACACGTAGCAGTTCTCTTTCTCACTGACAGCGAGGAATGCTGAATGAGCGATTGAAGGAGGGCAGGAGAATGACTAAATGGGGCAGATAAGAAGGTGGAGTAGAAAACTGAAGAGGGAAGAGGAGGGGAGAGAGTGAAAACTATGTAAAGAAAAGGGAAAGGAAGTAAAACGGCCTGTATTTTAGTGAGATATATCTCGTAGTCTTCTCTTACCTCGTATAGAAATTCATCCTCGTCAGGGTCACATGGAAATGCAGTTAAAACAATAGTTATGTAACCTAAACACCTAAAATACTGTACCATCTAAGACCTACAAATCAGCACAGATTAGATAACTGGATATATAATTGACACCAATGACCGTTTACTATTGATAAACATTATTACATTGAAAATGCTTGTCAATGATTTGCTGTTCTTCAGGAATGAGACAATCCACTGTGCACTGATAACAGGTGTGACAGAGTAGGAACAATATCTAAAGGTGAAGATATCTCACCTGTATTCACAAACCGGTTCAGGCTCTTAAAAGTGATTGGGTAGTTTCATCCTCCCCCTGATGAAAATCACTGAAGTGACTCATGAAAACGATGTCGTAATGTTTGCACATACCACGACTCAGCAGCTGTTGGTAATCTACCTGCAAATTTTATTAGTGTCGGCTATTTTGGAGGCAATGAGGAATAATCACAGACAGATTTGTAATTCATACTCGCTTGTTGTGTAAGTGCATGCTAACTGTCACTGCAGGTTATGGATAGCAGCACTGAGTATTACCCATAATCCAAGGAAAATGTGGCCTGAGGGCTTTCATACAGCAGTCATTAGTACATTTGGTATCTGAAGAGAGGGTACACACAGAGGATATGAAGCCAGAAGGTTAATGTTGCGTTTGCGCTCTGGAAACAGTTGTTGGGGGGGATTAACTGTCCCAGATTGCTCGAATGAAACTACTGTGGAACTCATTAAGTTATATAACTCTGAAAATACAGCTCTTGTTTCCCATCATTGTCAGGTAAAATGTGAACAATTTTCTTTTGGAGAAAATCCTGAAGGATATCTTCTGTAAGCGACTGTGCTCCGCTCCTTTGGGCAGCCAGTATTCTGTGGGCTGCCTTACCAGAGGACATGAGGAATTATAAGTGCATTTGAAAAGCTTTAAAGCCAAATTGGAAAATCTGCTAAAAGCTACTCAACTGCCTGACCACTGCCTGCTTCCCGTTAGTGCTGTTCTAGTACTGTTTGTACAGTCCCATTCAAACCCAATTAAAGGACCATCTGTGCTACTTTTTCTATTGTCTATTATCAGACTTTTTTGGAATTCAAACAAACAAACCAAACAAACACAATGCACCGGAAATAATTTCAACCTGTTTCTAATAAAAAATCAACAAGAACTGACTGTCAGTATCCTGAAAATATGTGAAGTTCTAGCAGAATAAAGAAACGTTCTTGAAACAAGATTTTAATTGAAGTTAGCCTTTTTTTTAAGCTTGTTTTTTTGACAATAAGACTCTTAACGCTTGAAATACTTCACAGTGCAGCCTGGTTGTGCACGGTTCATCCAGGCGGACTCTTCTTCATATGGACACCATGCAGATACGAACAAACAGCATCTGGCCCAACAAACAAACAAAGAGGGAAGCCCTGAAGTGTGTTTGTCTTCACTGTGTTCTCCGCGGTGTCAGAGGAAAAACAAATTATAAACTCACCAGGATGATTTTAGTGGAAACTTTCCACTGAAATGTGGGTGGATATGACTCCAGCGTTTGTGAGTGGCCGTGGCGTTAATCAACTATTTGTGTCACATACCACGTCTTGTGTGTTCAGTAAATCTTGTCGGCTTAGTTGGTGGTTTGAGCCAAGTACAGCGATTTGTTTGAGGACTGATTCCAAAAAGAAAAAAAAAATGCACAGACGCTGTCAGCATGTTTCAAAACTGGATGTGGTGCCTGCTCTCAAGACTTGGACATATAGTTCTGGAAGCCGTTTGCAAAATGTATCATTCCCTCTGTGGCAATATCTTTCAGAAAAGCTACTATCAGAAACATTGCATTGAACAAGCATTTGAAAAAATTATAAAGCTAATAAATGATGTCATATCTTATTATCAGGACATAAACCAGGACTGGGAAGAAGGAGTTTGGTGTTTTCTCGGTCTGTGGAATGCAAACACTCTTATAGTTGGGAGGTCGACATCGGTACAAACAAACTTTTCTCACAGCGATAATATAGGACACATGAGCAGAAACTTTTGACAGCTGTTTGGCGCTGGTATTATTTAGTTATTTAGGTCAGCAGACAACAACACAAAAAACTACACACTAGTTTTATTTGCAGTGTTTTTCGGGGCGCCATCATACGCAGTTAATGTCAAAATGTTCACCAGGCGGTGTGAATATAATGATTGCCATTTTGTGTGTGTGTGTGTGAGTGTTTTTGAAAATCTTCCAGTTTACTCAACATGTAGTGCCGACATAGAAATTTAGAAACTGCTTGCTGAATTATTGCAGAACTTTGGCTGGTTCTCGGAGGAATTGCCTCAGCAAATGAAGTTCTGCATAAACACTAACAGAGTTACATCTTTGTCCAGCTGTATAACAATGAAAACAAATGGTCAGCAGCTGCTGCAGTGAAGCAAAGAAAAGCGTTCTTGCTCTAACCCCGTAATGTTTTCTCCCTGCAGGTGTGTGAGCTCGTTCGCTTCCTCATAGAGAACTGCTGCAGCGTCCTGGGAGACGACGTCACAACGCTGTTCGGGAGCTTCAGCCAAAAGAGCAGCAGCAGCGACCACGGATCAGGTAAGAACGGAGCAGAGAGGAGGATAGGAATAGATGCTGAGTGAAATAACGCTGTCGCTGACTTATATTGAAAATGTCTGGTAAGAAAGGAAAGGAGGGGCAGAAATGAAGCAAAGCTTTTGAACAACAGACAAAAACACTTAATCAAAGTGTGTGTGGCTAAACAACCGCCCCTAACTTCTCTGAAAGAGCTTGTTACCTCACAACACTTCAGTGTGTTACACCTCAAAATATAAGCCTGTGTGTGTGTGTGTGTGTGTGTGTGTGTGTGTGTGTGTGTGTGTGTGTGTGTGTGTGTGTGTAATTAAATGTCCAAGGCTCTTTCAGGCCCATTGATTGGGGTCAACAGGCCGACCTGCAGTAATTTCAGTGATTGCAGGGTCACAGATGCTGATTAACGCAGCAACATTGAATCTCCTCATTCATAAATACTACTAACTTTCCTCCTGACGCTATAAATAACCACCAGAGGTCGATGAGTACGCAGCTGGATGACGCTCTGTCCACTGTTCCCTTTGTCTCTAGCTGTGAACTGTGGCTTTGTTTTGTTGAGTTCAGGGTTTGAGATTCTTCATTTGTCTCAGACTGCTCTTTTTGAGCGTTGTGGATGAAGTTTGTACCAGGAGAGATCAACAGACTGTGGGAGTAGTTACGATTTCTAATTATTGTGTAGGTTGTCGTGTAAATAAAAGTTTGACTCAACTTTGGTTCCTAATTTTCGTAGCTAAAAAGCAGAAATATGCAAAATTGTAGGATACTGGCATGAGGACGGAAGTCTGCAAAAGCTGTATAATTTGAGGACTACTTCTCTATTATAGGATTTGTAATGGTAAAGTAGTACTGGCAGGTGAAAGCTTGCGTATGTTGTTTGCTAAATTATTGTGTTTTTCTGTGTATTTCTGGATTGAATTCTCTTGATCTTAATTTGATGATTCCGCAGTTAACCACTTGTTTTGTTGAAGTCCCAGTAATAATTCTTCTTCCCTCCCCTTCCTTTCTTTTCAATCCTTCTCCTCCCAGATGTGTCGTCCTTCCAGATGAACGACTCGTCCTACGACAGTCTGGAGAACGAGCTGAATGATGATCCTGAATCCCCCTACCAGGACCAGCTGCCCCTTCGTGACAAGGACAAGCCGGACAGCCGCAGTCGTGACTCCGTCATCACCCTCAGTGATTGCGACCCGGATCCCGACCCTGAGACTGACCTCCTGCTGCAGCTCCCCCTGCTGGCCAGACCCAGAAGGTTCAGCCCCGCAGTCCGACAGCCTCGACCCCGTCAAACCAATGGTCCGTCACAGGGTCCCAGGAGGCTAAGAAGGAGTTCAGAGCCCGCCTTGGCCCTCGTGAGCACAACGCCCCCCGGCGTAGTGACTGTTCACACCGGTAACCACCACCTGCCAGTCAGGAAGGCGAGCTATGACGCCGCCATGGAGGGGGAGGGGGAGGAGGATGAGGTGTTTCTGGAGCAGCGGCTGAGCGGCCTGCAGCTGAAGGAGGAGGAAGAGGATGGATGTGAGAAGGGAGGAGCCAAAGTCCAGAATGGTGGGCGGAGGAAGATGAAGCACGCCCCTCCACCTCCATTGCGACTGGATGCCAGCTGTTCCAGTCTGTCGTCACCAGCAACCTCACCCACAGGCTCCTCCCTCAGCTCTTTAGACTCCGCCTTCTCACAGTACTCTACTGACTATGCCACCAATGGGGTGATTTCATTGGCTGAGTCTGCTCCCCTCTCCCCTCTGTTTCCTGGACGGCCCCAGCTGTCGCCGAGGGTCTCCCCTCCTCATAAGGAAGCCCCGCCTCATTGGCCACAGCCCACTCCACCTCCTCGGACCAGCCAAACCCCCTCTCAGACTCATGGCCTCCACCCTAACACATGGCTCAAGAAGGAGCGCCGCCTGTCACTGAGGCAGTCTGATAATGGACAAACGGAGGAGGACTTGCCTGTTGTAAATGGGAAAACCCACCAAACCAATGATGGCTACTCCGCTAGTGCCCAGGAGGCCACGGCGACAAACCAAAACTGCCAGCGGAGATCCAGCTGCCCTCCATCCTACCAGCAGGCTCTGCTGCAGCTGCAGCACAGCCGATCTCCTTTCTACAGGGGGACGGAAAAATCTCTGACGGTCAGAGAGCTGAGGCAGCTCCACGACCAGACCTGCACCTACAGACCCCAGAACCCATCCTCCCCTAACAAACCGCACACAGGAAGTGAGGTCACACAGAGGCGGACTCGAAACGGGTGCGCACAGCCTCCACAGGGGGTTTTCTATGGACAGAGCACCACGACTCTGGTCCTCCAGAGGCAAAAGTCTCACTCTCTAACTCCAGCCATGGAGGGACACAAAGAGGGGAGAACCCTTCCCCGTCGAGCATCTGAACCTGTCAAGGTCACTGCAAAGTTTAGTCCCCCCACCAGCCACACTCTGGACAGACCTCGTACTTCAAAAGGTCAGCCCCAAGATGGCAGCCTGAGGGTGTCAGAGGTGGAGCCCAAGCATGGCGAGCCACGCTTCTGCCTGTCTCCCTCTGCTACCCGTGCTGTAAGGGACTACTTTTCCTCCCAGGGTCAGGAGGATGCAGACGCCTGCCTGAGAAGGAGTCAGGAGGTGGCGCTGGCTATTGTACAGGGGAAGAGGGAATGGCAGAGCAGGCGGTGCAGTGACCCAAGAGTGGAGGAGTTTGACCAGCTCTTTTTTGCAGAAGAGTCATATGTGTAAATGGGAACTTTGTACAGACAAACTGTGTATGAGAGAGGTTTCTATCTGATAGGTTCACTTGCGTACAACTGTTTTCCTCGTTGATGTGATAATATTCCTCTATATGCTACTTTTTTTCTGGCAGTAATCAGCCCAAAACATAAATGGTGATGGTACATCCGTGGTTTCAGATTTTAGGTACAGTTACACTTCAGTGTTGCTTTGTAGCACTGTGGGACCCTCAAAAATGATTTATTGAATACTGAGGCCCGATTTATTGAATTCATTATAGAAAATATGGCATCTCCATGGACATCTGGATCCATAAACAATCATAAAAGCTGTTGTCAAAACAGGTCAGCATTACAGCTCTTGTGCCAAAATCTGGTTCCTCTGAAAAATATTTTTCTCTGGCAGTATGTCCTTGTTTTTCCTTTGGAATATGTCGCTGCTTTTTCAGCGCTTGGAGAAGAAAATGAAGGAGGCAAAGTTCTTGAGAAATGAAAAAGAAAGACCAAACAAGTTTTTTTAGAAAGAATTTTTTATAAAGCCAGCAGAAACATAGCTGATATTTGCATAACATATTAAAAAACTTCTTTAAAAGGTGGCTAAATCTTTTTGTAAAAAGGTCAAATTTTTTGAAGAGATACAAATGTTGTTCTCTCAACAGCAGTAATGACAGCAATATAGACATCAGGGCTCCTATGTCTTCATGCCACTACTATGAACATGCTTTTACCTTCACCCACAACACGTGTGATGTTTGAGTGCCAGAGAAAGAGCCGCTGTACATACTTATTACATCTTAGTCTATTTTAATGGTGTTTGTACCTTTAATCACATCTGTAAAGTGAAACATTTTTTTTCCCCACAGGGTGAAGCGTTGTGGAGTCAGTGAATCAATTGGGACGGTATTTATTCATATGAGCCGAGTTTCCAGACACACAGCATGCAGTGTTCAGTGTCCTCTGTTGCTCTGGTTTATATCGCTGTGACCTGGGAGGGAGGGGAGGGGGGAGGAAGAAGGAAAAACTGTGTGCGCATGTGTGTGTGCGCACACAGTCAGAGTGATGCTGAATATGATGCGAATATTCACAGCGTGTCCTGCAGGAATGTGAGAAAAACTTGTGCCATTGAGGGAGAAATCTCCTTTATTCTTGCTTTTATAGCACTTCAAAATGGCAAGGACAGCCAGTGTGTGTGTGTGTGTGTGTGTGTGTCATCATTGAAACAGTTTCTCTGTTGTATGTATGTTTTGTTCATAATAATGATAATTATAATAATAATAATATTAAGAAGAAGAATCTTTGTGTCTCAGTGCTGCTACCGCTGCAGTACTGATTTCTAAGGTAACACTTAACAAATGGCCTTATTTTACTGTGTCATTCATTCATTTGAATTATGTAAAATGAAACCCTGTAAATAATGTATTTTTATCACAATGTAAGAGCAGTTTTCACAAGCATTACAACAGTGTTATTACTGTATGAACTTAACAGTTTTTCCAGGATCACACACTGGAATAAGGCCAATATCATGTTGAGCGTTTCCACTTTAAATGGTCTAAAAGTATTTTATCCTGTGTTATTAATATAATTCTTATCCTCCATTACAGTGAATTTGTGTTCAACGTGTATAGTTCTGCATATTTATGATACAGAAATACATTATTATATATAAATCTATTATCTTGTTTCTTTGGTATGTTGTGTTGTGAGAAAATCAAATGTGTATTTTTGTACATGCCAATTCTGCTGCTGCTGTCTCTATAGAAAGTATATTTGCTACAAAACGCACCATTTGTATATTGTGTACATCTGATGTCCAATGCTCACGAGAACAAAGTCTCTTTGATTTTAATAAATGTTGCTCTTGTGAAAATAACTGTTCTTTAGTGTGGCTGTTTGAAGACTAAAAGGTAGTATGTCTGCAGGGATACAGGGGAGATTAAGAGTTCAGGGAGAGACCAATGACAGTATAAAGAATGTACAGTATCTGTGACGTCGCCCACGGGGGGGGGGCTCTGGCTACCGCCATGTTAGATGTCCTGCCTCATAGCCTACAGGCTAATATAAAGATCGGCCGACATAGATCATCGGCGGACCTGAGTGGGACGGAATGAAGCCTGGGTGCTTAAACAAGCCATTGGCAGCAGAGATGACTTTGTTCAGACTGGCAGCTGAATCTCATTTAAAGAGTTTAATTTTGACACAGAGGTAATGTGCGTTGTAGGTGAGGCGGAGCAGGGCTGGTGGTGACAGGAGTCCAAAAGTGTATTCGTGGAGACAAACAGAGGACTGGATGTGGCAGAAAGATGGCAGATGGAGATTTGTCAAAATGGTAAAATAAAATAAAAAAGAAAATACAGAAGAATTTACAATAGAAATTGGAGGCCACGCCCAGAGTATACAAGAGAGACACAGTGAAAGGGGAAAATGACGGGAAGCATGACGATACATGCATGTATAAATATGGTTGGATGTTACCAGTCATATAGCTACAGCAGTAGCCAAAAAGCTGATTAATGAGCCAATGATGGTGAAGAAAGAATAAAGCAGTTCATGCCAATCAGGTAGTGCAACTATGACCTAAGTAATGTTATGCTCAGTTTTTAAGAATTGAAAAATGGCATGAAGCACCACGAACGAGGCAATATGTCTTCTATGACAACGCAGGTGTTGTCAGTGATACTAATTAAGGTTCCATGATGACAATGTTTGACCTTAATGGAACAGAGCCATAATTAGTATAATTAATAGCATAGCATCTGTGTTAACCCTAGTACTTTATGTAAAAATGGCTGCAGTGAAATAGGTTTATTCAATACATCAATAAAAAAAATGATTGCACACATTGATTCTATGTTGAAAATGGAACAACACTAAAACCCATAAACCATAAAAGATGAGATACGTTACTGACAATCAGATCCCATCTTTCTTCCATGCAATCAGCTTATTTTCCCCGCCCATCACATGCAGTCCATTTGCTCATTAGCCCCTCAGTGTATATATACTAGTCCATTTTCACTTGATCCCTGCCAGATTGCCTTGTGTAGTTTTTGCCAAGCTCTGCAGTAATTCCAGTTTTTGACTTCTCGTTCTCACCCTGTTTTACCTGTCATGGACTTCGGACACCTGCCTGCCCCTTGTCGGATTTGTCCATGCCAGTACCAGCAAATGTGACAGGTGGTTTGTTCACCTTTTTCTCCCTTTTTGGTCTCTGGCCACCTCCAGTTATGTTATATACTCTTTAAGTTAGCTATAAGAGTTAACTCTCTGTGTGACATTGAATGATGAGTGTACAGCAAGTTTTTAGAGCCTCCTCTCTGTTATAATAGAGGTTTTCCTGCCTTCCTAGTGCTTCCAATTGGCCGCCCCTTATATGTCCGTGCGCCTTGCTTGTGTCACTGGGCGTGGCCCCTGGTCTATCGCTCACCTGATTATCACCTGCTTCCACCCTTTTTCCACTACCACCAGCCCTGCACTGTTCTCTCATTTCAAGTCCTCATCCTATCATCTCTTTGGTTCCAATAAACTGTTCAAACTTATTCTGTTCTGCAGCTGGTGTATGTTGAATGTTGGCTCCACTTTTGTTTACTATAACATTCCCTGAAAACGGTGGTCAAATGAGAGCAGTGAAGCAGTAAAGTTGCTGACCGGACAGCTTGATGCGCTTAAGCTTGTTATGAAGTTCTGTAAACATGAGGGTTCTGCAGATTTAAGTGACATTATCTGTAAGTTCATTGCTAAGAGTGACACCTTCACATTGTTTTCGGGTGGTCACTGAAGAAGACAACAAAAAGTAAAAGATTTTGTTTAGGAACAAAAGAGAACGTTCATTGGATAAGGAAATTTAACTTGTTGTTTTAAAGAAGACAATTTAAAAACTGGTGAAAGAAGTTTTTGTCTCTCCTTTAAGAACATTATTAAATTTCATAATCCTTATGAAAAAGATCTAAAATTTGAGAGAGGATCAAAATCATCTGGAACGTTTATACATAAATTATCCAATGTACCGGCTGCAAAGATTTGAATCATTTTATGCCTTTACATTTTGAAAAATTGAGATCTACCAGAATTTTAAGCTTTGTTTGAACAATGCCTGTCTGTATGACCTCGGGTTTCTAAGGCTGAAGAAGTTAGGGGATTACACAACTCTTAATAATTTATCGAGGGCTTCTTGGAGGAACCCTGCCGGTTCCCCTCTAACTGCAGACTGAAGCATACCAGAAAACTTTGCTTAAGAAGCTTTGCGTTATGAGTGCGTTCTGATATGTATATTTACTGCAAGGAAACTTCGAGAGCAAAATTTACTAACACAAGCATAAACTGTAGCTTTGTAATTGTTTCTCTAGCCTTAATTTATAATCTTCTCAGAAGCCATTAGCACACAGCTCAACAAGTCAGCAGTCATGGTTGACTCATATTTTCAAAAGACTTTCTGGGATGTCAAAACCAGCAGAAATATAGACGGAATCATTTAAAGCCTTCACATTTGTACACTGCTGTTTCTTATTCACCTCATGTTTTCCACCAGGACCTGACATGAAGATATACATGTTTTCTGATGTGGCTCCACTGGCCTGATGATCCTCAGGGAAGCAGGTTGCTCGGCAGTTAAAATGTTGTAAACTAAACATTACAACATTACAAAAGTGTACTTTGGCGTTTGTATTCCATCAGATTGGCTGGATTCAGTACAAATAGCAGAAAGGGTGTCTGTTAGAGCAGCTGAAGGAAGGAGTTTTATTTTCCTTTACCTTTTCCCACCACTGACAGGTGACGTGAATAGCACTCATTATCTCGACATCATGGCACCTGTCAGTAAGTGGAATATATTAGGCAGTAAGTGATGCGTTACGAGCAGCATAAATGGACAAGGATTTTGAATGACTTTGACAAGAGCCAAATTGTGATGGTTAGACAACTGGGTCAGAACATCTCCAGAACTGCAGCTCTTGAGGGGTGTTCCCAGTCTGCAGTGGTTCGTTCCTATCAAATGTAGTCCAAGGAATGTGAACCGGTAGGGTCATGAGCATCCAAGGCTCATTGATAAATGTGGGAAGCAAAAGCTGGCAAGCAAAAATGTGTGTATTATCAGTGTGCGCGAGTGTGTAAACTGCACTGAGAGGATTGGGAATAATTGTTCAAAAGGAAACAGTAGGCAGGAATCCAATGGAGACTCCAGGCTTTGTAGATGAGAGGGAAAGTCCATCTAATGTTGGAAGATTTTGTGTGGGTGTGTGCACTTTAAGCTGCGGCCAGGCCAGCTCTGAGGGGAACAAACACCAAGCTTTAGTGACAGAAATTCTAAGATAACACCAACTTGTCTTTTTGCCATTTTAGCATTTTTGTCCAAGTGAATGCACAGTGATTTTCACATATACACAGACTTATAGTGGCCGCACTCAAACAGACAGAAAACACAACAGTACACTTATATACATTTATATAGTACCACCACACCAACCTGCTAGTACATCTCACAATCCATTTTCCCATCCCTCTTGAACAAGACCCCAGGTACTGTACGGGACAGCAACTCGTTATACCGGACCGTTTTGGGAAGAAAGAATTAAGCTAGAAGGCAAAGCTCTCGACTTTTCAGTCCATTGTTACGTTCCAACCCTCTCCTATGGGTAGTGGGGGTAGTGAACAAGATCACAAATACAGGTGGCCGAAATGAGCTTCCTCCGCAGGGTGGCTGGGACCCAGCTGAGGTCGTTTGGACATCCGATTAGGATGCCTCCTGTGTTCCTTAATTTGGAGTAGGGAATCTGGGGGAAACCCAGAACCCACTGAAAGGACGAGGATTACCCAGAACGAGCTGAAATCCGTTGTTGGGGAGAGGGACGTGAGGAAAGATCAAGATGTCCACAGTCTACTTTTCAGGCATGTTTAATGTCCTCTTGTCCAGGCAAACTTCCCATAATCTCACTAAGTAGCAGAACCATGCTATGTCAACAAACCAATGGTAATGTAGCCAACTAGATTTTATTGCTCAGTGGACGAGTTACTTCTTGTAGCTCTTTCTTGAGTGATGTATACAATAAAATTGAGCTGCTTGAAAAGATTTATTTTATGATTAGCTTTTGGCTTTGCATTACTACAAATCAAACTCATGCAGTAATTGTGTGAAAATGGAAAAAATGGACAATCAAAAGGGAAAAAGGTGTATTGTGATTGCAATTAAATTAAAGTGGTGACCTCTAACTGATACACTCTCTCACACTCAAACAACACTACCCATATTTCTTCCTCACTGTCTCTCTTACAGGTGTCGTTCTCTCTGCGTCACACTTCCTTCAGTCCTCTGTGTGCTGCCACACAAATCTTCGTTCCTGTTATGCAACGGAACTTTGTTGGAGGTCTTAAATTCTTCTATGCTGCGCCTCCAATTTGTGGTATTTACATGTAACAATGTCAAACAAAAGACTGAAATGTTTTTCTTCAAATGGCTCTCTACCTCCACAGAGTCCCATAAAACACCACACAATCAAATGTTGTGGGTTCCAGCTTTGGAAGAAACAATGCAGTAATATGTGTGGTTTTTTATAGCAGCTACCTCCATCACATGCGATAGGATTGCAAAATGGGACGTAAGTTGGCACGCAGATGCTCCTATGTCAGTGCCCTTATTTCTTGATATTTTGCACATGGAAACTTAATCGACATCAGATGTAGGGTCCTGTGGGGCTTAAAGGAGGGAGGTAACTGCTTTTCATCGCAACATAATTGTTTAGCTAAAGCTGCAGAATGTATGTAAGAAAAACAATATGTGAGAATATTGCCAGGGTCCGTGTGCAGGGAGTTACATGCTTTTTGGAGTGGGTCAACAGTGTACTGTAGGGAGGAAAACATGACTAATTGCTGTTTTGACTGAAATTTGTGAGTGAGTATTGAGCGATGAACTGGCAAAAGATTCTCGCTGAGAAGCCAAGCATCCCTAGAAACTCCCTTAAAAGCCTTCTGAAAACAAAAGCAAACTTTTCTGTTGCCAGACAGTGTGAACAGCACCTGTAAAGCCAGCAACAAGCCTTCAGACACAAAAAGGGCAACGAAACAAACAAATACTCCACTAGAAACCAATGTTTTGAGTATCAAATGCTGCCTAGAGGCCTGAAAGGTTCCTAAAAGTTTAAAGCTTTACCCTCTTTGGAGGATGGCAGCTATAGTCCGGTTAGTCTCAACATCCATCTATCTTAGACAACACTCCAAACAAAAAAGCTGCTTCTGTTTGTCTGTATATCATTGTTTCAATATAAAGCTAAATTTTCAGAGTCACCTTTTTAAAAGTGCAAATGTGACTGATACTCCAAACATATGATTTTGGTGCAGGAATAGAAAACAGCACAAGATGAAGTCTGCTCTAGATGCTAGAGGTGCATTGCAGATCAGAGGTAAACAGTTCAGCTGCTTGACCTACTTTTCAAACATAATAACAGACATGAGAACGTTCATAGGTATCTTGAAGTTTATCAAAAGCACATGGCGTTCATGTATGGTGCAGTTATCTTTAGTTGGAGATACCCCAGTGGGAACCGAACCCCTTATCTTGTTGTGATTTGTTCTACTTTATGCTGGACCAGCACAGAATGGGAACCAGAGTAATAACTGCAGATGTGCATTGTCTTTGCTGATCAGTGTAAAGTTGAAAGACTCAGGATCCAGTGTTGCAGTGTTGAGCTGTGTCTGCAGCCAATCATCTTCTGACAATACCTGACAATGGTTGATATAAATATCCTCATATATAATTTTTTTTTACTACAGACTTGTCCGTACACCATGTGACTTCAAACCCCACCAGGAGTGTTTGACAAGCAGAGCAATTTACCTGCTATGTTAACTTTGGGGAGATTTGGGGATTGTTTTATCTTTTTTATTGGGTGAGGTGGCTCTCAACATTTAAACATGCAATGTAGTTTTCCTTTTGGCTGAAACTTTAATCGGAAGATTGCACCGGGTGATTTATTTTGAAAATCAAACAAATTCCTTATGCTGTTTCTGTGCCTGGCTTTTGGCCACCTTGACCTGCTCGATACAGCCGTTTATTTTTGGTGGAAACCCACATCTGCAGCACTTCTGGTGGGGTTTGAAACAGCGCCAGGATGTTATCATCGTCAGGATGAACATGCCAACATCGTAGAAGATGACAAAATTCAGGAACATGCAAACATGCTGAAACATGGGAACATTCTGGAACACGTTGACACTCAAGAACATGGCCCCATTTTGGAACATGACAACATTACCAAATTCTATGATATATTTTGTTAGTATTTTGATTATGCTGGGTGGTTTTATGACTGTTTTGTCTCACTTTATTTATTTGTTTCTTTTACATTTTGTTAAAGATAAATTGTGTACAGTTGTCCCTCACTATAACGCGGTTCACCTTTTGCGGCCTCGCTGTTTCGTGGATTTTTTTAGTGTCATTTTGCATGCTTTTTTTCTTACAGCGTACTGTACAGTATGAACGCGCATTGTGTGTTCGGTGTCCTGATTGGCTAAGGGAGAAATGTGAGAAAATGTTAATCCCTGTCTGAGAAAAGTGTATGAAAGTGTGTGGTTAGGGGTTTTACAGCCTTAAAAATAATTGTAAAAAAATAGAGCTGATTTCTTCGCGGATTTTGTCTATTGCGGGTATTTTTAGAACGTATCTCCTGCGATAAACGAGGGACCACTGTATTTATTTTTCATAAACAGCACATCTCTGATTTTTAATTTAAGTTTTTCTTCCAGAGCCTGAACCTTCCTGTATAATCTAGACTCCCCTTCCTCTTTACTTTCTTGCTTCCAGCAATACGCTGTCGGAAATTAAACACATACATACAAAATTATACACTCTTTGTTGATCATGTGTTCATCATTTATGCTTAATGAACAGAATAAGGATGACAAGACTTTACTCTATTGACCATTATTGCATAATCAAAGGTATTGTCTAAACCATTTTTTGTTCATTAAATTACCTTGACATCCGAGGCTCATCGTCAGGACTCTGGGGTGGAGAGGAGGGGTATCACTTTCTTTCTTTCTCTGGCCTGGCGTTGGGCTCTTCTACAGTACTTTTTTTTTCTAGCCATCTGTCCTCATGCCACTCTTCTTGTTGTTTCTTTAAATATGCAGCCCTTTTCTCAAGATTATCATCACACCAAGCCCTGTACTGGCGCTGCTTCTAATCAGCAGATAACCTCATCTCTCTAGACCAGAAATAACTCTGTTTAGTAATGTTTAGTGTATAGCATAATTGATGAAATTGATAAAATTACATATGTCATCAGGGAACAGTCATTTCAAATCACCGAAACATATCAAAATGATCCATGAAACCACCATCATTCAAACTATGTTTTATGTACCCTAATTACTATGTAATTACACTTCCAGTCACGTATGTAAATTTAATAACAATAGTTAATAAATGGTTTCAGATCAGCTGACTTCTTCCCTGATAAGTATCACTCAAATTATGAATTTATGTAATTACTAGCTTATTACACTTTTATATATTATTATTTAATGTCTGTGTAGTAACAATTTAATCAAGTTAATGTTTTTAATCAACTGACTTAATAAGCATAAACCCAGTAAACCCTGACAACCGTCACTTGATGGGTAACATAGTTGACATTTCCTTTTAACCTTTGAACTATTCCGAGATACAAAAATCTGATTTTAACCCAGACCCACAATAGTAGTCATTCTTGATTTTTTTGCATTGTAGTGCATTTTTGTACATTTTGTGGTCCAATATGTTTATTTTCTGTCTTGATTAGTTTTGCTATTTCTATTGCTCTACTGCAGTGTTACTCAAAGTGTGGTCCGCGGACCACTAGTGGTCCGCGAGCGACCTCAAGTGGTCCGTGAGAGGATCTCTTAAAATATTCGAATTTCCCACACAAGTTTGTGGAGTCCTACCTAGGGATACTCGATATATCGCGGCTTGTTCTACCTGAAATGTATGAAATGACTATATCGCGACCATCGAGTACTTGTCACGTAAATGTTTTAAGCCGTCGGCATTTATTTCTCCGGGGATTCGCCTGTCACTCACTCCTGCTGCTCACAGCACGCAGCACACTGCCCCGCCCACCCAGAAACATCCCCTGCGCGCATGCGTACTTTCTGTATCAAGTGAGGAGAGGTGAAGCCAAGAGTCCAAGTGAGGTAATTGAAGATGGAGACGGACGACTTGGTTCTGAAGAAAAACAGCTGCGGTCACGCCGTCTCTCGTTTTCGCGTGGTCACGTCAGCTGCTCCAATATTTTCAAGTGCGCCCTTACTGCCGACTTTATGGCAAACACTTTTAAAAAACTGGAAAGTCAGCGCTACCTTACTGCAGCGTGTGGACACTTTCGGTTTTCAAAATAAAACGTGGGTGTTAAATGTATTAAACGTTTATTTATAAAATATGAAGAATGGTTAAAATTTGATTTAAAAAAGTGTCTCATATGCCAAGTATGATTCTGCACTGCTTCAATGCTCATATGTACATTATGAAATATATTAAAAATTCATTAAAAATATGACAAGTGTTAAAATGCTATAAAAAAGAGTGTGTGTCGTATAGCAGGTGTAGCTCGACTGTTCTACACTGATTTTGAGCCAATAGGTCACAGGACCTGGAAGCTATTGAGCTTTAAAGCTCATATTTACATCATGAAATGTATTAAAAATTCATAAAAAATATGACAAGTGTTAAAATGCTAAAAAAGAGGTGTGTCTCACAGCAAGTGTAAATCTACTGTTCTACGTTGATTCTGAGCAATTACAATGCTATCATGGAAATAATGACAATATTTATTAGAAATAAACAATACAAAACAACAACAACAAAAATATCGAAATATATATCGTGTATCGCGTTATAGCTTAAAAATATCGAGATATTGGTTACAGGCCATATCAGCCCTAGTCCTACCTAACATTATTTGAAGTGTAAAGGGAATTTGTTCTCTGAACAAAAATGCAGACAAATATTTTTTTAAATATGTATAATGGATATATGAAGATAAATCTGAATTAGCAGTGCCCAAATTGTTGCCTAAGCAACCACGGCGTCTCCTATAGACAAAATCATTCCGCTGTCACGTCAGTAAGTAAGGAAAAGAAAGCAAGGAAAAGAGCAGCAAAAGCTGTGAAATTTAACTAAAACAAGGCACGGAGTGGATGGGAAACAATGATGGATAGGTGGCTGAAGACGGGGTCAGGTGGTCCCTGAAAAAATTTTTTTTGACAAAGTGGTCCTTGGTCTGAAAAAGTTTGAGAAACACTGCTCTACTGTCTGTGAACCAAGCTGTCAGCCCCATTAAAGTTACTCTCCTTGACTCTGCTCAACAATTCCTCCATTATACAACCGATAGAATTATGATGTACATATACTCATGTTTGTATTAACAGGCATATACTTGCACACACAGAGTCACACCTACATTCACATTTCAGTCCCAACATGAGGAAACCTCAGGATGGCTTCCCTGTTGTTAAATCACATGCCGCTGTGTACGCTTTTGTGTTTGTGTCACTTTCATGTGTGTACCAGTGGAGGCGGGTGGGAGGGCACGTGAGCCTGACCTTTGCTGGCATTAAAAGAAACGTACGGATTCAGCCAGACTTTCATCTCCCCCTTTGTTACCACCACCAGCACTCTCATCCATGTTCCCAGTGGAATAAATGCCAAAATGCTTTGAAGATGCTTTTTTCCCCTCCCCACTAACAGGGGAACCCCATAATATTCCTTGGGGAATCCCTTCACGCTGGGTTCTTAAATCCTAAAAATATGTTCAAGATGTTAATGTTAATCTTTTATAATATATAATAATAATAAAAAAAGAACACAATATTCGACAATTCATATGTATTTAGATTAACAGAGAGAATTACACTTTAAGATACAACATTTAAGTAAGTACAGTTTTTAGGTACATTTGTACAAACCAATGTGATCAAATACAGCAAGTCCTTTTCGGTATTCATTTAACTACTATGTTAATTTATAAATAATCTGATATATAATATAAGCTATGTTTGTCTTCCCATGCCCAGTGGCTTTATTTACTTCAGCATATACCCAAAGCATTTTCCAAACTTTGCTCAACCTAAAACATTCAGTTGATGGCACTACCTACTAGTGAACTTGAAATTGAAGGTTAGCTAACTTTTTTCAAAAATAGGTAAACAATAAAAGGTAAACTACAAGAGCGAGACGATGCTGTTTCAACAAGCACAATAGTTTTTTCCTTTCAAGTTTTGATTATGTTTAGACAGGGACGGTGCCAGGATTTTTTCACTCCCGGTGCTATGGGGGGGCTTGACCGATACGTGGGGGTGCTAAGAAAATAATTGCTTTTCATGACTTCAGTTACTTTATAGGGAGGTTCTCGTTTCTTTTAATAAAAGCAGCTATGATGCACAGCACAAGCATGTCCGATATAAAAGTAGTTTTAACTGTATTTAGCCAAAATAATATTCAACAAAATAGTTAGGCCTAATACAAGTGACCACAAGGCAATGGCAAAAATGTTTCACGTGCAAAGGTGACAGATAACTGGGGCTACACCGATTTTTGACGGGGCTATAGCACCCCCCTAGAATGCATTATAATTCATTATGAATGCCTGACATGCTGCACCAATTGGCTAACAAGATTCTTATGATAGTTAGTGGGTGTTCAGATTGAAAACATGGATATGATCCAGGAGATTCAGTTTGAGTAACAGATGTATAACTCAGAACACACTGCATAGCAGTTCATCATAATACAAGACAGGAATTTACAACTATTTTATATTTCATTGCAAAGTTTGTGAAATAAAAGAATCACATATTTGACTGACCAACACAGTCTTTTGCTGGATATAGCATTGCATTCTAGCATAAGTTAAATTAGGTTAAACTTTTTAAAATTAACCCCAGCTTCTCAAATCAAGATTATGACAGCTGAAAAGGAACAAGACAGAGCAACTCAATCAATTTGCAAATTTAGGATTAAGTGTGGATATATAGCAGGTCCAATGCACCACCAATATTCCGCAAACGGCAGTGCATGTCACTCCTTTGAAGCTGAATATCCTCTTGACACAGTAAAAGTCTGGTCAGCTTGTTTAGTTTGTTTTTTTCTGTTAAACATTTGAACTGCCCTTCAAATGGAGTCCCATGTCAGGCTGCGGAAGTGTCCTTGTTCTTGATGTTGTCTCATGCTAAGCTCTGAATTTTTATCCAACCAGCCTTTGGTAGTAGAGAAAGTGAAAGAGTTTTGTGTTTGAGTGTTTAGAGTGTTTTTGTGGATCAATAAAAAACTAAATTTCGGGTGCACTTGCATCAGATATGGAAAAGGAAAATGGAAGGGGGAGGAAATGGCAGGTGAGGTTGGGGGTGCTGCCATGACCTATGACTAAAGTGGAAGACATCAAGAACCAGTTTTGTCCCCCTACCCAACATCAAGGCTTCAAAAGCACATAGTTCTCCCCCATCAACACCTACTGTACACCCCATGTCGCTCTCTGATGACTGACACGGATGTGAGTCATGTTTGATGGCAGGTCAAAGTTTTTCATGTTGAAGGAATAAAACGTTCTCTTTTGTTCTGTTTTGTAGATTACTGCATGTGTTGGACATCTTGCCATTTTGGACATAAGGCAGGTGACATAGAAGGATTTTGTTTCTACGAGAGTGCTCCAGGCACATTCTTTGTTAGAAACAGATATTAAACTACTAGTCAGGTCAGTCATAATGCCTGATGTAACTCATTTTTTGGACACTGCCCTTTTCAGTCAGTGTGTAATTTACACCACAAAAACCATTCGTCTCGGTTATTACCCCTTATTACCAACTGCACCTTTTGATATGACGCAGCCATGACACGCACTCACATACAGTACATGCATTATATAATGCATCAGATCAGTGTAGTTCAGGACACAAGGCACAGTCTTAGTGAAATATTATATAATATGATAACATAATGTACTTTTTGAAACAGGGAAAACATCTCTCCCCTTCCGTTGGAGTAAATAAAGACTATGATTTGAGGATTAAAGCGAAGTGGACCTAGATAGATGAGTGGATGTATAATCTCAAAATCTTATTATATTTGCAATACGCTCTGTTGACTATAATAATGTGTTTGCATGAGTCCGTGGGATGTGATTCAACAGCATGACCTCAGAGGAAGAACTTGGCAGTCATGTGGGGTATAGTTGAAGCCATGGCCGGGAGTTAGAGTACAGTGTGTGTTTTCCTTCTTATTACCTGGTCATGGGTGGCTATTCATAACCTCCAACCCTCCTTACATAAGCTTCCTAATTTATTGCACTCACACTCACAATTTTATAGTTCCTTAGCATATCCACTTTTGATATGGCCAAAATATAAATGTGTGTTCTTTGCTGCTTCCCAAGAAGTGACTCAGAGCTTGCTTTAGGTGATACAACACACTGTCTGGAAGCAATATTGGAGGTCTACTTCGCTTGTGCAACCGTAGCTGTGTACAAGGCAGTATCAAAACCTGCAACGTCACCGATGATAATAAGCTCTGAAATAGTACTGATAAGCGTGTCTTATTCTGAAAGTACTTTGGGCAAATCCAGCTGTCAACGGACCAAAAGGCAGACCAAGAATAAGTTGGAGTGATGGTACGATGCATCTCACATGGGAACATTTTAAGAATTCCCAGAAGGACCTGGAAGATGTCATTTATCTACGCCTCTGCTGAGTTAACATCTAATCTCTGTTAATCTGTTTCTCCCTCCTTAATGAGCCATGTGTCTGATTTGCATTTGGAAAATGTTGACTATTCTTAGTCAACTGACTGTAGTGCTGTTTTGTTTAAAACACTAGCTAATGGAAATCTCTCTGAAATAAATTAAATTGAAAATCAGATGTGTTTTAACTGGAAGGAAAAGCCCTCGATTTTACAGTCCATTTACATTTGAAATTCTCACTAATAGTCACGAGCTTTGAGTCGGGACAATAAGAATAAGATCACGGAAACAAGTGGCTGAAATTTCGGGTTGCTGGGGTCAGCCTTAGAGATAGAGTTAGGTGCTCGAACATCTGGAGGGAGCTCGGAGTAGAGCCACTGCTCTTTCCCATTGAAGTGGGTTCGGGCTTCTCATTGGGATGGCCCCTGGGTGCCTTCCTTTGGAGGTTTTCTGGGCATGGTACGGTATAACTGTAACGATTAATTTTCATCCCATGACACTGGAATCCCTTTAGATGTTCACACTAAACTCAACTCCAATCATTGCTAATGATGGAACTTGATCTTTACCTTTTGTATGGATGTCTTTAAAACAGAGAAGGATACACCATGAATCTTTATTTATGAATTAGGAATCTGAGGAAATTTAAACAAACTTTTAATATTCTTTTAATTTCACAGTGACCTATTTTGGGATTAAGAAGCCAGGGTTAAAAAACACATCCAAGTCCAACCATTTTTGGTCTGTGCACTGCAGCAACTCGAACTTCATAATAATTACATAATAATATGTTCCTTTCTGAACTTTCCTTCACTCTTCACCTTCACCTCTCTCCTCCCTTTAGAGTCACACTCAGGAATCTTGCCTGAATTCTACGATCTTCCTCTGCCAGGACTTTATTAACAATTGGACCAATTTGACATGTTGTCATTGCCTTAAGTTCACTTTGGATCCAGTATAAATTACATATCTTATGTAATTAGTGATGTAACTTAGTGGACTGCTCCAATTCAGTAGAATATTATTTTCAGAAATTAAGAAGAAAGAACAGTGCACCCCTCCACCAAGGCCTTAAGGTTCCCAAGCTTCCCAAGTTTGTGGATGACATCATGGTTACATAACACCAGTCATGATGGTAAAATAAAAAAATGTGTGCATGTAATATAGACACAAACATCTCTAGGTGTGTTGCAAACATGTCAGCCATAATATTCATCAAACTCTTTTCATTGATTCATAGCTATTTGTTAATTGTTGATTGCTAATGGATCAAAATGTAAAATGCTGGGTCTCAGGACGTCATGTAACCTGTAGACTGTGGCTACTGTCAATAATGAAATGTCTACACATCCAAGTGGACACTGAGAATGCAGACCTTGTAATTTTTTAACTATAGTTGGCATGTAACCCGTTGACACCTTCAGCAGCTTCCATAGTAAGAGAAACAATTTCCAGTTTTCTATCAGTTCAATAAATCCCTCAGAGCGATTGGATTTACAAATACCCTCAAATCATATTATTATAATCACTGTAAGTGGCTCTAAGAGGCTTTGTCCAATTCGGCCTGGTTCTCCATCACTGATGGGAATATAATCTACCCGCTTCTGACCCGCTTTCTGCTTTTCTATTGGCTCACAGCCCAGCGGTTGTCAGGGCCAGCCTATTTGCTGCCGAAATTTAGATTATCAACATGCTTATCCGTGTGTGTGTGTGTGTGTGTGTGTGTGTGTGTGTGTGTGTGTGTGTGTGTGTGTGTGTGTGTGTGTGTGTGTGTGTGTGTGTGTGGCTCATAGTCCACCGTGTCCAGCCACAATAACACTGTGTCCCATCTGGACGCCACATTTAGTTTTGTTATCAGGGACACTGTGTTCAAAACTCTGTATGTATGAATATCTTTCATTTATTATCAAAATATGTATTTTTACAACATGCACAAATATTCAGAGGTGAAAAAGGAGTCTCCACAGAAGTGATTTTGCTGTGTGTGTCATGAGTATTTATTTCTTCCTTAGAACATAACCAAGTTCCACAGTCCTGCTTTCATTTGTCTTAGTGCTTTTCAATGTGTCCCTACTCCTGTTCCTAGTTTTTCTCAGTTCTAGATTTTTGTTTGTTGGACTGTTTATTTAGTCTTTTTTATGTATTCTTTATTTCTTAGATTTATGGGTTTTGTTTGTGTTCACCAACCTGCCTCAGTAGTTATTAAAGTTACCTTTTGTAACCGCATTTGGGTCCAGCTCTAAATGTGACATCTCACTCTTTAGCCTTTATCGTAATGTTAATAATAGAGTTACCCAGAATTTCCTTATTTTCTCAATGAAACTGTACACAAGTTAAAGCAGCTACAGATGACGCTGTCCCCTTCGAGCTCAGTCTTTCACCAATGAGTTACCTTGTTTTGATTTTAACTTGAGGTGCCAGTTACTGTAATTTTGGGCTGCAGAAATGTAGGGTTGTTTCACAAAGTGAAATAAATACAAGTAACTCAACTGCAGTATGCTACCAACACATCAACAACAACTTTCCTTTGGGTCTTAGATCCTGCACCAATTGGAAAGCAAGAATCAAGTAGGAGAAGCATGCATGTAGAGAGGTCATCCAGAAACCAAGCCACCCACATCCCTGACCAGAGCACTCCCTGTTTGGTCTGACAAACCCAACATTCCTCTCACAACTTCCTCCCTTCAGACAAAACGACCTCTGAACGACGTCAAAACGTTTGACGAATAGAGAAAGAGATAAATAGCAGAGCATTTAAATTCCACCAACCAATTCTCTTTATTGAAATGTATTTGGCCACAAAAAGTGTCTTCCAGTATCCAGTACAGCATTCTCATTATCATTGTCTTACCAAAATATGAAGATTATTCAAAATTGATATTGACTTTACTCCAAGAGTGCAAGATTGTACTTTTCAGGAAGACAACAGTTTTACTGCTGATTTGATGCAGGATGAAAAACATCTTAATCAGAAGAGGAATAGAGGAAGGTAAACCTGTGCAAGTTAACAAACGATTAGATTTCCAGATTTTGGGGCTTGGGAAAGTTTTGAATGTGTATACTGTGATTTCCTCTGAACAGGGACATGCAGAGCATAGTTGAGGAGCAAATTCATTTAAGAAACGAAGCAAATAAAACGTTTTTTTTTTGTTTTTATTAAAAGATTTAGACTTTTAAGGGGATATGTAAATGTACACTGCTACATGATAAATGAAATGAAGTGTATCCTCATGTTAAGCAGCCAGACCCTTACCTTGCCCTCTGACTGGCATTCTCACTTGCAGAAGGGCCCTGTTTGCAGGCTGTCAAGATCTAAGAGCATAGCCCTACACCAATCCACTAACTGAATAATTCTTACGTTAGTAATTGCATTATTTTGACTGTATGCTTCTGTGTCCATTAACCTGTATGCCTACCAGAAGACTGCATCATTGGTAACACCTATATTTACCTACTGTTTCATGTCAAACTGGCTCAAAAATCTATTGTGACATCAAGACAACAACACTGCAAGCAACATTAAATCGAATTCTGTATTTTTGTCATGTTAGTGCACCCTATTTCAGAGTGCAAAACCACTGACTGAAATATAGGCAATTTTACATGTGTACTTATTATGATCAAAAACTAGCTAGCCAGACAAGTCTTTTATTTTACCAAGCTCTCACCAGTGACTAAAAGTCAGTCATATTTACGCGTCTGGTTGCTTCTTGCTCTGTCACTCTCTCCTTAGCTTCTTCCATCAATGTCCTCTTCGGTCTTTTTGTCTTTGTCATTATAACTATAGAGGCAGTTGAACCCGGTTACACTGCGTGCTTGCCCAGCTCCGGTTCACGACATCTGCTCAAGTAGCCACCAGCATCTGCATGTGCCGTGTACCTGAAATTCTCCCCCTCCCCCCTGGGCCAAAACACCAATGGTACAAACATTACTCCTGCAGTGCTCTGGGCTGACCGTCCAGGTAGCCTGGCAACACAAACCCATCAGGAAACCTTGTCAAGAGTGGAGAAAGAGTAGCTGAAGGATGTCAGAGGGAAATACCTCCATAAAGTGACCATGATGGAGGGAGGGTAGATGACCTCACCACCACTCTCCCAACCTGATATTTTGATTCAATCAATATCTTTTTGGCAGGGCAAGCTGTGGGCAAACAGGAATACATTTATTAATTAAAAATTTCTCTCACTAGACACTATATATGTATCAGAGGTCATTCACAGAGACACGTTGCCGTTCCAGTGACGTGAATCACATTAACTCCCACCTTTCTTTCCAGCTTATGTGTTGCTGTGCGGGGCCAAATGAGGCCCTCTGACGGCATCACTCCTAGTTTAACATCTGCCATGTTGAATATGATAGAAGCACATGCTCGATGTATCACCTCCTGCTGCTCCCATGTGATGTGTTACAAAATGGAAAAAATCTGACTCGAGGAAACAAATTCAGCGTTCCGTGAAATCTAGTGCAGAATATAACTATTCTGAATTAACAACGGCACATGTTTTCTCTGCAGGAGAAGGGTTGCAGAGGAGTTGAGGAATGTTTTTAATATAAATTGTGGATCATTTGAAACAAGCATAAACAAAATGAGGAGGAGGACAGAACTAGAAGAAACAGAGAGAAAACCAGATGGAAAGGAAGACGCAGAGTGAAAGAGCTGTCAAGTTCAAAAGGCACTCTCGTCTTTGTTAAAAGCATCAAAGCGTTGAGTTCTGGCAGGGTTGAGAAGAGGTCGTCCTGTAGGAGGCTGGCAATGAGGTCAACGGTTAAAGCGGTTTGAAGTGACTCTGGTGGAAGAACACAGAAAAACTTTCATTTGAGGCAAAGTAAAATTCACAGTGAACATTCCGCTTGCCTTCATTTAACTGAATGGAAATGAGAACTACATTATCAACCATGGAGCCAAATCATGTCAAAAAATTGAAACTAAAAGTTAAGTTTTCTTGAGGATCATTTTGAATTCCATATTTTCATTTTTTTTCAGTCGCAGTTTTATGTTTTCAGATTCAGACTCACACACTTGGCAGCAAGCCTAGATTTTTATCATGGGGATTTTGGGGAAAAAATGCAAACACAGTATAGACGATGCGAACTCAAAGGTCTGCAGTATCTATACGGATGCCAAGTCAATTGTAGAAGTGACATGTAAATAATGAACCCTCTTGTCAAAAGAATGGCCAAAGAAACAATGGATGGATTGCCTGTGGAGCAATAAAAGATCACCCAGAGAAAAGTATTAGCTTTAGCACATTGCATGGGGTCTGTTTATTTCTGAGAATTTTGCAAAAACTCTCATTCTCTCTCATGTCTGATCTCCACCAAGGAAATTTAATGCTTACTGACTATTGAATGCAATTTTACATTTAATATCATTATATTATATATCACTCATTTTCAGTAACGGCTTATTGATCAGGGTTGCAGGGGATTGGAGCTGATCCCAGTGTGTGAATTTTGTTGGAAATCAGCCGGCCCCTACTAGGGGCTTTTATTTTGAAGGCTTATCCTGAGGATTCAGACTAACGACAGTATACAGAATGGACAGAGCCTGAGTGCTGTCACCAGTAGGTTTCTGAAGCACTGTTAAAGCCAAAAATATGTGGCGCTGGCCACCGCCATGTTGGATGTACTGCTTCTCTCACCTCCTGGCTAATCTAAATATCAGCAAAGACGTGGATCCTTAGCAGACCTGAGGCGGGCCGAATAACAGCTGGGTGCTCTAATAAGCCATCTGTAATGGCACTTACATGCTGTTAATTATGTGCAACTTTAAGCCTTAATATCATCTGAAATAAAAGTCTGAAAGACTGAGCCGGGCTTCTTGCTGTTGGACTAGTAAGCAACATTAGCAGGCTGCTATCTATTGTGTTGTTGACCTTGACTGATGTTTAGCAAGTCGACAACTTTGTTAAGAGTCAATTTTGGATTATAAATAATATAATTGTAACAGAAACACGTGTACAGCTGCCCATATTTTCCACAGTGGGATTGCACTCTGAAACTGGAGGTTTAACTGCGCTAAATCACTAAATACCAATTTCTATGTAATGTTGCTTTCACATTTGTTATCAAAAATAAATAACAATATGAAAAATCCTTGGACTTTGCACTCACTTTGACAATCACTGCTGTAGTGGGACATTTTCTTTTAGTCTGGAGTACAGGGTATTTTCAGACACTGAAAAACAAACAGTTTGTGATGAAAGTCTAATTATCGTGTGCATCTGTGTATGAGTGGTTTAGAAAAATATGAAGCAAACATGACAGATATCCGACCACACTTAACAAATATTTACACAATGATACCATTTTTTAAACAACTGTTAACAAAAATAGTGTTTATGTCTGTAGTCATATTTCTAATGGAGTTTACTGGCAGTCTGAGCATTGTTTACATCCTTATGCTGTGAGCATAAATATCCCTTAAAGCATGAGTTAACCAAACATTTTCGGTATCAAGATCTAATCAGAATTTAAGCCAATGAGACATACGAGACATTTAATCTACTCAGTCAAAATTATACTTGTATGTACTGACCCGCATCAAAGTATGATATATCTAATGAGTAAGAGGACAAACACACACTGTAATAGAGCAAGTAGGTTCAAACAAAGTGCTGACTTTGAATTTGGAGTTGAACAAGGTCCTTTCTCTCTCTCTCTCTCTCTCTCTCTCTCTCTAGGTCTTGCTCTGCCTGAAGATTCCCAGGAAAGAATCATCCCAATACCAAAATAGGTCAGAGCTGCAGCAGGACAGTGAGGCAGAGTGGTTTGTGAGGACATGACGAGCACATGACCTTGGTAACATAAATAGTGAATGTTTCTGAAGGCCAATACTGATATTCTGAAAGTGAATTTACCAGCAGCTGAAATGTGTCTTTAGAACTTACTATTATATACTCTGCAAATTTGAACTAGTCACTGTTTGTGTCCCTCAGTCTCTAAAACTAATGACACTGGTAATCAAGGGTCATTTATGACAACTTGGATCTTATTTTCTTTTCATAATATAATCAGAACGTGGCTGAAAAGAAGTTAAATGTAGCAGGATTTACGAACAGTCAGACAGGTTGGGTTAGACAAACGGGCTGAGAAAATTAAAGAACAATACATTTATTACCCAAACATCACATCATAACACGTAACAAACAGACTGAGTTTGATGCGTGTTTTTGCCCTTTTAGATCTCAGCTATTAATATCTCTTGGATACATGTCTCAAAAAGCCACAGTATGTTGAATTACTGCATTTCTTGCTCTGCTTCTTGTCACTTTCCATTTCATCCTCATCTTGCGTTTTGTCTTCCTTCCCTCGTGCGGCCCTTCCATCTTCCCCTTACCTCTCTGCTTCTGGCCCTCTTTGATGTTGTGATTCCACCATATAAAGCCATGGAAACACTGAGGGTCCTTGGCTGGAGGCGACACGTGCCACATGTCACTGAGACTGATGGTGCTGCATGTGAGTAAAACTGTAACGATTAAATCCTACAATACCTCATGTGGAGAAACAATGTTGGCTGCATGATAAATTAATTGTCTTGTCCTTTTAACATGCAACTGAGCCACACAGGGAACACCTGGCCACGTTGATTTCTGTCCCTGTTTTACATCAAAATAGGCTTCACTGCAGTCATAACAATAACACGAATTATAAATACTATTCTTATCAAAATTAGGTCTATTATTTGATTGATTTACTTTTTTTTTTTTTTACAGCCTGCAGTGCATTATTCTACCTGAATAATATTTCATTTGGCATTCAGGAGCACTGATGGCTTGTTGCCCTGTCTCTGCTCTACACTGCTGAAAACATCACGTCACCATGCATGCAGAGCCAAACTGTGTGTTGACTATCCAAGTCTCTTTTGGCCTGATTGCCAGAGCTAGTAAATATACTGACATTTACAAGACAAACTGAGTCCAGATGATATACCGAGCGAAGGATAAACCCGTATCTCTAAATATCTTGTTTAGGCAAATAAATAAAACCTGGTTTACTTTCTTTGCCTGTTTTCTGTGAGGCGGTGGGCAGCAGTAATGTCCCTCCAACAGCAATATTATAAAGGCCAGAACTGAGGTAGCAAGATGACGGATACACATGCTGTAATAACTTTGTTAAATGGGCTGCCGTTGGCTAACGAAAAGCAGAAAAGTCTTTCTTCGCCTTACATATTTATACTGTCATACTCTATTTATCTGTAGCTTATTCATATGCCACTGTGTATACTCCACATATTTGACATTGTGCCTTCATATCTTCATATCTTCACAGCCGCACTCTATAATTACACTTACACCTACAACTGACTGTACATGCTCCACATGCTTCATATAACTTACTGTATTCATTTTACTGTGTTAATAATGTTGCATGTTGTAATGCACAAAGAAGACAGGTGGTCGTGCGAGCCTCTTTACATGACTGAATGTTCACCTGGGTGCTGTGTGCATGAAGCCAAAAATGCATGGAAGATATTTATTTACTCTATTAAACTGTGTGTCTGCAAAAAAGTGTGAATAAAATAATAATTAAAGTAGAGAAAATTAAAAATAATCTAACCGCTTCTGATTAGATGCTAAACTGACTTTCATTGTGTCAGTAATTTGTGCAATGGCGATAAAGTTGATCTTACAAGCACCAACGTCAATACATTTTCATATGTAAGGCAACCCCAAACTATTTGTTCCTAACGATGACATGCATCTTCATGAATTTTTCAAATATCAATATTAAAGTAATTTTGGTAAACAGGTGCGTGCTGAATAATGGAATATTCAGCAGTGGATTAATCCACAATATATGCTTACAGTATTTCCAACACTCAAGAATCTTCCGGACTACACTTCAGCGCCCTGTGAGGGAACTACTGGTGGCTTAAGTGCCTGTTTTCTCAACAGCAATAATAGCGTCTGCTAAGGACATTAGCATAGATGCTGCTATAGCATCAGTTATATCAGAACTAGAGAGTATTTCTTCACTGGTGGCAGAGCAAAGAACGACACTGAAGGCGTTCAGTGATGGTAAAATAGTACTCTGTGGTTCATTGATTTGACTGAAGTTTGCTGTTCACCAACAAATTACTTGCTTATTACGAGATGGCTCATTTAACAACAGAGGTCTGTGGCACAGAGGAACAACACTTCCGCTTTTTGGTGCAAAACAAGGAGTGATTTCTTCATTTTTTTATAAACAGACAAAATAGCATGAAAAGCTAAAGGGAGAAAGACAAGAGTGCCACCAACAGAAAACTAAACTGCAACAGCAGGTCCTGTGGCTGCTGTACTGCACTGTTGAACAAAGGAGATATCGTGGAAACCATACAATATGTAAAAGGTGTTTTGAGGTTAGAACAAGTTTACAGCTGTGCTATAAATCATTCACAGTGTCTTAGTTTGTATGAATGCCACAAGTGCAATTGTGGTCACAGAGCATTCAGTCACCAACATTCAATGTCAGACCACCTCCATATGCAAACACATTGGCTTTTGTGAGCTGTACTGTACCGTGAAGTATCTCATATTGAGGACAGTATGTGAACAGAGTGCTGTATTGACTCTACTTATCAAACAAGAGAAGCCTCTGTTTGCTTAAAACTTCAAGGAATCAATAGACAAAGAATGCGAGGTGCAAACATGGTTAAACAAGATTAATCCTTTCCGCACTTTGTTTAATAGTTAAGACCATAGACATATAGACATAGACGCCGCATTGAGCAGATTGGTCGTTGGTCGCGATACGTCAACGGGTCCGCCATATTGGAAATGGCAGATCTGCCCCTAAACTAATACAAGGAAATGGACTGAACTTCATAAAGCGACCGGGGTAAAGTTGGCTCGTTGTTGGATATTGGCTTGACATTGGGTTTCATCTGTGCTTTTAATCGGAGACCACGGCAGTGTCCGCTTAATTATAGAGTGTAGTTTATAGCATAAACATCATACTTTTATATACTATAAGATTACTGTCAACTAGCGCCTTTCTACAAAGTTCTTTAAGTTAATGTCTCTTATACACCCATTCACACACACACTAATATATCTGAATAAAAAGCACTAACGTGTACATACACACACACACACACATAGTACACAAATATGTATGTATGTATATATGTGTGTGTGTGCCATTTCCATATGTCTATGTATGTGTCTATGGGATAGATGTTTGACCGCGCATGTGACCAAAGGGTTTGGGTCAGCCGCCACCGGAAGTAAACAAAACCGCGTTAATTGCGTTATTTTTTTTTAACGCATGAATTTAAAATTATTCGCCAAAATTATATATATATTTCCAATTTGGCGCCAATATGGCGGCGACGTCGACGTACGATTCAGCGCTCAATGCGGCGTCTATGTATATATGTCTATGGTTAAGACGACAAAGGATCCAGTGGTGGTGTATAAAACACCCCGTGGTGGTTTGCTGCTCTCGTGTGGCCACAATAGAAACAAATCCAGTTTTTAGACCCGAGTTTCCCTCTGATACATCATTTTATGGGTTGGACTGAGAATCAAAAGTATCACCCCACAGTAATGTTCACCCATATTGTTGTTGTTGCTGTTGAGTTATGATATTTGAGGCATACAGAATTCTGCCTTGATTGTTTCTCTTTTTTGTAAGTCGCTTTGGATAAACATGTCAGCTAAATGACTAAATGTAAATATTAAATGAATACAAATGCTATTAGAAAACTATTATTGTATTATAGATATTGATAAATGCATTAAATATGAGTAAATAACATGGAGTAGCAGATAAAGTAGTAACATTGTGACCTCTGGCATCTTATCTCACGGCACCTGTCAGCAGGTGGGATCTATCAGAATAAAATATTATTGCTAAACCAAAATGAAGAATTGATGAAAAAAACAAAGCAATTTAAAAACAAATAATTTTTTTTCAATTGACTGATTGATTAATAAACTCATCAGTTCAGCACTGCTGTCTATAAGTAGATTCTGAATTGTAACCTTGTTCTACAATACATACCGAATGCTCCTCAGTTAAATCTGCTCTGCTATAACCAAAAGGTCAATTTGTCCATGAGTCGCATGGATCACAGGGACTGATATGAACAGCAGTGTCATCCTGATGTCATCATTTGTGACTGGTGGGTGAACCTTTATGCTTCACGATGCTACTTTGTTCATCAAATATCCTTCGTAAAAGTCATTTCTGTTGTCAGTGTGAGTTAAATAGAGTTTGAGCTGAATGTCAACTTTGCTCTTTAGCTCTAACATTTGTGAACACAGACGGAGGTGAATGAGTGCGTACGGGTCTCGGCTTGATATTTCCTCCAGGAAGAGAAGGACCTGTAGACTGGCAACAATAATCATTACATGGGAAGATTAGCCTGAACCAGAAGTCTACATGAAGTAACCTTTGCTTTCTTGCTTGCTAATTAAACGGGACAGTTCAAAGATTTGATTTCATACACATGAACTTACAGCTACAGTCATGAGCAAATCTTTACTAAGCTCTGTTTTGTCAACTCCAGATGTGAGTGGTCTTCCAGAAGGATGTGTCAGTTTGAACACTGCCAACAATTTAAGCAATAGATTGATGGAGTTCATTTTAGAAGTTACTAAAAAGGGCAAATTTGTAATACAACAAAAGAATCAGAAGATACTCCACACTTTGTCATTCGTCATTTTTTTACTTCACTTTGCATACTAATGTCTACTCTCCCTACATTTCCTTGTGTTTTTTTAAATGAGCATTGAATTTTTGGTTTTACAAACATTTATCAGGGACAAAGTTGCACTATGGAGAAGGAACAATCTCATTGAATGTTTTAAAAAATATGATGTTTGGGGTTAAGGAGCACATCTGATTGGAACTAAACTGGAAATAAACTACATGCTACACCATCTAGTGGTTTCATGACTCCAGATGGAAAGTACCATCTGATAAGCATGGTGTGTCTATAGGTCAGCTTCAGCTAAAAAATACAAGCATATAGTTTTGAATTGGATTCAGTCAAAGTAGTCAAATTCATCTTTAATTTTACACTCAGCTGGCCACATACTATGTTTCACCAAAGTGTGAATCACAAAGTCAGAAACAGAAATAATTTAAGAGGTACTGGATTATCATAATGTGTATTACTAACATACATTGTAAATGTCATGTTTATTGTTTATCAAAATATCATAGTGTTACCAGTGATACTAATGAAGGTTCAGTTCCATTCAGGTCAAACAGAGTCAGGGTGCTGCTGTGGTTCATGTTGGCTCACTGGAAAGTCTCTGTTGCAAAACATGAAACCGAACTTCATTTTGTATCATTGATAACATCTGTGTTGACTCTTTTGTGTCAAAATGGCTGCTGTGAAAAAGGTCTATTATATTTGACCTAGTGGAGCTTCTTTGTCTTCCATACTCCTAAATGATTTTTAGGATCACAGACAGAGTCATTCCATTTCATGTGTGATGATGATGATGACTAATGGGCTAAGAGACAGATTAGAGATGCTCTGTTGTGAAACAGAAAGCGGTGTGCTTATCCACATCCTGTTAAAAACAAAGATGAGATAGTGCCTTTGTATTTCGTGTTGCCCTGGAGATGAACAAACTGCTGTCATATCCATAAGTGACCATAAGGGGTCAGTGTTGTACAACAAAAACAACCTGTGAAAGAAGCAGCACCCATGAAACTTTAAAATTATATTATTATAGTTATTTACTATAAATATAAGATAATGTCAGGCACACTATAATAACTCAATCAAGCAAAAAAAATGTCTGGCACCTTTTATACACACAATCCTGAGTGCTTTGTATAAAATCTCAAAAGAACAACCTACCACATTTAATAACTTAACAACAGAGTTACAAAATTGAAACTGCTTATGAAAGGAATTTCTTCGCATATCATAGTTGTTTAGTTGACTGTCTTAAAACCTGGGTGGACATCAAGGTAGCTGCACTTGGTTGGTTTTACTCTTACCTTTTAGAAAGAACCGTCTCAGTATTCATCCTCTTCAGCCCACATTACCTGTGGTGTACCTCAGGGTTCAATTTTAGGTCCAATTTCATTTTCTATTTATATGCTCCCTCTTGGCTCTATCACTAAACGCCACAATGTTCCTTTTTATCTCTATACAGATGGCACACAGATATACCTCCCCCAGAGACCTGCTGACTTAAGGCTGTATGATGGCATAAAATCTCCTGAAACTCAACAAGGCTTTCAGAATCATTAGCTAAATTTGCACAAGGCTTACAAGACTTCATTTCATTTGTGTTACCGGAACCATCTGTGTAACTGGACTGTAGCCATAAGATTATTGTAATCCCATTTAATGTACTACATTACTTGAAAGGCTGTTGACTGAAAACACACTGGGGAGTGAAAGTGAGAGGACGTGGCCTTGGAGACGCGAGAAACAGAAGAGGAACCAAATGTGGGAGGAATGTGAATAATATGAAAATGTGTAAGGCGTTGAGCTGACATTTTCCTGCAGAGAACACGGTGAGATGAATACATGTTTAACTCGGAGACACTGATAATGTTATCAACATCAGCTGTTGCCAGGTTGAACCTCAGACCTTTCTCAAAGCAGCAACCAGAAGAATGTACAATAGCACACACGTTGTCCTTGGCTGCATCCTCTCTGTCACAACACGATAATACTGTACACATATTTAATCATCTTGGTAATCTGTTTCATGTTTTGGCCATGCAGCATTGTCCATTTTCCTCTCAATGTTTCACATTTATGTCAGTGATATCAAAATAGGCCAGATGCAAACTGAAATGAGCTGAATCAGCCTCCCAAGAGATCTGTTATTATAATCTGACCTCTATTTTCAACTGACTTCTTTCTCTTTCTCCTTATGATCAAGCGGTTGGCATCTAACGCTGCAGTGAACCACAGATTATTCTCAATGGACCAGCACTGACACACACTCTAGACAATCTCTGATCTGGAAATACATAAACGTGTCATATGTTGTGAGGATTGTCATGAATATTGTGCGAGCAAAATGAGAGATGGATAAAAGATGAATTATTTTATGCCTTAAAAAAAAAAAATCAATATTGAATGTAGAGCCTGGCTGTCATATCAACAGTATTAGGCTTATCACATATTGGCACTGGTGTATTAAAAGAACTCTTACAACTCCTTAAAAGTCCAGTGTGTAAGATTTAGTGCAGATTGCAACCAACTGAATATTGAATACCACGCCTCACCCTCTCCTTCCCAACATGTTAGAAAACCTAGAGCGGCAGTGTTTGGCTCGTCTGTTCTGGGATACTGTAGAAACATGGTGGACTCCATGAAGGGGGACCGCTCTCTCAGTAAATATGGAGGGCTCATTTTCTTATTTTCAGGTGAGTATACACATATATACATATTGAAAACATACTTATGGATATTATATTCCATTTCATTACACACTGGACCTTTAATAGCCATATCTGAGGGTGAAACAACCTCTGTTAATATATATGAAATACATATGTAGTATGCGGCTATCTGCTAATTGATTTTTATCAGATTGTTTTTACTCTTAAATTTTCCAAAACGGCATCAGCCTAAGTCAGTGTTTCTCAAACTTTTTCAGACCAAGGACCACTTTGTCAAAAAAAAAATTTTCAGGGACCACCTGACCCCGTCTTCAGCCACCTATCCATCATTGTTTCCCATCCTCTCCGTGCCTTGTTTTAGTTAAAGTTCACAGCTTTTGCTGCTCTTTTCCTTGCTTTCTTTTCCTTACTTACTGACGTGACAGCGGAATGATTTTGTCTATAGGAGACGCCGTGGTTGCTTAGGCAACAATTTGGGCACTGCTAATTCAGATTTATCTTCATATATCCATTATACATATTTTAAAAAAATATTTGTCTGCATTTTTGTTCAGAGAACAAATTCGCTTTACACTTCAAATAATGTTAGGTAGGACTAGGGCTGATATGGCCTGTAACCAATATCTCGATATTTTTAAGCTATATCGCGATACACGATATATATTTCGATATTTTTGTTGTTGTTGTTTTGTATTGTTTATTTCTAATAAATATTGTCATTATTTCCATGATAGCATTGTAATTGCTCAGAATCAACGTAGAACAGTAGATCTACACTTGCTGTGAGACACACCTCTTTTATAGCATTTTAACACTTGTCATATTTTTTATGAATTTTTAATACATTTCATGATGTAAATATGAGCTTTAAAGCTCAATAGCTTCCAGGTCCTGTGACCTATTGGCTCAAAATCAGTGTAGAACAGTCGAGCTACACCTGCTATACGACACACACTCTTTTTTATAGCATTTTAACACTTGTCATATTTTTTATGAATTTTTAATATATTTCATAATGTACATATGAGCATTGAAGCAGTGCAGAATCATACTTGGCATATGAGACACTTTTTTAAATCAAATTTTAACCATTCTTCATATTTTATAAATAAACGTTTAATACATTTAACACCCACGTTTTATTTTGAAAACCGAAAGTGTCCACACGCTGCAGTAAGCTAGCGCTGACTTTCCAGTTTTTTAAAAGTGTTTGCCATAAAGTCGCAATAAGGGCGCACTTGAAAATATTGGAGCAGCTGACGTGACCACGCGAAAACGAGAGACGTGACCGCAGCTGTTTTTCTTCAGAACCAAGTCGTCCGTCTCCATCTTCAATTACCTCACCTCTTGGCTTCACCTCTCCTCACTTGATACAGAAAGTACGCATGCGCGCAGGGGATGTTTCTGGGTGGGCGGGGCAGTGTGCTGCGTGCTGTGAGCAGCAGGAGTGAGTGACAGGCGAATCCCCGGAGAATTAAATGCAGACGGCTTAAAACATTTACGTGACAGGTACTCGATGGTCGCGATATAGTCATTTCATACATCTCACGTAGAACAAGCCGCGATATATCGAGTATCCCTAGGTAGGACTCCACAAACTTGTGTGGGAAATTCGAATATTTTAAGAGATCCTCTCACGGACCACTTGAGGTCGCTCGCGGACCACTAGTGGTCCGCGGACCACACTTTGAGTAACACTGGCCTAAGTGAACGTGCACAGCATAATCCAGATTACTGGTGGTGGTGTCCTGGTGTGTTGTTCTCCTTATGACTTCAGGTTGAGGCAAGCTGCAATGCCAGTGACTCACAGCTCAAAGATGACACATCTCTCCTCCTCACTACCAACACAGGCTCTGTTTCACAACACCGCTATTTTCATAAAGCCTTCATTTACAGGCAGCGATGAATGGAGAGCTTTTTCAGGAGACGGAGAGGGGCAATATGCCCTAATGAGGCAGACAGAAAACTCCAGAGAAAAGTGTGGGAAATATATTTGTATACTGAACATCCCCTTTCAATGAATTCATTTATTATGACAGTGAAATGTCACAGGAATTCTAGTTTCATTTTCACACATTCTAGTTTAAATTCTCTGTTTGACATGTTGGTTTCATTTGTTGTTGTTGTTGTCCTCATGACATGGGAAGGCATGTTGTAAAGCAGCCTGTTGTCTGCTAAATTATTTTGCAAAACTCTAATGTGCCACGCCTTGCTTCTGAGAATGATTACGCCAGACGAAGTGAGGAAACATTAGGATACTTTGCAGGACAGATAGTCTGTGTAATGTTCACACCAGTCTCTAACATACAAAGGGTTCCTTGGATTTAAAGGTGACGTTGAAAATATCTTGTTTGAGGTACATTCCTGGTTATTGAGCCCCTTATGCATGTGTTCTTTAAGTAAACCTCCTGGGTTACAGGAACACGCTTATCACAGTACCTGAATGTTCAGAGGTCTGTATCAGTTGGGGCAACAAAGTTACAGTATCTACTGTAACTGGATCTCATATCAATTAATGAATTAATGAACATTTTCTAAACTAATGATCTATTGTGACACATAAAGTCATAGTGAATCACCGTTTGTTAGTGATGAACAAGAGCATATCATGATGCATCCTGCATTCATCGAGGCTTTAATTCATTATGAGACATGCATTAGCTAAGTACATGATTTATTGTAATGTCATTGTTGTAAAACCACCTCTCACCATAAGGAAGAATATGGATATAAGATGGAGTTGTCACATTATCGTGTTTGCCACCTCTACATTACATTGATTTTCCCACATAATAACTTGTAATTCTAATACAGTTCATCAGCTGATCGAGAAATAACTAAAGCTAACACACACACACTTCAAACATCATAAAATTTCGGCGTGTCGTAATAAATACTGCTTATTTCTAACAGGCATATTTTGGGTGTTTCCGGATTTCAAATATTCTGGAGAAATGTAGAACTCCACCTTTATTTATTTTTTGTGGTCACTGTTTCACAGCTTAATTTCACACTGAAGCTGATCTTTGTTTGCTGATTGATTTTGATCAGTGAAGGACTGTATAGATTAGAGGCAGACAGAGACAGTCCCAAGCAACATGAGGTAGAACTTTTTTTTTTACTTGCACCAGTTACACATTGAGAGCCTGAGCCTGGAGAAGGTCCCGGCCCTGTGGAAGACCTCCTGTGTGGTCCCGGTACCAAAGACACCGCGCCCCAAGGAGCCTAACCACTTCAGGCCTGTTGCCCTGACTTCTCACCTGATGAAGACTATGGAGAGGATCATCCTGAGACACTTAAGACTGCTGGTGGGCACACAGCTGGACCCCCTGCAGTTTGCTTACCAGCCTGGGATCGGGGTGGAGGACGCAGTGATCTACCTGCTGCACAGATCACTGCTCCACCTGGAGGACAGCAGGAGCGCTGTGAGGGTCATGTTTTTTGACTTCTCCAGTGCTTTTAACACCATCCAGCCTTCACTGCTCAGAGTGAAGATGGAAAGGGTGGGAGTAGACCAACACCTGGCTGCATGGACGACAGACTACCTCACCAACAGACCACAGTTTGTGAAGCTTCAGCACTGTGTGTCTGACGTGGTGCTCTGCAGCACAGGTGCCCCTCAGGGTACGGTGCTCTCCCCCTTCCTCTTCATCCTCTACACATCGGACTTCACCCACAACACCGCCCACTGCCACATCCAGAAGTTCTCCGATGATACAGCCGTCGTTGGACGTGTTTCAGAGGGGGACGATCTGGAGTACAGGACGATCATCAGGGACTTTGTCAGCTGGTGTGAGCTAAACCAGCTTCAGCTCAACACCAGCAAGACGAAGGAGATGATCGTCAACTTCCAGAGGAAATCATCACACCTCACACCGGTGAACATCCAGGGATCGGACATAGAGGTGGTGCGGAGCTACAGATTCCTGGGTGTTCACCTCAACAATAAACTGGACTGGACTGACAACACCCATGCTCTCTACAAGAAGGGCCAGAGTCGTCTCCACCTGCTGAGGAGGCTGAGGTCCTTCGGAGTATGCAGAGCTCTCCTCAGGACTTTTTATGACTCTGTGGTGGCCTCAGCCATCTTTTATGCTGTGGTCTGCTGGAGAGGGAGCAGCACGGACAGGGACAGGAGCAGACTCAACAGACTTATTAGAAGAGCGAGCTCTGTCCTGGACTGTCCTCTGGACTCCACAGAGGAAGTGGGTGAGAGGAGGATGTTAGCTAAGCTGACATCCATCATGGACAACACCTCTCACCCCCTACACGACACTGTGGGGTCTCTGAGCAGCTCCTTCAGCAGCAGACTGATACACCCACGGTGTAAGAAGGAGAGGTTCCGCAGGTCCTTCATCCCTGCTGCTGTGAGACTGTACAACACCTGCACATGACCATGTTGTAGACTCTTGTACATGTCTGTTTTCTGTTTTTTTGCACATTATACTCACTGCACATTATATTATATTATAACTAGTACTTTTTGTAAATATGTACGACATATGTACACTGTGTTTCCCCTCCTCCTGCTGCTGTAATAAGTGAATTTCCCCATTGTGGGATCAATAAAGTATTATCGTATCGTATCGTATCGTATCGTATCGTATTTCACTGTCAAAACAAAACTGTATTTAGAAAGTGTTGTTTGTCTCTGTTTGGGTGGTAGTAGCTCAGTCCATAGGGACCTGGCTTGGGAACCGGAGGGTGGCCGGCTCAAGTCCAGCATGGACTGAAAATATGGAAGGTAGACTGGTAGCTGGAGAGGTGCCAGCTCACCTCCTGGGCAACGCTGAGGTGCCCCTGAGCAAGGCACCGACCCCCTCCTCTGCCTGGCTGCCCATCACTCCACCATCTCTTTCCACATTTGCATGTCTATAAGCCTTGTACTTGTACTGTATGTGTGTTTGGGGTTAAAAATGCAAGTAAATAAAAAAACAGAGTGAAAAAATGAATTTCCCCGTAGAGAGGGATTATAAAAGTATCTTTTTCGCCCTAACCCTGAGGGTTATAGACAATATAGTCACTTTGAAAGCCCCATAGAGTAAGTTAAGTGTCAGTGGGGAACTATCAGAACGCTTTCAAGGAGCCTCTGAGGTATGGATGTGATAAAGTTTGGGACCCCTGGTTTGCAAGGCTGCTCTGCAGAGTTCCAGTCACGGGGTGAAGGAGGAGAGGAGGGGTTGGTGGAGGTGGGGGTGAATCTGCAGGACTCAGCTCACCACGCCTCGGTACGGTAAGTTCGTCAGCCATATTGACTGTCTGTACCTCTTCTCCGGTCGTGGGAGCCTGGCGGAGGAGTCTCCGGCAGCTACCGAAGCCTCTATCGGTGTTCACTCTCTGCACGCACCGTGTCCGGTAAACAGGCGCAGAGGACGGGAAGGTGAAGCGCTCTATTTTTACTCGCTGGTGGATATATAAAGTAGTGCTGCCGGCTGGAGGAGGGGTGACAGTTGGACACATCCTCAGCGCAGCCGGGCGTTAGAGGTGAGTTTGTTCGCCTTCACCTCTTCTTCTGCTGCTGCTGCTGCCTTCAGTGAAGCCGTTCAAATGTGCGGGACAGGGGAGGGGGTGTTTGGCTCTCCAGGCTGCGGAGCGAGTAACGTTTAACGACCCGTTACAACTTCTGTGTTTGCACAGACATATGTGACAGACAGGTTAAAGGAGACGTGTGGCTCTCTTATTTTTTGGCGACTTCAGGACGGGAGGACGGGTGAGTGAACCGGTGTCACTTTGCGCCGAGGTGCTGTGTGTCAGTTTGAATGTTATGTAACAGAACGGGGCTTGCATTAGGAGTCAGGCTAATTAGATGCTTGTCCTGTTTTCTGTTCAACAGAATGACACGAAGGTGGTGCACAAACCGCCTGTCATATTGGGTGTCTGCATCCCACAGCAGCCTATTCATTAAAGGGCATTTATTAGAGCCTCTTGTTTCACCGCTGTCACCGGACGGAGCGTCGCTCATGCCCGTTTTCGGTGTTGAAATTCCGCGGCGCAGTGTGTTGGTGTTTTGTTGTGTTGGAGGGCTCCGTGCCTGCCGCTCTTTTGTAAAAGCTCGGGGCGGAAACAATGTTTCTTGCGACCGTTTGCAACTTTTCTAGCGGGTCCTGCTGCCGCTGCTGACGACGCGCCTTTCTTTCTACAACAACATAGGCAAACAGCAGAGCTGCTAATACAGACTTAGCACGTCGTTACAGTGGAGCTGTCATGGCCCCCTCTTTTTTTTATTTATTCTGCTGTTGATATTTATGGCCCCGGCTTCTCGTGGTCAGGAGAAATACCTGTGGTCCATTCAAATTCCGCAATTTGTTTGCGCCTGCCGCCACATGAGTGACATATGCAACCGCGAGCCAAACAACCGGCTCGCTTTCATCGTGTGAATAACTGATACGTGATGCTACGGTAAAAAGGGAGGTGGGTCTGGTTCTTGAATGGTATGTAAACTCGGTTTCCCCTCGTAACTACGTCAGTTTTGGTTTAGTTCAAGTGAGTCTACTCTGCGTCCTGGAAACCACGCCGAAATACACCGCGTGGGACGCGCGCTAGTTCGGCTTTTGCACGTAAACATCGGTTCTGAATAACGCGCCCACACGTTGATGCTCGCGCGCCCCATCTGGCACAAACAGATGCTCCGTCGGCGTCACAGAAGTTAAGCGTCTCTGATTGGCCCCCCACTATGGCAAAGGAAGACATCCTATTGGCTCATGTCCCTGTCACTCAAATCCTCCTAGTCCTTTCGGCCCCGCCCCCCATGGGGACCAAATTACAACTCATTTGAGAAAGAGGCTCTGCATCATGACACGAGATACCTTTGACGGCTGGTTTTAGATTTCCCACAGCAGCGCTATTTTTTTTGTAACCTGTTGAATAATCTCATGGCTGCAGATCAGAACAGGAGAACGTCTGCACGTTTGTTTGAATGACTGAGAAATAGAGGCTGTTAATGTTGTTTTTGTCCTGTTACGCAGCTTTAGTGCAGGTTTAAACTCACTCCTGTTGGTTACTAGAAAGCTCTAAAGTTCATCTTTAAAATGATTTATATCAATTTTATATTTAAAAAAAGGATATTGGAAAGTTATAAGTTGAATGCAAAAGAAGCCTAGGGTCTTTAACAGACACCCACATTCTAGGACATGCTTTACTGTATGCAAAAAACAAATTCAAATCCAGCATGTTAATCGAGGAAACAAGTCGCCACAATTGGCCTCAGATTCGGCATCTTCACACACCAGCTGCTACTGTGAGACTGTCTGGAACTGGTCTACAATGTCTCTGTGCTGGTTGTGATGCCACACCAGCTCTCCATGCCTAGGACATTTGTATCTACGTTGTCTTTCTCTCTCTTTTTTTGTCAATTGCTTTGTGCTTAGGTCACATTTACAGCATTAATGTTTGAAATTGGCTCTTATTTTGTGGCCACATACCAGTTAAACCCCAAGGATCAAACAGAAGTGAATGTACCATTCACTGCTTGATGAAAGTGCATGCATGTATTAGTAGTAAGTACAGTAGGTCAAAGCTGAACCAGGACGATGCTCTGCACTGCAATGGAAATTAAAATGCAGAGTTTAAGTAATTAGGTTAACACTCACTTGAGTTATCAAATCAGATGGCTTAGCTGAATCTAAATGGTACTTAAAACCTGATGCCCCGTGTTTTAGAACATAATGCAGAAAAAGATGCTTGGGCCAAATTCATTTTTAATTTTTAATGTGTGATTATTACACTCAGCTGTTAACACTGGCGGGCATTGGCCACCTACAGTGTTAAAGTGTGAATCTCAAAATCAGAAACAGGAATGATTTAAGAGGAACTGGATCACCATGTATTGATAACATGATATCAGTCATTTACTGTCACAGTTGTCTATATCAATATATCATGACACCCTGGCTCATACTAAACTACTACTAAATTGTCTTCACCCTATTTTCTTTTTCTTTCTTCTTCTTTCTTTTTCTTTTTCTATTCAAATAAAATGAATGCTTCTAACCAAATATAAGAACAACAATACCTGATACTGATGATTCACAGATGAATCAATAATAAAAATAATTAGTCAATGCGGCTCTGAGAGATACAGTGCAGGTTCGTATCAGTTGATGAGAGGGAGCAAACGTTTTAGTTTCACAACCCACATCACAGCCAGGTTCACTGACAGACACTCTCTGGTTTCTCTTTCCGTCTCTCACTTTTAGGATCTCACGTTTATCACATTGTCTTCTGTTTGGCTTCTTTCACTTTCTTTTTCTTGTGTATCTGTATCACTCCCGCACGGCTTTTCTGAAGCAGGAAGTCACCTGGGATGTTACATATTCTGACAGACAAGATGCCAGAGGAGAAAAAAAAAATGTTATTCAGATGTGGGTCTTGACTGTTCTTGAGTAGTTGTGGTCTCAGGTGTTCTTGGGCTCCATGCAAGAGCAGACAGGATTGATGATTATCATTAAATTATCTCAGAATTCCATTTATTTTAACCCTCTAGACTTTTAAGATGTTGCTACAGTTCACTGACAAAAGAGACAGCTTAGTCCTGCCATTTACCTGTGTCAATTATGTGATGAAAAGTTGTTCCGGTTATTGATGGCAACACAAACTTAACAAGCTTGTGACTTTATTTTCCGTGTAATACACTGGAGATGATTCAGAAAATGATTTTGAAATGAATGAATGGCACTATAGTAAAATACAGAACGAGCGTTGATGAATGGAAGGTAAAAAACGTGCTAGGAAATAGTAGTGAGGCAGGCTGTGGTCAATTTCTTCTTTCATTTATGCACTGTAGAACCACTACTGTTGTTACAGCTCGAGTGCATCATGTGTTGATATGTGCCGACATGATTCGTTACATGTTAGTTCAGGTGAACTTGGATTTCTGTGAAGATCCAGACTGGTATGTTCCTCCATGTCTCATAACTATTCCCGCCTGCATGTTTCACCTGTCAGGAAGTTATACTCAGAAAAGAATCTCTGCACACAGCACATTTGGTATAAAGTCTTGTGAGTGGCACCAGAGTAGCAATAAAATGTCATTTAAAGTGGCCGTGTTTGTTTGTGGGTTTAGGTCACACCCTGAACAGGACATTTGTGCTGCTCCTCCTCCTCCTTACACTTGTTGAGGAATCAGTTGGCTCCGCTCCTCTTCTACAAGCAAAGTCTTGTTGTCAAGAAAAGCAGTTGGTGCAATTTCCTGTTGTTATAACAGCTGTTGTAAGTTGTGTGTATGCCAGTATGTGTGTGTGTGTGTGTGTGTCTTCTCTGGCACTTAGAGCAGGACCTTCTTTAGCCTCTGCAAACAGACATAACATAAAATGTTTGTCTATTGAAGAAGACGCATTTTAACATGGATGGCTTTTTTTCTAGATTTCTCTCATCTTTACAATATATTTGTGAATATCCCACAATGATTGAACAAAATCACAAGAATACACACACACACACACACACACACACACACACACACACACACACACACACACACACACACACACACACACACACACACACACACACACACACACACACACACACCCACAGCTAAGCAGCTAAACCTCAACCTGTCAACCAAAACAATGTTTAGCAGCCATCAAGACTTAACTAAAGAAAAGAAACAACTTATTCATTTGTGCAAGGATTAAAGATCCGCAAAGTAAAACCAAAGAACTTAAAATGAAAGATGACAAGCAGAGAAAGAAGCGAGCCACATGCCAGACCCTAAATTTCAGCAGACAACAACAAGAATGCAGTTTTGGGATCATAATAACCAAGATCCAGTCATCATTAGCAACTCGAGTGAAAACAAACACAAACAGTCAGTATTCAACCTTTACGCCACATTTAGTTCACATTTTAACCAGAGACACAGTATAGCTTTTTGACAAACGCTGAACACAAGCCCACTTGTCGCTGCTTATTGCCACTAATGGATGCATTAGTGGCAATAAGCAGGGATGCAGGAGTCTGTGAGGCAGGGTCACGGGACACTGTAAAAGTGTGTGTAAATCTGCGCAAAACAAGAGCGGGATCAAAGAGTGTAATGTGCACAGAGAGCACAGTTTCTTTCTGCATGAATGGTGACCTGGAAGCTGCTTCCTCTTGAGAGCGACTCTCTGGTTTCACTTGAATTTCTCCGAAAGGCTTATACCCACCAGTTTACGAGGCAGCGTCCTGCAAAAACAGCGGAAAGTCCTGGACGCTTTCAGCTACATCACACATTAAAGGTCACCCTTGTGTGTGTGTGTGTGTGTGTGTGTGTGTGTGTGTGTGTGTGTGTGTGTGTGTGTGTGTGTGTGTGCAGGCCATGGGGGTCATGTGTTTCCATAAAGCCCGGAGCATTTAAATCTATTACATTTTGTAGATGCTAATCACCTTGTCCGATGGTGAACTAAACCAATGTTATCGATCTGGTGGCTGTCGGACCTGAAGCAAGAGCACATATGAGATTGGAAGTGTAAAAGTTTATCCAGAATATATTAGTCTTACTCTGAATATTATAAAATATAAGCATGGAATAATGCAGGCATGACTTCGACAACTGTAGGTCTATCAGTTATTTTAGTATTCAGTGTCTTCAGCTATCTCCTGGCTGCAGGTATATGGGTCAGGGCGAGTTTAAATTCTTATGTGTCTCTCCCCTCGATGACTCTCTCCTTTTTCTCTCATCAGCATACTATTCACCTCATCACTATCTCACACATGATAAGGTGTAATATTAAGACCTAGGACAAGAAAAGATACAGAGTTGAAGGGCAGCGGCATGCTAACCACAGGCTGTGTATTTGCAGTTTTAGTCAGTCTAAATAATGCCTTCTTTGAATTCAGTGTAGAACATATTAAATGTCTTTAACCCGAAACATTGATTCATATTCTGAAGTCTTCTGAAGTTTGTTATCATAATAATGGCTGTGGCAAAGGATTATTTAAATGATCAGTTAATCTGTCATTCATTTTCTTCTTCTTTGGTCCAAAAAATGTCAGAAAATGTTGATAAGTAATAACACCTCGGGGATTTGGCCTCTGAAGGAAGCTGTAGGCACGATGACGACTAAAGGTTTGACTAAAGGATATGACCCACATCAAAGTGAATATACACAAAGACTAATTTAAAAGAGAGAATCAGCGCCGAATCAGGCCATTTTTTTGAAGTGCATTCATAATGCTCTTTGATGTGATTATAAAACTTGCAGTTTGCCCTGAAGAATATTCAATACGTTTCAAATATGTAGTCCCTCTTTGACTGGAATGTGACTCTGATGGAAGTGGAAACATGTAGGAATTATTTTGTTTGCGTGCACATATGTTTTTATGTGTTCTTCCATCTTCTTGACAACCGTTTATAGCTGATAGCACGGTGAAGGAGGAGACGTAAAGACAGAGCCACTGACAGTATGAAGAATGGACAACACATGCAAGATGTCACCCTTAGAGTCATTTTGAAGCTCAAAATGACATGCATCATCGGCAAACCTGACAATTAAGCTTAGGTAGATGCCATTACAGATGGCTTGTTTGAGCAGCTGTCATTTAAAGCTGTGCAACATTTAAAAATGTCACACTCACTGCAGCTGACATCGGGGAAATTAGCTATAGCTATGAAGTCGGAATTATGGAAATTAATATAACAGGCCTAGCGCAAACTTGTCTGTAGCAGTCGGTGTGTTTATTTAAAGTCTGTTGATCTGATTATAATCAGTAAATGTGCTTTGTCATGGTGACTGTTTAAACTGTTGATTTTTTATTTTAACTAACACAGTATTGACATGAATACCTTGAGGCAGTGTCATGCATTAATTATGACCCTAAAGTCCTGAAATTTACATTTTTGTCTCTCAAATAAACAATCCTCGGTTTTCTTTGTGTGAGAAATGATTTATTGAGATGGCGTGTTGGTCTGAGGGCAGCGCTGAGGCGAGTCACTCTGAAATCATACTGAGAAACAGTTTCGAGACCCAAGCCTTGTTTTTCATGACCTAGAACTGACCACGAACCACACTAAATGTTTCTGTGTGCCAGTTTACAAATCATCGAAACCAAAACCACATCAAGTCTGCTTAACATTTCAGAAATTAAAACATGTTGAAGAAATGTTTGACAAATGCTTTGAATCAGGCCTGTTGATGTTCAAACTGAGGCTGATGTATTACGCTCATACCGTGTAACCTTAGTTTTCAGTTTGTTTCTGCCCTCGGCCTGAGCTTGTGATTGAGCCTGCTTTAATTCTCTGCGCTGACACTTGAGAAAGGTCTATTTCTGGCCTCACGCATCACAAAGATCTGGCACCTATGGGACACCAATGTCCTACTATGTGGCACTACCAACTGCTCTCTATTTTAGATTCTAGTCATTTAGCTGACATGTGGTTCTTGATGAAGCCACACTGTCCAGCTAACCATCATCACTTACAGTAAGCAGGTTAGGGTAACCTCAAAGAAACGTCAGACCTAAGGAGAGAAGCAGTTTCTATTTCTCTGTCTATGATTTCTCGGTCTCTATTTTTGGAGTTCTTCCTCTCATCTACTGGCCCAGTCCTCTCCGTTACTGCATGTTCTCTTCTTTTAGATTTCTCATTTGTCTTTCCTAAACTGCCACTCAGCATGTTGTGTTTCATGCTGGTAGATGTCCAGATGACTTCTGCTGCAACAATTCTAGATTTTAATGTTATGATTAAGGTCTTAAGGTTTCAAGTTCTGACTCTGACCTGTGATCTTTAGCTGTGTGTCATTACCAGCGAGTCCGAATTATGTTCATTCAGCCACCTCTCTGCGATGCTACACTCTCCATACTCCCTCTGTAGCCTCGTTAGCACCGTTAGCTCTTCCATCATACATATCCTATGATAACAGACAGTACACGCGGTTTGTACCTGGCACTACTTTTGCCACTGAAACTTTTAACTGAAAGCAACATCACTGATTTTAAGTGACATCCAATAATGTGTTTAAAACAAGTAATATTTGCGGACACACGTGTCATGTACAGGCTCAGTCCTTGCAGCTCTCTCTCTCTCTTATCAACCAGCAGTAACTGATGTATCTGTCCTGTCAGCTTCATCTTATTTCAACATGGACGTCAGTAAACGTGTTCATCTCATTCAAACTTGCTTCCTTTCTTTTGGCCAGGTTTCTCTGTGCTCATTTGTCTCTCTGATTTATGGCACTGGTAATTGTCATCCCCACTCTTAAGCCCACCTACTGAGCTCTGATTGGCCTAGTTGTTTTTCCAAGTGGGGAAACACCAAGCGGCAACCCCTGTAGCTGTAAGTGAAGCCTGTGCGGACGTGCCAAAAATGTCACGCCACTTCACAGCAGAAAAAAACATGTTTACAGCCTTTTGGCTCTTTCGCTCTCGCTTTATCTGTTCATGACAACTGTACTGAGTCAGAATTTTCAAATAACTCACCCGCTCAAATGACGGTAATGAATTAAAGTTTTGAGTAATGTTTTGTGTTCTCATCATTTGCTCGTTCGGGCTCCTCATGGACTTGCTGCTTTTCTCTGTTTGATATCGTAACCTGAATGGTTTTTTTTTATCAAAATGACTAAATAATCAATCTGCAACAGGAAAATGAATCCACCCACATCCACACTGTTTTTTCCCACTTTTTGAACTCTTTGATTGGTCTGTGAGAGGGTGTGACAGAGGACACTAGAAATAGTTGCGTATTGTCTTCCATTCGTTTTCTTTATTATGTCTCCTGTCTCTGATACGATCTTAATCAAACTCGCTCTGCTCTTTCTCTTTCCCCGTGTTGACCTTTAAATCCTTTCTTTTATTGTTTCCTGTCATTGTGTTGTTTGTTAGTGATGATCAGACGTAGAGCGAGAGATACAGGCTGCTGCACGACAGCCTGAAGGGGGTGAACTGAATCTGATATTTGTCTTATATGTTTGCTGACGTTGGTGTATTTGTTTTTGTGTCACAGGCGCTGCTGCCCCGGAGGGAGGCCAGAAGACAGAAGACGACTTCTTTCGTCTTTTTTTTTAGCTACAGGGGACGGGCAGAGAGAGAAGAAAGATGCCCAAACCGGTTAGTACCTAACATACTGCAGAATTCTGGCAGAGTTACAGCACCATCCCTGTGTACCTCATGCAGAGAGTCACTACCTGCACTGCTGTTCTTAAAGATTTCTCCTCCTTTTTTTCTGCATTCCTCAGTATCAGATTGCAGAATTTCAGGGAGTTGTCGTAAATGTACAGTTACAGGATTCCCTGTTAAAGAGAATTATTGCTGGTGAGTTTGCTGCAGTCTCTGCAGCATCTGTGGGAGATTAGAGCTTTGTGATCATGTTAACACTGGGAGACACACAGGGGCGGGGGTTGTCAGCTTTCTGCAGACCAGAGTCTGCAGAAAGCTGACAACATGAAGTCGGCTTTTAACAACCACTGTTTACTGATCTGAGCTCAGATCATCGGTTTAGTTCAAACTGCTACGATAACTGTTAAGCTCCGCTCAAACAATGCTCGCTGTTTTTGCCCTCGTTAAATAGTACTCAGGAGGTTAAAGTTTGGCTTAGAAGAGAGGTCAACTGCAAGTGCAGGATGGGTTTCAGGCTCTGATAAGAAATAGGTTAGAAAAACAGAGAAATAAGCCATTGTGCAGCCTGGCGTACCTGCTCTGTCTGTTTTTTAAGAGAGCCCTGAGTCTGACACCAGCTCTGCCAGTCAGAAATAATGTTTCAGGAGTGCGCACAGAGTTTTGGGAAAAGACGCACGCACACACTCACACAGTCAGTGACTCTGTGGATCTGTCCTGTCTATTGAAAAGAGCAAACACAAAGAGGGCTTTCTCTCCTCTATTTTTGGACTGAAGGACAGTGGGAGCTTTCATGTTGCTCTGACACAAACGCATACAGGCTGAGTTTGCGTTACAGCCTAAATAACAGGATTATGGTCTGAGGGTTGTGAAGCCATTTATTACATTGCCATCACTATATTTTAACCTTGGAAGCCGGAACAGAAACTCCAGGAGTCTTCTCAGCAAAACATTGAGTTGTTGTGCTTCATGATGTGATTAATATATAATAAAAGCTGTGTTAAAGATGCATGAAAAGGTGGAAAACATCTGCATTCAGAATTATTACAACCAGCACATCAACAAGGATTATTTGGATTAATATCTGTTTCAATCGATAGAAGTCCATTTGAACAGCCTCACTTTCGATATTTAAGCAACTCAACCCCTGCCTGTAAACCTGCACCGAATTCAAAAACTCACATCAGCTAAAAATAGAGTGATAAAGGTCTGTGAAAACTACAGCTTGTAGTTGCAGAGTGTTTACAATCCTGCCGCCTGTACGTGTTGCTTACACAGTTATCTACAGCCAGCCAGCGATTGTACAGAGCCCCCCTAGTCCATCAATCTCAGTAATGGGGAATTAGGCTAGTCTCACACAGCTTCCAGTTCCTGGAAAGAGACCAGGGACATGTGATTGAAAAAGTAGTGAGGGGATGATGGGAGCTAAAGTGAGAGAGAGAAGGTCACAGGGATTGAGAGAGGAAGATGAGAAAAGGCAGACAGACAGACAATATCAATATGACAGACAGACATACAAAGACGGCATGAAACAGATGTTGTGTTTAGTGCCATTTGAGCTTGCATCATAAATCAATGTCGTAAAATGTTAACCACAAAAGGAGCGTTATGTTGGACCATCGACTGAAGTTCAAACATTTATGTCATTTAAACTGGTGTTAGTCTTTTTACACCATGAGTACATCATATTTACATTTTGTAAATTTAGCTACAGAGAAGTCTCTGAACTGGGGGGGACAGATGGGGAAAGGATGTGGAGCGAGATAAGAGGCAGAGCCAATGTGGACAGAAAAGAGTAAGCAAAAGAGAAAGTCTGGTACGGACGAGTGAAGCTCAGATTATCGAAACACACCGTAGGGAATAAAAAAGGTCACACAAAGGGATAAAAGAGGATTTGTGAGAGGACTGAGTGACAGGCACTTTGTTCATATGCAGTCCAGAAAAACGACACCCAGGCCGCCCTCAAGGGGAACTCCCACTCCGGTTACATCGGGCTATACTTTGACATTAAGCCTGGCAGTTGCACGGTAAACACATCAGCCCTTTCACTGCTTCATCTGTGCATTCTCTGCCTGACTTTGCCATGAAAACACTGAAATGTCACATTGGATTTCAAATCGGAGCTGATTAGCCCCTAAAGGCACACATTGTAATCACAACAAGTAAGTTAGCTTGGCTCCATTAGCTTGTAGCCAATATGGAGGCAACAAAATAACAAAGCATACAGACCTAAAAACACACATCGACAATCTTGCAGGTGGAGTGAGTAAACCACACACAAAAGCCATAAAGAGTCTCTGTTTTGTGGAGCCACTTAGAAACAGTCTGTTGTCTCCCTGAAAGGCGAGACAGGCTATAAGCTAGTTAGCCTCAGGCAGGCCATTAAAAAGTGAATTTGGTCTGGACCGTAACCCTCCTCAAGGCTGTGTTTTAATGGTCTTTGGTTGTGTACATACACCCCTAACATAACATGGGTGTCCCCTGGTATTTCATGTCTTTCATGGTGTTCAAAGCGGGTTTGTACAAAAGGGGTTCTGTCAGCAGGCCAACCAGAAAGGGAATGCTGGACAAACAGGAGGTGATATAATCAAATTAAGAGAAGGAAATGCTGTGAAACAATCTTATCTTTACCTCACATTTCACCGCGCTGTTCATGTATTGTTAATAATATGCATTGGACACGCAGGGCTGCACCAGAGACGGGATATTTTCTATCCTAATTTTACTAACCGCCTTTGACTGGAAACAAGATCGTTGACTTTCACCTTCTTCAGTCCTGAAGGCAAATGTATTAATGTAGCAGTTGGATCGAATATGTTTCAGAGAATGAGAATGTGAATGACCAGTGAGGAAAGTTGTGCACGACTGAACACAACACAAATGTTTCTCGTCTTTATTTTAACCCTCCTGCAGTTTTACTCAACAGCAGTAAGAAACCTTGTTCTCTCGCTAGAGGTCAAATAAGAGGGTGAGGTACTGAGCAACACCTTTGAAACTGATACAGATTAATTATCGGGCTCGACGGCACGTTACGCTTTACTAGACACACAAGGGTTCTGAACACAAGTAGAATTACAGTCATTGTCCGTTTTTTTTCCCAAGGTCTGAAGGACTGAAAGACGTTCATTATTTGGTTTGGAGAAAGACCAGCATGGGTTGACATTAGGGCTTCATCAAGGTCATGAGGAACGGTTAATGTTGTGGCTCCTGTGAAGTGTTTTATACCAAATCAGGACATGATAAGCAGTGAATTCTTCTGTTTGTTTTATCATTGAGGGTATACCAGTAAAGTTGGCCACAGACCAACAACTCAACACCAGACAGTCTGATGAGTTTTTCACAGCAGCCATTTTGACATGAAATAGTAGGTAAACAGAAATGTTACACATGATACTAATTAAGGTTTTGTTCTATTCAGGCCAAACAGAGTCAGGGTGCTGCTGTGGTGCATGTTGGCTCACTGCAATAAAAGGTCTATTGCAGAAAGATACAATATATTATAATATAATATTACTTTGTCCATTTGACAGTGTTCAGATTTTCCAACAAGTTTATAACTCAGCATGTTAAGGAAGAGCTGAAAGTGCTTGAAACAAACTAGTTTGTTTTCTGGACTCCTTAAAAGTGCTTTAGCTGTTTAAGGTGGCCTTCATGGCGGAAAATGAGACGTGGTAATCGTTAAAAGTGGATAAGGGCACACACCAAAGGTCAGTTTCTGCTGTAGTGTCGCAACCCCACCACGATGTCAAGTTGGCCACAACGCTGTTTTGGTCCATTCTCCACGTGACTTCAAACCCTAGCAGGAGCTTTTCCACCCAAGACTTTGTTAACTTGCTCATATTTGGTAATTTTTCCTGGTTTATATGCTTCTAAATATGTAAATATGCTATGTAGTTAAACACCTTTTGGCTGTTTTTTGGATTTTGTTTTATTTTGAAAATCGTCCAGATTCTCTAAGTTATTTGTGTGTCTGACTTCCTGTCAGCTCAAGCTGCTTTGTGCTGCTGCGGCATCCGTCAAAAATAGAACAGCCACGTATTTAGAAGAGTCGAGACCCCTTGTCGGGGACGCATCTGAAACCGACGACGGCTCTTCTGGTGGGGTTTGAAACTTTGAATGCCATAATTAGCTCCAATTGCGTCACATCCATCTATCCCTGGTTGAATTTGGCTGTAAGGTGTTGCACTCCACATGAAATGTAAGGAAGTTTAATAGATGAGTTCAAACTGACCCAGTGTACATGTCGGATTTGATTGTCGCCTTCTGATGAGCAGTTGGCACCTTGCATGGCAGCCAATGCGTGAATGAACGTGTGACATGTAATGTAAAAGCGCCTTGAGTGGTTGGCCGATTAGAAAGGCAAGTACAGTCCATTTAGCATTTCCTTTTTAATTATTCAGTTGGTGATTATTTACGTTTATATTCCATAATTCAGATGTGAAAGATTGCCAAGGCTGTCCATTCATACTAATATCAATAATAATTACTGTAAGGTTAATGTAAAGGAATGCAGGTCTGAAAGTCCTTCAGTTGGAAGCAGACTAACCCCTTCAGAGTTTCAACAATGCTTTAGAGAGAGTCTGAGAACAAAGAAAGGAAGAATGAAGTGAAGAGCAAACAACCTTGGGGAGGTTAACTCGTGCTGGAGCATCCTTTCGAAGATGTATTGATTTCCTATATGTTTTGCTCTGTATGTTTCCCCAACGGCATTGTGAGCGTGTGTGAGAATATAGATCTGTGTGTGTTTGCATTCGTATGAATAAAAGTTGTGTGCATGTGTTAATATATCTTTTTAATTTTTTATATCTGAGCATGTTCAGGCGCTTACATTTTTCAGTGTGTGTGTGTGTGTGTGTGCCTGCATCAGGCCTGATAATCCAGGGCGTGAGATGTAGTGGGACATCGTACATTATTGATTTATCGCTGCGTTTTGCACATGTTGCCCCTCCTGGTGATGGTGTCCCTGGGGGCTAGTGAAGGGGGATATGGGGGGCAGAAGCCTGCACTGGAGGCTTTAAATATTTCAGAGGGCCATTTTCATTTATATAATGGGAATTATCCAAGTCACTAAATCTAATTAGAGGGAGGGTGTGAAGTTCACCACTCCTCCTCCCTCCTCCACCTCTCCATAACCGTGGCTACATTGACTCTCTGCTTTATTGGAATGTACTAAAAAAGCATCAGGAAAAAAAACATGAACGTTTAAAGCTCCTCACGGGGTGATTTATAGAAATAAATAAACCATGTGGCCAAAAGTAAGTGGACAGCCCTGTAACTTAGTTCTGGGGTGTTTTTGCCCTGTAGTTCCATATTATATCACTCTTAAAGCAAGCTGCTAGCGTGACGGTTAGTTCAGAAGGCCTGGAGTGTGCACACCACAAAGGCAGCAGCCCAGGGTTCGAATTCGACCTGTGTTCCCTTTGTCATCCCCGGTCTCTTTCTCTCTCACTGTCCTGTCACTCTTCTGTTTTCAGCAGAAGCATTTTCTACATTATATTGAAGGTAAATGTTTTTATCTCAGCGTACATCAGATAACATTTATGCCGATGCTACACACGAGCGGCGTCTGATGAAATAGTAATCGAAAGTTCAAGACAAATAACTTAGAAGCACACAGGTTCTGTTTCCATGCTGCTTCTTGAAGTACACGCAATATTCATATTACTTTTGTGCCGCTTATGACTTTAATTATCTCAGTAGCTTAAGGCAAAGCTGTGTCTGCCATGCTAATCCCTCCTCCTACAATCCAAATCAGCCCACGGATCTCTGTGTAACGGGTGTGTGTGTGTGTGTGGTGCTCATGGATGGATGAATCTGCTGTCATGCGTCCTTGATAGCTCTTTTTGAGTCAAGCAGCCGTTACGAACAAGCTAAAAAACGTGACCGACGAATGTTAAGGACATTAGAATAGAAGAGTGGAGTGGAGAAAAGTGGCTTTGGAGGAGGAGGAAAAATCCGAGTGGAAAAAGAGGAGAGGTGAAGAGAGAAAGAGAGGTAGAGGACACAAAGCAGCGGAAGTGAGGAAAGGTAAAGTAGAAGAGTGTGACGAGCAGATGACGATGGAAAACAGAGAAGAGAAAAGGTGAAGAAGGCAGCGTGGCACTGGTGGCCTTCAAAGCCTCTGTTACCCAGCTTAGCTACCAACAGCTTTTAATTATGCCTGTCTGAGACTCTCTCACACACACAAACACAGTCAACAGGTGGGCTGTATTGCGTGGGCGGCCTCTGCCTGTACACACTAGCCTACTATTTAGCTGTCATTACTTGTTATGAATAACATGGAGGCATGGGGGGGGGTGGGGGATGCTGGTAAACAACAGCCAGCAAAACGGAGACAAACATGCACGCTTCCTTTTCCCCAGAGCCTTGTGAACAAAGAATTGGCTAGATCCTCTGTTCAAAAGGTTACACAGCACAACAGTGTGATTATAACAACTCAAATCCTAATACATTCTGTGTCTCCTCAACATAGATAAGTATTTCTGCTCTCTGTTGATTATGGAGGCTGCACAGTAGGTTAAAGCTGTGTGACTCAGGCCTGGCCTCATTGAGGAGGTCATAAAATGTGATAAACTCAGTGGAAGGAGGGCATTTTTATTAGCTCATTAACTGGTTTTCTCGATACCAGCGCTCCCTCGCTCTCATTCATTGTCGCTGTGTTGCTCAGCCTCTTTAGAAGCTGGTACATGAACTAAACCAAGCCAGAACACAACAGGTAGAGTTTCAGAGTTTAGTCCAGGGGTGGACATCGCGGCTCGGGAAAGTCAGGCAAAAAAAAAAAACAGGCCCAGATGTTCCAACAATATGCCAAGCATGCTGAGACAGTGACTCTTGCGTAATGTGGCTCTTTGCAATACCACAGTAAAAATTCAGTCCATGATTGATGGACTAAACCCCTGGCCACCTAGATAGCTTTAGCTTTAGCCTCACATATCAGGCTGACTGTGGAGGGTTTGCCTGACCTGAGCGTCTATTGGCTGCCACAAGATGACATCAGGTTTGTTTTCCTCCAAAAGTTGAATCAGACTTAATTTCCCTGAAACCGGCCTTAGTGTAACATGCAGTGTGGTAGTACCAGTAGTCGTGTTTTGGATTTGTTGCATGCTTTGATGTGTGACTAAGCAACCTGATTTCATCCAAATATTTACCAGAGTTTTCTCAGTCATGCCGCTGAACCTAACTCTGAACAATATGTGTGAGGTTATCTCTCTGCTGCTGCTTCAGAAAATCTGCTGCCGCTCTGTAAACCTGAGCTGAATCAGAAAATTTACTTCTTAACCGCATTCTTGCAATTCACAAATGACTTTGGTGTGCAGGACAGGTTCAGGAGTCCTGGAAACCTTCCAACCTCAACTTGACCAGCCACTTGCACTGTTTCATCAAGCCAAGCAGAATTTATTACTTCAACAGGGAAAATGTATTTCTCAGAGAAACACTTCCCCCCTTTAATTATAAACACACTCTGCTCTTGATCTGCCAGGCTCCACGTACCACCACTGTAGCAGAGCAGCTGATATAGTTCTGCTTGTGGCCACGGTAGAAGCACTCATGAAGGTACTATAAGTAGAGACAACAACCTCTGACACATGAGCGGGTTTTAGAGAGGACTGTGGTCATCGGTCTGGCTCAGACCGTCTCTTTTATCTGCTAACGTTATGTTGCTATCAGCTACAACATGCTTCCCTCTGTCTGTATCTGTGTCGTCACACACACAACCATTTCATAGATGCACATTATTTCATGTATCTAACCATAACCACTGACCCCGAAAAAGAACTGGTCTGAACTGTCTCTGAAGGTAGCCTCAGTCAGACCCCTCCACCCCCGTGCTGTGTCTGCAGGCACAAAGACTCAAACACACTTGCACACTTGGAACAATTCCCCTCACAGACAATAGCAGACTGTATTGTTTCTTACTGCACTGCACAAAGGAAGCTGATGTTATTCACCTCTGCACACAGAACTGCAGAGTGTTTTTCCTTCCTCCCCTCCATCCTTAATAAAAAGCAACTCTAGTTTTTAGTCTTGATTTATTCCAAACAATATAATGTATAGTCAGGATACTATAACGCTATATACTATCAGCATATAGCCTTAAAAATGTGACATTTGGCTGCTTTTCACTGTAAATTAAACATATTGTCAACAGCGGGCTGGCTCTGGTATAATATAATATTTTTTTCCCACTATTTTCTCAACTGTCACATTTTAGTTCAAGAAGATGATCCAAGTGCAAGTGCATGAAGGTGAACTAAAAGGGTAATGTTAATAACTTACAAACAGGAAGGAAAACACAATAATGAAAAAGGCGGCTGCGGGCAAAAACAGAAGAAATCAAACAGTCCAAAAAAAAAGTCCAAAACTGAGCAAGAACCCCGGCACGGAAGATGGAACAAAGAACTGGTGAACAGAACACAGATGGCCAGCCAAATAAGGCCGAGAAACACAGAGACTAAATACAGAAGTGAAGGCAAGATGATGAAGCACAGGTGAAATGAATCAGGATGGAACTGATCATCAAAAATGGCGGGCAACGCAAAACAGGCACCATGATAAAAAGGAGTAATCAATGAACCCAAATGAAAACGACTGTTAGATTCATTGTTTGATTTGTAGATCCCAGGTGGGGTCAGGCCTCTCCAGGTCACCCTATGTGAAGTCCCACAGCCACGAGTCTTCGTAGAAAATGACATTAAAAATCAACCACAAGGGCGTCGCTATGGAAACCTTATCAGCCTGAGCACAAAGCCACATGCCATGCAACGGTATGTCTGCAGAGAAATGCCATGCACTGTGTGTGTGCATATCGTGCATTGTCACCATATGGCCGCACTCCCATACGTACACACAGATGTCTGTCTTGCTGTCACACACACAAACACACACCCCACCACCATATGGTTATGTTCCCTTACTTCACTTACACTACAAGCATCGAGGTAAATATCATCTTGATATTTGGTGACACAGTGCATCAGCAGTAATGGATTGATTAAATTCATTTCATCACCCAAAAGAATGTAGGTAAGGATTCCTCTCAGTTCATCAGTAGACATTTTTTTCACAGCAGCCAACAGTAGGGTCAACACAGGTGTTACCAATGATACTGATTAAGGTTGAGAGTCAATCAAAGGTCTATTCATCAATTGGTTGATTTATAATATGGCCATTGGCTCCCATTTTATTAATAAATTTATTTTAAAGTCATCAATCAAACAGATAAACATCGGTTACTCTGGCTGCAGGATATTGTTCAAATGTGTGTGTGTGTACAGAGGGTATGGTTGGGTTGGGGGTAGAGTGCCTTTTGTCTGCACAACATGGTGTGTGTGTGTGTGTGTGCGTGTGAGCAGAGGGTATGGTTGGGGGAAGAGTGCCTCTGTGTGTGTGAGTGTGTGCGTGCGTGTGGTCTTTGTGTATATTTTTCAGGTCAGTTGAGCTGTCTGTGAGCGCTGCTTTCTTATGATCGATGCACTCTGTTCACCTCAGGCGTTATCTGTCTATCTCTCTTTGTCTCTCTCCCTCCCTTTCTCAAACACAAACACAAACACACACACACCCTACAGAATGCGGGTTACAACTTTTACCGTGCCATTGTTACCCATTTTCTCCCCTTTCTCTCTCTCTCTTTCTCTCTCAGGGTTACTCGAGGACAGTATCAGTTGGTTTCACTGCAGCTGGCTTTGCCCACTGCAGTAGAGAGCAGTCTAATGTATTACACCTCCAACGGGACAGGAATACACACACATACACACCGACACACCAGCACACAGACAAATGTATGATTGCATACTTTAGATTGGATTACCGTGAGACACTGGTTTGGTTTTCATTAGACCGATGATCTCAATGATTTTTAATGCTGCAACATAATAGACGTGCAAACACACACACACACACACACATTTCATGACTGTTAAAACATGGCACTGTGTTAATGTTGTTAACTTCTATAGAGTTCAGGTTTCACACAGTAGCACCAGTGTGGATGTGGCAGCAGACCTGGATAAAGTTTGCAGATGCCCATATTTGGCTGTGAAAGTCACACCTGACTCCATCCAACTCTCTGAATCCATTTCTACACCAGCTCTCTCTTTCTCACACTGTTTTCTTATTTGTGCAGCAGAGTGGCTCCTCTGCACCTCACTGCTGCCTTCCCAGTGTCAATGAAATGTTTATTTATCACATCCTCATGAATGATTCAGAATCATGCGCCTGTACTGAGTTTAGTTTATTTCACAAAGGATAAAAGTATGAAGAAGAGCTTATTAAATACTGTCTTTTCTCTCATCTCCTAGTTGATACACAGCTTATTTTTTATATTAAAAATGTGAGTGGGAACTTTTATCATAGTAGTGTGGTTGCGGTTAGCCTACAGAACAGCTAAGTGGAGTTCCTGATCGTTTTCCCTTCATTAGAGCGAAGTGAAAACAACTTCCTCTCTGCTGCTTCCTGGCAGAAGGTGCCGCGTGTACAGCATGTGCCTTACATGGACACACAGTGTGTGTGTGTGTGTGCGCACGTGTGTTCACTGAGGGTGAAGAATATTTATAGAAGTCTGATAGGAGCACACACACACATAATACAGCCTGCACAGGCTGTCCCACCAGCAGGCAATCACAGTAGTTCATAGGCTTCACTTCTTTTCCATTTCTTGTTCTTTTCTTTTGATCTTTGTGTCAGGACATCTCATATTGATAATATGACTTCATCATTCATTGCACAAATACTTGAGGATCCTCTGACTAGAGTTTGTTTTCAGACACAAGTAATTTGTCGTTTTTTTTGTTTCGGTGCATAATAAACATTACAAATCATAAACACAAATAAAAAAATATAAGATGAAAATTAAAAATTGAAACTACTAGAAAATAAATATAAAGGGAACTCTTATTTATTTATTTTTAAATTGAGGATGTTTAAATGTGCGTGATATATAAAAAAGTCTGTGTTAATGTAATGCATAGAGCTAGTAGACCCTACGTTAATGTAACGTGTTGGCTCTGGGATGTGTGTGTGTGTGTGTGTATATATATATATATATATATATATATATATATATATATATATATATATATATATATATATATATATATATATATATATATATATATTATGGCATGCCCTTCAGGAAATTAAACCTTTGAATATATGGAATGAAACCTTGAATATATTGAACGAAGTCTGAATATATGGAATGAAACTCTGAATATATTGATTGAAACCTTGAATATATTGAACGAAGTCTGAATATATGGAATGAAACTCTGAATATATTGATTGAAACCTTGAATATATTGATTGAAACTTCGCTGACGTCAGACCTAGCGGCAGTGCCTGCAGCCATCTTGTGTAACAGTCTGTAAAAGCGAAAGACAATGAGTCAGGCCGCCCGCAATCTAGTTGCACCGATATTAAGCAATGAGGATATGATAAATACACTGGCGAATGTGTGTTGAAATCCACCCGAAAAAGTTCGCTCAGTTTTTAACTGTTTTGTTTAAAGTTTCGCCATAATCTCATTATGCATCTGTCTGTCTGTCCGCAGTCCGCTGTGTGAGTAACGTGCCCAAAGCTGACAATGTGTCGCAAATCATAAAATACGTTTCATTCCATATATTCAGAGTTCATTCAATATATTCAAAGTTTTATTCCATATATTCAAGGTTTCATTCAATATATTCAGAGTTTCATTCCATATATTCAGACTTCATTCAATACATTCAAGGTTTCGTTCAATATATTCAGACTTCATTCAATATATTCAAGGTTTCGTTCAATATATTCAGACTTCATTCAATATATTCAAGGTTCACTCCATATATTCAAGGTTTCATTCAATATATTCAGAGTTTCATTCCATATATTCAGACTTCATTCAATATATTCAAGGTTCACTCCATATATTCAAAGTTTCATTCAATATATTCAAAGTTTCTTTCATATATATTCAAAGGTTTAATTTCCTGAACGGCATGCCATAATATATATATATTCGTCGACGTCATCGATTACGTAAATACGTCGACTCGTAAAACGTGCGCCGATGCGCCGCGGTCGCACGGCAGCGGGCGTATATGCGGAAGTAAGATGGCTGTTCGCAGTAAAAACAATGGAGGTAGGGGTGGGCGATGTATCGAGTATACTCTGTTCATGTAAATGTTTTAAGCCGTTGGCATTTAATTCTCCGGAGTTTCGCCTGTCACTCACTCCTGGTGCTGCTCACAGCACGCAGCACACTGCCCCGCCCACCCAGAAAAATCCCCTGCGCGCATGCGTACTTTTTGTATCAAGTGAGGAGAGAAGTGAAGAGCGAGTTAATTGAAGATGGAGACGGACGACTTGGTTTAGAAGAAAAACAGCTGCGGTCACGTCTCTCGTTTTCACGTGGTCACGTCAGCTGCTCCAATATTTTCACGTGCGCCCTTATTTCCGACTTTATGGCAAATACTTTGAGAAAACCGGGAAAGTCGGCGCTAGCTTACTGCAGCGTGTCGACACTTCCGGTTTTCAAAACAAGACGTGGGTGTTATATGTATTAAACGTTTATTTATAAAATATGAAGAATGGTTAAAATTTGATTTAAAAAAGTGTCTCATAAGCCAAGTATAATCCTGCACTGCTTCAATGTTCATATGTACATTATGAAATATATTAAAAATTCATAAAAAAATATGACGAGTGTTAAAATTCTATAAAGACTGTGTGTTGTGAAGGCAGCTATTTTTGGTTCATACATTTCATCTTGTTACTTTTGAAACAAAGGTTTTGTTTTTCAAGAGATATGTTTGAATAAAATCTTGAAATATTAAGAAGACATGCTTTTGCTTTTTATTTAGGTAAATTCATTGTCATTAATCAAGTAATTAAAAAACATTGTTAGAATAATGGATAAAAAATAGTCGTTAGATTAATCGACTAATCGAATAATATATATATATATATATATATATATATATATATATATATATATATATATATATATATATATATATATATACACACACACACAGGAATGTTGGAAGAGAGAGATGGGGAATGAAAGCCACAGTTCGGATTCAAACACTGGGCCGCCGCTGCATGGACTGAGCCTTTGTACATGGGGCGGATGCTCTACCAACTGAGATAAACAACACCCCCTGGGAAAAACTTTTTGACAGTTTTTGTGTTGTGAGGTTTCAGTCCTGATGGACCGCAGCCTCCTGCCGGCAGGGGTCTCTGAAAAGTTTGTCATGGATGGGCGGGGTCATCCACAATCTTGATGAGAGAGCTGATGTTATCCCACTTGTGGTCTTGGAGTTTATGTTGCCAGGAAGTGGAAAGACTCCAGGCGAGGCTGGGTTCTTTCTGTTTTCACACTGTGGCCTGTATAATGTAATGTGTCTGTATATATCTGTGTGTGCGCCTGTGCTGCATCACTTTTGCGTACTGCAATATATATATGTATATTAAGTGAATTACATGTTATATATGATTTATTGGTGCATTAATTCAGTCGCCCTTTTTTTCTTTTTCGTTTCTTCAGATCAATGTGCGCGTCACCACCATGGACGCTGAGCTGGAGTTTGCCATCCAGCCCAACACGACAGGCAAACAGCTCTTTGACCAGGTAAGACACATAATGCACATATATGTTTCTGACCAATTTTATTTGTGAGGTTTCTACAGCATCTCTCACTAGATGGAAGAAGAGAGTCAAAGTTCAACTTTGAATTCAGCGTTTGAAAGTGAACTCTGTGACCTGTTCACATTGTTTGTTATCCGTCAATAATGAAAAGCAATACTGAAAGTGAACGTGTGTGTGTATATGTGTGTGTGTGCCAGTGGGTGCTTGGCTGGGTTTGGATTGGTACTGGTTCTGTCCAAAGATGACACACAAAGTCTCTCTTTGTCTAAACTGGGAGCTTTTAGAGGACAGTGGATCTAAGTGTTGGGTGTATGGTGTGGGTCTGTGTGTGAATGTGTCTGGGAAGTAAAAGGGCAGCTTTCAGCATTGTTTGAGCCTCTAAGGTTTGTTGGGATTGTGGTGACGTAGAGAGAAGAAGAGTGAAAGAAAGAACGATCTGTTCTGTCTTTTTGTTGTTGCTCTTTTGTCTGCGAACTGCCTTAAAATATGAGATCATATTGCGCAATAGCTCTTAAGGCTGTCTTATTGGACTATATCAACAAGTGTTCCACAGACACTTTATATTTGATAGATGAGTGGAGTATACATTTTAGCATGCTTCCATTTGGAAAATAACGTTAGCTAAGCTTGCCAGTTAATGTTAATGACGTGGGTTAGCAGGTGGTAGCAGAGCAACACAATTGAAGACGGTGGGTCTGAGGGAGGTCTGGTTCTTCGGCCGTTATGTTGGTGTTTGATAAATTGATCATACCGTTTCCCTTTTTACCGGATAATAAGCAGTGTTGTCGCTTGTTCTGTAAAAAATATGGTAGGCTGAGATGAAAGTTATCTGAATTACCACTCATTAAATATGTGTTGGAAGGGTTTTTGTATGAAGAATTTTTAATACTTCAAAGAACTACACAAAATACCTGAAGAACCATTTTGACATGAAATAGGAGGTAACACAATGTTGTTGTTACCTATGATACTAAATAAGGTGGGATGGAACCTTAATTAGTAACAGGTTAATGGAGAGGGAAAATAAGAACTATCTACTCTGTACTAATCCTAACCAGACTGGACTGGAGGAAGGAGATGTGTGAGAAGGTGCAAGGCCCATTGACTGATCTAAAAGAGAACCTGACAGGTGTAGAAGTAATGATAGACCTCTGTGCCGGATGACGCTGTGAAGTTTCACGTGTTCCTCATCACCAAAAATAGAAAATAGATTCCCCCTTCCTCGAAAAAGACAGAATGATTCCCAGCAGGCACGTAGGTTCTGTTGAACTGTACTCGACATATGCCAAAGGAATACATGACGAGCTGATGAGGACGGTGCGAACGCAGCGCAAACAAGTGAGACGGGATACATTACTAATGCTGAACATGATGCCTCGGTATTCGTATCGAAAACTGATCAGCTTCAGCCAACAATATGTCCCTCAAGTGTGCACGCTGTTTAGTGTGAAAGCGGTCACGTCTCCCTGTGATCATTTGACTGCACTGTGTCGAGGTCACACAGAGGGAATGTTGAGCTCTGTGACAATGAGTCACGCAGGAAGCTGCTTGGTCCTGAAAGCTGCTTCATTTTTAAATGGTGCAGATCCACGTGAGTGAAGAGAGGACTCCATTGATCAAGAGGCTGCTGAGCTAAATATAAACACCCATAAGCTCTCTCTCTCTCTCTCTCTCTCTCTCTCTCTCAGTGCGATAGGAAAGCTTTTTAATCAAGTTAGCTCAAACACCAGCATGTAAGCCCGCCTCTGAACATGAACACTTTGATGGAGCAAAAACTCGCACAAACTTTTAAAGTTGTGTGTGTGAAGTGTTTTCATCTAGTATGAAAGTAAGGAGTCTTCTTCACTCCCTTTTATGTTTCCTTCTTTCCTTCCTTCTCTCTCATCAGAATCATTCATCCTCATTCTGAGGCTTCACTTCCAAATCTGCATGCGGAGTCTCAGCGTCCGCATAGCTGTCTCTGCATACCGCATTCCCAGCCCCACTGGAGGCCCTGCATGCGTCCATGCACGGACGTTGCTGTGTGTGTGCGTGTGTGCGTGTGTGTGTGTGCGTGTGTGCGTGTGTGTGTGTGTGTGTGTGTGTGTGTGTGTGAGCATGTCTTCCTGTGTCTGAGACTTAATTATATGGTAGTGAGTGCCAACATATTGACTGTGTAAATCACATTAGACTGAGTAAGCGTCCACATCCCCTCAGGGACTCTCTCTGTCTCTGTGTGTGTGTAAATGGGACTGTTTGTCAATGACAAAACATGTGAGCATGTTTGAGAGAGCACAGAGAGGAGTTAGAAGACATGGGAAAAGACAGAATGGAAGAATGGCAGGAAATTGAAGCGTCATGAACTGTGACTTCACAGTTCCAGTGCGGTTTCCTCAGAAGATGTGATCTCCTGCTGTTATTTTGCTGTTTTTCAATTAATCACAGATAACCAAGTCTAAATTAGAGCACACGCTTGACAAAAGTAAGTGGACAACTTCTCATAATGTCCTCATAAGTGTACATATTTATATAGAATAGGAGTGATACATAAGTAGGGGTTGGAAATTTGACGTTTTTAGATTAAAATCCTTTTTTTTTTCCGGGCAAATCGTGGAGGTCATGGAGTTTCCAAACTTCACATAACCTCATTGACTAATGTATTTGCGCTACATGAACAAATTAATCGTGTGACTGGACAAAGTACTTCACGTAGTTCAGGTGCGTGCACTTACCTACTTACTTTCTATTGACCAGATTGCCCATCTTTAAAGGGAAGTCTTAATTAAGCAGCATACAGTTAGTGATATTTTAGACCACAGTGTTGCAAAGCCAGGCCCAGAAACAAAGTTTGGAAGAATCTCATTGTCCTGCAGAGCTCTGACCTTATCCACATCCAACACCAACACCTTTGGGATGGACTGGAACACAGACCATGAACCAAACCTGATCATTCAACATCAGTGTTGGGCTTCACCGATGCTTAAACAAATCCCGAACGGAGCACATTAATGCTGAAGGTTTTGGAATGAGATGTTCAGTGATCACATATGTTGTGATGTTTGAGTGTCTCTATACTCTGCTCTGATTTTCACATGCTTTTGCTCAGTGTCCTGGATGTTCTTTTGCTTGTATTTGGTGTTCAGCATCTGTGTGTGCATAAAAGCAATGATAACCTGTCTCTTAAGTTACGACAGACACAGTTTAATCATCGGTATTTCACACTGTCTCTGTGTAATTACTGTCAATAGATGACACCACAGTCTTTATCTCATGCCGCAGGTATTGAGCTTTACAACTGCGGTTTCCCTCCGACTTTCATTCATCATCTCACCACATAAACTCTGTGATTCACAAAAGTTGTTTTTATTCATCAAAAATCCAGTTAGAAATGTGCAAACCTTGCTATAAGAGCTTCGTTGGCAGCCTTGTAGCAGCTGAGACTCATTTGTGTGGTTTCAGGTGGTGAAGACGGTGGGTCTGAGGGAGGTCTGGTTCTTCGGCCTGCAGTACACAGACAGTAAAGGCTACACCACGTGGCTCAAACTCAACAAGAAGGTGAGACATCCCAAACACAACCAATCAAGGCTTTCCACCCATAAATCATCATTTTCACAATTTAGTTATGCAATTCTATTAATAGTAAACCATGCTGAGACTTCATCCTGATAAACAGCCTCAGAAATCAACTAGTATCATCTTTAATATTCAACATTTGCCATTTTTAATCTTATTTGAAATGAAATGAAAGTTTGATGTCCCCAAGACTACATACTGTAAAAACATGTGAAGGGTAAGAGATGAAATGTTGTGTGCGTGTTCTCTTCAGGTGACGCAGCAGGATGTGAAGAAGGAGAATCCTCTGCAGTTTAAGTTCAGAGCAAAGTTCTTCCCGGAAGATGTTTCTGAAGAACTCATCCAGGAGATCACACAGAAACTCTTTTTCCTGCAGGTACCGTACAGCTGACAGATCACAGAGTAAGGTCGACCAAACAAATACAAACACGAGGTGGACTTTTTGTGAGAGCTGAGTGACTTACAGCTGTTGTCTTCATGCGTGAGAGCACGATTTTTGGGTCTTAACGAGATAATTTGGTATCGGTCTGTTAATTAAAGCTGCCACTAAATTTCATGCTCAGGCTTGTTATTATTCTTCGATCAGATATTTCTTAATTTAAATCAAAACGTTGCCTGTTGTTGATAGTCTGTAACGTATCAGCCATTTAATGTTTGGGAAAGTTGCCTTCTTGTCTTTCTTTTATTCATTTCTGGTTTGTCTTCTGATTGTGTGTCCCTACAGGTGAAGGAGGCCATTCTGAATGATGAGAACTACTGTCCCCCAGAGACTGCAGTGTTGGTGGCCTCCTACGCCGTCCAGGCCAAGTATGGAGATTACAACAAAGACCTTCACAAGCCTGGCTACCTGGCCTCAGATCGGCTACTGCCACAGAGGTACAGTAAATATATAAACAAAATACTATACTTGAGAGGACCTGATTCCCTAGCCTCTAACTTATGTTCAGACTACAATGGTGAAAAATGAAATGGACTGCACTTCTATGATACCTGACAAATGGCAATGCCTGGCAACACACACTGAGTGCAGCATGCCCTCATTATCAGTTTTAAGGACATTCAGGAGCTGTGGTGGACCCTGCCATTAATGGACAATCAGCGCTACCTCCTGAGCTACAGCCACCCTCTAACCCTCTAATATCACCTTCATTCACACCATCATTATCCCGGGAAATAGATTATCAGCATGCTATTATGAGTGAAATTTGTAACTGTCGTAAGTGATGACGTGGAGAAGGCCATCTGGATGTACTGTAGTAATGTTGTATTTATTATACATGTTTTTTTCTTGTGTCTGTCCTTCAGAGTCCTAGAGCAACACAAGCTGACGAAGGAGCAGTGGGAGGACAGAATACAGACGTGGCACGAGGAACACAGAAGCATGCTCAGGTACATCTCTGTGTGCGTGTGGTGGTGAGGATTATCATGTCTTAAGACATGTCCTTGTGTATCTGCGTGTTTAATAGAGTTGAGCCACTTTTGCCGAGTACGAGTATTATACGAGTATTACAAGTCAATATCTGTGCTCGGATTGAATGAAAGTCCTCATTGGGTATCTGACTGTGTCTGCATTCTGTGATAGGCTAGTCACAGTGCCAATCCCCTACACACATACAGATGTATTGTGTTGCTGTGTCCACTCTGCTCACTCACACACAGAACAGCACTCTGTCTCTCCCTCAGTCACCCAGGTTCGTGGGGCTTATCCGTTAATGTTTAGGGTTTCTTTAGCGTCACATTTGTTTTTACTTTGGTTTGTACTTACTCATTAACCAGTAGAGTTCTGGTAAACATGGGTTCGTTCAGACATGGTGATTGGTAGAATGCGATTCACGTTGCGTCTCTGCTTGTGTGAGATTTTTTTCTTTTTCCCTTTTAAATCGTCACTGTCTGACACTTTCTTGCTGTATTTAATAAAAAAAAATAAAGGTAGTAGTGGTATACAAATTAAGCTACACACACACACACACACACCCACTCAGAGTACAGATACAGATACAGATCATTCATATGGTTAACAGATACAGTTACAGATAATGCTGTACTCGCTCATCCATAGTGTTTAATGTTGTTCCCACCTGTCTGTGTGTGTGTGTACAGGGAGGATGCGATGATGGAGTACCTGAAGATAGCTCAGGACCTGGAGATGTACGGTGTCAACTACTTTGAAATTAAAAACAAGAAGGGCACAGAGCTGTGGCTGGGGGTCGACGCCCTAGGACTCAACATCTATGAGCATGAAGACAAGTAACCAACACACAGATACACACAGACACACGATAGCTACATTTTTGAGGCTACTTAGTTACTTATTCATAGTGGTTTCATATCTGATCTCACCATATTAGATCTGATCGCTCTAGTTCAGTGATTTCTAACCTGTGGGTCACAAGATAAAGGTGAGGGGTCACCAGATGATTAACAGTAAGAAAAACTCTGTTCAGTTTTCCAAAATTTAGTTTTTTCTGACTTTACTCAAGTGAGACCAAACCGTTGGGAAGTGCTGTTGTAGCTGATGTGATCAGCACTTCGAAACAAAAAACTTAAAATTAAGAGGAAGAAAGTGAAACCACAAGAGAAGTTACTGTCAATGACAACAACACCCACTCACATATGTTATTTTAGGAAGATTCCCTGCTGCAGTTTACTCACTTTTTTCTCTTTACTTCAGTTACTGCATTATATTTATTTGGAGAAAAAAGTCTTATATGAATGTGGTTACATATCTGAATCTTTAAATACAGTTTTTGAAATTAGAGCCATGAAAGATGAAATATGTTTCCTTTATCTTTAAATGTACGTCACACACACCCATCAGATGATAAATATAAATATATATTAAAAAAAAGTGTTAACAACAATCTGAACTGTCTGCTTTCTCACCTTATCCACGACCCTAGATTGCATTGTTTGACAACAGTGCCCTCTTTTGGTATTAAACAGCACAGCATCAGTTGATGACACCCAAGATTTCAAAGTCCTTTTTTATTTTTGATACTTTGAAAGCATGCACATGTGCTTATAAAGTCAGCAATTCATCCATTTTTTAATCTTATCTCAGGTTGTCACCAAAGATCGGCTTTCCCTGGAGTGAGATCAGAAACATTTCCTTCAGTGACAAGAAGTTTGTCATCAAGCCCATCGACAAGAAAGCTCCAGTAAGTGCAAGCGTGATGTGTAATTGAGGATATATATTTTTTAATGTGTTTTTTTACGCCAACACATCTATTGTTTGTGTTTCCTCAAGGACTTTGTGTTCTACGCCCCTCGGTTGCGGATCAACAAGCGTATCCTGGCGTTATGTATGGGAAACCATGAGCTGTACATGAGGAGGAGGAAGCCCGACACCATCGAGGTGCAGCAGATGAAGGCTCAGGCCAGAGAGGAAAAGCACCACAAACAGATGGAGAGGTACAGTACTCGCTGCTTCTCCTTTGCCAGCGCTATAAGTTGGTCTGGAAGCACCATCTGTCATTTATTCCAGGTGGAAATGATGGTTCACCTGTTTATTAAAGACTCCCGCATATTACATATCGTAACAGTTGGAATGCTGACACTGCCACTCTTCAAAAAGTTGCCTTCTCTTCTGATTTTTTGCCTGTAGCTGATTCCTTACTTTTTATTAGTTTCATAAATTTAAATCATCAGTCAAACGTCCTTCATTTAAAAATCAGTCACCCCAGTGAATTTCACTTTGTGTGAGGTGTGGGAGCATGTAGCTGTCATTCCACTGAGCTAGCCGTTAAAAAGAGGTTAGCAAACTAATCATTTAGTTGCAGTCCTGTGATCGGCTGGTGATTTATCCAGGGCCCTCACTCACTGTCATCTCTAACCCCCCCCCCAAACCTGCAAAGTAGTTAGAGTAGTTAGTAGTTAGAGCTGATGGATATGTGACTGAAACTCACATAAATGATTGGACTTTCATTTGCCAGCTAATTAAAGTGCTTTCTGCTCCTTAAATAGTGTCACAGGTTAGCTCCCACTAGTGTTTCTATCCCTAACACACACTGTGTGCACTACTTTGAATGAAGAAATTTGAGCAGATATGTGACGGGGAAGTACGTTGACAAACTTTTTGAGCAGTAGGGGGCAGTGTTGCATTGATAAAAATGTGTGTTGCTGCTGTTTCATTAGAAAACATTTTTACTCTTTTTATTAATGTGTAAAACTTTTGAAAAAAAACCCAATATATTGTGGCAATACAATAACAGCAATCATAACAGGCAGAATACTATGACAGTTATAATGCATCTATGATTAGTGTGAGAGATAGGGCCGCAGTGTTTGTCAGTGTCGTTCATTTGCAGACTGCAATCATTTCTCTTTGTGTTGATTGTGTTTGTATAATGGCGGGTCGGGTGTGCGTGTTATGTTTCATTTAAAGGCATCGAATGTCTCACTTGTCCCCAACCATTTTTTTTGCCTCATAAATACGTTTGCCTGGGCATGCTGGAGGAACTGCATATCCAAAAATGTTTTTGCAAAAAATAATAAAACATATTGTTTCCATATTTTTAAGTTGTTTACATGCACACAACAAACTGTAAGAGACCAGGTAAAGCTGGAAAACATGACAAGAAGACGACTGACACGGCATAAAAGTCTCGATAAGACCAGGTTCAATGTATACATTCTATGAGTTTTCTTGTAGGCTAAGTTTATGATGTATGACTTTAAATGATCAACAGATAAATCAGTGGTTTGCTGTGTGTTGTTTCCACAGGGCGCAGCTTGAGAACGAGAAGAAGAAGCGCGAGCATGCGGAGAAGGAGAAGGAGCGGATAGAGCGAGAGAAGGACGAGCTGATCGAGAGGCTGAGGCAGATCGAAGAGCAGACGCACAGAGCTCAGAAAGGTACGACCGCGCTGACATCAAGTCAGCACAGTATGTGCTCCTGTACCTCCATCTTTGTGAGGACCAAATTCAGCCTTAGGCCTCGAGAGGGAGTGTTGTTCTTTTGTTTTTTTTTAGCTTTTCAGGCAAAGTTTTCACACAGCTGATTGTGATTAGGCAAAATGAAGCATCTGACAACTTCTTTTGTCGAAAGTATCAAAAGAAGTTTTGATACCAGAAACTAAAACTGAATTCTTGCATTAACATAACAAATTTAAATCATACCTAGCTCTTGTTTTTCATAGTGTTCATATTGATCTATGTTGGATATTTTATAATATAATATATATTTAATATTACAACACTATTTAGAAACCTGAACAACACCTGTGAACAGTTATGATCTCTTATTAGCATTTCAAACATTTCATAAGTTGAAAGGTCTGTTTAGTCCGTGTAAACAGCTCCGTGCCTGTTCGCAGACTGCAACTAGTTTGCCAGGTTTTTTAAATATAATTACCAACAGAACCTTACCTGATGTTTCTTAAAGGTCAGGCATGTAAAACATGCAAATCCCCAAAATGTCCTCTTTACATGAACCTAAACATACTATCGCTCTTTTCTCTTCGTCTCTTTTCTACCAGGCTGCACATTTTTACTGCAAAAACAGGTCATAAAACATAGCAAGAGAGATTTTAACGAAAGATATGAACTATGAAATCTTTTTGTTTTACCAGTTTTTGAGTCAATTCAGTTAAAAAATAATTGCAGCAAAATGTAGGAATTCATCAGATGCAGAAAGCAAATGTCTTTAAGTAAGACACTGTGGCTCCATGGGTAATGAAGCATGACGCGATGTAAGGTTGACGAAAATATCAATACTAAAGCAGATGGCCGCCCGCCATGGGCTGGGTTTGGTGGTGGTGGTGGAAATTGTTGGGTCTCTGTAAATAATATTAAGAGTATAGTCTAGACCTGCTGTCTTTCTTTAGGATGGGTTAAATCTGGTACAACTGGACTTGGTTGGCGAGCCTTGAAGATGTTTCACCTTTTAGATGGTTAATTACAAGACGTGTCACAAGATGGTTCGACAACAAGGAACACAAACAAATCAAGTGGAAATAATGGCCTGATTAACAATCCCACCAAGGCTAAATACCGGGGTTTCCCCAACAGTCTGTCAAAACTGAAGAAGCCTCTTGGATGAGAATACACACAGATGTTCATGAGCCAATATATATAATTTAAATGTCAAACAAAAAACTGTTTTAACTGAACCTCACCAAAAAAGTGGACAGTGACTCACTGGAACTTTAATTAGTATCATTTATCTGTGAGTACACCCGTCCAGGACAATGAATTTGTTCATATTCATGGTCAAATCCAATTCTGTGTGTACACACAGGTGCATTTGTCAAAACTTATTTTGGCTCGAGCCCTCTTCCCTCACTGATCACACAGAGGGTCTGCAGCTCATTTATTTCCATGTGTGTGTGTGTGTGTGTGCAGAGCTGGAGGAGCAGACTCGCAGGGCACTGGAGTTGGAGCAGGAGAGGAAGCGGGCAAAGGAGGAGGCAGAGCGGCTGGAGAAGGAGAGGCAAGCGGCCGAGGAGGCCAAGGCAGCGCTCGCTCAGCAAGCTGCAGACCAGATGAAGAACCAGGAGCAACTGGTACGTGCAGTTACACGTCAACCACAAATCACAGACACTGTTCCCGCCTCTGTTTGTTTAATCACCAATAAAGTGACTAAATTAAATTCTAAGAATCAGATATAACTGTCTTATTTCCTTTTATTCTTCTTCTCATTTAACATTTTTAATTTATACCTTTAAAAACTTTTGTCACTGCTTTTATATATATTTTTTAAATTACACACATTCATGTAATAAACCAGTGCAAGCAAAACTATTAGTTTATCAAATATAAAAAGTTACGCAACGCCACACTGACTTTTATTTTCAATAGGCTGCTGAGTTAGCAGAGTTCACCGCCAAAATCGCCCTGCTTGAGGAGGCCAAGAGGAAAAAGGAAGACGAGGCAACGGAATGGCAACACAAAGTAACGTAACTCCTCTATATATAAGTGTGTGTGTGTGTGTTTTCTCTCACCTGTGTGTATAGAAGTGGCTGTAGCTTAAAAAGTGATGACACAGACCAAAAGAAAAGTCATATGGAAAGGGAAACACAGTAACACCCAAACTGTGATAACCCTGTATGTGGAAGAATACTCCTTCATCACTGTGACACTAACACACAAAGAAGCCTGACCCACATTAGCACTACTCATAATACAGAACAATTCATTTTAGCAGTGTAACATTGTCGACGAAAAGAAAAGTTCACACATCACATAAATAATCAGCCAATAAATATATCATTTTCATTTTTAATATTCTTCCTGGACTCTTGGCAAAGCAACAATAAATTAAAGATAAATCATAAATTTGTATTTTTATATACTTGTTACAGTTTAAAGAAGCTGCTATTAGTTTGATTCATTCCTCTTTATGCTCCTACAGTATAAAGGGGAAGATGAGTTTGATGGTAAAATAACAATCTCAACAGTTTAAACTTGGTTCTTTCACAGTGTTTCCTGGTTTATTAAAGTTATTCTGTGCACAAGATGTGATGATCGACTTTTTTGTAAAAGATTTACATTTATTTAAAATAGTAAAAGATGCAGGCTAGGCATGCATGTCAAACAAAGCCATGTGAGTCAAACCAGTAAAAATCTCTCTCAATCTGAATCACAGTCTTAGTGGAGACTCTGACTAAAAATGACATAAGGGGACAACACATTTCCTCAGAGAGTTCTTTAATATATTATTTTAGTGTAGTGTAATATTAAAATTGCTGTAATTTCAGTAGTTCCATTCTGGTCATACAGTTCAGTTTTGTCTGTTTCTGTACAACGGAAGCAGGTTTCGAGGTAAATATAGTTCACAGACGACCTGCCTTTTCACTTAGTAACTATTTACAATAAAAAAAAATGCTTTATGTAATTATATTCTTTTGTAAAAGGTCCTGGATTACACAACTAAAACAATGAAACCATTTCCCTCGATAAGCATGCCTGCGTTTTCTTTACAGGCTCTGTCAGCACAAGACGACCTGGAGAAAACCAGGGAGGAGCTAAAAACGGCCATGATGGGCCCGCCGGCGCCAGAACACGATGAGCAGGACGAAGCAAGCGAGGCAAGCGCCGAGCTGCTCAGCGACGGTGTGACCAGCCACCGCAGTGAAGAGGAACGGATGACCGAGGCGCAGAAGAACGATCGTGTCAAGAAACAGTTACAGGTCGAGCAGCAGTGCATAATTCTCTTGGGACTAATTACAAGTCCAATCCTGTTTGTGCAGAAGGGAATATTTATAACCTTTATTAGAATCATTTGTGATTACAGACATAACTTTTTGAGTATCATAAAATTGCAGTAAGTAAATTCAGGCACATTACTTGCTATTACTAAAGAGTAGGCCATGAGTTCATGAATAAAACAAAGATTTTTGGTCCAAACATAGATGAGTTTTCATCACAGATAATTTTGCAAAAATGGAAACAACAACTTCATTATTTTCAGTCAGTAATGGGAAGACGTGCTGTACCACACGGTGTCTGACTTCAGTGATGCAACTTTTAAGATTCCTCAAAACATGCAATCGTAGAAAAAAAAATCAAATGTGGCTCAGTTTATTCATAATTCAGCTGCATTTGCATCTAATAAAACTCTGTGACATGGCTTCAGTTCTTACTGGATTCTGTACTGTACTAAAATGATTTTCCTAAGAAGCTGCTGGAAATAGGAATGTGGGCAGCTTTAGTTTCTTCAATTTAATGTGAGTTAATGTGTTTAATGCAAAGAAATCAAACTTGTTTTTCTAGTTGCAAACGATAACAGTGATAGTGTGATTCTATTCAGTGTGCTATGGAATAGGCTATCTATCAGTATCAGAATAACCACACTGCACAACCTCAGGAAGGGAGCGTCTGTTATTCTATTACATACATCCACAAGGCTGACAAAAGTTAAAGAACTGTCGCAAGTCATAACTTTAATGTGTCACTTAGTAGTGTAGAGCAGGTGTAGACCGTTACTCCTCCCACCATGACCAAGCACTGAGCCGCTCAGGGTTCATTTTCTTTACCTCGAGCAGAACCGAGAATGTGTCGGCAGCCATTTGGTTTTTACTGATCGCATTAGTAGAAATGATGCTACTTGGTACTGTGACGCAATATTACATTAGCTGTACATACAGGCGCTATAAAATATATTTCCACAAGTGAAATATACTTAAATCTACTATGATACCTAAATGAGAACATGGCCTTTTTTTAAACATTTTTTTTTTTTTTTTAAATCTCATCTTGGTCCAGTTAAGTCTCAGTCATGAACTGTGATGTAATGTTTTGTTCCCTCTCTGTGTCTGTTCTCTGTCCAGGCCCTGAGTTCAGAGTTGGCCGAGGCCCGGGATGATACGAAGAAAACCCAGAACGACATGTTGCACGCCGAGAACGTCAGAGCGGGCAGAGACAAGTACAAAACCCTGCGTCAGATCCGCCAGGGCAACACCAAGCAGCGTATTGATGAGTTTGAATCCATGTGAGCCGGGATGAAGGGTGGACACAACGATGAAGAGAGACAGTTAGTCTCGTTGCCATGTCAACGCCTCACTTTCCTTGTAAAGCCCAAAAAACCTGCTGCCACCCCAGGAACTCCTGCTTTTTTTTCTACCCCAGGAGAAAAAAACGGCTAACGGGCTTTGTAGCTTCAGCCTCGCCAAAGCTCTGCCTAGCAGCGTTTGGCCAATCACACTGCTACCTGCTTTAAGAGCTCCGCCCACTCCCACCACCCCAACAAAGCACACGTGTTTTAATCTGTCAGAAAAAGAGCAAGCAGCATACCCTGTCAAACATGGACCTCTCCCTTCTCCAACACTGACAGTTTTAATGCTTGCATGTATAGTAATTAAACAACAGGGCCGTCAGACAAAACGACAAAATGACTGGACAGAATTGGCCGATATCGTGCTTTTACGCAACAAAATAAAATGGCCATTTGTAGCTCGTCGACGTTGCCAGCACGCTTGTCCGTAAAGCTTTAATATCTGTACCTTACTTTCACTTCTTTTGTCATCAGTTGAACAATTTAAATAATTTGTTTAAAAAAAAGAAACGCCTTATTTGTCTCATTTCCTTCCTATCTAGTATTACTTTTTGTCTTTTTGTGTTGGGAATGTTAATCTGTTCAGTTGTGCTGTCAGTGTCATTGATCTGTTGATGTTGCATCAGCTATTGTCTCCTTTGAATGGCTGTCAGTTTGCAGATGCTCACTTTGAGAGTCGTGAGCGACACATATGCAAACTAAATTGGCTTCTTTTACATTCTTACTGTGCTGGCATTCTCCATCTATTGAGACATTTGTTCAAATATATATTTTGCCCCACAATAAAGAATGAATTTATATTTCCAACTAATGCAACTACGGTATGATCTTAAGAGTCCTGACTGTGGTTGGACGCAGTAGAGCTTGTTTATTTACAGAGGATGCCGTGTCAGACGCAGATTTATTTGTCAAAAAGCAAACATTTGTTTTATAAAACAAATGTTTGCTTGTTTTGTTTAAACGTATTTACAGTTACTTCATCTGGTTATGCAGATGGTAATGCAGACAATGGACCCTTTTCACAGCATCCATTTTGACATCCAATAGTAGCTTCGACGCAGGCGTTTCCAATGATACTCATTAACTTTAATTAGTATCACTGGTGACACCTGTGTTGAAGCTACTATTGTCATGTCAAAATAAAGGTCTATTGTGGTTTAGTATAAAGAAATAATATTTATTTATTAAATAATCAAGAAAACATTTAGTAAAAAAATATTTTGAGCAAATAAATACATTTTCACATGGGAAAAGCTAAATTTCACAAATATACTGTAAGTTGAAAAGTTGCAGTGTCATCAGTTTATTACAGTTGATAAGATAGAGGTACTTTTATCTGTAACTTTTTAAAACACTGCTGCAGCAAAATGTTTGTAATTTCAATGACGTCAAGCTGACGTCTCAACCCAAAATATATAGTAGGTACTGTCTCTCATTCAAGAGCCAATAAGAAACCTCACAACAACACATGAAAGCTTGAGTAGGGCTTTTATTGCTCACTTTTACATCACACACAAAAGAACAGTCAACATTTGGCCACAGTTTCCCCAGACTCTAAAACGTAACACAGGTTTGTTCCTCAGGCTTTCATTTTGGGTTTTATTGCCTAAAGCTCAGTTCAGTTCCACAGCCCTGTAGCATAAACATGTGTCATAAAATAAAGAAGGAAAAAGACTGCATGGAACACAAATAATGACATGAAGATAAAAGCAAAGTTTGTTTTTATTTGTTTTTTTTTTTGTTTTTCTAAAAAATCGATCATGTATTTGGGCTGAACACATCCTGTATATAGAACTCTTTCAAATTAAAGCAATACTATTTGTTAGTATTACAGATCAGGCATTTTTGAAACATTATTTGGCCGGGCTTAATCAGCACAGCTCTGGGCCATCTTTTGGAATGGAACGCTTCAGTGTGCGCTCAGGAAACAGTGAAACAGCTATAACGGTCAAATACTTTACAATACCTTCTTTTTTATTTTGGTTTAATATAACCACCAATGACCTGAGCAAGGGAAGCCATTGGAAAGCAACAAACACCATTTTACTTGGCCTTGATCCCTGAAGAGGTGGCACTCAAATGAAGCTGTATTAAAGCACATTCCAAATAAAGATGGGAATGAACTGTGACGGGAGACATTGTTGATATTTTATATTTCCTTCCCATTGAATAATATAACTGCATTTGAGGCCATTTTAGTCAAATAAGCAACAAACAAAATCCGAATTTTATCTGTCATTGACAAAATCCGCACATATATTCTGAAAGATGTGTTCAGACTGAACATGAAGCAAATTTAAGGTGACGCGAACTAAATAAACTAAATGATAACAGGACTAAGTTCACTGTGGAATACCCACTGATGACAACAACATGAGAATGTCACAGTCACACATAAGTGATGTCTACTTCACCAGTCAAAGCTCACCAACATTAAACTCCACACAAGACAAGAGGTCAATTTGAAATCAACACTGTTCATTTCCGTTCTATGCATTCAAAGGGGCAAACAAACATCTCACGTCACATACAGTTCAATATTGCTGAACTATTGACTAGGTGAAGTTGCATCCTCAACCAAAAAACAGATTTGTGAGTACTGGGTTAGGGACTAATGTGCAGCTAGTGTCATGCCTGATGTGTGCTACAGCTAACATTTGCTGTTCATTGAGAAAACGCCTGGACTACAAAAACAGTCAAATTCACGTGAATAAAAGCGAGGTGGAAATTTGCTAGTTCATATCCAGTCTGAACACTGTCAAGTATCATTTGTGTGATATCCAAACACATCATATCATTAGCACAGTTAGCAATGTGGACATATTCAGCGACACTCACATTGACTACAATCTCTTCTTGTGGATAAACATGTAAAATTAGAAAAATAGCTCTTTAACAAGTTCATGATAATAGAAAAATATTTTTTGCCCTCATATACTAAATAGGATTTTTACTATCCAGAGGAATGTTACCACATTTAGACGTTTGTTTAATTCCGTTGTAGTGTCTCCACCCTGCAGCAAACGCTAGCACACGGTGCCAGTTGAACCGACAGGGTGAGAGCACCTCAGTTATGACTGACTTACATCACCACAACAGTGGCATGAGACTGTCAAAGAAAAGTAAACCAACTGACAGACTTTTTAGCTGTCTGATGGGTCTGGCAGGATTTACTGAGGACTTGTTCCTGAGACAAGATTATATTACATCCCGTGACAAGAAAGCTTTTCAAGAAAGATCACGTTAAGATAGTAATAAAGGAATGTTGTGGTTTTGGATTAATGGAAAAAAGGCATCATAACAGATTTCAAGCGTGGGGAACAAATTTGAAAAATGTGTTTTGCTTTGAGCCAAGCTCATCAAAACCTTTCACTGCACTCACATTAACAGTCCATGTCTGCTCTATGAGTGTAGCATAACACATACAGATAATACTTGTCATTACTAATGAATGACTTTTAACCACATTGTTATTTTGACCACGGTGACTTTCAATTTGTGCTTTTCACCACGGCTGGGCTTACTCAACCTCTACTCAAGGGTCAAGGTTTCATATTTTTGGGCTACACAGTACCATGCTTTCAGTTCACTGACAATATAAACAATAACATTAACTGTTTCCAAAAAAAGTGCATTTGAGACTTTCTATTTGCTGCACTTGGAAAAAAAAGGCAATTAAAAAATCCCCCCCTCATATAAATAAAGGCGTTAGTATCAAAGGTGGCAAAGTTTGCCACAAATACTCAAAATATTCAACTCGAAATATTTCTTTTTTTGTTTACACATGTTCTCATAAAACAATGATCTTGTTTAAAAAGTTTATAGGATACAATTTGTATCAACAAAGAGAGCTGTCATCTGGCAACTAGATATTGTGCTAACCAGGCAAGAGTTTTAGCTTCACAAACAGTTCCTCAGATATTAAAATAATTCCCACTGGTGGAGATAAAAATAAATAATAAGCATATTATTATTTCATACAATAAATGCAGTTCAAAAGCATGACAAAAGCTGACAAAAGTACTTTAAAAGAGAAAATTGTTATTTAAAAAAAAAACAAACAATCTAGTCAAGTTTAAAGTAGTCATATTCACTTATTACTGTCATCACTGAATAAATTAAGTTATTACAACTTATATATTTTAAATTTACTGTACTTTTAATTTAATTTCTTTACTAAACCACTGTTTTAATTTAACCAATGAGATTATTAGTGCTTCTGAGAAATGTTCATAGAACTAAAAACTCTGTCATCACTGTTCCTGTATTTTACTGCCGGGGTGTGGATCTCTCTGTATTTAACAGAAGGGTACAGAAGAGTTATACCCTGTTTGAGGTGCCTAAACACTCCTAGTGGTGTCACCACTGACAAAGGAGACCCTGTGCTTCATGCACGACAGACATTCACACACATAAAAAGGTAATAAATTAACACACATTTTAAATTAAAAATTAAAATAATACCAAAATTCCTCATTCCACCTCAACTGTTTCTGGTGACCAAAAGTCACCTTCATATGATTTAGACTTTGATATGTTTTTAAAGATGTTAAAATAAAGATGTTTTGAAATTCAGTACTGAAAACTGAAGAACTGTGAAGTCAGCTGACAGGGCTATCCTGTCAGAGGAAATACACTCTAAACAGCACGGGGTTTTCTAATGGAGTTTTTGCTATCTTCTTTTGTGGGTGCCAACTGAGTTTCACTTCCCTTTGAGGGGAAATCCATAATACCTCACCACAGCATCTGATCCACCACCTGTGAGTACACAGAGATCTGTTTGCTGAGCTAATTTGAGCTTTAGATACAGTAGGAATGTATGAAGTATGAATATTGAGCTACACTTATACTCTGATATGATTGCCAAAAGAAACGGTGGAAGGATGGAAGGAGGAAACACAACAATAACAAAAAAAGTGCCAAACAGAATAACTTTAAAATATGCAAATAACTTAAAATGTAACAAATAAATTAATTTAAAATTAACAACACTGTCACCCTTGAAACACATTAAAGCCTCCCTCAGCACACCAGTCTCTTTACTCATAACCAATTGCTCAAACATGCACAATAAACCCAAACCTCCTGATCTTAAGTGCTGAAACGGCAGGCATATTTATAAAAACATATGGCAATTTGGGGATTTCCCTTTACAAAAATACCATTAAAATTAATGAGACAACTTCCCTGCATATACCGTAAGCACTTCATTAACAGCTTAAGGAGCTTTACAGTATATCTTGTGCTTTTGGTTTGGTTATGTCCAACGTGACTTTAAAAATTAGGAAGATTGCAAGGAATAAACCTGCAGCAGCACGACCAGTTAAGATGAAGCTGTAACGTCTGGCTCAATTCAAGAACCGCGCTGTGATTTCTCCATTAATATCGCAGCTGCAAGCTCCTGAGCATCCATCACATGAGGGTTCCTGGTCATCACCATCCTCACCAAATCTGGAGGGAAGATGCGGCACAAGTTAACAAACACCCTCTCCCTAAGGTCCTGGTAATGACTTAAGGCAGGTGGCTCTTGGTGCTGGGGCACTGACGGCATGTGGCTTTTGTGGGTAGTGATGGAGGGAAGGGACAGCTGTGGGAGTGGTGGAACACTTGATGCTGAAAGGCCACGGGGTGATGAAAGGGCTTGTCTGTCCCAAGGAGAGTGCCAAGGCTTTTCGTGGATTTCTGGAAGGCTATGGAAAGTGAATAGATCATAGCAAGGCTTAGGAGACTGCTGGGGATGGGGATCCCAGTTCATCTGATGCTGTGGTGGTGGGTTTAGCCCAGTGTGGTTTCTTCTGGAAAGAAGAGGTGACCCTTTGTACATTTGGGAGTCCTGGAGCCCTCCTTCCTGCCAAAGGGAGCCCATCATCAGAGGGGAGCTCTGAGAGTGGGAATGAGCAGTGGATGTTTGGGGTGGACGTGGTGGGCGAGTTTGAAATTCCACTGGGTAATTGCTCAGCAAAGGATGCTGAGGGTGGGGTTGTATGTAGGCTGAAGTGGGCTTGAAGGGACGTGGAGATGCATGAGAGGTAACAGAAGATGGAGGGTCTTCCAGGCCAAAACCATGTGGTCTCCGCAGTGCTTGAGAAACAGGATAGCCGTGGGGAGTATGTTGGCCCAGACCAGGAGGGACACGGCTTACAGGATGAGGAGGGTACTGGCTAGAGCAGTGATGATGGTGGTGAGGATGGTGGTGGTGATGATGGCACTTGGGGCCATCGTCTAACAAGGGGTCAGGGGAGAAAGAGTCTGAGCTGACACTGCCTTCACTGCTACAGTCTGACAGCAGTGATCCAGCTCGCAGATCAGCTGGGAAGAAGCATTCAGGACTCTGTGGTACTACCAGACTAAGGGTAGAATAGGTCTTTATCATTGAGCTGTAGCCAAGATCAGGAGACTCGCATCTGTGGTAAGTTTCAGCCAGGCTTGATCCTGAGGCTCCAGCAACCCTGGAGCTTCCTCCACCACTTCCCCCAGGGTGCTCCCATCGATCCAGACTTCCTGATAAAGGGAGTCCCCCTAGAGTAGGATGCCCTAGAAAACTACTGCTAGAGCTACTGCTGCTGCTGCTGTTACTTCCCCTTCGTCCCTCCACTTTGGACTGGACCCGAAGCCTGTCCTCCAGGAGGTCATTGAAGGAGTTCCGAGGGCTGACGTTAGGCTGTTTCTTTGGAGTGCCCCGACTTTGCTCTGCCTCAGGCATTCCTCCTGGTTGACCAGAACTTTGGCTCTTCACCATCAGGGCATCTTCCAGCAGGCCTCTGGATGCTACTGATGAAATTTTGGCACTGGCACGCAGCTCATCAGCTACAGCACGCTGGGGCTGGCTTCCCCTTTCAGGGTGGTAAAATTTGCACTTGTGTCCGTATGTGCACTTCTTCCCATAAGGACATGGCTGTTTCCTGTGTTCAGGAATAATGGGCCTCTTCCTCAAGAAGTTTTCCAGACTGGGTCCATGGCGTCCCAGTGGGTCATCTGGTGGCATAAACCTAAATACACAATTAATAGATTTCAATAAAACAAACAAAAAAAATGTACCAAAAAAAAAATACAATAAAAATAGACAACTTGAATTTTTCTCTTTATTTGGCTTTACTGAAGGGTGAAGTAATTCAGTAACTCTCTTAGCATTCATAAAGACTCTGAATGTTTGAATATAAACACGTACATTTGGATCACACAAGATTCTTCTTCGCACTGTTTTTACTGTGAATTTAAATTCTAAGATCAATATAATAGGATATAGGAGTCAGATTTCCCTGCAAAAATGCACTATGCAAATATTAGAGTGTTCCTGAGGGGTGTAGACATGTCAAACAAAAAGCAAGGTGTCACAATTTTTTTTTACCAATTTTTTTTTAATCATTTCCCTTAGTGAAATCTGGCAGGGAAAATGCAACTTATTTTTCTCATTTCTTTCCTTCCTAGAATTTGAGTTTGAGTTGCTTACTTGTCGTTTACAAAGGAGTACATCAGCAGACGCTCATCAATGAATTTCTTCCACTCTGGCTTTTCATTGGCTAGGTCACGGTAGTTGTCATTGGAAACAATGATGCCGTCCGACTCATAGGCCAGTTTGACGATGAAGCGGTCATCATAGCATACCACACGGCGCCCTTGCACACGGCGAGATGGAGTAAAGACCAGGATCTTCTCTTTCTCTAGCCGCCGTAGGATCTCTTGGTCTGAAGAAAGACAGGTGAGATTATTTAGCAATGCGCTGGTGGTTAACAGTGTCATTTCATCGTGACTTTAAATAATCACTAAAAAGTTGTCACCTGTGATGAGAGCATCAGGTCGTGACTGTTCCTTTCTCCAGGCAGGGACAAAAACAGTGATGTCACGGTGACCTCGCTCCAAGAACCAATCAACAGCCAGCTGGATGCCTTGACAGGAAAACACTTCCTTATTTCCATGACTGCAAGAGCAAAGGGACGATGTTAAAGTAGAATCAGTGATGCAAATAAAACAGACGCCCCCACCACCAAAATTTTAAGCAACATTGTGTATCTTTTCTACAACTCTAAAGATTTAAACACATTTAAAATCTCTAGACTAATGTCTCTGTCATTTGTACTATGTAACTTTGTGCTCTGGGTACACTCACTGTAACACTTTATGGCACATACAACTATTTGTTTTCAAATGTTTTCCTTCTGCATTTTGGACCACCAGGAAAAGGAGATTTTTAGATGCTCCCAGAAGTGGAGTTGGGCAAGCCGGTAAACCTGTAAACCAGGCTCAGCAGCCTCTATGGACAGAGGGGAAGAAACTGAGTAAATCTGGGATTGACTTTAAGGCGTTGGTGAGAGCTTCATGAACTGGGGTTCTTACTAAAGGACAAGTAAGTAAGCTAGCTGCAGAATTGCAGAAATACCAATTTCTACTTAATGTTGCCAATCTAATATCACTTATTTGCATAATTTAAAACAAGGAATGTCAATGGGGATGTAACGATCAGAGATGGGTGATTCAGGCAATCAGTACTCAGCAATCTAAAGAGGTTCATTCTGAGGGGCCGAGGCATCATGAAGAGATTTGTCTGCTTCACAACCACGAATGTGATTCACATGTCTGACTGACTTTTAATCAGATATATCACAGCTCATGCCACCTGGCCCATATACACAACCATGACTATAGAATGAAGTCAAAGAAGTGTAAATGCACAAGCAAAACACATGAGAACATGTTTCTATCATCAGCAAAAAGACAGTAAGACCATGTGAAGGCAGAGGTTTACTGCAAGTGAAAATTTGAACCTGTTGTTGACTGAACCTGTCACTACTTTTCAAGTTGAGTTTGAACGATACATGCATAATGAACAAATACATTGCAGTAATACTAAAGCAATGGATACAGTCATGTCCTTTCACACTTTATTGCACCTGTGTGAATATGTCGTTGACATATTTGACACTCAAGTCAGGAATTTCTCTCTTGGGTCTGTTATTTTTTAGCTTAGTACTATTTTAGCTTGTACTGATTTCTTGATTTTGCTCATAAAAACAGGTCAGAGAGGAACTTGGTAACATTGTGAAGCGTTAGTTACTCAAGATCACCAGTACCGCACATACAGTCAGGTAAGCCAAAGAGACCCTGACTAAGATCTGCATGGAATTCAAGCACAGTTTACACGCTCCTAAGAATCTCCTTTATTATTAACTCTGATTTAACAGTATTTGAAATCAGCAAAAACATCTATGTGTATGTAGGAAGAAGGCAAAAGAGCATAAACCTGTTGTTTCCAAAAGCTTGTCCTTCTTACCTCATAGCTACATTGCTTCCGTCCACCACAACAGGCCGAAGGTTTTCTTTGTCCTCCAGCAGCTGCGACGGACACAGCAGCCGACAGGAGTCCAGAGAGGAGTTAGAGGAGGAGGCGGTGGAAGACGAGGCCAAAGAGGATGACAAAGAGGAGGAGGAGAACTGTGAGACAGTTGAACCTCCCTGCTGCTCCATCTCTGTCTTGGTTCCCAGTTTGACCAGCTCTCCAAGGATGTCATTGATGAGTGCGTCTGGACCCAGTTTCCTCAGCACCAGCAGCACTAACTCCTCGGAGTAGCCCAGCTTGAGAGCAAACTCCACTTTGGTGCGGTAGTCAGTGACAGGGTCTGCAGGAGATGATGTTTCTGGCTGTGGTAGCTCTCCGGGGGATCTATTTTGTGAGAGGTCTAGTCTGACTGTCTGACAGACTGAGGAGGGCCCTTGGTGATGTGTCTGAGGTGGCTGATCTTGGTGTGGGTTTTGAGACCCAGTATGAAGTCGTTCATCATCACTGTCGGAGACAGCACTCTCCTCAGAAAAGTTACTGCAACTACTACTACTACTATAACTTGAATGAGTACTAAAACTAGTGTTACTACTACCAATACTGTTGCTGCTGTTATTTGGGCCACCAGCTCTGACCTGTAGAACCCCTATATTCCCAGCACCCTGATGCACTGCTCAGGCCACCCTGCCGCTCAGCACCTTCCACATGGAGGTAGTCCAGATCCAGCCCCAGGCTGAGGATGTGGCCTGTCCCATCCTCCAGATGGCCCTTCACTCCCATGAATTCGTCTCATACATCCAGCTCCACGTCCTCCGTGACCTCCCGGGCAACTGACAGACCCCACTGTTACTGCTGGTAGTGAACAGCTCACTGACTGGTCCTGGGAGTGAAGCTTGAGGGAGACACGAGAATTGACAGGTTACATTCATGAGGACAAGATGAAAGCGATGCAGAAATCTAAAAAAAAATGCAATAATGAGTCCGATTTAGCAGGTCTGTTAATACGGAGACAATCATTCATTGGATGGATTTCATTAAACTGCATGTATGACTTCCTGTGTTAACACCTGGTATCGCCATATGATCTATATCTAGATATCTTATTTGAATATGGAAAAACACATGTTGACGTAAGGCGTAAATCTATACAGTTCTGGCTTACACTGCGATGAGATCTTAGCCAGGTGGCCACATCCTTGAAAAACAGGAAATCTAGTTGGTCACCATTCATTGCTTCTTCAAGCCCTGCAAAAACCTACAAACAGCCTCTACATCAGTGAAGGAAAAATACCTAGAGCCCAAAGTAGCTTCACTTCCACTGACCTTAGGATGTGCCAGCTTAACCTTAACCACACTTTACATATTGAGATTTCAAAATACCATACTGGGATAACTAGAACATTTATTAATACCAGATTCTCAATGCAGCGTGTGCAGCAGTGATGGTGGCACAAAAACCAACATGAGCATTGCTTTATGAAGTTTAATGGAACACAGCAGGAGTTAAGAGGCAAAGTCAAAGGCTGTAACCTCCCTAACCTGTCATTCCACTTCTACTGATTTGCATTTTAGCAGCGAAGAACACAGTCAACATGGAAACATCAATTAGACTGGAGGCAAAATACCAGAAACCTTAACCATAAACTAAATCTAAGTGATGCCAAACTGACAGACAAATTACTTCACACAAAAACCTCTTCAGAAGTAAACAGCATGGCAAGCCAAGGAAATACCATAGCACACAATCAGGAAACTGGTGTAATTGTAGCTTGCCTGGCTGGTTAGTTGATCTAATGTATGCATGTATTAACCTCTTAGTTGGCAAACGTATAATAACACTGAGCATAGCCGGGTCTGGACAACATCTTGGATATAAACGGCATACAAGCATTAGTTTATGTGTGAAATTAATACTAATGAATATACTTATATTTGCAACTTATTTATTATTATTTATGGCACACTAATCAAGTAATACTAACCATTTTCTAAACAGCTGGACACACAAGGAGTTACAAGAAGGTTTTAACAAGAAAAAAAAGTTATACGATAAAGCTGATTTCTGAGTGTGTCCAGTTACTTTTCTCTTTTGAAATGTAGTTGTTCAAACTATTTTAATTTTAAAGTGACTCCAAGAAACTCCAGCCTTGTCATGTTTGCTTGTTGCTTGTTGCTGATGGTAACAGATAATAATTGGCTTATTGTGTGCATAACCTTTAGTTTATGTACATCTGAGTTTCAGGAACATAAGTTGGGCTTGCCAAGGTGTGCATGACGCTTCTCTAGCATGTTTACCAAGCTTGTCTGTGCTGGTTGCCAAAGTTGAGAATCAGTCAGTCAAACCTCATATTTGAGTAATAAAACTGATACCAAAAACAGTTTAAATGACAAATAAACGCAGCCTTATCATTTGAAACAAGTAGCTCAATTTTATTAATGACAAAAAAACCCAGATTGACTAATATTAGCTAATTAAACTAATTGGTGGTATATGCAAGGTATAGGATTTAGTGGGATAAATTACGGTTGTTCCATTCAGGTCAAACGGAGTCAGGGTGCTGCTGTGGTGCAAGTTGGCTTCACTGGAAAAGCTCTGCTATAATAAATGGAACTGGACCTTCATTAGTATCATTATTGGCTCTATTTATTGGCTATAATTCCATTATCCGAATAATACATAATAAGATCCCCATCATTGACTGATAATTTATCATTACTGTGTATCCCTAGAGAAAATACTATATACACCTTTTACCTTTAAATAAGATTCAAAATTGAAATTGTGCCTAAAAACAGTAAGTCATATTATATTAGAAGACTGGGCTTTTTCCTTTTTACAACAGCATCATATAGTGAATATTGTATTTGAGTTAGTCAGCCAAATGTCTATGATGCTTAGTTTTAACCTTCAGGAGGTTTCTGCTGAGCTTTTTGCCATCACAAAGGATCCATCCGACTGTTCCAATCAACATTTGCATCACTGATACGGTCCTTTAAAATTCTATTACGGGTCAATCAACGCAGTTTAGATTTGCTTTCAAACTACAGTATTTGAAGTTGTACAAGATCACAATAACCAAACTAAAATTGATTATGAAGTTCTCTAAAGATTAAACACCCTGGCAGGATTTATGGGCCTTTCATGAAGGATTCTCACTTTGCCCTATAGTAGCAATTTTAATGAACCCCTAATGGTCCCTTTTCTTCTGTGAATGTCTGCAGATATGTTGAAACAAAGAGGGGTCTCTTGTCATGCACCGCTTTAAAAAAGCGTGTTCCTGCCCAATCTCAGATTGTCCTAGGACACACACATACACACACATACGTCACTAGCTAATAACTTTTTACTGTTCTTTATCCTTGGATCTAGTTCAGTCATCTGAGCTTTTGTTCATTGTGCTGCAGATGGAAATGGGAACAATAGGACAATCATCTTCCAGTTGTCTCTACTTGTCTTTTTCCTCAGCGCAAAAACACATTCTTCAAAGAGAGTCAACAGCCGGTGATGTGATAACTGGATTCAACACAGGACCTGGTGTTACTAGTATGATGTGGGAAGAGTGACGGTGGGCCTGCTTTGACACCGGTTCACACCACAAACAAATCAGTGTAGGGTTGTTTCGTGGAAATACCCATGAAGGGTACTTCCAAAGCATCGAAACTGCTCCCAAGTCTGTGAAAAACTGAATTCTGAATTATTTACAGCCTTGATGCTTGTTCTTTAAACTTTCAAAACCTATCAATGAAAGCATTATAAAGTCTGTTAGGATGCTCCGGACAAAGATGAAACATCTCTGATTCAGTTTCACTGCTCATCATTAGGTGACTTAAAGAAGGGGACGACAAACATGTCTCCAGGTAAAAAAGTTATATAGTGGATTAAGTGAATTTTTTTCAAATTTCATTAGGTAGAGCAAACGTATACTTTTTTTTACGTCACCCAAACAAGAAATGGCTTTAAAAACAAGTTACATTCAGTACATATTTCATTAAAAATATACTCTGAAGACTCATTTTTATCAACCAGTCTCAAAAGAATTCATTTCAGACATTTTGGGCATTACAACAGTTATAATGAGGAGTCTCTTGGCTCTCAGGCTAAAGCACCGGAAAGCAGGGGCCTCTTAATGTCCCGACCCCGACGTCTAAGCTGCTGCGCCACTGTTTGTCCCCCTGAATGCCACAAGAGAGCTGGAATAATTTAATCCACCAACAACAAAAGACACAAAAGGAAAGAGCGAGAGTGTGATTTTGTGTGTGTGTGTGTCAGGGGGTGGGGGGAAAGAAGTGTGTCTGGCTTGCCGTCCTTCAACAATGCAGCTGCCACCCAATCTGTCCTCCTGTGACGGCAGTATTGTTCTCTTGGCCTGAGCAGCATGCACAGACGGAGGCTGTTTTTTTTTTTTAAACCCGTTCACCTCCACCAACACACACACACACATGATGCCTGGTGATGCAGCGGTCACACCAGCCTTGTCACAGGTTACCAGACGGGATCTTTGAGGAGTCATCAGAACTGTGACAGTGACACAGCAAGTGTAAATCACCCAGTCAGAAGCAGTCGAGCGCTGTATGTGTCTGTATTGTCCACTGAGACTTCTGAGTCTAAGCAGATCTTATTTTAGATTTGGATCGATAATACCTGATACTACAGAAGTACTATGACATTATGTCACTATGTAATTGTTCAGAATTAAAAATTGTTTTTCTAAGGAGTTGAGAAGTTATTTCACTCACATAGGAACTAAAACCTCACAATCTTACAAAAATATTTTATTGCAAATACCTTTTTGCTTTTTAATGCTAAACTGACACAATACTGACATTAATAATAATAAATAATATTAAATAAATAAAAAGTCTTAGATCGGTCTCTTGTTAGACCTGGACTTCAGCTGCAGAGTAAAACCATTCAGACTACTGTCTATGCAGTAATATACAGTTGCACAGGAAGGGTTTACATACTTATTAAGGTATTTTTATGAATGTTAGTTTGACAAGATTCTGCATGTATGGATTGACATTAATAGATAAAGTACCGTAGATAGTCTTAACAAGCCTCTGATGATTAATGGTGCTCTCTGCACATCTAAACTTCATACCAACCACAGAAATGCTAAATTGCGTCATTTTGTATCACAGAATTTTCAATAATAAATATAGTACGCTATGAGCTGCACCTGGCACTTTTTCTGACTCAGTGACATTCAACAACCTTTCCATTAAACAAGATATTTAATTTGCAAATTAATTCATATTTGTGAGTTACAGACACGCTATTTTTTTCTTTAACATTTCGAAGAGAAAAAAAAATAAATCTGCATCCACAATAATGTCGAATGATAAAAAAAACTAAAAAAATCTTTCAGTTTCTTTGGTTGATAATTCTTTTCTATTCTTTAATTATCTTGTTCTTAAAAATATTTTTGTAACGTGTCCTGTACAACTATATCATCAGGAAAAAAAACTCATCCACCAAATCATTTCTATTGGTGAGTCTGTGTTTAGTTGGAGGAGGGGGATCCCCTCCACAGTGAGCAGATGCTGCAACCTCCACCTCAGTGACCCAGCCTGTCTGCACTTCTTTGCACTCTGTGTATCTCTGTATGTGTCATGGTCCAGGGTTAGTCCCCTTGGGGGTGTATGGAAGGAAGAGCTCCCTCGAGGCCAGACCCTGACCAGTCCCACAGGGCCGCTGCATGGCTGCCATTTGCTGGCTGAGCCTGGCAGTGAGCCAGTCTGCCACACCAGTGACCGGCTGGGAGGGGGTGGGGGGACAAAGGGAGTGTAGAGGGTGGGGGTGGGGTATATATGGGCAGCAGGGGCAACAGATGCCTGCTGAAGCCACAGGGGACCTCCCTGAAAGCATCCTTTTCCACCCTCCCCTACTTCTCTCCTGCAACTGGTGGTGTCCAGATTCATCCTCAGTTATACATATCACCACTGTCTGTCATGTGACCTTTTTGGTAGGGGGTTGTGGGTATAGCACTCACTTTCACCTCTGAGTTGTGCAGACTCTCGGTTGGTTATGTCTGGTTCTGCCTCATGTCATATGTGGAGAGACAGTGGTGAGAATGGAATCATTGATCATTCTGTTTCCACTCACACCATTATACACACTATTCTCTAACTGGTTTTGAGTGAATATAACTGGAGTGAAATAAACTATTCCTCATGTTGTGGGGAACCCCAAGGAATCCCCCAAAGAGCCCAGGCTGAAAACCACACAAAGAACGTTTTATCTGTCTCAATTTCACTTGTAAACACTCGCTGCTATCAACATTTAAACCATTCAGAGTGAACAATACATTCATAATATCAAAAATTCAATGGCAATGCATCCAACAGTTATCAGATTTCATTCTGAACCGAAGAGCTGGGCGAACCCAGCTGCTGGTGTGACAACAGAAAACTATTATTTTATGACTTTAGGCATGTTCTGTCTATAAATTCAATCATTTTAGTGTTAATGACCATTCATATGCACACTATTATTTACAACTTTCAACAGCTTAACACATCATATCTCAGTTAAAATAACACAGTCATTAAAACAACTTTCGATGTCTTTCTCTATGCCACATTTGAGTATTTTGGTCACATCAGGCTGTTGTGGCTGTTAAAATTATCACTGTGAGATATTTTACATGAGAGTCATGTCAGAGAAGATCAAAACACTCCAAAGCATTCCATGACAAAGCATGACGACAGTGTTTTCAACAAAATGCAGAATTCAGGCTAACACTAGACGAAAACACAAGAACAGAAAACAAACTTACCACACAGCTCCAAGAGAAACAGCAAGGCTGCAAAACAGAGAAAAGGCAGCAACTCCTACAATTTCTCTCCTGAAACGCTACCTTTGGTCAATCCAATAGCAAAGCACAAAGTCACAGAAACATCAGGGGGAATTTCCCAATAACGGTGCTAGTAAAGTAAGCCCAGACGTATAACAAAATTCCTTTTTAAAAATAAAAATAAAAAATCAGTATCCACTGGAAAGTTGGAGTAAGTAAAGCTGTCAATCCAAGTGGGGCTGAGCAAAATTGGTTTCCTGGTTGAGTTTAGCAGCAATCCTATGAGATCAGCCTTCAAGTTCTCCTTTTTTGGTTGAGAAGCAGAGTGCAGTGCCCTGAGGCTGCAGGTTTAGCAGGGTGACTGACAACAGATGGAGTGTAAAGCATCTACCATCCCCTCTTCACTCTGCCTACTGACCAATACGGACACAGACACAGACACACACAACTCACTTTCCTGTCTTCACCAAAGCTTATTTTGTGCACACACCACTCACCGACCTCTCCACCAATAAAAAGGGACACTAAGATAAGCTAGGATATCTCCACCCCCTCAACCCCCCCCCCCACTAAAAACCTCCCAGACACACATACACACAACACCACAACAAGCCCATCCGCTGGCTCGAGCCATGAATGGACGAGAAGGCGTGAGTTGACAATGGTGGGGAGGGGGACACAAAGGAGGGCCCTCGGCGGGCAGCTGCACACACACACACCATGCTCAGGGCCATTACGTGCACATGCACACTCACACACGCACACACTCACACACACAACAAATACAGATACATGAGGAGAAAGAGCGAGTGAAAAAACCCCACAGGACCCAGAATTGAGCCCAGCGGAACACCTGGCCCACTGGGGACGGCTGCCGCCTTCAACCTCTTTGTTTCATGGGTGGGGGATTGGCTTGACGCAGACAATGAGACGAATTATGTTAAAAAATAGTGTGTTCTTCCAAAATGGGTGTTAGGAGTTTATGTGCCTGTGTGTGTGTGTGTGTGTGTGTGTGTGTGTGTGTCTGATTGAAAGTTAGCAGGTGGGGAAGGAAGCTGTGAAGGGAAAAAGCCTTCAAACTAACAAGAGGCAGAAAAGGAAAAGAGTAGGAAAAGACAGAGAAGGAAGAAAAAATGGCAGCCCTTTTTTAAAGGCCTCAGATCGTAAGCAGGGGAATTACTTTTAGGCTCGGAGGAGGTCAGAAACAAAGACTGGCTGCCTGTCAGGCTGGACTTAAACAGTTCCATTTACCAGGGCATTTTACCTTCAGAATGGAAGTTTATTATTTTCCCCCCACACTGTCGATAAAACAAAACGTTTCCTTCAATAGAGAAGAAAGAGCACTGTACAATACAGGTTTGACTACAAAAAAAAAAAAAAAAAAAAAATATATATATATATATATATATATATATATATATATATATATATATACACACCAAAATACCAAAACAACCTATCAATTTGAAATCAAATAGATGTACAAGATATTAGTGGTAATGCATTTAAGTAAATAGTAATGCCTCAATCTTAAAGTAAGGCTGTACCATCATGCTCACAGTAGCACTAACATGCAGACATTGTAGCATGTTGATGTAGCAACTTCACCATTATATCTTTCATCAGAACCATTAAATAGTTGTCTGGGCACTACACTCACACTCTCTACAACTTGTGGTTTAGACCTTTCAATAAATTCAAGATGAAGATGAAAATGCAAGCTGATGCACACCTTGGTAAGCCCAACTCATCAAATCATCAACTACTGATTTACGATATAAAAAGACGCCAAGCATCTCTCCTGGCAAAACCATGCAAATCTACTCGGTGCAGTTCCCATTTTAGTTTCAAGCCACAACTGTAATCTTATCGGGGCTGTGCACTCATTTAAAGTCAGTAAATGTCACTTTATATATGCAAAATTACAAACCTGTTCTGCGTTCGTTACCAAACACTGCTGTAGTACTGCTACTGAAGTCAGCTGAGGGATTCAACTGGATGCAAATGATTTTAAGCTTTTCAACATGTCACTCTGAACCAACAGAAAACCCTAAATCCATACAAAAACATTCAACCACTCAACATTTATATAAACAAACACAATCAGTTTTCTGTAACCGTATATCCTCCTCAGGGTTGTGGGAAAATGGAGCCTATCCCAGTCGGCATTGGGCAAGAGGTGGTACACCAAACAACCACTACATACAGTACATACATATTTGTGGAAAATCTATTCACATTTGGTGATACACACAGAGAGGAAACTTTTTTTCACAGTTAAAGTTGCCCATAACCATAAATACTGAGTAAATCCTAAATACATGGAAAGTGTTTTTTCTCATTTCTCAAAAACTTAAATTCCAGTAGTGACAATATCTTTGAATTTGATATTCATACCATAATGATGTTCTCTCTGTGATTTTATTTCACTTTATACTTTTCTGAAATCTGTCTTGCATCACAAAATGTACATAATATTTAGCCAGACAACACAACAAACGTTTATTTTTTAATATAAAAAATCCCTATCTACAAGCTAATGTAATAATGTAAAGATGCAAAATTATTTGGACATTATTACATGATTTAGCAGTTATTATGTTTCACTTTTAATGTTTTTACACTTGTTTGGTTTTGAAGGTATTGTTAGTTAGTTAGGCTTTTTAGTTAACATTAGCATTTCTCACATGAGTAAGCCCACAAGCATTTACAATTTGTAAGAAAAAAATGTAAATACCAAAACAACAAAACTAAGAAGAGCCTAGTATATAAACTGCTTAACAGAGATTAGCTTCAGGGAAGCTTCATTACAAAAGTACTAGTATAAATCGATGTAGTTTGGGTCATTCGTTTGTGTGGTGGGCACTAGATCACTGCAAAATGAAAGGAGGACAAAAGGACATCTTGGATATTAACCAACCAAACAGTATCTGCATTGCAATTCCAAAATCCAATTAGTTCACATTACACTCATTTCATTATCTGACTGATTTTCCTCTGTTCTCTATCAGCTACCCCCACTCCTGCTCTTCTCTGACTTGCAGTGACTCCTTAATTGGGGCTCAGCTGACAGGTTTTCCCCTTGGGGAACAGGAGCCATGTGGACCATCTGCTTCTAGTTGCAGGATGAACAGGTGTCCTGCTCCCCGCCGCTTGCCTGTACCTTACCAAGACTCTTGAGCACAGCACAGCACAGCACAGCACAGCACAGCACAGCACAGCACAGCACAGCACAGCTGCAGTTTACACAAGATAAATCAAAGTTTTGTCGTAACAGTGACAGTGAAGCTTGTTATTACAGTTCTGAGGTTATCAGTTATAGTCTATTTGTTTGATTAATGCATCTGTGTGGTTAATATATTTTCAAAAATGGATCCATGTATTTTTTTTTAATCAACTTCTCTTTAATCTGCAACTATTGATCCATAATTGTCTCACTTTGGTTTGTATCTTCATTAAATGAATGAGTTCTGTTGGGAAATTCTCCCTTACATTAAAGCATTTCGCTGTGGGGTGCCACTAAAGTCCAGATGTTATTTGTAATTTGCTCCAGAATGGAATCATACAGTCCTACAAATATAATAAAACAAAATACAACTTAACTATGTGTTAAATCAATAAATATGTCTATAATTCACATAACCGACACATCGTCACAGGACAGCCCTGTGAGGTAATGTGTGCCAACAGCACTATACATTGTGCAATAATCTTAGAAATACTTACTGTCATTTTTATCTGTATCTTTGTGTCCATTTTCAAATTAAACTCATGAGTCTGCAATGGGGATTATCACAGATCATCAGGTACCATTGTCACTATGAGCAGCTTCAGATTGGGACACCATAGATAAAAAGAAAAAAAGAAAACACCCTGTTACACAACCGTCAACCCAGAGACACACATTTCATAACAATTTCATCCAGAAATTTGCGTGATTACAGTTAAAGTGCGGCCCAACCCTTTTCACACTGAACTAACAACATTCAAGTGAGTGATGAAAGAAAGAAGAGAAAGGACATGAGGAGGAGGAGAGAGGTGTAACGTTAATCCAGGCAGAGGGATAGATGCATGTGCGTCAGTAAAGAAACAGCAGGAGCAGAGGCTGCAGCAGCTCTTCCTTCATCCCACTGGATAAACACTGATCCAGGCAACAGGGATTACTCCAGGCCCTTAACAAGACCTGAGAGCTGGATGCAGGGAGAGGAAGAGGTTGTCCAGCTGGTATTATTCACACACACACACACACACACACACACACACACACACACACACACACACACACACACACACACACACACACACACACACACACACACTTAACAAGCATAATGCTATACTAACAGCCCCCGCACATGCTCCTACCTATGGAGAGGGAAGCCAAACAAACCAGACCAGACCAGACCACATGGTGTGTGTGTGTGTGTGTGTGTGTGTGTGTGTGTGTGTGTGTGTGTGTGTGTGGAGGGGGATGGGACAGGGGTCACTGAGGACTTTGAAGGCACAAAAGGCTGGCCTTAGGCCCAGTGCCCTCTGGGTCACGTAAGGAGGCAAGGAGGCAGCATGAAAGCATGTGCTCACACACACAAGCACACACCACCTGCTGTTGGCGCGGGCTCGTGTTTGGTGTAATGGTGATGGAGTGATTCAGCAATCACACAAAGCAAGACACATTGCTGAGATTTACCACATAACTCAGGACAATAAAATGCCCACAGCAACCTGGTCAGCATCTTTGGAATTGCAACTAAGGATCATTATGCTGTCTTAATTAAATGTTTACTCCATAAAATGTCGGCAGACTAACAGTCCAAATCCCAAATATATTTAATTTATATTCATGTAAAAAACACAGACAAGCAGCAAATCCGTGTGTTAATTTGCAAAATGTGCAATTTTTGGTTGATAAATAAACATCTACTGATCATCAGATTCTTGTCCTTACATTGTACCTTCCAAAGAGCAAACAAGTAAATATGAAAGTCTTTCAGACGACAAAACAATGAACTACAAAGTTCTGCGTTCCTTCTGCCAGCTTTAGAGTTGATTGTGAAAACATTTCTATTTAAAAAATGTATTTGAGATGGGACTAATGGGATTTCAAGAGGTTTTCCAGTGAGACTACTACACTATAATACACTATACTATATACTGGGACTATAGCTGTGTTACAACCAAATATATTGCAGATTATAACAGAATTTTTAGTAATATGGGTAAAGAAAATTGGATCATTGGGAGCCACAAGATGATGTTGCAACAAGACATGAATCAAATTTTCAAATCTGTGTGGAGCGATCATGGATGGCTATAGAGCCACGACAAGATGGAAACAGCTGATTAAGTGAGTTAAATGTTCAGTACACCACAACTTATTGGAAACAAAATTGAGCGCATTAAAAAGTAAAAATCACTTCAAGTAAGTGTAAAAAGGTTTTTTTTTGGTAAAAAAAAAACACACACACACACACAGACACACACACATACACACACGCACACACAAATTCACAGCTCCCTGATTAAGTCATGATAGATCGTCCCCACAGGGCCAGGCTTATTGAACACATTGCGTCCGTGTGTGTGTGTCTGTAGTGTGTATTAGCAAATATCCACATTTACATACATGCTGGCACATGCTTGTGTGTGTGCGTGTGTGTGTGTGTGTGTACGAATGTGCGGTCATGTGTCTGATTGTGCGCAGGTGTGTGTGTGAGTGTGTGACACCGGGGCGAGTGCCGGGTCAGCGGGTCACAGGGCAACAAAAGATCGGAGCAGCTCCCAGCTGCCGGGCCAAACGTCATCCAGCAAACACCCCCGACCCCCCCACCCCTGCCATCCCCCTTCTTTTTCAATGGGAGTGTGCCGCTGTCCTTCTCTTGCTGACACATGCGCATTTACAAACACACACACACACACACACAAGTCCCATCCGGCGGTCCACAGTCATGTCTAGAGCTCGCTGCAGCAGGCAAAGGGGGTAAAAGGGCATATGGGGACATATGCAGAGCATGCATGGATGCAAATGGACACACTCACACGTCAGTGTATCCCCTCACATTTTGTCTATTTAAAGACATTAGAGCTCTTTGCCAAAATAATAAGAACAGCAACCTGTCTGTGAGAATAAAGCATGTCACATGTTGCCATAGCTGGATTCCCATTTTCTACTGTTGATTTGCTGATTTTTTTTTTAAATGTATCAATAACACAATATATGATATTTCTTATCTACAAGTAAAAGTCCTAAAAGTGAGTTTTAGCCTCAGAATGTCCTGACAATATCAAACATGCAAGCACCCATTGTGAACGTTGGCCCTACCAAAGTGTATTAGTACATGTATATAATATATTTTTATAATGACTCTGATTATAACGATTATTAAATCATTATTAAGTATATATTTATATGTAAGAAGCATCTTGATGTTGTTGGGAAATGCACTTTAGCGAGTTACTTTCCAGCACTGCTAAAAGAAATAATGAATCTACCATAATCACTAATAGGACATTAAATTTAAATTACTAGACACATAATTTATAGATTTGTGACCTATGATTGTTGGAATTGGAGTGATCTGCCTCCGAGATGCCCACAAAGTGAATGTAAGCTACTTTGATTGGAACCATTCCCTAAACTAGTTGTTGTTTCCTCAGAATTTACAGAATTTTACATCATGTAACATAGACCAGCAGACAGCATCAGTCCAAAGTTTTTCTTCTTTTCTGCACTGTCGATTAACACTAAGGACATCACAACTATGAAAGAACATATATAAAACAATGTAGTAAACCGATGAAAAATTCTTCAAAGTAGCCACTTTTTGCTTTGATGACAGCTTTGCATACTCTTCGTATTCTCTCAACCAGTTTCATGAGGTGGACACCTGGAATAGTTTTCAATTAACAGGTGTGCCTCATCAAAAGTTAATTATTGTCATTTCTTGCCTTCTTAATTTGTGATTTAATCAGTTGTGTTGTTCAGAGGTAGTGTTGGCACACAGTAGATAACCCAATAGACCTTTTTCACAGCAGCCTTTTTGACATGAAATAGTAGGTGTAGGTGTTACCAATTATCCTAATTATGGTTCAGTTCCATTTAGGTCAAAAGGAGTCAGAGAACTGGCTCCTTTTGACGCAAAGGAGCAGTGGCTCTACTCTGAGCTCCCCCCGGTTGTCCGAGCTTCTTACCCTATCTCTAAGGCTGATCCCAGCCACCCGGTGGAGGAAGCTCAATTCGGCCGCTTGTAACTGCAATGTCATTCTTTCAGTCACTACTAAAGCTCAAGACCATAAGTGAGGGTTGGAACGTAGATGAATTTGAAAATCGAGAGCTTTGCCTTCTGGCTTAGTTCCCCCTTCCCCACAACAGTCTGGTACACGATCCAAGTACTGCAGATGCTGCACCAAGCCGCCGGTCCATCTCATACTTTATTTTCCCATCACTCATGAACAAGACCCAGAGATACTTGAACTCCTTCGCTTGGGCCAGCAACTCGCTCCCAACCAGAAGGGAGCATTTCACCGTTTCGGCAGAGAACCATGGCCTCAGACTTGGAGGTGCTGTCCCTAGTCCCGGCTGCTTCACACTTGGGTGCAAATCGCCCCAGTGAGTGCTGAAGGTCATGGTCTGACATGCAGAGATCAAGGCTATGTAAGGGATTTTTGATCAACTAGGAAAGTGATGGTGCTGGATCAGATCACCTGAGCTAAACCCAACTGAGATGATCAGGGATGGGTTGGACCGCAGAGCCAACAATGCTCAGCATATATGGGAACTCCTTCAAGACAGCTGGAAAACCATTCCAGGTGACAACATCATGAAGCTGAGAAGTATATACTGTATATACACTTGTCTGTGTGACGTGACATAGAGAAAAAAAGGAAGTGATCTATATTTCTATTTGTACATTGAGCTTCATCATTGTACAATAAAGAATTTACTTACATCATGTGCACACAGGTGCCAAGATAGACTTTTAAGACAGCAGATATGCTGAAAAGAACATAACTTACATAAAATGTTAGGTTTTCTCCAACAACCACTCAATCAGTAGGAACAAGGATGTAGGAAATTTTCCTCAAAAGCAAATCCTGCTTGAAATATACCAATATCTGAGATCTAAGCATGAAACAGTGACATGGACAAATGTTTCCAAGTGCCTATGACAAAATATCGAGATGTAGTGGCACAACAGATCACCTGAGCTTAACAACCTCAGCACCGCGTGGAAAAACTAAAGACACTGATCCGTGATGAATGATCATCCATCATCACATCTGTCCATTGGAAGTGAGTTGCTGTGTTTCAGAGTCAGCTGTGGTGAGTGACTGCATCAGTCAGGCTGACATGTAAGCAGTCAAAGCCCTCGCCCTATTGCAACAATCATATCCACTGTGTGTGTGTGTGTGTGTGCGTGTGTGTGTGTGTGTGTGTGTGTGTGTGTGTGTGTGTGTGTGTGTGCAAAGCAAATTGAACTTGTTCAGTAAGAGTGTAACTAAGATGTGTCACAGTTTAAACTCATAATATTGTATAATGACAGAAAAATCACTACAGTTGTAAGTGTGTCTGTGGCAGTTTAGACTCAAACATTTCTGCATAATAACATTGTATTCACCTATTCAAACCATGCTTTGCAACTCCTAAAGAGTCCTATATAAAGTCATTATTATCCTGCTTTTTTATTTTTCACGACGTTATGTAAAAAAAAAGAAAAAAAAACGTTTCCCTCTAAATGTATTTCGTGGCATTTCATTTTGTTCTTTTACGTCTGAGATGTCATACCATTAATGTATATGTAAGAGAGGAACGACAGATCATTACTTACCTTTACAAGACATCCATTCCGCCCTCAATGCTCCATCCATCATACACCGTCTGAATGAAAAGCCGCGGGTGAAGTTCCAGTTTGAACAAAGTCGGGAAACACCAGTACAATCAGCTGCTCGCTCGCAATGTGTGTGCAGGTTTGTGAATCTGTCCAGCTCGTACCTGACTCACTGTCTCCACCTAGCGACCACAGTCCGCATCTGTCAAACAGGCACTTAGGCACAGAGACACGTGTCACCCTCTGCTGGACAAAAGCCTGGCGTGCAGTAGGAGAGCCAGAACAGTTGCTAATAATTACATATGTTTGTACTCAGTTACTCATTGAACATCGCTATATTTATATCACCAAAACACAAAAAGAACAATACGATGATGACAACACACAAGAAACCATGAGAACTGTCTGTGGTATTATTTTTATTACTAAGCAGACATGTGGAGAACTCCTTCATGTTGATGCTGGTTACATTTGTTCATTAGTAACATACACAAGTAATCTGACTGGGATAAGAGTCACTCCATGAGTGCTGGTAAAGAGCACAGCAGCACTGATGTCAGCCCGCTTTACAGATTACCTTGTTTTAGGTCTTGTCCAGTGGGTCAGTGTTACTTTTCCATGTCTAGGCGCTGACTAAATGAGGAGACAACCAATATAGCTGTACTGTATGCATGGATCATTTTACACAGTATGGTATACAAACCAGTGTGCAGGTTAACGGAAGATACTCTCAGTTTTCCACGAGCACACGGATGATAGCCAGCAGCAATAGACCCATATAGCTTTTGATTAATTAATATCCAGGACATGGGCTACAACATTCTCATTCCTCATGTCAAGCCACTCCTGAACGTCAGAAGCGTCTTACCTAGGCTAGGAAAAATACTGGACTGATGCTCAGTGGTTCAAAGTCCTCTTATCAGATGAAAGTGAATTTTGCATTCCGTTTGGAAATCAAGGTCCCACAGTCTGGAGGAACAGTGGAGAGGCACAGAATCCAAGTAGCTTGAAGTCCATTGTGAAGTTTCCACAGTCAGTGTTGATTTGGGGAGCCATGTCATCTGCTTGTGTTGGTCCACTGTGTTTTATCAAGCCCAAAGTCTAATTACTATTATTATTAATATTTTTGTTTTGGTTAAATTGTGTTATTCATGTTTGCGTCCACTAGGTGCCAGTAGTGGTTAATGAAAAGAAATAACATTACAGCCGAGAATGGACAGAATATGCCATTTTATAATACATATTGTGACTGCAATAAGATGATGACAAACAGCGTGTTTTCCTGATTTAGGATGTAAACAATGGAAATCTGGTTACAGTCAAGAATTCATCCTAGGGAGAATTTGTTTATATACCGTATCTTGAAAGGGAAAATAGTGCAAACAAAGTGTTTATGAAATTATTTATTTTTATTATTTATTACGCAAGAGTACACATTTCGCAGTGTATATTAATAATTGGCTTACTTTGGACCTCGGTGAGTTGCTTTGGACTGTGATCCAAGTTAGAAAGACGTTGCTAAGTCAGTATAACACAAGAGTAACACAAGAGAGTCATGTTGGCATAAAATAAGTTCATCCATGAATATCTTTTCTGTTACATAAACAGGGTGAACCTAGGATCTAGGCTGACCTACTGATAGTAAAGAACCCTTACACAGTTAAACATGTTATCAACTCTGAAAACATTTTCACTTCATCGAAGCCTTACAGTATATGATCCAGAAGACTTAAGACATATTACATGTTACAGTATAGAAAATAAATCCATGAGAGAAAATAATATCATTATAATCATTAGAAATAAGCTCTCCAACTCATCAATATGTAATTGACAGTTAGTGGTTAGATTTTCTAAGATACATGAACTAAAAACTAATAAGCTTAAATTATAATAATAAAGAAAGAAGCTGGCAAGCATCATGTAGGTCTACATGATAACAGTAGGTTACCTGCCCATTTAAGCTACAGCCCAGCCTGCTGTCACTGTTTATAGATCTTTAAAATAAACTCTAAATGTCTCCACTTTTGCCAGATGTTTTATGGAGAGGACACACACCAGAATGAACCAGAGCTGGCTGGTCATATGATATGTGACCGTGTGACCATGTGACCATTTGTACCTAGTTTAAAGAAGCTCAGGTCATTTAATGTTAGATTTCAAAATGTTAAGAACTTTTTTCATGTCACACATTCATGTTATGATTATTTTATACTTTCTTCCTGTTTTCTTCCTATTTTACCCTGTAAGTAATTTATATTTTATTCTTTATTTGGATCTCCATTAGCTTCCACAAAAATGGTCGCTAGTCTTCCTGGGGTCAACACAAAAGACAAGCAACTGCAAGATAAGCCAAATATAAATGACTGCGTGACGGTACACATGAAATAATAAGTCACAGTAACCTATAATATATGCAAAAAGTGTCTCCAACAACTGACATCAAAATCACTCCAGGAAGGCCAAACCAAGTCCATAAGAGTTTTAAATAACAGCAGACTGTAGACATTTTTTGGCAGGTGTGGCAGGCATCAGGTATCGCACTCTCTTCCAGAAGTGTGAGTTCCATGCAACGGCACGGTGTGAACCCTCTGGCCACCTTATTGGGGCACTCTTACGAATCAGATGCTGAAAGCCAGGTGGAAGGTGTGTGTATCCTTCTGGTCCAGTGTCCCCCAGCTGTATCAGAATAACACTCATTTCCCTCTGGACCAGCGCATGGTGAAGCCCAACCTGAAAAATTATGAAGGACATTTTTTTTTTGTTCCAACAGGTTGAGGGAGTCAAGGAACCCTTTTGCAAAATATCATCATCTCTTGTTGAGATAGCAAACTGTTCTGTGATGACTAAAACATCTCTATCACCTTTTGATAGGATGTTATAATTTTTTTGGAACAATTATGTTTTGGTCATTTATCAATTGTTGTGTTATACGTTGAATTTTTTAGATCACAACTTTAACTCAATCGGGCAATGAGCCTCTACAAAAAGGTTACAATAGAAAAACCGGCAAACAGAAGATTAAATATATATTATATATGTAGAAAGATAAGAGAAATTAGCCTTGATTAGTACAACAAAGAACTAAATAGAATAAGGGGATATATCAACAGCTGTTCACTTGTCGGCACGGGTGGAGCAAGAATTTATCACAATCAGACCATTGTCCTTTTGAGGATTTATCACTTTTATGTAAATTGTAATTAATTTAAACCCTGGATTGACCTACCTGCCAGTCATACCCTCCTATTACTGAATTTTGAGGCGAGCCAGGATGTTGGTCTGTGATCTCAGACCTCGATCCTAAACCAGGCGTAAGGATGACCATCAGCCTCCTGCTCTGCCTCATGCGGTCCTCCACCAGCTCCAGATGGTCTTTGGGGTCAGACAAAGGGCTTAAAATAGTTGCACGGTTGAACTTTGGAAATATTCTTAAGATGTTAAAAACATTCTTAGTTATGTTTCTAATATTTTCAAAAATGAGTGTCGTAGTTAGTTTCTCTCTTTGTGCTTCAGCACTGTTAGAATGTTTTTCTTACCTGATGAAGGTATGTAGTTTTAGCTGTACCATGTAACCTATGACGTGCTAATAGTTAAAAGGCACCACCATATCTATACACACACACACACACACACACACACACACACACACACACACACACACACACACACACACACACACACACACACACACACACACACAAATAAAGATTCTGACCTTCTCCGGGTATGTCATCCCTCCCATGGATGAAAAGTCGATATCCACATTTATTCTCGAGGACAGAGGGCAAATTGTTTGTGATGAACTGACCAAGCATGTTCTCAGTGAGTTTGTCCATGTTCTGCATTTGATAGACCACGTAGGCATCATACATACTGGAATCTGGAAAATACACGCAAATTCATGGACATGGGCACTTCAGCTTCATGAACAAAGAATAAAAATACAACATAACGAGGAAAAGAAAAATCTTGCATTTGCCTTAAATTTGTCAGCATAAGAACAGTCCTCAAGTAAATGGACATAATTAAATCCAATCACTGGACAAACCTACATGAAAAAACCTAGTGGAGTCAATATTAGTCTGTTCTGAGATCATTATAACCCAGTGCAGCTTTGACAAATATTAATCGTATGATACAAATGTGTGTTCATTCGGACCTAGGGTGGGCCAATTGGGCGAATATCACCAATTGGTTGTCATTTGTTAAAAAAAGATAAATTGATTAACGGGGTGGTGTTTAGCTCAGTTGGTACAGCATCCACCAAGGAGCAGGCTAGAGAGCCTGGTACTGCCCAGAGGTGAAGATCTGTGCAGTGAAAACATAAGGAGAAAAACTGACATTCTTTCTTCATGATCTACCTATTAAAGACTTTCTTCATTACCATTATTTTGACTGTTGAGTGGGAGGTACGGTCTGAAGAAGAGAGCAAGGTCGATAGCGAAGAACTTGATCAGAATGGCGGCAAACACACAGAACAACAACACACATACTGCTCCAATGACAAGTGGAATTATTGACTCTGAAAAACAAAGACAAAAGAAGTTTAAAAGAAAATGTGTGTGTGTGTGTGTATCGGTAAAAGATAAGGATGGCAATATTCAGTTTATTTAATTTTGACATCAAATTCTATACAGATACTTAAACCAACAATGAATCTTTTTTTCAACTAACAAGTATTGCCTGTGTAGACAAAGCCTGATATAGTCTTGGACAGCAATCAATGAGTCTGCCACTGACCTCTTCGCTTAAGAGTTAATGTTTGATACGTTGTTTTATACAAGCCCACGCCAGCACATTTAAATTCAGTCTGGAAATCTTTAGCAGACACTTTCTCGATGGTCAGGATTGTAGTAGAGATGGTATTATTTGAAGGCTTCTCGACGACCCTAACAAAGCAGAACAGCAGAACAACAGAACTTGGTTCATAAAAGAAACAGAGATCATATTTCAATATAAAGAGTAAAGTGATGTACTGCAGCAGGAAACTATGCTGAGTGTCACATTCAAGGTGGAATATATAGCAGTATGGAAGTAGCATAGCCAATCTGGGTCAGTCAATCCACCACTTTGGATGTAATGAGGGAGTCTTTTACCCTGGCATTTCAAACACACTTTACGATATTCAGCAAAATATCTCAAATTATCTTAACATTTTCTTAAAGAATTACCACAATGCTTGCTACCTTTATTTTCCTCAAAGAAAAGAAAGAAAATTCTTGGAAATTTTAAGTTCCATCAGCCACTTAAAATTTTTTGTTACAAAGTAAAATGTCTTGACAGCCACTGGATTAATTGCAAAGTTTTGCACATTGAGACTTGATCCACAGAATACTTTGCAAAAACAAAGTTTTATCTTGCACCATCATACAGATCAAAGTTTCAGTCTGTATTTGCAAAACTAATGATATTCATCAACAAGGAAACACCCTACCCCCCTCAGACTCCGAAATTCTGTTTTCCTAAGTGTGGTAACACGTTGGCATCTGATATTCTAACACTAGGTCTACTTCATTAGTCTACTACCCTGCCATATACACCTGGGTCACCAACATGCTTGTTAGTTAGTTTGTTGGCAAACCACCTCTCCTAAAAGCTGCTTGTTACTGTTACCCTCCGGCAGGTGATACAGGACAATGAAAACACATACAGACGGGCTAAAAAACACTTTTTTATGTAAAGGCCATCACAGCTTTAAATGATCACATGTAAGTAATTCATAAAATGTTGTATGTATGTGGACGTGGATGTATGCGCTATTTATTGTTTGTTTTTGTTTTTAATTTCTCCATGTTTTTATCCCTTTTATCTGTTTGTTTATGTTTTATGCTATGTTTTTTTTACATAGTATACATTTGTTTTTTACTCCTGCGCTGAGTATTGCACTTATGCATTGCATGATGACAAATAAAGATGTTCTATTCTATTCATTCTTGAGCACTGAGTCGATATTTTATGATTAAAGAACATTACAGCATGTAATTCATTATAATGTGCTATCAAATGAAAACCAAATGTTTGACTGAGTGTGTTTGTGGAGATGTGTTTATGTGCTTCTCCACCAATGAGTCACACAGATGAGGGCTGTATTTTTTATATTAGTTTCAAGCACGAGAGTACACTATATGACAACCATGTAACAATATACATATGTTGTGTAGTGCAGTTCTGCTTTTGATCAGGCTTACGTTTTTTTTGACTGGGAGTATCCAACAGTCTGGTTGAAAGGATTACCATTAACATGCCAGCTAGTATGACAGTAAGCTTCCACGTTAGTTCCACAGAACACTGAGCAGTTCAGTTTTATCTTAAAGCCTGAAAGAAAGATCAAAACACACTTCATTAGAGACATTTAACACTCTGTGCCATTACTTGTAGAGAAATTACAGAACTATTCTTGAGACACTGCAGCTGCTTGTTTATGTTACTTTGTCCTGCTGTGTATGGAGCCAGCTTGAAGACATTTGAACTTGGCAGCACTGCATTAAAACACTGAGATAACTAAAAATCAAATTTGCCCGGTGTAATTCCACAGTAGCTACAAGAAACATGAAAGTTCTTGCTATCAGAACAACCCTATTAGAGCTGACAGAAACTTTGGTAATTTCAATGGGCTACAGAACATCTTGTAACGATTACTGCCAGGATGTATTGTGTCTATGTGAACTTTTATGTCCTATTGCTTATCTGGTATTCTACCAGCAATCTTCTTGTGCAGAGGCCATGGAGACAGATATCCTAGGTCCTCCTGAGCAACATCAGTACGAGTAAAGCCGAAGAAGAGATACCTATCATATCACCGAATATATGAATCATTTCCTTGGATAGTTCAGTTTGTTTGGGCAGTTCATAGAGCCAAGCAAATAGCTGGATGCACCGTCTGCACTCAGTTTGTATTTCTGGTCTATTCTATTTTGATTTTAGTTAATTTTCTTCACCAACAAAAATACTCAAAAATTCACTCGAAATCAACACTACTAAACACAGTTTGAGTGGTTTAGTTGATACAGTATTTGCAGTGAGAACACTACTATTATTATTTTTTTAATAACACATACGTTTCCCTACCTTCATCAGCAAATAACTCCTTCTCTATCGGAGAGATGATTTCTAGTCTGTGGACTGTAAGATCTGTAGGCAAGTACAAATAACAGACAACAATGAGTGCATTGATATGTTGAAAATTGTCCTAACACAATGGCCCACAAATCATGAAACATGAGGAAGTCATTTGCAGATCAAATATGTCTGAAAGGAAATGTGATCACTGATCACCAGTCTGTTAAAGAGGGGTTAAGTAGAATTGTCAATGACAAAAAAACAAATAAACAAGCAGACATTTTTACAAAGCAATTTACAACTCGAATACCGCACTCAGTATCCCATCTTGAATGTGACGATATGCAGTATATCATTCACTGAGCTGTCTAGGATAAGCATTATGTGAGTTACAAATATGCAGTTGATATTAATAACTTCAGTTAATGGAGAGTTACTTAGACCAGAAATTAAATATAGGTGTATGTTCTTTAATCACAACTCAACATCGACAACTCCACCCTTTCTCCATCCCCCCACAGTCACGACCTCGGAGTCATCTTTGACAATAACCTCTCCTTTGACCATCACATAAACCAAATCACCAGAACTGCCTTCTTCCATCTCAGGAACATAGCCCGACTTCGCCCATCACTCTCCTTCCCCGCTGCTGAAACCCTCATTCACGCCTTCATCACTTCCAGAACTGACTACTGCAACAGCATCCTTTATGACACACCATCCAAAACTTTAAATAAACTACAGTAGCTCCAAAACTCTGCTGCTCGTCTGCTCACCCGCACCCGTGATCACATCACTCCAGTCCTCCAGAAACTGGCTCCCAGTTCCACAGCGTATTCAGTTCAAAATCCTCCTCCTCACACACAGCCCTCCATAACCAGGCCCCTTTCTACCTCACTGACTTGCTCCATCGCCACAATCCATCCCACAGCCTCCGTTGATCTGATGCAAACCTCCTGACTCCTTCACCCAGGACCAAGCACCGAACCTGGGGCGACAGAGCCTTCTCTGCAGCTGCCCCCTCCCTCTGGAACTCTCCCCCCAAACACATCCGTGACTGTACTGACCTGCTCACCTTCGAATCTCTGACAAAAACACACCTTTTTAAAATTGCTTTTAATGTTTAATGTCTAATGTGTTTTAGTGTACTATCTTATATTGTTTTGATGATTTGATGTTCTTTTTTGTAAAGTACCTTGAAAAGCGCTTTTAAATAAAATGTATTCTTCTTCTTCTTCTTCTTCTTCTTCTTCTTCTTCTTCTTCTTCTTCTTCTTCTTCTTCTTATTATTATTATTATTATTATTATTAATAATAATACTGTACCAATTTAATGCAGTTCGTAAAAATGGTGAACCTGAACCTAACCTCCTCAGTATGATTTAGCTTATAAGCTTTTGGTAGATTGCAGTGACTGTGTAAAATATATGTATAAAACAGCAAATGAGACTCCAGGCACAACTGACCCCAGTTAATGATATCATGTTTTATGCCTGTTGACATAGAGCATCAGAGAGCATTACTTGAGTTTATGAGTATAGTCATAAAGTATAATGGATGCATTATAATTCACTGTGAATGCCCCCATAATGCACCATATATGTGATCTTCATAGAAAGTGTTATACTTTTCTGTATTTTATTTTAAGTTAGTTTTAAGTTGTGCATCTTGCCATTAGCTATTGGCATGGACCATCCACCAGGAAACACGTGGATGATTTGGATTGCCATCATTAAATGGATAAGCTGACTAACAAGCTGATCTCCTGTAGTCCTTTTGATTACCACTGTCAACAAATGATATATGAAAAATACGCCAATATCTTAAATTATTTTTTTGCTTTTTGCATGTCATTTCATGCCATTTAGTCTACATTGACTTCCTGTATATTGCACTGTGACATTGTGTGTGTGTGTGTGTGTGTGGGGGGGGGGGTTTAAGGTGCAATTATGCTGTAGAGAACAATATGTTGTTATGACATTATAAACAGGCAGAGGGATGCCTACGAGAATGCTGTTCATGTATTCTTTTCTGTCTCTTCATGACTTCTTTTTTTCTTTTCTATCTTGTGTGTCAGCATGAGATGGCAGAGATTGTGACAAACCGCTGGTATCTGACAACTAAGGTGCAACAACAAGCATCAGATGTTTACCAGTGTTACCATGACAGCAGAGGTTACCCGATTATGATAACGGAAGTTACGTCATCTTACTATTGTTACCAAAGTCAATGTTGACAAGACAATGTTGGTATCAGATTTTGTTCTTTCCTGCAAATCCACAACAAATACAATTTCTTAGATTTCTGTTAGCAACAAGCTTACAAAACATAAACCTGACACATGAAATGTCCTTAAAACTGCGGTGCTATTTATATGCCATCTCATGATATTACCGCAACTGAAGGCATATGACAAACCTGAAAACGCTCTCTCACCTCTAAGTATTAGCCTCCTGGAGCCTGATGAGTTGTACACCTTGTGATTGTGTGTCCAGGTACAAGTGCAAGTGTAGATGCCCTCGTCATCTTTGGTGGCATTATGAATCCACAAGGATGCTTCATCGTGACCTTGAAGATGTTTGAAGTCCTGCAGAAGGGGCCACAAATGTAAAGAGTGGAAAGATAATACTTTAACATAAGACTTTTTTTACAGCAGCCATTTTGACATGAAATAGTAGGGTCAACACAGGTGTTACCAGTAATACTAATTAAGGTTTCATTTAGTGCAGCAGAGACTTTCCAGTGAGCCGACATGCACCGCAGCAGTACCCTGACTCTGTTTGACCTGAATAGAATGTGTTATATGTATCATATTATGTACTTTGGGCCACTGTCACAGTAACAGAGATAAGGTTATATTCACCAAAACATAAAAACATTGATGATTATCGATAACTGAAGTGGCACTATTACTATTTTACACTACTGGCTCATTGCAAAATGGGTGTTTAATAGACTTGTAATGGGTCTAATAGACATTCGTTTTAAAAAAATAAAAAATAAACTTGCTCATCATAATAATATATGTACTGTACTTCTTTGTCCATAGTACCTTGATGCTAGTTCTATCATCTCCCATTCCCTCTCCACATCCAGCCAGCTGCATCTCATTCCCCTTAATCAGCCTATCAGCTAGTAAAGCCATAGCAGTTTGTTGCTCGGTCTCTGCAACTATTTTAACAACAGTTGCAAAAAAAAAACATTTACAGGCCATACCTTCTCCCAAGTCAGTTTTCCTTTCAGCATTTCACATGTGTCGCTGACAGGTTCTGGACATGGGACCTTTTTGTTCCGGTCACTGTTTTCAATTGCTCCATAGAGGAGTTCCGTTTTGTTTTTTTCTTTGAAGACCTCAATTTTTACATGAAAGTTCAAGCATCTATCTGGTTGTTCATGCCTAGAAAAGAAGCAATAACTGATTCAGATCACCATGTTAATGGATCATCTCAGTGGAAAGAATGCATTTTAGAATTGCCCAGCAACGCAAATATTTAAACCACTGTAGTCCAATATGAGCCTACAGGTTTTGCTGATATCGAGCTACAGGTGATTGTTGTTTTCTTTCTATCAGTCCTCTGTAATCTTCCTGAGTTTCCAAAGCTGCCACAATGTTTTAGAGAGAAGTATTCTCACCGTGAGCTGTAAAAGCCAGAGTTTTCAGGACGGAGGTTTAAGAAAAAGAGTGCTGCGCCGTGGTAATGTACCGTCTTGTTCTCATCAGTGGAAATCTGCTCAGAATCATTCTGGCCATTATTTTTGTACCATGTGATCTCTTCATCAGTGATTTTGACACCATCCAGAGCAGGATGTACACAATACAATGCTTCCCCTTCAGAACGGTTAAATGACTCGAGGTCCGAGTCCCAACATTGGGGCTTGGTTGTCTCTGGAAATGAAGAAAATGCCACAATTATTGCAATCTTGATATACTGCAGTACTTTTGCATACTAAAGAAATAACAGGTTTAACAGAAAGTAGGTAGCTTTGGTGCTGCTTTTATTTAATATTTTTGTTACTGACAACAAATATCATGCCCAAAGAACAAAACTAAGAATAGATCAGTCTGTCTTTCAATACTTTATAACCTTTCTACCATGTGTGGCACTTCATCCCAACATTTACGTAGTGTTCCCACTGAAGACATAATAACTGTTAAAGATTTCATTTGAAGCACTTTAATTTTAGCAAACATCACTTAAACAGTAAATTGTGGATTTATTGGTAACTATTGTCAGTACCTCAATGATAAAAACCATCAACCACAACGCTGCTTCCTGTAACTGTACTCCATCACACACCCACAAATGATCAAAACAGCTTCAACACTAGTTTCATGGAAAATTCTGAGAAACAGTGAGAGCAGGACAGGATGTGAGTTCAGCCTGCTTGTTAGTTTGTATTTATATCATATTATATATAAATATATTATATTTATATGATATGTTGCTTACTTGCATATTGCTTCTTTGGTATTTTGTCAGTCTTAATAATTAAAAACAGAAATCGGCAGGAGATTTAGACACTGACATATCATAGACATAGATACAGGTGCCTTGATATCTGTTTTTTTCTGATGCCATTTAGTTTACACTGACTTCCCGTATATTGCACTGTGACATTGTGTGTGTGTGTGTGTGTACATAATGTACCATCTTGTTCTCATCAGTGGAAATCTGCTCAGAATCATTCTGGGCATTATTTTTGTACCATGCGATCTCGTCATCAGTGATTTTGACATCATACAGATCAGAATGTACAAAATAAAATGCTTCCCCTTCAGAAAGGTTAAATAACTCCATGGAAGAGTTCCAACATCGGGGCTTGGTTGTCTCTGGAAATGAAGAAGATGCTTAGACCAGAGATCAGAGTCCCCCAGATATGTAAATGTCCAGAGGCTACAATTATTGCGATTTTGATTTTCTGCAGTACTTTTTCAAATTAAAGGAATAACTTTTATTTAATATTTTTGTTACTGACAACAAATCCCATGCCCAAAGAACAAAACAAAAAGATTAGAACAGTCTGTCTTTCAATATTTTATAACCTTTCTACCATGTGTGGCACTCGACCCCAACCCATTTACGTAGTGTTCCCACTGAAGACATAATAACTGATTTCATTTGAAGCACTTTAATTTTAGCAAACGTAACTTAAACAGTAAATTGTGGATTTATTGGTAACTATTTTCAGCTGTGAATTAATAAACATTTGATCCTCTGAATATTTCCAGGATGATGTATGCAGGATTGACTGAAAATTGATTCCAGTGTGTACGTTAATGGTAATTAAGGAGAATGTCACCCAATGTAACAGCGTGGCTGATTGGGCAATGGGTCTCTGTGGCACTGAGAAATTAAATACCAATATCAAAAGAATAAAACAAAATAGTAGCATGGACCATCCACCAGGAAACACATGGATGATTTGGATTGCCATCATTAAACGGATAAGCCGACTAACAAGCTGATGTCCTGTAGTCCTTTTGATTACCACTGTCAACAAATGATATATGAATAATACGCCAATATCTTAAATCATTTTGTGTTATCGCAAAACCTTTTTTTTGCTTTTTGCATGCTTTTTAAATATCTCCAGTCTTATCTTTTCAGTATTCACATTCCTTTTAACAAGGAATGTAAATACACTGTTCATTTCAAAACATAGATACAGGTGGGATAAAATCTATGACCGTTATATTGACCTTGTCTCCTCTAATAAGCTGATTTTTGTAGAACATGTTCTTCATACAAACAGTCTAATCCTGCAATTAAACTCCATTATTTTACAGTAGTGACTGTCTATTTAGGAGGGCCTTCAGCTTTAGAAATCTGGTTTAAAAACATCCCTATTTTACCAGGTTTTTAATTAAAATTCTGCAGTTCAATGTCTCATTGTACTCACTGTAAATGAAAGCATAGAACAAATAAACAACTGAAGTTAAAAAACAAATCATGAAATCAATTAGAGATACCTGTGGGAATTGATCAACCTCCTGCAGTATAGCTTTAAGTTGTTAACCCGTTTCTTAGTGTATAAAAAAAAACCTTTTTGTATAATTCTGAAATTATTTTTCAGTTTTGGGTAACCTCTGGCAGTTCACCACTTACCTTTGTACAATTTCAAGCTATTCATTGGACTGCTTGAATGTCAATACAAAACTAGAAAAACTGGGGTGTTCTAAAACATTACATTACACCGGTAGTGTATCTGCAAGACACTTTGAGTGTTTATTCTTAAATGGTTATCATTACATAAACATATCCTTTAATACACTCTTCTATGCCTTGTATTCTTCTTAATTATATTGTGTATCCTACCGGAATATTCAGCTGCAGTTATCGCCAGGAAGATGAGGATGAGAAGTTGAGAAGTATCCATTTTCTGAGAGAGACAGAGTGTATTCCGAGTGTTGAACATGTTGTTAGAACCTCATTAAAAAAAAACATCAACCATAACGCTGCTCCTGTAACTGTGCTCCATCATACCCCCACAAATGATTCAACCCCAAAACAGTTTCAACACCAGTTGAGTGACAGGACAGGACAGGATGTGAGTTCACCCTGCTTGGAAATTGGCAGGAGATTTAGATACTGACATATCATAGACATAGATACAGCTGTTTCTTTCTGATGCTCTATACGAGCAATCATGAAACATGATAGATTATGGATAGATTTTATTTTGGTTACATTTTTCACCAAATCTACAAATCATTTACCCCAACAGAGCTTAGCTATCATGGCCATCATATACATCTGTCAGCCCTTTTCAATTTCAATATTTAATATGACACCACATTTTTGACATTTCTATGTGGAATATATTGGAGACCCAAATTATAAGGAGGAGTGGAGTTAAAAAGGTTAATAGAAAAATATTGATTAAAATGATTTACTGTTATAATTGCCTTGGGCTCTGTGCAAATAACGAATCACTAAGCAAAATAAACAAGAAAATCCCAGACTTTTTGTATTTCTTCTTCTTTTTGTTTTCTGCTCATTGGCAGGGCTGACTGTGCTATAAACCTTTTTAGATTCGTTATTTTATTTAAATGCGGTAAATATTTGCATGCTGTGCTACCTACTTTGAAACTTCCAACTTACCTTTACTTTTGCCCATCTAAATTATTTGGATTTCAACGTCTTACATTATCTAAATATTATGAATACAGAATTTAATATATAGTGTGTGTAAAACATTTTATTTGACTTTTACTGTTTGCTTCATACAGCTGTCCCGTACATCTGTAAGTTTCCAAGTTACCTTTTGCCCTTAACTAGACACCTAGTTAACACTGTAAAGCTTTATGTTTAATCAGTTTAAATAAACATACAAGCTTACCTCATGAAAGTGTGTGTTTACAGCTCGATTCGGTTCAGCCAGACTGCAGACTGTTTCCTTTCTTTATGTTCTTTGCAATCGCTCAACTCGGAAAGAGAGAGAGGGAGAGAGAGAGAGAGGTGTGCGTGTGTGTGTGTGTGTGTACTGTATGTGTGTGTGTGTGAGAGAGAAAGATTTACATATTCATACACATGCACACAGTCTCCTTCCCTTTTCTACGGTGGCCCTGAAGTGCAAAACACAATAGCAAATTAAATAACAAATTAAATAACACAACAGCAAATTCAAAATGGAAAGAGTATTTAGCCTCAGACAACATGAATTGTTGCTGATTGGACTGGTGGTACAAACCGATGTAGTTGGGCACTAGATTGTAAAGTGTAGATAGCGTTACCACAGTACTGTATCATATTGAAGTTGTTGATTCATATTCCTAATAAAAATTCCCAGAAATTATAAAAAATCCTAGTAAACACTAATGTTGTTGGTGCGGCTCCGAGGATGGCTCGTTTTGATGAACATTAGATTGTTGCTCGTTGTCTGTTTTACTACGGTTGACAATATGCATGTCCTGCATCAATATAATATTTAATAGCAGCTCGTACGTTATCACTAAGAGCACTTATATTTTGAAAACATGTAAGCCATGTCCTTCCAGTTCAAAGGACCACCAGTCCAGTCATGTCGCCCGAGGGTGCCTACCTTTCTGTTTTGAATTTGCTGTTGTGTTATTCGATTTGCTGTTGTGTTATTCGATTTGCTGTTGTGTTATTCGATTTGCTATTGTGTTTTTGAATTATAAAATATATTGAATGAAGTCTGAATATATGAAATGAAACTTTGAATATATTGAATGAAACTTTGCTGACGTCAGACTTCACGGCACCCCGGCGGGGTGGTATCCATGTTATCCTCAAGCTTGGGTCCTCTACCAGAGGCCTGGGAGTTTTTTGAGGGTTCTGCACAGTATCTTTTCTCTAGAGGTATTTGGCTGTGGTTGACTTCCTTGTGGCCTCTTCATGGTTTCCATTAGCCTGTGGGATGCCAAGGTACTTGTAGCTGTCTTGGATATCACCTATGTTGCCCTCTGGTAGGTCAATCCCCTCAGTCCGGATTATCTTGTCTCTCTTTGAGACCATCCGGCCACACTTGTCCAATCCGAATAACATCCCTATGTCATCGCTGTAGATCCTGGTAGTGTGGATCAGTGAGTCTATTTCTCGCTCGTTCTTGGCATACAGCTTGATGTCATCCATCTAGAGCAGGTGGCTGATTGTTGCCCCACTACGGAATCGGTACCCGTACCTGCGCTTCGTGATGATCTGACTGAGGGGGTACAGGCCTATGCAGAACAGCAGTGGTGATCTCCTTGCTATATCTCCTTGCTATATGCTGCACTTGATGTTGACTTGGGCAATGGGCTTTGAATTGGCCTCTAGGGTTGTCGTCCACATTTCCATTGAGTTCTGGATGAAGGTCCTTAGGTTCCTGTTGATCTTATACAGTTCCAGACATTCCAGTATCCATATGTGCGGCATTGAGTCATAGACTTTCTTGTGGTCAATCCAGGCAGTGCACAGGTTGGTCTGTCTCTTCTTACAGTCTCAGGCGACTGTTCTATCAACCAGTAGCTGGTGCTTGGCTCCCCTGGTGCTACTGCCACATCCTTTCTGTGCCTCGCTCATGTATTGAGCCACATGCTTACTCATTCTTGCAATGATGCCTGACAGGGCCTTCCATGTTGTGCAGAGACAGGTAATTTGCCGGTAGTTGGATGGGATGGGTCCCTTCTGGGGGTCCTCCCATCCCTGAGCAGCTGGTTCATCTGTGCTGCTAGGCGTTCATGGAGTGCAGTTAGCTTCTTCTTCGCAGTACGTATGGATCATGTCGGGGCCTGGTGCTGTCCAGCTCTTCATCTTTGACTCTTTCTTGGATGTCTGCCATTGAGATGGTTACTGGTTCTTGTTCTGGCAGGTTGCTGTGGTCAGCTCTTAGGTCCACTAACCATTAGGCATTCGTGTTGTGTGATGCCTCTCTTTCCCATATGTCTTTCCAGTATTTTTCCACCTCAGCTCTTGGCTGGTCTAACCGGTTGTTGTTTGTTGTTTGGCTAAATAGATATTCGATACCTATAAACTCTCCTCTCAAGGAGGTGTTGCTCATTACTGGGGTCCCCACCATGATGCAGGACAGCCATACCCGCAGATTCTTTCACTTTGTGCTGTGACAGAGCTCAGGCCCATGACCTTTTCTCTTACTTCATCTTTTTTGCATCCCCTAAATCAAAGAGACTGGCATGACCATCCCCTCTTCTCCTAAATGTAGGATCCATTCTGTATGGTAAACAAAACTAGTGTGTCCACATAATTATGTGTATATTGTATGAGCATAATTAGCACTCTTGTAATCTATTTCAGTATAGCATTATGGATCCATACATATTTATTTCAGATCATTATACTACAGGACAGAGACAGCAAACTCATATTTTCATTGCATTGATAACTTATGCATCTCTGCATATGACAATAAAGCAGGGTGAAGCAACTTTTGAAAGGTTTTCTGTCTTTCTCTGAACCGTTGTATCCTTAATTCCAATCTAAACTATTAATAAACTTCGAATACTACTAAACTATTTATATGCACAGAGGCTGACCTAGCATGCTCAGCAAACAACCCAAATAAATGGACTGATCCATAAATGTCTGTTTTAGCTAAATGAATGTGGCGTATAGATGGCTGCAACTGGGGGAGACCACAGGCGAGGAACAGCTGATGGGGAAAATTGTGCTGGAACAGTTCGTGGAGGGGCCGCCGGCTGGCACCCTCGAGTGGGTGCGTTGTCACACGTCCTCTCCCGGGGACAGGCATCAGAGGCGCGGCCGGCGTCCTCCGGCTGTCCCAGCCTGGCACCTCGCAGGAGACCCGCGCCAGTACCCGGTCACCCGCATTACACACCCGCTTTCCCCTCCCCTGCTCCTCGCGCTAATGTCCCCTCTCTTTCTCTACCACCACAGGGTCCAGCCGCTACGGGCACTGCTTTTAGCCCACAGAGGGTCCCTCAGGCGGCAGGGCAGGAGTGCTGGAGGTGCGGGCAACCCGGACACTTACGCCGCGAGTGTCCACTAATGGAGGTCGGGCAGGTGATCCGGGTTGTCGGCCCTCCGGCACCCTCCCCCGGTCCAGGAGAGACGTACAGCATTATTCCCTACTGACCTCAACATTAACCTTTGACTTCAGCAATTTCTCCACAACACCCTTCGAGTAGTTTTAGAAGCACTGGAAACGATGGCCTCCCTGACCAACTGGGGGCTACTAGTAGCAGTCCGTGGCTACCCTGTTGAACTCTTACCAGTGCCACACAAATTAGCAGAATTGGAGGAAAGGCATATAGAAGGCAGACTGGTCCAGCATGAGCCATGGCATCCTGCTCCAGAAGGCTGTTCCTCTCTATTAGTGAGTATCAATGGTAAAATCTACTCTGCCATATTGGCTCCAAATCATTGCCACCACCTCTGGGTGGAGACTCCAGTCCCCCTGTAGGGTCCCTTGGTGGGATAGAACTTCTGCCACACCATTGTGCACGCCTGGGAGCTGTAGGCCCTGAGGTTTATGAAGTGGGGAAATGCCCATGTAAGGTCCATGTGAGACAGCACTGCGTCCATGTCCCCTAGGTACCGTCTGGTCTGCAGTCCCACTAGTGGGCAGCAGCCCAGTATCCCCTTCTATTTCTGCAAGTCTCTTCTCACCAACAATGGCATAAACCTACAGTTCATACACAGGTTTTCAGATGTACCTGCCCATTAATCTTACATTAAAGAGCCTAATGGAAAACAAAACACTGATCTGGAGTGAACAGATAAGGACATGCATGATAACATGGAGCTTTTTGCTTTCGCAAGAAGCTCCTCAGTTGATCTGCACACACACACTGACAGATCTTTTTGCTTCAGGTGTTTATCTTTGGGCTGAACTGAAACAATAACTGCAATCCAGACTTTGACTCCCAACATGAATGACTAATCCAGTGACAGTTCAGTAATGAGCAGGAATTTGGCTGGCAACCAGGTTGACATTCATTCAAAGGAAATGTTAAAACATGCAGATGGGTGGAAGAATGTGAGCTTGATTGCAGAGACCCCACCCCTTAAAAGAAGCCTATGCGTAGGGAAAAACCAATCACAGTATGCCAGTTTGGGCTTGTTTGTACAAGGTAATTATGTTTATTACATTACACTTCTCATAAATAAATCTATCATCTTGATTATTGCTGCATTTGGCTTCTTACAACACAACTCCCTGAAATCCATCCAATGCTGAATCTGTCTTGTTTTCGTGTTGTACGGATCCACTCGTGTTGATTACCTGAAACATTACAGGTTACATCACTGTGATGAGATTTAGGGAAGCTGTGCACAATCACTGTTCTTGTCTATTCACCAAGAAATACTTTTGAGACTGTCAGGTTTGGCAGTCTTCTGAACCCAAAAACAGACTGGATTGCAGAAACTTGAACAACGGCATGAAAAATGTCAGTTTTTTATTTTATTTCTGAATGGAATAATCAAAACACTTAGGACTGAGTCTGGTTGTTTCCCATAAAAAGGCAGAACTTGGCAGGTCCCCAAACACCCATTGGCTTTTCTGTTTCAGGGTGAATTCCAGGTAATAAGATTAAAGCATGCTAACCATTATTAATACAAAATTAGAAAGTGGTGTCAGGAATATGACTGTGAGAAAAACTCTCTTTCCATCAATATGCACCACAGTAGCACCCTGACTCTGACCTGAATGGAACAGAACCTTAATTAGTATCACTTATAACACCTGTGATCACCCTACTATATCACGTCAAAATGGCTGCTGTGAAAAAGTTCTGTGGTCAAATATTGAACACATACAGAGAACAAAAAACAAGTTAAAAACATTTATGTTATCTGAAACACTGAGTGCATAATGTTTTATGCTGGTGTGAAAGGAGAAAAGGGAAGCTGAAAGTGTGCTGATCTACATCAACGTTCTTCCGCAACATGTTTGTAGAGATGCTGGCGCTCTGTTCCGATCATTATCTAAGGACTGTAAACAGGGTGAAGCAACTTTTGAAAGGTTTTCTGTCTTTCTCTGAACCTTGCTGTCACTATCATGAAACATTTGCCAAGGCGGGAAAGAAAAGATAAATGTACAAAAATACTAAAATCAAACCAAGGAGATGAGAGCAAAGGATTGAAATCTGTTATCTGTGGCACAAAGCTGTGTTATTTGTTAAGTATTCTTGTTCTGTGCCCGGATAAAATCCAGCAGATGACCTTGATCAGTGTGAAATTAGCTGTGCACCCTAACATCTTAAAACCTGTGAATACAGCTTTAGAGAGTTTTAAAGAGTTATACAATCCTGTCTGTTGTATATCTTTTTTAACAATCATACTTCTTGGGTTTATTTCTTTGACAAATTCAGTGTTTTCTACTTCCTGACACTTGGTCATTGCTCTGTTAGCTCTAACTACATACTTTTCTAATGCAATTTCTATCCACAGAACTGTTACTGACACTTATTTGGTGCATGTCTTTGGACCATGGGAGGAAGCTGGAGAACCAGGAGAGAAACCAACCAGACATGGAGAGAACATGCGGTTCGAACCGTGCAAGAGTGTAAGAGTTCATGTTTTACATAATAATCCAAACTAAAAATAACAAGTTCATTTAGTTGCCTTGCAAGAAATTAATAAAATGTTGAGATCAACTGCTGCTGTGAATTTACAAATGGGTCTTACACCACATGAATTCAAGACCCATCTGTGAAGCTTTGAGAACCCCTAATGAGGGTCAGGATCCAGGTTAGGGAATGAGTTGTTTAGACAATAGTCTGGAGTCTCCCTGCAGGCACTGAGGGCATGCGGTACCTCAGATTTTTCCAAAAGTTTCTGTTTGAGCACATTTTGTTAAGTTTGTGGGTTCCAGAGGAAGGTTTCTTCCACTTCAGAGATCCTTGTTTCCTCTTGATATAGCGCAGAGACTCTGGCAGGCAACTGTAATCCACCGGACCATCTGGTTAAAGAGAAAAGAATGTTGACTTTATATTCAAGCATGTTATGGTATAAAGTTATGAACATATTTATCTTATCCCACCTTCACAATAACCAGTAAAGCAATTTTAGGATGTTGCCCAATCCAGACCTCCTGTGTAGTTTTTCTCAAACCGAAAATGTGTCTGTCTATGTCTACACTGTGGCTCATCATGCAACAGAAAACCAAACTGTTGCACGAAAAACAGAGAGTAAACCACCAAACCTTAAAATTGCAACTTGTCATTTTTGGTCTAGATTAAATAAAGAAGTGAGCTTCTCTACAGACATGATGCTGAAGAACATTGATGAAGATCAGCACCCTATCAGCTCTCCTTTTCTCCTTTCACAGCAGCAGAAAACATTATGCATTCAGTATTTCAGTTCAAATAAAAATTATTTTTTGTTCACTGTATGTGACAAAAGAACTTTTTCTGGTCTGTACAGCTAAGATAAATTAACCTGCTGCTGGTTTTCTGAAGAAAAGTGACGAAATTGTGAATTGTGAAAGTGTATTTCCCAAAATGTTGAGATATTCTTATGAAGGGTAGGCCAGAAAAAAAATAAAATTATATATATATATATATATATATATATGTTCCATTATGTTTTAAACTATAATTTTCATGCTGTAGTTTTGCTGTATCACAGCTGTTAGCCAGCTGGACCGACTCAAATAGATAATAATCAGCATATCCATTCTCCAGTGTACACGTTGTAATAACCAAGTGAATTCATCTGCTCTGATGCAGTATAATCATAACAGAAGAAAACGTAGTTTGCCAAGGGACTTCTTAGATGTATGCAGCAAGATTTCAATATATAGATAATAATATATTGTGTTTGCTTCTGAAGCAGTGGACCCTGTTCAGATGTATTAAAGTGCATGTCATTCATGTATTTACTTTGCAATTTCTAGTGTGTTGTTGATTTCAGATGCTACACAAAGTCTTTCCTCACCGATTTCCACAAGAATTACTTGGAGGTTGTTCAGAGTCAAAGCGTCGTAAAGGCCAATTTTCTGCTCATAGCAGAACTTGACTTGGTTATCACATAATGGCTCTTCCTCTGTTTCACAATGCGTGGCAGATATTGCCTCAGTTGACAGGATTATTATCAGTCTGCGGGATTGGCGCAGTGTAGCAGAAATGATATCATGTACCGCTGTAAGAGATTAAACACAGGAAACACTGTGAGAAAAACATATTTCTGCAAGATAAACTTCCAAGAAGTCAGTTCTCTTAAACAAGAAGAAAAAAATAGAGGTAAATAAAACATATGTAATTATCTCTAAACAGGACAAACAACTTACACCAATAGTTTTTCAAACCTAGTAAACATATGTGTCAAAGAGTACATTTGTCTGGAAATAAGTCATGAAAAAAAAGGCTGTATATTTAGGTATCATATCTAAAACCAGTACAGTTACATACAAACGTACATTTTACGTACATACAAACATAGGAGCCTGCACCAGCAGGTTTGAACCAGAAATGCTCTGTAATGCTGTGTAACGCATTGGGAAATTAGGTGTTACTAAAACACAAATTATTTCCTTTCAGTGACAGATTATGTATTTTCTTGTCTTTTATTTCCACAGTGGCTATTTCATATTTAAGTCATTATTTTATCTAAACTCAGATGTCTGATTTTCAGTCAGTAAACAAAAAACCTGATAACAAATACGTTATTGGTTCAGGAGGAATGATTCATTCCTATTGGTGTAAAATGAAGCAAGTGGCGCCTTTTCGCTCAGGTTAGAGAGACACAGTCTAACGTGTGCAGAGGGAGACAACGGCGCAGAGCGAATGAATGAAAACAAGCTGAAATTGCGAGTGAAACGTTCGTTAATTAAACCTCACGTAACCTCACGTCACCTTTCCAAGTCAGAGGAAAGCAAACATCAGTGCATTTGTCAAACAAGCAGAGTTTGCATACTTTAAAGTAAAACTCTGTGATCAAGACGAGCCATGGGCCCCTCACAAAGTGTGCAAGCAGTGTGTGGAGAGTTGAAACGGATATGGACCAAAGGAACACGTGAAAAGTTGGCATTTGGTATCCCCATGGTTTGGCGAGAGCAAAAAGATCGTTGCACAGACTGTTACTTTTATTCAGTAAAAACAAGCACATATCTGTTAAGTACATATATAGTTCAAAAATTTGACGTGATAGAGAAAAACTGAGATCAGTTTTGGATAACGCACCCAAAAATTAGTTAACAGCTGTCAGACCTAACTCAACAAAAATTGTGTTCCCCAGTGTCATTAGCTAATGTCAGCTCAGTTTGTTAGCCGGGCTGCCCAGAGTATGCACTGGGGAAGTGTTAGTATTGGTACGACATGGCATTTCTGGGCAAAATTTCTAGCTTCTTCCAAGTAGCCATTTCTTCTCTCTCTCGAGGCATCCAATGTTTTCATAGTGTAAAAACTCACTGAAATTACAAAAAGAAATGCCTGTGGAACTTGTGGGTCAAAGATGTGACGTCCATGTTTTACACCGTCTATGGTGAAGTCTCTGTGTATCCATAATTTTGATTATTTGTGAGTAAAATATGCAATACCAACTGTACACCAAAACTGGTATTTGAGTTACAACCCGCAGATATGCTGTGTATAGGAACCTACTCGTTGAAGACAGTGATTGGCCTTGCAAATGTTTCATGAGGAAAGAAACCTATCCAACATGGAAAAAGGATAATGTTCCCGACCTTCTCCTGGACTGTCGTCGCGTCCTCTGATGTACAGGGAGTAGCCGTGTTGTTTCTCCAGCTGTTCAGGAAGGATCTGCAGGGCAAAGCTCTCTGCCTCAGCTGAACTCAGGGTGTCGGAATGAAGAAAACTAACATAGGCATCATAGATTTTCCCATCTGGAGCTGCAGAAAAAACAGCATATCATTCCTTCCATTTGCCGTCATAAACTTCAGTTGGTTTCTTTTTCTGTTTTCATTGTGGTTGTCACATAAAAATACATACCTTGTTGTTTGGAAAAATGTTGCAGCAGTTTCCTGTAAGCCAACGCCAGATCCACTTTAAATAAGAAGAAGGCAGCAGCCAGGGCCAGAACAGCCACAGAGGCTGCGAGGCAGAGAGCCACACTTGTGTGGAAGGCACTGTGATCAACTTGGAGAGAGGAGGTGACAAAAATAAAAGAAAAACAAATTAAATTAAACATTTAAGTTCATATAAACAAAACTGCAATAAACAAGGGAGGGTTTCAGAAAGGATCCATCCTGTGGAAATCTCTAAGAAGTGTGTATAGTGTATATGTTTCACATTCCAAACACAACGTTTGTCATACTTTACGTAAGTACTAAAATATAAACTAAGCAACCTTTAAAACATCTTGAAAGACTTGGGACCATATTGCATCCTGTTTAATTAGGTCTAGTGGAGTCCATGCAAAAAGAGGGAACGACACAATATTGGGCAGGTGGTCATGCTACTTTAACAGCTTCCTCTTCTTTAGCTGCAGGGACTTTCTCCCAATCAGACACAACAGCATCAGTTAGGTCCGACGCTGATGTTTGGCCCAAAGTCAGTGCTCAAGTTCATCTCGAAGGTGCTGCTGTGTTAAATTCAAGACTCCTTGCAGATTAGTTAACTTTTGTTGTTGACCCGGCTTTGTGCACAGAGCCACTGCTCAAACAGGAGACTTTGAGAATTCTCAAGGCTGCATGCAAAAATATTTGGGCATGGGTGTAGCTTCAGAGGGCAGATAGATGCATCACTGCTGAAACATTAGGATTTTGTAATTTCAGTGACATTTATGAATTTGATCTTATGGGTGAGCATTGCAAAGATAAAAAGATAAAAGATTTAATCTGTATACTGTTTGCTGAAGTTAGATCTGATTCCAAAATGTCTTTATGGCATGAGTTCAAAACAGATTTGACCATTTTTTTCCTCTAAGGACTAATATTGAAATTGACGTTACTGCATATTACTGTTTTAGTTTAATACAATATAGAACAAGAAAAGAAGATAAGGAAATACCTTCTTGCAGCCAAACATAGCCGAATTTCTCATTAGATGGGCTCTGTACTTTGCACTGAAAGCGCACACGCAGGAACTTAGGAAGAACTTCAGAGATGGAGAGAGTGGACTCGATAAACACCTTGCCGCTGTTGTGAATACTAAAAAGGTCAGGACAAATCAATCAGTCAAACAGTTTCAAAAAATCAGGCAATTGAACAAGAACGTCATGAAAATGATATGATTGTATTTATTCAGATTTTATATTAGCACGATTTAGCTAGTAGGAGTTTTGTTTTTTTAAATAATACTACAATCTGTGCAAAATGTATACAGCCTATGTCAAGATAAGATTAGATTAGATTATGTTTAAGTTCCGGTTGCCAGATCTGGGTTTATGCAAGAATCCTGAGGTTATATTTAAAACCATTTAATACCTTTTTAATACCTTCTAAATATTTCTGAAAACCTTAATGCAACTTGCTCTTAGTCATATAGCAAAAACAGGATCAATAAATGGGAGGGCATACGCACTGTTACCGTCAATCCCTTAGTTATTTACATTAGCTTTTGTTTTTATCCAAAGCGACTTTCAGAGAAGATGCGATGGCTGCAGTGGAAGTTTGACTGGTGGTGGGTTGGAGCAGTGTACTGGACATACTAGCAGTACAGAAATTAAATATTAATGGCTGCTCTCCCTTCAGGTTGTCAGTCAACTGAACATATAAATAAAAAGTCATATTACACTAAAAAAAATGCATATCAGTTAAGTTATGGCTTAAGTTAAAGGTACTAAAATAAATGCCTAAAAATCCAACTGATATCTTTGTCTTAAAATCATTTAAGTATATTTCCCAAAAATAAGTGAGTATAGACAGAGAAGCTAGCCATGTTATTATATAATATATGTAACAGGGTTTTCCCTTGTGGTAACACGTAAGCTAGGCGTAGACAGAGAGGCTAGAACAACCACAAATGGCAGCTGCCCCAGACACCGGCAACCGCTGCGGCAGGTTAGTGGTGGCTGAGGCTGCCACCTGCAGCAGGTTAAGAGATTAATAAGAAAACCTTGCAAATTAATGCAGAAATCACATAATGGAAATGCTACTGCCAGCGAGTCTAATGCAACACTGAAGACTGTTTTTTATAAAATAAAAAATAAAAACAGCAGCAGCTGCCATGGCAGGTCAGTGGCAGCTGTCAGTGTTTTCCCAGCTAGATCAAAGTTCAGAGACTGAAAAATTACCTGCGTATATAGTTACAACTACTGTTCAGCATGATACTGTCATAATGAAGGTACCTGTTTAACTGATGTATTGTTGTAATGTTTGCATAAGACTTGAGATTTCTATACTAACACAATTGCATTATGGACTGGTATAGTTTGCTGTTGTGTAACTATAACATTAATGTAAAGTGTCTGTTATTTGGTGGATTTCAGCCATATGCAGACTTCAGCTCACCCTGTCGCTCCTTTAGCATACTCATTGGCAAGAGTAAACTTGGTTAAATGTTGAGCTAAATAAAATACTTTTATTATTTTACTGCTATTATGTTATAATGTAAGCTGAGCTCAGTTTTCATGTAATGTTTACTGGCTTTCTTCTTGTTGTTGTTCTATTTTTTGTTTTGCTATTGTGTGCTGAGAGTATTAGGTAACGAGACTGTATAATGTACTTATTCATCGTCAGCAGCGCCGGTCCTGGCCACATTTGCGCATTTACTGACATGTCATTCTGAACAAATTTGAAAAATAAACGTTTTTAAGAGTAGACTTAAGACTTTTCTTTTTGATAAAGCCTATAGTTAGGGCTGGCTCAGGTCATCCCTTAGTTATGCTGCCATAGGATTAGACTGCCGGGGGACTCCACCACAGAGGGTGTCACTCCCTGTACAGATTGTAAAGCCCTCTGAGGCAAATGTACTTTGTGACTTTGGGCTATACAAATAAAATTGATTTGATTTGATCTAGCCTCCACCTTTTAGGAGAGTTGTTTTGTTACTGTTCTTCATAGTATTGTCTAGCCTCCACCTTTTGGGGGACTTTTTTGTTTGCTACTGTTCTGCTAGTAGTGATTTTAGTTAATGTTTTGTAGCCTTTTGATTTTCCTCCTTGAGAGTGATTTTGATATTTTGCATAACCAAGTTTTTTCCTCCTTAGGAGTGTTTTTTGTTATGTTTCATTTTGGTCTTGTTCTCTCTTCTGAGAGATTCTGTTGGGTAGGTCTTTTTTCCTTCAATAAAACTGCTCACGGACACCTGTTTCTGAGTCCTGTTTAAGTTCCGGCCTGACACATTTACTCAATTCATGAAGTATATTTCACTTAATTTTACAGCTTTATATTTACTCAATATTTTGTGAGTGTAAAAGTGTTTCACCAATAAAATTGAGTAGATGGCTGTTTTTATTTTTTTCAGTGTAGATCCATTTACATAATTTTAATTATGCTACTGATAGCTGCTAAAGAAATGACACAATGCATAAGAGTTCACCACTCCACACGTTCTCCAATGAAAACATCAAGTATACTTGACCAACAGTATCCTACAGGAGGATGCTTGTAAACTTGAATTTTCAGTCTATGAAATGAAACTTTTTCTAATTTTACTCCAGCAATTAACCATGTACAGAATTCTTCAGTATTCAGCGATGTTGTAGCCTCACACTAAGCACAAACTTCTTGAGAATCATTACAAAGTTTCAGGGCGTTCCCGTAACCATGATAAATCACAGTGCCACAGTAGAGGCGTTGTTTCACACATTAGATCCCAGCCTGGTGTGAGTCACACGCACGCTTTAAACAATCTGCCAGTGAAAACATCACCCCCCCCTCCTCGGATATAAATTGATCTCATAAATGTCCTCTGTGAACTCTAAATGATCACATGCTATTCTTTAAAAAAATAATACTTTGCAATCAGACCTTTAATACTTTTTAAATGCATTAATTCTCACCAAGTTGATTAACTACCTTCTAATACTTTTTAGAACCCTGCGGAAAACCCTGTAGATTTATTGGCTAACAAATGCTGCTCATTGGCTTTCAGCCTAATGCAATGCGGTGTAGGGGGCGTGGTGCATCAGCTGCAGAGGTGTGGGCAGCACCAGGCGAGGGGATTAGCACACCTGTAACCAGGTGTGCTAATCGCTCTTCCTCTTTAACACAGTAGTGTGCTGGACCTGGGGCCAGCTGAGAACAGACACAGTCACACGACGAGACAGTAGCAAGAGCGTGGCAGTGGGCAAGCATTGTGTGTATTGTGTATCGAATGAATACTTGGTAAACTGTCATCCCTCTGTGTGTCTCTCTGCTGAAGAACTCATGGTGGCAACAGCTAACGCCACACTCAGTTTGTCCAGTGTTCAGTCATTTAGCTGACGCTTTTATCCAAAGCAACTTACAGAGAAGGGAACAATCGAGGTATAGTGTGATAAGAAAGCGTTAGTGCGGCAATAAGTGCTATGACAGTTCTTAAAGGAGTAGATTTATCATGTCCAGTTGTGGGTAGTTCTAGGAGAGAAGGTCCTCTCTGAAGAGCCGGCTCTTCAGGAGTTTTTGAAAGGTAGAGAGGGACGACCCTGCTCTGGTAGGAACCACAGACGGGGAACAACAAAGGAGAAAAGTTTGGATTGCCTTGAGCGGACAGGTGGGACAGCCAGTTGTGTGTTTATCTTCCATGTCTATGTATGTGCATGACATGAAACAGAAACTCACTATCTCTTGGACTCGACAAGTTCCTTGTGTTCTTCAACGAAGTCTGAGCCAATAGTCCAATACACGGAAATCTCGCTGTCCTCACTGAAGCCTATGTAGGCTAAACACTGTAGTTCCACTCTTTGACCTAGAAAAAGCAAACAAAAACAAAGCAACTGTCACTCTACACATCTTCATGTTTGATTAAAAAAGTTTTGGCATTAAATAGTCACACGTCTTTCCTATGATGCATGTGCTAACATGCACCACAGCAGCAACCTGACCCTTTTTGATCTGAATAGATCCTCAATTGTATCATTGGTAACCACCTACTATTTCATGTCAAACTGGCTGCCGTGACAAAAGATCTACTGGGCCCAATTCATTGATAGCAAATGTCAGTTTCAAAATGATCTTCATTGCCAGACAGGCTTTGATGTGAAACTGGACATCTGTTATATCTTTGACTGCTTTAACTTCAAATAGGAAACATCTTAGCATTACAATATGCAGAAATCCTGCATGTTGGTAGACTGTTTTAAATATGCACAAAACAAGCTAAAGTTAAACATGAAGTATTGTTGCACTGGATTTGTTGTAAAGTTGATTTTAGCATTAGGAATTATATAGGCCTGGAGAAGTCAAAGCATGTCATACTCAACATTAATCATTCATTCTAACCATCTAGTCACCAGACAACTGGTTTAAAATGTTTGTTTTTGGTTCTCCTTCGCTGCTGCTGAAGAGGAGGCAGTCTGGATTTTTTGCTTTTGATTCAACACATTTTACACAATTTCTCACTGAAATATCTATTCAAGCCCTATTATGGCAGCTAAATGACTGTGTGTGTGTGAATCTGAATACTAACTTGAAATCTTCCTTCAGACAGAAGGACCACCGGGGGTGTTGGTGTTATCTCCTTGTTTTACAAATCTAGTCTGCATTCTTTTCAAGCATACAGTTTCAGGACGTCTGTGGAGTTCTCCTTCATTTAACTTGTATTAATTCTGCAGGAAACTTTCTCTTGATTGCCATGTCAAATAAAAAAAACCTGACAGATGTACGGTACACTGTGACAGTGGTTATAATATGGGTTATATGTATATATAAGTGGTACTTGCCTACTTCAACCATGACCACCTCCTGTCGAGGGCGCACCAGCTCGATATCCACAAAAACATCTGTAACTATAAAAGTAATTAACTTTATTTATATAGCATCTTTAAAAACAGAGTGCTTTACAATACTTACTTACTTTATAATTCTAGAACACAATAAAAACAACTCATAGTAATAAGAATAACCAATAAAACATTAGAGAAAAATATGATATTGAACAAATTTTTTTATAAAAGTACGTATTCAAAAGCAAAATAAAAGTTGAAACAGAGTCTGCAACCCTGATCTCCACAGGCAGGTCATTCCACAGTTTTAGAGCTCTTTCTGCAAAGGCTCTGTGGATATATTTGGGCTGTTGAACAACCCGGAATGATGCATCTGAGGATCTCAGGGAGCGAGAGGGTATGTAGGGCACCAAAAGTGCGACTAAATAACTTGGGGCAAGGTCTCGCTTTAAAAGTAATTAGTAAAATCCTCAAATCCACTCTGTAGACAACCGGTAGCCAATGTAAGTGAGCCAGAAAACATTCTGTAAATAATAAAAATACACGATCAATGCAAGAGAAAAGAATACATGATGCAATCTACTAAAAATGTACCAAAAAACTAAAATGACAAAGATAAATTTACTGCAGCTGTAAGAAAAATGTACAAATGTACACATATTTCAGAAAAAGGCATTATAGATAATTTAAATAATTTCATCATAACTAACTCTGATGTCAAATCAGGAGAATTCAATGAAAAATCACAATAAAACAATAAAGAATGAAGTGTTCAAGGGATCTACAGTGTTGGGGAAATTGCTGAAGTCAAAGGTCAATGGTAAGGACAGGAAAGAAAGAAAGTGTTCAGGAGCCTCTGATGTCTTATGCTGTATTAGACACTCTCAAAGTTCATCAGAAGTGCCTGAGTCTGTCTCACATTCTGCCCAACTCATCCTGGTGGATAGACTTTAAACCCCAAGATAACACCACAAATACTAAACGCCCAGAATTAGTCATAGAGAATGTTTTTATTCATGCAGGTGTTATTGTCAGCATGTTCTAGTCTGTAAACACAGATGTCTGTTTACACAGATTGTAACGTCACCGGCCAGCTATCTATTATGTCTATGAAGGCAGCAATAGGTCTCTTTGACCCTGGCCACCACAGTGTTGAGATAGACTGGCACCTACTGTTCCCAACCAAAGCCAACAACTAATACTGCTGAGGACCTCAAGGCCCAAACGTGACCTTGTGTAAAGATAGAAAATTCCATAACATACAGTACATACCATCATTAATACTCAGCTGGATGCTGCGTGCAGAGGTGTAATTCTTGCCATCCAGGCTAATGTCTACCAGGCAGGTGTATTTCCCAGCATCCATCTCTGTCAGTGCAGGCAGTCTCACAAAGCCTTCCTCATCCACAAAGATAGGCTCTCCTTCCCGCTCCATAGGGTTGCAATCCTACAGCGACAACACAGACTCTGATTCATTATTCATTCCAGAAAATGTCTAGCACACAAAAATCCCCCATAAATCCCCTTTTTTACGTTTTCCAGAAACACTGTTCCTGATGTGTGCAAGAGTTGCATTTATCAAGCCAACAGGTTTACAACAGATGTTTCTTTTCCCTCGGCTCGGTTTATAACTGGTTAGTCTGTGTGAGGACACTAAATGAACAGAAGACTTTATTTGTACTAAAAATCAGACTGAACTAGTGTAACTGTCCTAGAGACAGGTTTCATAGGATTGTTTATATTATTTCATGGTTCACAATTCATAGTTTATACATACATTAAGCAGAATTTAAATGTAATAAATGAGTTTGTTAAAAGGGTGATGTGACATTTAACTGTAAAATGTACTGTTTAAGTTAAGTTAGATATTCCGAGCCTTTTTTCTAAGGTTACGTTGTTAATACAGATATTATTTTTTTTACTTTGTTTCCCAGCATGCACTGGTCCTATGTTGCTGTGGCTACAAAATAAACAAACCAATATGACAAAACAAATATGAGTGAAGCAAAATGTTTCTGTGATTTCTTCTGAGATTACTTTTCTGTTATGTTAACATGTTTGAGCACCTGAAACATCTTAGACCTGAAACTGTTTGTATTCAGATTTCTTTGTAGTTTTCACAGTGTTTAATGATGGGAAAGTGAGAGAGAGAAATAAAACGTCACAAGACATCAGTATGATCCGTGGCCAAGTGTAGTTACAACTAGTTAATAACTAATAACAAAAACAGACATAAAGAAAGGCACATAAACAGCACGTGTTCAACCTTCATCCATCGTATGGTGTGTGTTTTATTCAGTCCGAAGATCTCTTTCTGTTGGCAAGGAAGACCTCCATTGACTCTCTGGGCGATAGATATGGTCTCAGGTGCATCAGGACACTGTTCACTGGACACTGATACAAAAAACTTCATCCACGATAATCCAGTGCCGTTCCTAAAGAGAAGCAGGTAAACAGTGAGACAGCTACAGGTCAGGTCAACTGAGATCATGTAGTAAATTCACTTTTCTAGTATTTCATCATTATTGCACTATTCTTCACTAAGCCCTACAAGAGTTTCTATACCTTTTCTCACAGGTGTAGGATCCATTATGAGACATCTGCACGGGTATAAACCACAATAACCCCTCCCTGACTTCCACTCCAGCAGGCAGGCTCAGGTTGTCCCTTCCCCATCTGCTCCAGGTCACTTTGGTAGAAGCATCAAGGGGGTTGCAACTCAACACAAAAAGGTGGCCAATGCTTACATGGTAGGTCTCTGTCTCCTCACTGTGGCCTGAATGTGACAGTGCAAGGAGAGACCAGTCATTTGTCATTTAGTCCCACAGGGAAATAAAAAACCAAACATTAAGATATGAAGTGCATGTATGGCATTTCTGCAACAGAACAACCGACAGACAGAGAATTTGATTTTCTGATTTTAAAGTTTCTCTCTGGTAAGACAACACTTTTTTCGAATTTTAATTCAATCATGTCCATGTGTCTCCCTGAGCACCACAATGTGACCAGTTATATATTATTATATATTCATAAACTTTGAACTGGAACATTTCCGTACATTGACTAATGAAGAAGAATCTGCAGAATTGGTATAGGTTATAAGGTATGGAGTCTGTAGCTCCATGCAGTGTTGCACAGATTGCTATAACACCATGTTTTTTGCCCCACTTTTTCAAAAGAATCGAACAGCATTAATTATTAATTAAGAAAATGCTTCTCTTTTTAAACCCAAATTCCAGTTTATGTCCAAGACGAGACAACAACAAAAGCTTTGAAATGAAGGAACCGTAGTGAAAATCTCAAAATGACTGTGGATATTTACCCATACTTCAAAAAAAGTCATGTGGAGTGGTATGACTGTTCAGTGGCACTGTCCCTATTTTCAACTGTAAAACAGCGTACAGTACAGCACACACCTCCAACCTCCAAAGAAAGTGGAACTACTAGTTGATGGCTAATGCTATGAGCTTCATGTTGTTGTTTTTTTTTAATTTAAGAAATAAAAAAGTAAGAACATTGTCAGCAACAACATGCTTAAAGTGCATGTTACTATTTCCTTTAGAGGTAGGTCTAGGTCTTGTAGAGTTCTACATCCTCATGCTTTTACTCTCACCACCACATGGTGGCACTGCTGCACACATTATAATGTTGCATTGGAGCAAAGCTGCTTGAGTTTTTTTGAGGTTAAAGTTAAAGTCGGATATAGTGTATAACATAAAGGTTGTATGAGTGTTAATACAGAGTTTTGTTTGTTGTGTTTGTGTTAATATTTCTGTAGTTTATTCACCAATTATGATCCTAATGGATGAGTAAGTGAGTAAGTTGGTGGAAAGGAGCAAATTAGGAAAAATAAATATGAAATATTTCAGTGGATGAAAAGAGTGAAATAACAGGAGTACAGCAGAAGGCAGTGTTGATGTTGTTAAATAGTTGGTGCATGACAAGGACGGAGTCCACTCCAAAGATGAGCCCTGGGAATTAGTATGGCGGTGGATGCTTATGCACAGAGAAAGGTAAAGAACAAGCGCAAGGTATGGCAGCTAATTCTACTGCCACCTGCAAATGTTTATTTCTAGCTTGTTTGTTTGCAGCATTTTGCCAGTGAGTGAAAAAACGTGGCTTGAATGAGGCCGACAAACTGAACCAGGTTGAAGATGCTTCATCAAGCCAACGCAATCTAAACCTAGAACTGACATTAAGAATTGACTTTAAAACACAGACCAGAGATATTAGGCACAGATCCCATCAACTGACAATAATAAATGGCTGGCTAAGACAGCAAAAAACTTTTGGCAGCAGCAGTGAGCTCAGACCAAAGGGATCAATAAAGTATCTATTCTATTGTAAAGATGAAGCCCTGTTGTTGCAGCGCTATTACAGTCCCAGGTGGGTAAAGGTAAAAATGACACTTCCCATGAAGATACAGCCATGGGCCAGAGATGTTTAATATAGTATATTTTGCACATAATATGTTCACTGCAATCATTTGCACACATTACACCCCAACAGGAAAGCTTTTCATTGCTTTCTTATTGGGATGTAAATATATTTTTTAATGTTCTTAATTTTCATGCTTTTAGCCATGGGTTTCGGTTCCCCCAACAAGACCCTTCCCAGCATTCTGGCTCAAGATTTCAAAAAGAGATCATCTGTGAAGTGAAGTCAATGTGCAAGTCCCAGAAACTGCTGTTCCTTAAACAGCCACTTGAGGTTGCTACAGCTCGAGTTAATCTCCATAAGCCCCCGTATTAATAATATCTGACTGCACAGCAGAAATAAATGTTTACAGTCTGGTACAAAAATCAGTTTTGCTCTATAGCTAATTTACTTCTTCAAGACCACTGTAATGATGCTGAATTTCTATTTAGCTCAACAGATTCAATCATATTTAGGCCTTTAAGTTATGCAGGGGCAGTTGCTCAAGCATCAGTGTAAGCGTCAGTCGTTGCATTCAGCCTTTTCTGCAAGTAGCTTTGGATAAAAGCGTCAGGTATTGTAAATGTATAATTAACAGAGTGGCCATTTTGATTGACAGGTGGGTTTTGATTGACAGGCAGGTGCTCTTACAGGTTTTATTTGATCACTGAGGCAATAAATCAATACAAAAAAATAAAAATCCAAATGAATATGCCCCAACAAATGAGACTGCTCTAAGCTGCTGCTCTGTGTCGACTGGTATTTTTCCTCAAATTTTAAGCATGCCACTTGTTATGTATCAGAAGTCTGGATCTTGAGCCAGAGACTAAGTCCTGACTCCTGCAACATTTCATAAATTAAATCTTATCTTCAAAGAAAGGCACCTGAGAGCTTCAGAGCTGAGTGCACCAGAGGTTTTTATTCTCTTCACAGAATATAGAACCAGATTTCGTTCATGAAAAAAAAGTTTGTTTTTTAGTTTAAAACATAATCTTTTATAATAGTGCAAAATTGGTACCACCCATTTTCAAGATCACATGATTCTTAGTATCCAATCAAATTATTTGAGCTGGGTTTTCTAAAACTGCTGGCATAGCATATATCAAAACTGCTTATATAGCATATGCTAACCCCTGCTCCTAGTTTGTTCTTGAACCCATTTTCTGCCTCGTGTCTATGTTTCCTGCCTCATCTGTGCTCTCTTTTCCACACAGTTAAGTTTCAACTTTTCTACCGCATTTTTGAAAGTTACAAGAATTTAAGAGTTTTTTTCATTACACATCTTCACACTAGCAGCATTTATTAAACTGGCTGGGTTATCTAATTACGTTGGGGAAAAGGACTGCAACTCTGCGGTTATTTTTGATTGAGAGTTGACTGCACTATTAATTGAATATTAATTGTGATTAGCATTTTGGCCTTCTGCTTCTAAACTTGTGAAACCTGAAGTACCTCTGTCCTCTGGCAAGATTTTGTACTACCTGTGTAATCACACGAATGTATAGTTACACGTTATACATTTCTGTATGTTTTATCCCATCAGTTACCGATGTTGTATGCTTTACTCTACTGTACTTACTGATGATACAAGACTACCATCGTATTATTCATCAGGCAGCCAGTAGCTGACCTTCATTTTATGACCGAATGAAAATGATCTTGCAGAGACAAAGAGGTTCGGGGTTGAAGTTGTCAGTTCATCAGTTGACTGAAAAAAAAAACATGGCCAAGCTGCAATAAACTACTTTAATTGTTTTCAAAGGAAATTACATTTTTAGATGTCCTTTATTGTATAACTTTACAGCTGAGTGAGCAATTTCCTCTGTGACACAATGCTGACGTCTTTCAGGTAAGGCACTTCCTGGAGACTCAACCATAACCATAAAGGTGTGAAAGTAAATGACGCAGAACTTACTTACGCTGAAGTCTCTGTTTACTTATATAATGAGACTGCAAAATGACCTAAATGTTGGAGAAATTCACCACTAACTTTATTTATTAACTGAGTACCTGGCCATTTAGAGTAAAATACACTAATATTACATATTTATTGCTTACTTTTGTAGTACAGTAAGATTACATGAGCTTTTCCCTGTATCCTCATGTTAAAATCCACGTCAAAGCTGAATGAGTTTGCACCTCAGGAACAAAATAACAGAGCTACAAAAGTATTAATCAGTTCTATCTACTATATGAATAGAATATATATGAAGTATTTGTGGTGTTATCTTGGGGTTTAAAGTCTATCCACCAGAATAAGTTAGTCAGAATGTGAGACCGACTCAGGCACTTCTAATGAACTTTGAGAGTGTCTCTAGTTCTCCTTGATCAAGCGTCAATAAATAATACAGCATAAGACATCAGAGGCTCCTGACCTCACCATTGACCTTTGACTTTAGCAATCTCTCCACAACACCAAGCATCAACCAAGGTCAATGACACAAGACATAGCAGACAGCTAATATTACTTACTAGTTCAATAGCAAGAAGCCCAGCTGTCACATCTGTCTTTCAGCCTTTCATTCCACCAAAGACTAAAAGTCAGTCCCACATTTACTCTTATCTAGTTGCCTCTTGCTGGGTCACTCACTCCTTTTTTCTTCACATTGTCGACAGCTCTGTTTCTGGCATGACAGCAGCTTCTGTCCCATCAGCATTTGCCCAACCCCAGGGCCTAAAAAAACCTCCTCTTTTCCATGGTCCAAAACGGCTATGGTACAAACACTAACACTCCCCGATGCTCGGAGCTCAGTCTGGCCATCCCAGCTGACAAAATGAGCTAGTATTAGCTAATATTATGTACAGCTGACAGCAGTTTACTTTCTATGAGGGAAAGTTAATGCACAGAAGCCATAGGACTGCAGTGGGAAAACCAGAAAAGATTTTCTCCATGAAATATGATCCAGTTTCACCAAAATCAATGAAATAGTTGGTGGTGTGTGACTAAGTGTTACATACTTTCCGTGGGTGATTTTCCCCGGAGCACATTTTGGAGCACGTAGTTTTACAGGACAAGAACAGACTTACAGCCCACAGAGTGGGAATGACAGAAGCACCATTCACCTGATTACAAGTCAGTGTACACTATTTTTTGTATTTCAGTTGCATGGAAATCTTCCATCCATTTGAATTACATAATACTGTTTGATAGTACTAATAAACTCAATGTGCTTCCACTACACATTAGCCAGGTTTATGCATTAATTATTAATAAAGCCAATGTGTTTGCCCCAACCCAACAGTTAAAATGAATGCAGTTATTTTGAGTGTATTAGTAGTATTAACAAATCTTATTACTTGGTTCACTTTGAGTTTGTTAGTTAATTTATACTAAAACTAGAGGAGAAGCCACAGAGCCCATTTGAGAGCTTTGAATTTTGTTTTTCTTTAAATCAAAGATAAATTATCCACATATTATAAAGTTTGTGGATTACTCTGCTTTTGTGGTGATATTTTGTTATTTCATCATGACACTTTGGCATTAATAAATATTTAATGGACACATTATACTTATAATACTAGATACATTTTTGAAAGCTTTAATTGTCACAATCATGTTACAAACAGTTCATCTTATTATCTGTTGTGTAAATGTATGCTAAAACAGGCAATATTTGCTGGAGATCTCACTTTTGAAGGAAACAACCAATGCTCGACCCAAGATCTCAAGTGCTGGTTAAACAGGTTATAAACAGCAAAAGCAGCCTCGCAACACAAGGCAAGTCCTATGCTGCAACCACCAGCTAACCATTTAATATGTGGTTAAAATGAGTCATGGTTTTTAGTTTCACCTATTGACTGGAAGTAAAAATACTCAAAGCTATGGATCAGCAAATGTTGTTATGTATGTTTGTTACACATGTCCTGTAAAGCAGCCAGACTCTAGTTTTAAAAATGATTCCTGACAGTAGAAGCTGTTTTTAGTCTGTAAAGGACTCTGAAGAGTCATGATGATCAGTACTCACTGTGTGCCACAGCGATTGCCAGAGACAGCAGAGCAAACGGCAAGTAGATCCAGCCTGCCACAACCATAGTCCTTGTCTGTGGAGGGAAACAGGTTACATTTCATTTAAGTCCCATGGGATTTCTCAGGCATGGCTCATGTTCTCAGGAACACTGGCTTTCTACAGCAACTAAGATTTCTTGACACGTTTTCCTGACGAGGAAAATGACTGAACAGATTGGTATAAAGGGAAGTGAGAGTTGGAGTTTAAAGAGCTAAGACAAAGAAAGCAGGGCTCAAACACTCCCGGTAAAGTCCCAGGAAGTTCCACGGATTGTGTAGGTTTTACGTTTATTTATGTGGAAAAGGTCAACCTGTTATATAAGTTAAATAATATGTTAGAGTTATCTCTGTCACTCCTGATCTCTATCTTTGTGAACTGATTCAGCAGTCTGTCATTCATTACACTACCCTCATTCTTAGTTTGCAGTGTAGTATTCTTACAATACTATTGTTAGCCTAGAGAAAATTACAATTTAATTAATAAAGTGTCTTTACATCGATTTAAAAAAATGTACGTTATAAATTATTATCAATTCAGCAGCTGAGTACCAAAAGGCACAAAACCAACTGTGGGATTAGTGTGACATTATCAGAGATACTGTATGCTGTAGGTAAACCACACATATAAAATTGAGTCAATGTGAAACCAGCTGCTCTGAAACCGCGTAGAGATAGACAAACATAGATATGGATATAGATATAGATATACTACAGGATATTTACATACATACAACACACAGTACATTTTCTTAATGGGTACATGAGTAAAGAGCAGACTAAATGTGAATGATCATTTAAACTTACCAGGCTGAGCGCTGCGAGTTAAAGACAAGGCTGCTTGTTAGGCGCACTAAGCTTCTGAGAAGGTGGTGCCTCCTGTTTTCACAGCATTTTGCTGTCCTCTTCCACTAAACCCTGCCTGAAATTTCCACTGCAATAGAAAACAAGTACAACTTGCTTTGCAGTACAGGTCTACTGCAATGATTCATCCACCCTGTGCTCAAATGTAGGCCATCAGACCACATTTGTGCTACATATAATACACTCAAAGATTTATTTTTTTTAGGCCACACTCACGCTCATTTTTTAAATGTATTTCAATGCATAGAAAATTTCCATCCATTTGAATTACATAGTTTTAATGTAAAATAATAAAATAAACTTAATGTGAAGCAAGTAATAAGATTTATAAACTATAATAATGAGGGCAAAATTAATGATAATAAACTCAATGTACTTACACAGTAGCCAGGTTTATAAAATAACTATTACTATTTATAAGTCTTATCACTTGCTTCACATTAAATTAGTTAATTTATAGTTAATTTATATAAAAACTATGTAATTCAAATGGATTAAAATTTCGATGCAATTGAAATACATAATTGGCCTAAATTTTTTGACATTAAGTTTAGTGACAGCTGTATATTACCAAAAAACTGCTCAGCCTCTCACACGATGCTCAATTCATTTTCAATTAAACGCTTGAGCCCAATAGAGCTCAATGCAATATGAATTTAAAGTAATTTAAAAGCAGTACAAGTACAAGTAAACCAAGTAGTTTCATGGAGTTCCCTTGGTGTCCTCTTACAACTTCTACCTGATCGCTCCTTCAACTTTGTTCATTATTACTTCATCGTTCAGGTGCTTTGGGTTCTTTCCATCTTTATCTCTGTTTTATAATGGAATCAGTTTGGCTTCTTCTCTGCTTTCCATGTCAGATGGTGTTCATACATTTGGCTTCCCTGCCAAAATACACCTTGACCTCCTGGTATGTGTCACACCGCGGTGAGGTCAAGTTGGGTTTTTGTTCTGTCTTGTCATTTCCTGTTTTATTTTGAAAGATAACTCTACTCTCGTTTCAGGTCACTTGCCCTTCCTCATGTGTCACCGGTCTGATTGTCTTCCCCGCCCTGACTGTTTCCACTTGTTCCCCATTACCCTGTGTATATATTGTCTGCGTCTCCCTTTGTCCCGTGCCGAAGTGTTTCGTCTCCTGTAGCGTTCACCAAAGCCCTTTTTCCATAGCCCACAGTCACAGCATCATAGCTCTAGTGTTCTTTTGTTTTCTACCTCGTAAGAGTGATTTTTTGTTGTTCTTCCTAGTCTAGCCTTTTTGTTTCTTTGTATTTAGCCTAGTGTGTTTTCAGCCTCGTTTTTTAGCGTCATAGCCTTTTGTTTTTCCTTGTTGTGAGTGATTTTGATTTTGTTAATCTTTAATAAGAGTAGTTCAGTGTTTTTTCCTCCTTTGGATTGTTTCCTCTAGATCAGGAATATGGGAATAAAAGGAAGGGGATATGAGAATTAGTTGTTTAAGAAACTACAAAGCTACAGTGGGATGGCACTTTATCATCACCAGGCCAACCCAGGCCAACAGGAAACAGAGTGGTTCATGCATACATCTCCACTGTCCATCATCAGACACCAGGAAAGATGCTTGCTGGGAAAACAAAATACATGTAGTCAAAGAAGAGAAGAGAAACAAACAAACAGTTTGCATGTTGTGAAACCTCTGGATGGAGAAGGTAGAGAAACACAAAACCCTTCCAGTACCTTGTCCTTACCTTGTTGGTGGATAAGCATCTGAAATAAATAAATAATGACCATACTGTAAGAAAGAAAAGATTCCATTCGACACTTTGAGAGTGCAAGCAAAGAAGTATATGCTGTGTCGGTGCCTGGACAGAGTCAAAATATGCACCTTAACCAGCAAAATAACAACAGTTCAGGGTAGGAACCCAGGCTGAAAGACTCAATCAGAAAGAAAAGGAGCCAGCCACAAGGTGGAAAGGATACCACCCACAGGTGGAGTTACCATGTCAGAAGGAGGACTTGCAGGAGCAAGAGATGAGTCAGAGGTCCAACAACCAGAAGCTGTTAGTAGCAGATATTGTTAGAGGTACAATATGTGAGATATATAATATATTTACTGTATTTGATCATAAAATGAATAGACTGTGTCATCAGAAATTAAGGAAACATGCTCTACTGAAATACAAGCTTCTTGATAAATAGCAATAGTCAGTATATTTTTGTTTCTGTTTTGTTCTGTGTGTTTTGATCCGGCTTGGTAACTACACGGCTCATGCCGGAGCTCCTTGTTGCCAGGTATGAAACGTACTACAGCCATGGAAGCAAATAAAGTGGATAAGCGTTAAATTCTGCCTGACCTAAGAAGCTCCATGAGCAGACACATGGTAAAACACAGTAAATATTGGAGATGATTTAAACGATAAAGACATTTGGAGTCCAAAAGGATGCAGAACACCTCATCCTGACCCACGGTGCATCGTGGAAAGTGACAAAGACATAATCATCATCGGTAAAGAGCTACTTGGCTGTTACTGGCTGCAAAGGAGGCTGCTTTCCTGGGGGAAGTGAGCTGTAGAGTTTGTTGGGACGACTGAACGGGTGGTGGAGGGATGGGCAGCCACACACAGTCCACCTACTTTGGTCCATATTGGACTTGAACTGGTCACCCTCTGGTCCCCAAGCCAAATCTCTACAGACTGACCCTAATTCCTACTAACTGAGCTCCTGGACTCTCCCCTCCTCACCAGTGTGGTGATCAAATATATAATCAACAGCTTCAGTATATTGACCTGCCATGGTGCTGCCACACAACGAACTGTAAGCAAGGCCTCAAAAAACAAGTTCAATATTATTGAAACTATTGAAACTACTGTCCACCTGAATGTGGATGTACCTAATCCCGCCATTCATTGACTGGCCATTTTTGACTGGGAACACCAAGAGTGTACAAAAGTTGAATAAAACAAACAAAATTGTATGCAAATGAATATAATTAATTTTGTGTGTTGAAATCCTCTTGATAGACAAAGTCATGAAATCTTGGCTCAGTCTAGTTAAATTAACAATTTTTTTTAGAGATAAAACTTTTAAATGGGTCAAATTTGACCAGAACACAACATGAGAGCTAGAGGAGTTCATTTATGCTGAACTTTACCGCTGTAAAACAGTTAGAAGGTAACGTCATTGCTCTCTCTTTCTCCCTGTGTGTGTTTGTGTGTGTGTGTCTCTCTCAAACGGACCTAAACCAAATGAAACTTCTTCTTGTCATTGTTTCGCAGCACAGACTCAGACGTAGAAGCTGCTTCCTGAAATAAACCTTGTTGTGCTCGTTTTGCCCTTATGGAGGTTCAGTGTCCTCAATGCGGCAACAAGCGTCCGCTGCTGTCTGGGGAGGAGGCTGAGGGGCGAGACTGCTCTCCAGTGTTTTAAATTTGAGCTGCGGTGTCAGATCTCACGTATTGTACCTTGTAGATTCCTATAGTGTAAAAGGGTGACCCGAGGTATTATGTAACTAATAGCGTCAAAGCATGTATAATAAGACACATGGTATATGGATATCTGTCTATCCTGTAGTCATGCTATAGTCACCAGATGTGTAGTTATTGACATGTGTGGCTGTATACTGGTCAGTGCTCATCTAAGGGTGTTCAGAATTGTAAAATGTAAATAGACTGTATAAAAGTGTTTGGTTAATTTTTGTGATGGAGATTTTCTTGCCAAGTTAATAATTTGTGTCATTAGTCACCTGTATATACTGTCACCTTAGTTTGTCACCTCCTTTCACACTTTTTAATAGACACTGTCGAGATTGAAGCAGTGGGCGTGAACTGTTTCTCCTGTTTTTGGTTAGGTTAGGAAGTGACATTCAGCAGTTGTCTTTTTGTTGTTTCCTTTGGAGTAAGCTTCAGGTAGCTTCCCCTAAACAGCAAACTCACTCCGAGGAGAAGATTCATTGTCAGTTTGTCTATATTATTTGTGTCTTTCTAGCTGCTTGTTCTTTGGACTATTAATGAGTATGGACTCGTTAATAGTCCATGTTACTAATCCTACGTCTCCATGTTACACTACCTGCACCCTAGACACCCTAAGTTCGTGAAAGTTGCAGGTTATGGACTAAAATGTTCAAAAACGAAACCACAGTTTTCTTTGTAAATGTCAAATTTATTGACAGCATTCAAGCTTTTATACAAAGACCCTCATCAGGAGGCTTTTATAGTGCTAAGAACACAGTTTGGTGGTTTTATCCTCATATGTGCCTTATAAATAATATTTAAAATGAATAACTCTTTTCTTATCGTTTTCCTCACTTGGCTGTTGTCCTTCAATAACAAATAAACAGCAATACATTTTAGATGATACTCAGTGTGCTTGACTCATGATACTGTAAGATATTTTCTTTCTTACTTTTATATTTCTTTACATATTTACATTTTTCATCATACATATGTACATTTTACACTTTTTATTCTTTAATCCCCATCTGCCAGAGAATGTCAACAGCTCTTCTACAGATGTAGGTAATGTCCAGAGAGCTCAGAGGTGATGATGAGTTGTGAGCTACTGCTGCTGAGTCTTGAGTCTTCCACCCTGTCTTCATCGTCTGCCTTCGGCACATGCTGTATATACTTTTGCAAACTAAGGGATATGTATATCTGACAGCTGATGACACAGTAATTCTGAACTGTCTCTGTGTGAAGGGATTTAGTACCAGATAACCAAACAAACATATGATATCCCCGTCATCAGTTCAGCAGTTCAGTTTTCTCAGGGTACATTGCTCTCTTGCCCCTCACTGGCATATGATATCTTATTTCCTTCCAGTACTTGAAGGAAGGAGAGAGCGGTGGCGACAGCCGCGTGTCCTCTCCACCCTTCTCTTCATCCCCTCCCGTCCCTTGTACATGTCTTCCACCTTCGCCTCGGTTTTAGGCTCTTCCACCAACACACGGCGCCCTGCTTCTTCCTCAAGTGACGCACTGACTCTGGGAAGAGAGCCAGCTGAGCCGGGGTTATCTCCTCCAACTCAACCAGAATCACCTGTAAAGCAGTGCTCGATTTAGAATTAGGGTGTTTTTTATTTGAGCATATGACAGAAGTTCAAATGTTCAACCTGATAATTGTTCAACTATTGGCTCTTTAGCTGAGAGACATTCCACTTCCTTCACCTTCATGTCTTTAACTTTGTCTGTTTTGTGCTGGGTGAATAGCCATAACAGCTCTATGTAAGCTAGCTCTATGTCTAGTTTGTGAAGATAAAATCAGAATATGCATTGACAAATCTGTTTTCTCACCTTGAGAGATCTCTCCACCAGCGCTCTGTGCATTGCTGCCACACACTCCAATTGCTGCCTTGTGTCTTGATAGTCTTCGTTAATGCCATCAAAACTGCTGTCTTTGGTCTCACTTTCAGTACCGTCACTGTTATTGCTGTTCTTAGAGATGTTGTTGTTATTAGTGCTACTAGTGCTGCTCGTGTGTCTTTTACTGGTGAAAGTTGAGGCGGTATAGAGGAGAAGAAGGCGACGACTGGCTTGTATGTTCTCTTCCACCGAATCCATGACGGCTGCAGGAAGGGAACAGAGAATGAAGAGACACAGTGAAGTTACGTTAGAGAAACATGAACTTTATAAGTGATGAGCCCCGACTGGTTGTTTTGAAGATTCAAATGCTAAAAATAATGAAACCCACTTATCCAGAACAGTGGGCAGCCTTTTGTTTGCCAGATTAATGTGTTACTTCTAGATAAAAATACAGTAATTTCCTGGGTACCCAGTAAAACCAAATGAATGTTATGCTCTACATAAGGTTTTCATAACAACTTGAATGGACGCTTGTTACCCCCATATCTGAAGCATGTAAAACTACAGAGTTGGCTCTGCCATGCAGGTGGCTTACCCTGGCCAGGGAGGCAGTCACGGCCTGCTATAAAGAGTTTGTAGCCACAGGCCTTTTCCAGCACTTCAGGCAGCATGTGAATGGCAAAGCTCTCCACTCCATCACTGTATCCGACCGCACCGGGTGGAGGGAATGCCACATATGCATCATACAGCTTCCCGTCCAAATCTGACAAAGGAAAAAAAAAGAAGAAGAGCTCATTAAGTATATTTTCAGTGGACAGGCGAGGAAAATGCTCTAACCTCAGGTGTATCAATTGACAGAACGTCTTAGAACAATTGCGATGCATGTGCCAGTACAGGTCTGTATAAGTCTGTCAAGATAAGTTAAGTCTGCACACATGACATGCCTTTATTCTTACAAGCAAGTTGAAGTGTAGATGCATGTCTTGTTGTGTAGTATGACAATCGTATTTCTCAGTTTAGCAGTTTCAGCAGAGACTAATTGATCTGCTCTGTTCATCTCAACTACCATTACTACCATTACCAGCTAACCGCCTACACGAGACTGACTGCAGTGTGGAATCCACACGCTGTTCGTCTTCAGTGATTTCACTTCCCTAAACCAGTGCAACAGAGTAAACAACACAAATGAAGAGGTCATTTCAGCGTGCAGTCTTTTCTTCAGTCTGTTAAATGTATGATGAGACGAGCCAGTAATCTGTGGCAGCCGTGCATGTAGTGTAACTAAACACATTGGCCACTGAAATGGCCACATCTGAGGCTTGATTTTCTTTTAAAGTGTTGAAGATCGACAAAATGTTGCGTTACTTAGCCTGTTGAACTGCAAAATAGTGATGCTTCACAACAGGCTACTCCACAAGAATCTCCATTTTCTTTTTCTTTTGTTGTTTTGTTTTTTTATATCTGTTGCTAAGTATTCTTGTGTTCTCTATGCACCGATGAACATTTTCTGCCCGAATTTTCTGGTTGACTAATCCAAGATGGATATCCTTTGCCATGCTAAATACACACTTAATTCATTTAATAAACTTTGAGGACTTGAAACCATTAGGCTTCGTGCAAATGGTTAACATACAGTCCTGAGTGTTTTCCTATTGCATAATATGTAGATGCAATTCACTGGAAATAACTGCAGGCAGCCCTGTGGTTAGCTTGTTTCCTTTGTTTGACACATGCAGTCAGGTAAGATATGCGGCTTGAGAATTTGTTACTTGTGATGCGTGGGTACTGTTTGTGTGCTGTAAGGTCAGAGCGTTACTGTTGGTTTTTCCATCTTGAAGCGCTGTGGGTTTATTGTAAGAGCATTATTTGTGTGTGCTGACATTATCATCACACTGTACTGTATGCTGTATAAAACCAACAGACAAAAGGAAGAACACGAGTAATTACATGCCTGCTGTAAAATCTTACCTTTGTTTGCATAGAGGAATGGGAATGTTCTCCTAAACAACAGCACAATGTCAACCTTAAAAAGGTAGTAGATGATGACACCGATGATAAAGAGTAGCGTCACGCCACCAAACACCAATCCAATGGGAAGTATGATGTTGGGCTCTATAAAGATGAACATTACACATACCAGACATACAAGTTTAGGCTGTGTTATCCATATGTTAAAAACAGCTATTTATAATTGTGGTGTATTGTCCATTGGGTATCAACAGATGATTAGCTGCTCGAAAACTGATAAATGTTTAATAATTATAGTCATTTATAAAGCAAAAATGTCTTAATCTTCTATCATGACCTTCTTATCTTCCATATTCTTCTATGTGTTACAAGGGTTTGCACTCTTAGCTGGATAAAATCAATGTGAAGTGTGAACTTGGTCTCTGAAAAAAGAATCCTAAAAGTTGGCTACCAGACAGCTCAAAAATAATAAGCATCATCATTTTGATATAAAACAACTGAAGAGAGTTTCGCATTTAGGATGTTCACTCTGTGTTTTTACCTGTTGGCTGCAGAGTAAAATAACACTCAGGAAAGCCCCTGGGACTGTATGCTCGACAAGTGTAGTTGACGTTGAAATCCTCCTCCCTCAGTTCAGAAAAAATCAGCATTCGCTCCAACCACATGCCTTTATGAGGAACATCCTGGCTCCACTTACTAAGAAAAGTAACAGGGAGTCGTTGTCAACTCCTCTGGTGATGAAAATCAAAACTTCACATACAGTGATTTCAGCAAAGTTGGGGCTAATGATTAAGGAAACATGGAATTTATATCGTTGACATTCTGACACACTTTCATGCTTCTCATTTGTCGTACCCCAAAAGCATTTACACTTACCGTCGTTTTGACGTGTGGACTCGGTCAGAAGGGTACTCGAAGATAAACTCGTTTCTGGCCAACCAAAAGATATCAACGGCCATCCCTCCAACACCTGGCACAAACACTCGGCACCTCTTGGTGAAACTGGATCCTAAACGGGTGCACAAACAATAACTAATAAGTTACTGTAAATTGCTGTAGGTCTCCTCAGACCCTATAAATAATATATTATAAAAATGAAGCTTCAGGTCTCATGAACTCTGCGGAGTGTGATTGGCCCCCAGACCGGACTTTGGACATGCCTGGTGTAAACTTATCAATGCTACAGTCATTTTATATTAATCAGAATCAGAATTACTCTATTAGACATGTTTGCGTACAGGAAAATTGACTTCAGTGACATGTTGCTGTCTGTCTGTCTGTCTGTCTGTCTGTCTGTCTGTCTGTCTGTCTGTCTGTCTGTCTGTCTGTCTTCCTGTATATACATATATATGTAAACAACAGTAACATTTATAGACAACAGTTAACAGTAAAAAAAAACATATTTACAGAGTACATCATGAAATGTGCTCTTGTATTAGCTTACTCTGCAGTACCCACAACGTTTTGTCACTGAAATGAATAAGGACTTGGAGGCTGTGTTCTAAAAAACAACAGTGCAACTCAATTCAACCACAAATCACAATATTTCTCAGAATATGTTGCAAACAGGAACTCACCTATTTCAGCCTTGATTACGTCATTTGCCGGTTCATGCACTTGTGGAACCAAAAAGTACTGCTCTGCAAAGGCAGACAAGATGAAATACAGTAAGAGAGGTTAAGGTTATCTAATCACGAGAATGTACTGTATCTGAAATGATACCATGGAGTTACTGGCTCTTTTTGCAGCTACTCCCACGTAACGAAGGGTCATGGGAATTGTTTCCACCTCTTGTGAGCCTTGTAACTTTTGTGTTGCTTGCTAGTGCTGATGTGTAATGTTGGTGATTTAGAAAAGTGAAGTTTATTCCACTGTAGGAATGACACAGTGTCATGTAGTGGACAAACAGCATAATATCCTTGTCTCATTCTTTTACAACACTGAAATTAGCCCAGCTGTATTACTTCATATTCTTACTCAAGTACATCGGTTACAGACTCAGGTTCCTGTCCTTACTTTAGCTCTCTCTAGTGGTTCACTGTCATAGCAAATAAGAATCATTTTCGAACCAGAAACCAGCCTGTTCCTGTTCTAGCTCGTATGACAGCCCTGTTAGTCTCCAATCTTCCATATTCATGTTATCGGACCAGATTTTTTTTTTTTTTGCTTCAACTCACCAGTGTAGGTGTGAAAATAACTGCACTATATTAACCCTTTGCCCTCTTAGCTGATTTTCTCTCACCTTAAAATCATTATTTCTAACCTTGTCGGTGGCCTTATTTCCTATTCATTTTGCAATATGTCCTATTGAAACTGATTTCTTGTATGTTTTCATGGAAAACATGGAATTTTCTAAATGACCCCAAAGTTTGAACGGTAGCGTATAGATATCCTTCACAAACCTTTGACTGATGCGTGGATGGTCTCTGAAATGGATCCTGTTGTGCCACCAAGAGTGAAGGTCAGAGTACAGGTATAGGAGCCATTGTCCTGAGGTTTCACATCAGCAATGTACAGTGTGGTTGTATCGCAGGTGTACCTGTCTGTCCCGTCAACTATGGGGTCACAACCCTAGATGAGGAAAGGAAACACACAACAGTCAGGCTTTTTATAATGACAATACGTAAAAAAAATGACCCTACTTTTTATGTAGACAAGCAACATGGTTAGAGCAAGTGTTGCCTGGTAAGCAGAGTTAAGGAGGCCTAGAGCCCACTGGGTCATATGTTGTTTCAACAGAATCCTTAGACCATGTCTGTGAAAATAGCTAGATTCAAGGATTCAAGGATTCAAGGAGTTTTATTTGTCATTACAACACATGTAAACATGGGATGCAACGAAATTGGTTTCCCCTGGTCCTGGAGCAGCCCAATATACAAATATAAAATAAAATATAAAATAAAATATATATATAGAACATAAGATACAATAAAACATAAGATACATAGATCCAATTCAGACTGACTGCTCATTAATTCTAGGGAAAGACATACAATGTCCCCTATGTTTAACAACTCCTACTAAACATTATAGTAAAAATCCACTGGTTGATTTCACAGAAGAAGAACTAGTTTGCATGAGTAATGTTGGCCACTATGCAGCTAAGCTGACAACGAAAAGACAGCCATCTACAGAAAGTTAAACTTTAGTTCCATACAAGAATAGAGCTAGTTGAAAAAGTGGCAGCAGATAGTACTGGATAGCGATCCAGCATTGAGATAAATAATCTTCAATTTGCACAGATGTTGTATCTCATACCCACCACATTTTGCAAAGTGTAGGGTATACTGGACAGCATTTTGGCACAAACCTTGTTTAAGCTAAACTGAGATCTGACCCAGCAAAACTCCTCGCCAGTACAGTATCTCAATTCAACAGTGGCAAGATTTTTTCATAACTCACTCTGTACCACTTGATGGAGGAAGTGATGTTGTAGCTGTCCAGTTTGTTCATAAAGTCCTTCAAAGGGCAGGAAAGTTTGTCAGTGACTCCCTTTGTGACTGTTTGATGCGCTTTCATTGGTCTTCCACATTCTCCAGCAATGCTCTCATTCACCACAAGCTTGGTGGCCTGCTTGTAGCACTGTGTGGGAGTTCTGTTGAAAATGAAGGAGAAAATTCTTGGCAAACTTTTTCTCTCAATAAAGGTATGTTTAAAACAGTGGTACCCTGAAATTTCATTCACACTCCCCCAGGAGTTGCCAAGGTTCAAATCCCAAACACTGGGATGGCAATCTCTTCAGACATGTACTCTAATGTACTACAGTGTAGACAGACACACAAACACAGGACAAACTTTTTATTGATTTGCTACCTTACCTCAGTATGCTCACATATTCCCCGGCGTCGTCCAGTGTTATGTTAAGAAACCACAGAGTCTCCCCGCGTATCACGATTCGACCAGTCTGATTGCTCATTTCTTGGCTTGTCTTTGGGTCATACCAGGTTATATTGTAAGGGACACTTGTGAAGTTGAAGACCTCTGAAGACACCAGGGTGCTATTCAGCATAGCCACATCCCCAGGAACAGAGAAAACCCTCTCAAACTGAAGCTCGTAGTTTTTACAGTTCTCTGTAACACACACAAGAGATTCATTTTTAATAGGAAAAACATATCAGTCATCAGAATACTGTGAATCTGAGTCAGCAAAGCATTCTTTTATATCTTGTCTTAATGTCTTTCTGTCTGATATAAAGCACTTTGAATAGTCATGTTGCTTGTTGTTGGAAGGTACTATACAAATACGTTTTCTTTCCTTCTAATATGATGTCCTTTGCTGGCACTGAAACAGCAGCTCAGGGATTTAGAGCTGCCCAGAGGACATCATGAGTGTCTTCCAGTATTTTTCCACCTCACTGAGATGGAAGTTTCCAGTTATGTTAGCGTGCCACTTGTGGAGCATTTTAGGAAATGCACCGTTTGCTCGCGGACTGTCCAAGATTATAGCCAGCAACGTTCTTTCTGGTCAGAAGCTGGCTTCATTGACGGCTGGATTTCTTTGATACCATCCAAAGAAGCTCAACAGTCTGATTACTGTCACATGGCAGTGTTTGCTTTTTTTGTTCTCCCAAGAATAGCCGGAAATCAGTGTGAGGTTTCTAAAGGGCTCACATCTAGCAGAGACACTGAGGACTGATAAAACAGTGATGCAAGTTGATGCAATTCCACTATATGCCACAAGAGGGCGATATAACAATATGAAATGTAATACTTGCAAAAAACAGGTGTACGTGTTATGTGCGGGTCTGTTTTAAATGGTCTCATAGTCTCAGAGCTCCAGCAGTATTTATACAGAGAAGACTGTTACTCAGTGCTCACCCTGTACAAGTCCGGTACAAATCCCACATAGTCCGAGGAAAAACAGAAGGCTTCTCTGTGTTGACCGTAAGTCCATGGCTGAAAAACACAGATATAAACAACAGTTAGACAACAGAACCACAAGCTGGGGTAACAATACTACTGAAGAAAAACTACAACAGCCTGAGAACATAACAAACAGCTTACTGGAACATGTGTGTCCAGAGACACTGCCAGGGTACACGAGGCTCTAAAACACAATGATCAGCAAAAAGTTTTCTTTCCCCTTTAGGCCAAAAAGAGTGTCTCTCCCTCTTCCTCCTTTCTCTCGTCCTCCCTCTATTCTCTCCCTCATGCATGACAAATGTTCTGGTATTTCAGGAGGCCTCTGATGAAATGCTGCGTAACTCTTTGGAACTGTAGGCACAACATTCCTGAGCGCTGCTTAACTCAAGCAAACATTACAACTCAGGCTGGCCTGGAGCAATCCCTGTAAACCTTCTGGGGAAATTGGTGTCCTGGCTTGTTCACATGTTCACATGACACAATGGCTCAAATGAGAATTTCACACCAAAAGTGAGTGATATTGGTTTTCTTTAACCTTTTTATATCTGAAGTTACCCAGGTTTTTTTTTAAATCACATGTTGTTTTACAGCAAATGTGAAAATTTCCAAATAAAAATATATGTCAGTCCTGCTTTTGTTAATAAAGAGGTGAAAGCATATTTGCACTGAGGTTAGAGTTAGGTTACCACTAATCTCTAAAATAGATATCTGCGCACAAATGCAGAATCAGCCGACATATTTGGCACCGGAAACATTTCCGTTTGTAGTAGTAGTAGTATTGGCCAGCCACGTTTTATCGGAAAATGGGTTACCACATATGGTGACCATACTTTATTGTAAGGGCCAGGTTGCATTTGAACTTTCTGATAGAATTCTTTCAGGAATATATAAATATTTTTGGTATTTAATAGCTTTAGATGTTTGGTGTTACAAACATAATGTGGTCATAAGAAAAGATTCAATACCTACCCATACCACATACTTTTGTTACGAAATGGCAATAGGAAGGCGCTGAAACTGAGTAAATCTTAAGAAAGTAGCCAAAAGGCCATATAAAGAAAAGATTGCTACACTGTAGGAACTTACCTCGCTACAAAAAACTAAAACATGTCATGACTGTAGACTGTAATTAAAGTATGTGACTAAAGCTGGTAAAAGACTGATATATGTAGGTGTGGATTGACTCAGCTCACTGAACAGAACTTATCCTCATCAATGATATGACACATTTTGTTGTACAGCAGGTTTCAGTGTCTGTTTCAGTGTTTCTTTTATTGACCATCAGCTGTCTTGAAGTCATTCCCTAACAGGAGTTACATACGTTCATAAATAAGGGGGCAGCAAAGGTTGTTAGTCAAGTTTAAAGGCAGTGATACACAAAACGAAAATAACTGGTTTGCTTCTCCTAAAAATTCATTCATTCATTCATTTATTCATTTATTCATTCATTCATTCATTCATTCATTCATTCATTCATAAATGTTTCAGAAACATGGTTAAATTACCATAAATTGTAGTACAGTATTGTGTTTGAGCTTAGTGTCAGGCCACAATCAGATAAGAGAGTCTTTGTCAGATATCAAGTGATCTAATCTAAACACATCTGTCACCACAAATTCTGAATGAGACACCAGCATTTCCATCTCAGCATCTCAGCAGTGCTAGTGCTTCACTGACAGTTAGGATATTGTACGAATGTCAGCACAGCACTGTAGGATGTCTGCCTTTTCAAGAAAGCTCAATTAAATTGATTCAAATCATGTTTTTTTTTTTTAAGCTGATTCGGGAGATAATTAAGGGGCAACTGGGGTTTAAGAGGTTAAGGATAAAAGTAAAATCCTCAGAGGAAACACCGAAAACAGGAAGCTGATGGAAAAAGTAGCGATATTGGTCCATCAGTCAAACACTTGTTGCCTCTCAGCAAAGTGCTAAGACAAACAAAAAAACTGCACAGGAAAACAGTAGCAACTAAATGGTGCTGCAGTAAGTACATCAGAGGAACATTTCCGAAACGCAGTATCTGAACTCCCTCTAGCTACAGGAACTGTTGAAGAGACAGATGGAAACAAAGTGTAGCGGTGCACTAGGGGTTTAGTAGCTTGCAGTGCATGTGAAATGCTCTTGCGGTTTTATTCTCACCACCGGTTCAACTTTAGATTTAGCATCTTCTTTTCACTGTTAGTCAAAGGACAGTTTGACTTTGCTCTAAAAGTTATAATCATAGCACCGCACCTATAATGCTGTTCATTTTTGTCTGGACAAAGAAAGAAAATTATTCAAGGTTGAATTTTAGGTCCGGTTCCTGTTCACACTGACATTTTACAAACAAAACAAGAGGAGTAAACACAAAGTTATACAGAGGGATAACAGTTTTTGGTACTTTCCGCATTGGCTTTATTTTTACAGCCATGTAGGTTGGTTTGATAATGTGACATGAAGTGACATAGGATTATGAGAGTTGTTGTTTTATTTTTTCATTTCACCCACTAATGCTGACAAAAAAAATATTTGATGTGACAGAAATTGTTCATGGAGGAGGAAGTATCTTAATTTTATTCATGTTCATCAACTTCCTATCTTCAATCTGACATATCCAATGTATCCCATGCTTAGCAACTAAAGGCATGCAAGGAACATACTGCTACTGGGGAAAAAAAGTACAGATATTTAAGCTGGGATACAGTTGGAAACATTTGGGATAATAAGTAAGTTCACAGCTCAACAAAAAATATGACTTAACATGACTTAGACATTTTTAACCGGCATATTATATCATTAAAAGTTGGAAGATATCTTTTAAAAAACATCTCTTTCAATACACAAAGGGACAAGTTGGGACAAGCCGAGGCAGAGAGGAGCGTGGGAGAGCTCAGTGAGCTGTGGTATGGCGTGCGAGTGACACATGGGAGGCTGGAGATGAACGGAACTGACTGAATCACATGGAGAGTAGAAAGGTTTTTTATCTTGTCTGGAGTCCTATAAGTGTTGTGTAATAGCTTGAGCTGTGATTTAGACAGCAGTGTGTGTGTGTTTTTTTAATGATTAGCAAAGGTTGCATGACAAACATATTTATTATTTCCCTTTACAACTGCTTATCTGAACTTCACCCCCACATATTACTGTAACCTACTCTGCACTTGGCAGGAAACAGTTAGGAAACGAGGTTGTCCTGCCAAGACAGCAGTGTTGATATAATGATGTATTTTTATTTTATCCACACCTGCTTTTTTAACACACACAAGTTAATTTGTTTATAGAACATGACTATTCAGATCGCAGATGTGTACATAGAGCATGCTTTTTTAAAGTAAAAGTAAGCAAGAGATAGTGTAAGAAAAGCATATTAGCTCTACATACTCTATGAGCTCTACAATCATTGTTTCCTTAGTTCATGGGCCTGACAGAGAATAAAACAAATTATGGTATGAAGCTTTTGTAAAAAGTTGTTATACAGTGTGCGGTTATAAAGCAGGAAAGGAGTTTTTAGGTCATGGTCTAACCATATGTTGTTGATTTATATAAAAGCCCTTAGTATAAGCACCTGTGTTTACCCTATTATGTCATGTTCAGATGGCTACTAGGGTCTACTGTATTTAAATAATGTAACTGTGTCAGTTTTTTAAAAAACATATCTACCGCTACTTTAGCAGGTTTAACTCAAGCTGAAAACTTAAACTGAAAATTGACTTCATGTCCATGCCATGTCTGGATCTGGCAGCTCAAGCTGCTCTGTGTAAATAGACAGCCATCAAAAATAGAACAGCCGTGTAATCTCTGCAGACTCAAGAGGAGAGCCACTTCTGGGACCCTTTGGAAACGGACCAAGCTGCTTCCGGTGTAGTTTGAAACATTGTCTAGGAATGACTGGTGCAAAAATAGCTGTAGTAGACCTGCTGTAATTACTGTTGACTTTTAACACAGTATCCGTCACGTTCAAATTAATATTAATATACGGCTAATGTTACCTCAGTTCATTAGCCGGGCTGCTGCACTGTGAACTTAGAGCACCATGGGAGGCTTAATGTTTGGACCACAGACATGTTGGACCATCGAGGAGGAGGAGGAGGTTGGCTGAATGTTTTTGAGAATGTTGAGTAGAACCTGGAGAATATAGAGCAGATGATCCTGGGAATCTTCGCCATAAAGAAGGAAGGCACAGAACCCATAGATGATGTGGAAGTGTCTCATGTACTCACTGGACTTTACTTTCTCGAACAACCTAAAGTACACTTTTGAGGTTCTACAAAATTGGATGGCAAACGTAGAGAAACAAAAGCTCAAGTGCCAGAGAACAAACAGTTTGAAGGAACAGTAATGGCCAGTTCTACACTGGCTGTTCAGGGGCTTGTTTCCTCTGAAGGATGTGGTTCACGAAGTACACATTAGCTACCTAAATAGATTTTATTGTCTAGGGTTTGGTTTTAGATCGTTCTTATCTGGCCTTGGTCTGGACTCGATCTCGCCCTACGTTGATCTCAACTCTTCAAAGTCTCAGCCTTATCTTGGTCTTGACATACTGGTCTTGGCCATGACAAGTATCTGCAAGTTTTGAATTAATTGTCAATGAGTTGTCTCCTACAAGACACAGAGTGTCAGAGTGTTTGTGAGATTGTAAGAATTCAGGTTCATTTGACAACGTGACATGTCGTAAACGAAGATCAGTGTTGTACAAAGTGCTTGCATGACAGATACTGTTGGGAAATGGGCATCACTAACTGAACAAATTTGTGCAATGTCATCACTACAACAAACAGACAGAGAGGAACAAGTGTCCATTTCTTTCTGTTTGCATACAAATCTGCTCAGTCGTGCAAACTTTGTCCATCTGTTTGTGGAACAGCAGTTGCAACACAGGTTCAAGAGTTATCACAGGTCCAAGGTAGCAAAAACATGAACCTACAGAATGATAAAACCACTTGATAAACAAGTTTCTGTTTCTGTTTTCTTATGCTGGCAATGACATATGTGATGAATATTTTCTAATATATATATTTTGTAACATATATAATTATTTTAGCTAATGTTATAACGTGTTTTTGGTGTGAAAACAGTACAAGTATGAAGCAGAGTAATGTTACAACAATGTAGGATGCTGTAGATACTGGAAAATCCTCACATTAAAGGTTAAACTGAAAAAAAAAAAACAGTTAAGTGGAAAGTAACAATAGCAGTGATTTAATGTGAATGCAGCCCACTCAACTGCAGTGGTGCTATGAGTCATTAAAAACATGCAAATTCAACTGATGATTCACCGACAAACGACAAACGTGAGGTGACAAAAATGTACTTTCACCTGCTGTTCCTCTAAGCAATTCACACTGAACGACTAATAGAATGTGTAAGAAGGAAACAACTGTAAACTCCTGACATGACAAACCCTCCCACACAGCCCAAACTTCATCCGGTTTCTCCCCCCAGCACCGAAAATGATTTGAGATTTTATCATCCCAATTCATGAATACCCATTTCGACATTGTTTGTTAGTTTTAAGAAATCTATTGTTTTTTTTTTATTGTTTTGTTTAACAATGACCATTATAAGTTAAACTAAAATGACATCTTCAAATTTTTTTGTTGTTTTTTTCCCCCCAGTCAACACCCAAAGATATTCAATTTACAGTGATATTGTGGCTACAACTAATGATTATTTCTTATGATTGGTTAATCTGCTTAATTTTAATAATTCGCTGTTGTTTTGTCTATAAAAGAAAATATAAAATCTGAAAATAGTGAAAAATGCATAGCACATTTTATTCAGGTGTGCCATAACTTTTTTTTATCCAACGATAAGTCCAAGGCCCAAAGACTTTCATTCTCATGAACAATGGATTTTTTTTTTCAAACAATAAGAATTGCTTGATAAAATGTGTTTTAATGTCTAATCATTCCAGCTCGAAATGATAATGAGAGAAGTGACTGGAGAAGCGGGAACAATGCAAAAGCATATTGGTTTGATGAATTACTAATGATCAATTTTCATCCAACCACTGATCAATCTAAACTGAACGTTAATGAGTTTGGTATGAAGCCAAATCTCCGCTGGGCACGTCTCTGTCATGTCCCTGCCACGACTCTCTTTTAGTCCGTTCTCCATGCAGCTGTTTCTCTTTTGGCTGTTTTAACATCTTAAATGTTAAATTAATTTGGTCATAAACTCCTCCACATAGATCTACAGCTCTGTTCATCCTTAAAATAATTCTGGGCGATATTTAATCCATTTAAAATGTCTGCAAAACTAAATGGAACATGGCTTAGACCTGAAGTCAATTTGATTTTGGGTTTGATTTCAACTCAGCAATGTTCGACCAACACCTCAAAATTTCAGATGAAAGTAGATGACTTAACAATAACCTTCAGATACTTTCGGGAAAGAGGGCACGTATCAGCTATGTGCAATACAGCCATGTTCCTAGAGTGCTAAGCAAAGCAAAAAAATGCTTTTTGAAGGGGAAGTGAATGTGATCCCAAATGATAATGGAGAACTGAAACTCCTTAATGCATGTTCTCAACATGACATTTAAGAGAACTTGCAGCAACTTGACTGACATGACTGACTGACATGACTGGCCCATCAACAGCATGCCAGTCACACTACAAGTCAGAGCCGGTAAAGCTTCTGTATCTGAGCACATTTTCAAACAAGGTCTTGCAATGAATAAATCATTCTACTTTATGTGTAGGCGAGGGTTTTCAATATGCTTTGCTGAAAGGAAGCCACAAACATGAGGACTATATCTGGTTCTCATGTTCTGCCTCTGAAACTGTTTTTTTTTAATCATGTCTGAGAAAATATCTTTGAAATTAAAGATGCAGCACTGCAGACACTGGATATTTTGACATAAAGCAGGAAATACCACTCTGCTGGACCATTAAAGACAAAACAGTGTGGGAATATTCTCATATAAAAGACATATTTCAACTCCTAAGTGAAAGGAGGAAAACCACAGCTATTATGCTAAAAATATCCTTCCAAGAGCTGTTGGCATGATCAGTACAATCTTTTAATTTAGATTGATGGGGGAAAAGTTCAAGCCTTCACCCTGTGGTAGGTTATCAAAATACATGACTCATTTAGAGCTAAAATGGTATATCGATGGGAGTTAGCCTTACTACAGTGGAGCATGAGAATATGACTTTCATGAACAAATACAATGTTTTGCACTGGGTCAAAAAGTATACTTCTCTGTAACGAACACGTTTCTTTGGTTTTGTGGTCGGGTGCTCTATGCTGGCAGTTCATCTCTGTTTTTTCCAACGTGTCTGATTTTTTGAAAAACTACACAAACCTGAAATAGTCTGTGCAGCCTATATACTGTACTATATGAATATATTGTCAATGCATGCTGCCAATGCCGTAATTTACAGTGGGCAGAGAGAAAAACAAACAAACAAATCTTGTTTAACAGAACATTCTAGGATCTAGGAGGCACGTGAAGAGTGCAGACCAACACTGAAAGTCCAAAATGCACCTAAAGGAATCATTTGACAATGATCTGTCTCTTTTCTTAAAAAATAAAATTAAAAAAAATAATGAAATTTGACAGCATGTCACTGATTTTACGTACATTTCTGTTTGTCTATAGTAGCAAAGGAGCATCATCACTATTATCTATACAAATGAGTTATCTTTATGGGATACACAGATGTCTATAATATAGTGTGAAAGGTGGTGTATATCCTTTGTAGTAACAATTACAGGACACTTCTCTATATCAGTAAACATGCAACCCTGAACAGTGTGTTCCTTGCAGCTTGAGTAGCTGTCCTAACAAGGTAAACAAGTGGGTAGCTGATCTGAGGCAGGTAGTTGTATTTGGCTCCAGTGGCAGTGTTGATATTACAAAATTAAGAGATAAAAAAGAGAACAAGATATTATATTGACTCACCTCAGAGAAAGCGACACAGAGGCACCGAACAGATGGAGGAAGGATGAAATAGTTTACACACCACAGCAGAGAGCTAACAGAGGAAAGCTCACCTCTGACCTTGCGTGCAGAGTGGAGTCTGAACCATGCAGCTCAGCCAGTGACTCAACAGCTCTGTCCCACCTCCATGGGACGATAGCACAAACAACACAAAGGGCAGGAAGAGTATGTTTTCATTGCACCTCTCAACTCTGTGTTCACCTTCCTTTGCATTTCAACACATAGTGTAACCTTCCTCCAAAGCTGACCAAAATAACTGGTGACTGTAACCTCAGCATAAAATGTCTTATCCTAACCTAAACAACAATGTGTGGACCCTAACCGAAGTCATGTAACCATGAGTTCAGACCACACACACACACACACACACACACATATATATATATATATATATATATATATATATATATATATATATATATATATATATATATATATATATATATATATATATATATATATATATGTGTGTGTGTGTGTGTGTGTGTGTATATATATATATATATGGTCTTGCAGAGGTATGAGACCAAACCTGGGCTTCCCCGCTGTATTGAGGAATCCCCAGGAGACATAGGCATTCATTCATTCATTTATATATGAGTCAGTCCCCACCAACCACAATCCCTGACTGAATGTCACTTTTTTCAAACAGGATGCACTGCGGAAAACGTGCACTACATTCATAGCCACAATGTGGCAGTTAGAAAACAAAGCGTGACAAGCAAGCCCCCTGCTCCCTTTTCTGCATGGGTAGCAAAAATGCCGCCCCCCCCACCCCTAGGAAAAATTGTCACAGGGCCACAAAGTGGAAGTGTCACAAAATAATCCCTAATCTCTATAGGTAATTTCCCCATTCATGACAACTTTACTGAGTCTGATTTTTTTTTCTGTACAAATGATATTAAGGCTTAAAGTTATGCATAATAAACAGTGGGGCCACTTTGATTAACTAGTGGGTGCTGTCACAGGGGGCTTGTTGGAATACCCAGGCTTCATGCAGCCCGCCTACAAGCCACTAACACTCCACGTCTTTGCCCAATTTTGGATTACTGTGTGATGCTAGCAACAGTACTGCCAAGACAGTGGCAGCCAGAGCCACCACATTCTGAGCTTCACAAACACATCACAGATCATCGACCATGTTTGGCACTGACCACCGAGTGAGAATTGTGAGGTCAGACTAAAATCAAACGTCACGTTTCTAAAGATCTCGAAGATGGTTTTCTGCCAGGACTTTTGTCTGCTTCCCCAAAATGATCTACATTTGGTAACACACTCACTGTGCATAAGTACAACACCAACAACACCATTTAAAAACACCGGAACTATCCCTTATTGAACATGTTTTTTTAGGATTAATTGTGTGCAGTGTGTTTTGGGGAGTAAATGTGAATGGAAACACTACATTAATTTTTCAGTTTTTCCTTTTTTTTTCTTTCCTCTTTTTAATCCAGAGCTTGATCCTATGAGGAAAATTTTGTTAAAAATATCCATACAAAGTTAATAAATAGTCATAAATATGGAAAAGTAAATGTTGTTGAAACTACATCTGTTTCTTTAATGGAAGGAATCCTCACAAGTTGGAAAAAAATAAAAGAAAATGTGCTAAAGCCACTCTGGTCGTAACAAAATCCTTGACAAAAACACAACAGAGTGCACATGTGGAGCAGGCTGTCCTGTCCTGTAGTGTTGTAAGAGACAGTAATGTTAGGGATTTCGATCATACAAAGTTTGAGAATGATCTCAGTTAATACTGTTCAAAACTCACCAGCCTGGTGTTACTCTAGCCCAAAGCCTTTACAGGTCACATGAAAATCCTGTGAAAACATTTTTCTTTAAAAAAAAAAAGGAAAAAAAAAGAGAAAAACTTAAACCTAATCTCAGACGCATCCTCTCTGGCTTTGACTTCCTCTTTTGTGGAGAGTTCAGCGCATGTTGCAATTTCCTTTCCAAGGATCTTTTGAAAGCCAACATGTGTCCTAATCTGTTGAGCAATAACTGGGAGGAGAGCTGCCTGGATCATGCTGTTGCATATGATTCACACCAGACACTCAGACCTCTTACACGTCCCTTTGAGCTCCTGTTTTATTATTTGCTGGTCAAAAGTCAGTTAACTTAACAATACTGGTAATACAAATCTGCTCTTTGTTCCACCCTGTTCTGCAAGAGCAGCAGGTTTTACTCCCTGTTTTCTCACATACTGCTGGTTTATATAACAGTCTCATTGGAGGCTTCATTTAAAACACTGTCATGTTGAGACCTCTAGTGGGTGCACAGAATAAAATTAACCAGTTCTTGACCAGAAGATCACATTTGTGAAATCAATACCAATTTAAGTCATCACTACTTTAACCATGAAACTGTGTTTAGTGTAAATAATTCCTGCTTTGTCTGATTTTGTTTACTAATCACTTTGTGGAGTTGTATATGAATAACCAGTGTTATACCAATGACAATATAAAGAATGGACCGGGTATGCGTTTGGAATGTGTAGAGCTTTCTGAAACATGACTGTTGTCACTCATCGGTTCCTGAAAGGTGATATACCGTAAACCAAGTTTAGTGTTGTACAAAGTGCTTGCATGACAGAAACTGTTGGGAAATGGGCGACACTAACTGAACAAATTTGTGCAATGTTACAATCATTACAGCAAACTGAAAGAGAGGAACAAGTTCTGTTTGCATACAAAGCTGGTCAGGCGTGCAAACTCTGTGGGAAAGTAGTTACAACACAGATTGAAGAGTTTTCACAGGTCCAAGGTCTCAAAAAACATGAACCTACCTACACGGAAAACCACTTGATAAACATTTTTTTTTAATTTCTCTTTTTTTATGATTGCAGTTATATAAATAAGAGTGGGAAGTAACAATAGCAGTATTTTTGATCTGAATGCAGTCCACTGAGCTGCAGTCCTCATGTGAGTCACTGTAAACAACTGTTCAATTGCTGAACTTTGGTTTTTGCAGCACAGACTGACGTCAGGCTCAGGCGCACAAATTCCTCTCGTAAAAGAAACGTCCCACAGAGCTGTTTTGGTAACTACTGAGATAAAAACGGTGAATTTCGAGCTAAAAGTCTCTATGACTCGGTGACGACTCACTTCCCCCGGGAAAGCAGCCTCCTTCTCGGGCATTAAGAGCCGAGTAGGTCCCGCTGTTTACTGATGATGATTATGTGACGTGATTTCAATACTTGAACTCAGTACTGCGGTCAAGCCAGCCGTCTCTCGATTTCGCGTAGTCAAGCCAGCTGCTCCAACATTTCAAGTGCGCCCTTATTGCCGACTTTATGGCAAACACTTTGAGAAAATCCGCGCTTTGGCTAGCTTACTGCAGCGTGTGGACACTTCCGGTTTTCAAAATAAAAGTTTATTTGAGTGTTAAGATTTTATATATACACAATATTGCTTTGAAGATAAAAAAAAGAAGTCATGTAGCTATTGTGTACTTGAAAGTGTGAATATTACCCTGAATGAGTGCCATAATGCTTCGTTCAATGTAAACCATCACCATTTGCTCAATAAACCCGATTACTGTACGCTGGATCAACCCCATGATGATGCCCTTCCATATGATAATGGTAACACACACACAATTATTATTATTATTATATTACTGTTATTGATGTTGCTTTGAATGTTGCACGGAGAAAAAAAAGGTTTCAACAATAAGTAACATTTTTTAAACACAATCTTTGTGTATGTTATTAACATCTTTTAAAAACACATTTTAACATCTTTGTGTGTTTTTAAACATTTAAATACATTTAAACACATTTTTGTTTTAAAAAAATCTTCACTTTTCAACTTCACACAATTTAACTTTTCAGATGATTTTTTAAAAATGTTCACTCATCCGATGTTTGCAGGCCGAGTAGCCCCAAAAGTTATCGCGCCTTATAATGAACTGAATGTCTTCATCCAGTGTGGCAGAAGAAAGAAGACTTCGAGTTTTAATACGACGCGATGTTTGAGACAAGCTGTATTAAAAGAATATGAAGCAGCCGCGGTTGCAGCTACTGATGCTGCTAAGGCTAAAACAACAGAGTGTGGATCCTGATTGGCGGTTTTTAATGAATGACACCTTTTTTAATGACACCTGTCGACTAATCAGAGTCAGGAGAATCGATTAGTACCACCCACATTCACCTTTGACCCACCTATGACGATCCAGAATGAAGTAAACCCAAAGGTAGTATATCGCACCAAGAGGTCACACTTCACTTTCAAAGACTCTTTGTCTTTATGTAACAACAACATTTAATCAGTGTCTATATAACCAGATCTGCTCTTTATTCAGAAAACCCTCATGTCACATCTACATTTCAGGATCTGGTTATTATAGACACAAATTAAATGTTAAATATAAATATTTCAATATTTATCATCACAGTAACAGTGTTACACACATTAGTAGCTGTAAACACTCAGCATTAGAAAAATACATACGTTGGTTTGGTGCTTACATAAGGAGTAAACATTTATAATCATCACTTTAAAAGTTACATACGTTGTTTTTGGTGCCTGTTTGTTTCCCAGATATATTAGTGTGTGTGTGAATGGGTGTATAAGAGGCATTAACTTAAAGCACTTTGTAGAAAGGCGCTTTATGAAGTTCAGTCCATTTCCTTGTATTAGTTTACGGGCAGATCTGCCCGATCCAATATGGCGGCGACGTGGACGTACGATTCAGCATGGATGCAAGCAGCAGAAATGAGACTCGTCCATAGAGGATGGAGGCGTGTCCTGTCTGCCTCCATGGGGGTAAGGTTCTTCATGCGAGACCTGCCACCGAGACATCCAGTCCGTTTACAGAAACGTTAACGGTAGGTTCACCTCCGTCTTCTCCCCGCACCGGCGTGCCGTTATGGTCTCGTGCTGGTTCTGCTAAGCGCTCGCTGTCTTTAACTGTTTGCAGAGCCTGTAGTGTAGTTCACTTCTCTACCTGTTGTGTACTCCTCTCTGTCTGTCATGTGTTCTTCTAGGTGCCCACCCTCTGACAATGGCCCAGTCTCTCCTCGACACCATGCCCGGAGCCTCCACCGGAACCGTGCTGGTCACGGACCATCTGAATTACTGGGGCGGGCAGCGAGTTCAGCCCCGGCAGCAGAAAGACGCAGAACCGGTTTTTGAACCCGCGACTGGTAAACACAGCAACCAAAAAAATGATTATTAATAATTCCGAGGTTTTTAGGTCAACTGTGCAGGTAAGATTTCTTAAAACAAGAAAAAATAAGCAAGTGAGAAATATCTTTAAAAAAGTGGTGAAACACTCATTTCAAGTACTGTATGCAAGCCAAATAATCTCAGAACTAGCTTTTCAATTCTTATTTCAATTTTTGTTTCTTACTTAAATTGAGTGAAAAAAACCTAAATCAAGAGCAACTTAACAAGATGATTCTTCTTAATTCAAGAGTTATGATTAGCTTCTATCTTAAATCAATACATTTAAAATCATACACAGAGAATATTGTTAACAACATTTATTTGAAGTGCTTGCAGAATAGCTGGATTCCTTACAGTAATTACAATCATTCTAACATAATGTTTGCAAAAATAAACATAAAAAAGTACCTCTGAAACACTCAGGGGTAACAGAGGCTATAACCTCATTATCTTTGATAACATTTTAAATATGAGACAAAAAATACTTTTCATGAACAAAAATAGACAGCAAGTCTTTAGTATGTGTAAAACTTCAAAAAAACAGGGTTCAGGGTAAGGTAAGCACATACGGTTACGTAACAGAATCAGTGTGTGGGCGGGTACTACTGTATTACACCATAAAGGGGAATGGCTGATGTATGAGGCTGGAATGGCTGCAGAAATGTTGCCCATATATGTTCACTCAGAAATCAGGATCTGCACATATATTATTACATTACATTACATTACATTGCATTTAGCAGTTGCTTTTATCCAAAGCGACTTACAGAGGAGGACATAAGCTGAAAAGGTGTAAAATTACTATGAAAGCAGTGAGGGACACGATGAACACACGCACGCACACACACACTCATCGTAATACCTGGTGATGGTACTGTCTTCTCCCTGCAGGCCGTGTCCTGTGTCAGATGGTCCCCTGCGTGGCCGAGGAGGTGGACGAGGCCATTAAGAGCGCCCACGGAGCCTACCTGAAATGGAGAAAGATGGCAGGCATGGAGAGGGCACGGGTGATGCTCGAGGCCGCACGCATTATCAGGGTGAGACGATCCAGATGTTGCGTTAGTCAGTATCATCTATGTTGCACAACATGAACCAGAGCTGAGCTCTGCAGGAATGCAGTGAGACACTTATTGAGAAAACATACACATACACACACTCTTATGGCCTAAAATGAACTTTTTATGGCTGTGTGTGTCCTCGGATGCAGGTGATATTTCTGATCTATCACTGTTGTTGCATAATCCTAACTTTATTTTGTGTCATTAACAGGAAAGAAGGGAGAAGATTGCAAAGCTGGAAGTGATCAACAATGGAAAGTCGATCACTGAAGCACTGGTGGATATTGACATTGCCTGGCAGTGCATTGAATACTATGCTGGCATGGCTGGTACTCTTGCAGGTGGGTGCACCAAATCTTAGTTTTTGCCAACTGTGAGTTTTTTTGTTTTGTTTTTTTTGCCTCAAAGGTTCCAAATCTTGTTTTTAAATTTGTGTCATGTTTCATTCACTGAAGGTCAGCACGTCCAGCTTCCTGGTGGTGCCTTTGCTTACACCAGGAGGGAGCCCCTTGGTGTGTGTGTGGGGATTGGTGCATGGAATTACCCCTTCCAAATCGCAGCGTGGAAGTCTGCTCCTGCTCTGGCATGTGGTGAGTTTGTATGCGTGTGTCTCAGCCATGTATCTCTTGGTGTAGACCAGAACTGTGTTCAGTGTTAAAATCTGGTTGTCTTTAGGTAACGCCATGGTATTCAAGCCCTCTCCAATGACCCCTGTGACTGCTGTCATTCTGGCTGAGATCTACAAAGAGGCAGGGGTACCCGACGGACTCTTCTGTGTGGTGCAAGGTGGAGCAGCGACCGGCACCTTGCTCTGCCATCACCCAATGGTTGCTAAAGTCTCCTTCACTGGCAGTGTGCCAACAGGCAAAAAGGTACAGGCGCCAATGCAGCGCTCTGATTTTAAACTTAATGTCATACAAGCCCAGACAGCCACCACCATGGCAACCACATATTCAGATTTATCCCTAAACAGATCCCTATATTTTGGAGAGACTTGCTCTTGGATGCCTGTCATAACTCTTTTAAAATGTTCCAAACACATTCTCTGACTGCTCTGCTGCACTCAGGTCATGGAAATGTCAGCAAAGGGGGTGAAGCAGGTGACTCTGGAGCTCGGAGGGAAATCTCCTCTGATTATCTTCAAAGACTGTGAGTTTGAGAACGCAGTGAAAGGAGCACTCATGGCAAACTTCCTGACACAGGGAGAGGTGAGACAGACGATCTCCCCGTCAGCTCGACCCAATGCGACACACTCTTTACCAGCGAAGACAGGTTAAAACTCATCTTTGCGTTCATATAGGTTTGCTGCAATGGGACCAGGGTGTTTGTGCAAAGAGAGATCATGCCCCAGTTCCTGGAAGAAGTGGTAAAGAGGACCAAGGTTATCCCCGTGGGTGACCCTCTGCTTGATGGCACACGGATGGGAGCGCTGATCAGCAAGCCACACCTGGAGAAAGTGTTGGGATTTGTCAGTCAGGCCAAGAAAGAGGTGTGTATTAATAATGAGATTAGATAAGAGAAACAGAGAAACCTTTGAATGTGGTGCTGCAGGAGAGTTTAGCACTACACCTCAGGGCATTTCTCATAGTCATATGTCTGTTTTTTGTTTTGTTTTTCTCCAGGGAGCCAAAGTGCTCTGTGGAGGAGAGCCTTTTGTCCCCAGTGACCCCAAACTAAAAGGGGGCTACTTCATGTCACCATGTGTACTTGGTAAGTGTCTTGACGATACACCATCATGTAACCGTGAACCTGTTTTTATATGCACGCTATGTTCCATTCAGTCCTTTCTCCCTGCCACAGATAACTGCAGAGATGACATGACCTGTGTGAAGGAGGAGATCTTTGGCCCGGTCATGTCTGTGCTGCCTTTCGACACAGAGGAAGAAGTTATCCAGAGAGCTAACAACACCACCTTTGGCTTGGCCTCCGGAGTGTTCACCAGGTCAGTAGAGGTCACGTGGGGGAGCACACTGGAGTTTGTCATTACTCAGCAGTCTGTTGAAAGCACTGATCCGCAACGCTGGCGGCTTGCTCTTGAAGATAATGAGGTTACTGTGTTCCATTGGCTGCAGTTGAGGCTTTCCACAGAGCAATACATGTTTGGCAGTTACTAAGCGTGATTCTTTGCGCAATCGTGGTGTCTCAAGCATTCAAGGAGTTTTATTTATCATTTCAACACATGTTAAACATGTGATGGGAACCAGCGCCTCTACTTACTCAACCTCCCGAGGACGCAGAGGCGCCGATGTGCCTTCCTAACCAGACAGGAAGTGTTGGTGCTCCAGGTGAGGTCATCAGAGATGTGTACGCCCAGGTTCCTGAAGCTGGAGACCACTTCCACCGCTGTCCCTCTGTTGTGCAGGGAGGGGTGGGGGGGTCTGCCCCTTCTGAAGTCTGGCTGAAGAGCAGATGAAGCAGAATTTTAACTATGTGAACAAGTTGCATACAGATTGCTGAGTCTTTTTCTGTGTGCTGAAAACCTGAAACCTCTTCCTTTCCTCTGGCTGCAGGGACATCTCTCGAGCCCACCGCGTGGCTGAAAACCTGGAAGCAGGAACCTGCTTCATCAACAACTACAACATCAGCCCTGTGGAAGTGCCATTTGGAGGATACAAGAATTCAGGTGGGATGTTTTATGATTTAAAATGGTCACAATAAACACTCCTGTCACTGTAAATGCAAAGGAAACACTAAACACATCTGTGCTGTGCTTCATCAGGCTTTGGCAGAGAGAATGGCCAGGTGACAATCGAGTACTACTCCCAGCTGAAGACTGTGGTTGTGGAAATGGGCGACGTCGACAGCCTCTTCTAACCTCCTCACAGAGTTTAGACTCTAAAGAAATACACACCCTGATGCCTAACAGCTTATTAAATAAGTATTACGTGTTAGTGTGTGGGAGTAGAACCAAAAGCCTTGGTGAACTGTGAATCAGCAATAAAAGAAACTAAACACTTACTGAAACACTGTTTGACAACACTTTTTATCCAAATAAAATGTTTTCAATGCAGAGTGTTTCTCGTTGTTCTTGTGAATAAGACAGTGATGGACAGGACACACTACATGAATTATTACTGCTTCTGACAGTAAACATGTATTCACATTTTTATAAATATCTAGCTGACGATCTCCACATTCATTTTGCTAATGTGATCATTTGTGACATTTCAATACCACCACATGTCCAATATCTTTTTATAATCTAACTGATACTCAGTGAAGATGCTTTTATGATTACAGGGTTCCCACGGGTGCTTGAATTCCTTGAAAATGCTTGAATTTCAATTCAGTTGTGTGATGTCTATCTCAATAAACCAAGAGAAAACAAAAATGTTTCCTAAGTGGCTACGCGCTTGATCCGATGCCTTTACATGCAGAACTCAGTTATCATACTCGCTTGGTGTTCTGCCGAGAAATAACAGTAGACTACTATCGACACCTGTTGGTGGTAATTAATTAATTGCTGATTTAGCTCTGAGCAGGTGTTTAGATGGCAGGCTGCAGCTCAAACCTGTTGTTTAAAGAAGAAACACTTCTACATCGTCAGTTCAGAAAAGTGTGTTCTCTGGCTTTCAGCTCAGACAGCATTGTGTCATCTGTCATGAGTTTTTATTGAAACTTCTATTAAATACAGTCCAACCTGTCAGCCTGGCAATAAACTCCTGCCTCTTCTCTGTCCACTGAATATATGACAGTATAGTATCTCTGCACACTTATTCGCTGATAAGAAACTTAACTTTGACCTGAACACCAGCTCAACAAAGACTGCATTTGTCTTTCATGTTGAATGTAAGTTAATGTAGGGTGACCAGACGTCCTCTTTTCCCCGGACATGTCCTACTTTTGGGACCTAAAAAAATGTCCGGGGGGATTTTCAAAATCGTCCGGGATTTCGTGCGAATGTCTCAAAACACAATGTATTGCCAATAGAATTCCACTCCGTTCCGTTTTACTCCATTCCAGGTTTCTCTGTGTCGCTCTCAAATTAGTCACGCCCTTCTCAACTTCAGTCACTGCTTTTTAGTCTTGAGTTGCTAGTGTGTTCACAAGCGAAACGGAAGCAGAGCAGAGTAGCACATGTGCGTCCGCAGCTACAATGCCTAAACGCAAGTGCTGGGCTGAAACACTGACATCATGGGTCTCGCCAGCGCTTTATATGGTTGCGGCCCGCTACGCTAAAATTTCAGACCGCAACGGCAATTTCCCCCCGTTACGTTATTTTTAATATAGCGTAAGGGATGTATTCTGTTTTCGTCACCATCGTCAAAAGTTTTTTTTTCCTGTTAGCGGAGCCGGCGGCTGACGCCGTGCTGATCGGGGCGCACGGCGCATCCAGGTGCGCACGAGAAAATCTTCGTCTGGGGGGGGGGGTACAAAAAAGGTGTCCTCTTTTTCAACTACCCAAATATGGTCACCCTACGTAAACTAATACAAGGAAATGGACTGAACTTCATAAAGCGCCTTTCTACAAAGTTCTTTAAGTTAATGCCTCTTATACACCCATTCACACACACACACACTAATATATCTGGGAAACAAACAGGCACCAAATACAACGTATGTAACTTTTAAAGTGATGATTATAAATGTTTACTCCTTATGATTCAGCGCTCAATGCGGCATTTATGTATATATGTCTATGCATTTAATACCCACGCTTTATTTTGAAAACCGGAAGTTTCCACACGCTGCAGTAAGCTAGCCAAAGCGCTGATTTTCTCAATATGTTTGCCATAAAGTCGGCAATAAGGGCGCACTTGAAATGTTGGAGCAGCTGGCTTGACTACGCGAAAACGAGAGACGGCTGGCTTGACCGCAGTTATTTACTGGCTCTGTAACGTCCTATAGCAGTGTTGTAGGTATAGTGTCGTTGGACACTTTACGAGGGAAATAACTGTACATGTACATGTTATACATGTACCTCCGCCATACCGACACTACGGTGAACTCTGTCTGGGAAAGCAGCCTCCATCTCCCGCTGTGAGAGCGGGGTAGGTCGGTAACTTTTAGATGTCTTTGTCACTTTTCACGATTCACTGTGGATCAGGATCTCTGTCACGACAAAATCTTACAGCGTCCATGAGAATAAAAATACAAGGACGATGATGGTGTAGATATTTTTGATCCACAGAGGAATCAGGTGGAAACCCGCTGAAATAAAAAGAGGTGCTCTAGGTCCTTTTGGACTCTAAACGTCTTTATATTTTAAATTATCACTAATATTTACCGTGTTTTACCACATGTCTGCACAATCTAATGTTTACTCCGTTGATCCACTTTATTTGCTTCCATGGCTGTAGTACGTTTCATACCTGGCAACAAGGAGCTCCGGCATGAGCCGTGTAGTTACCAAGCCAGATCAAAACACACAGAACAAAACCCAAACAGACAGTCCGGACATATACTGACTATAGTAATTTATTAAGAAACTTGTATTTCAGTAAAGCATGTTTCCTTAATCTCTGATAGCACAGTTTATTAATTTTAGGATTTATTAATATACAATAATATTGTGCCTTTAAATGTAAGGCAACAGTGATATCTAGTGGTTAGAAATTGGTACTGCAGTGCAAATTCAAAACACTAGCGAGTCGAGAGAGAGAGAGAGAGAGAGAGAGAGAGAGAGAGAGAGAGAGAGAGAGAGAGAGAGAGAGAGAGAGAGAGAGAGAGAGAGGTTACTGTCTAAATCAGGGGTCTTCAACCTTTTTTTAGCCTAAGGACCCCTTGGACGAGAGACAAACAGAACATGGACCCCCACATGTAATTTATTTTTTTAAAATGCGGTTCATATGCGTTTATGCTGATTAAAGGTTCATAATTATTGTTATTATTGTGGCTGTTGTTGATGAGGCTTGTATTTTCTATTATTATTTTTCAGCACAGAAGCATTTAGCTTTAGGATGTCAGGTACCTCACTCATATGATATGATATGATATGATATGATATGATATGATATGATGATGACCTCGGCAGATGTGGAAGGAGTAGCTGTAGGATCTCGAGCTCGAGGCTTCGTTACTCGTTCCATTCTGCTTCACTGATATCAAACTAGTAGCTTGCATTATTTAGTAACGTAACCGATTCATGTTAATTTCACAACAAAGAACAAACTGCTGTCTTTTGCTGGCCATGATATGTTAGACTTCGTCAGTAGAAGAATTTATTTTGTACATACATTTTGTAAAATGTAGCCTATTATTACATATGAATGCTTTCAGTTTACTCAATATTATTTTTTTCATTTTTTAATTCTCACAAATTATTTTAGTGAAAATTGTCAATTATTTTGACAAAAATTGGTGGACCCCCTCTCTCCGGGGCGGTGTTTAGCTCAGTCGATAGAGCAGCCGCCCCATGTACAAAGGCTCAGTCCTTGCCACAGCAGCCCAGGGTTGAACCCCGACCCGTGGCTCTTTCCCGCATGTCATTCCCCATCTCTCTCCCCACATTTCCTGTCACTCTTCAGCTGTCTCTTTACACTAAAGCTCAAAAAGGTTAAAAAAAAAATCTTCTAAAAAAAAAAAATTGGTGGACCCCCTGCAGTACCTCTGTGGACCCCCTAGGGTCTATATTTGGATGAACTGACCACGTATTGAAGAATATTAAAACTTAATAAGGTGACTTATTAACAGCCTTGGCCTTACAGTGGAAATGAAAACAGTTTTAGCAGTGCAGGATATTCGTGCATGGCGTGCAATAGTGATGTGTCGGTCACGAACGATCCGGTTCTAAGAGCCGGCTCTTTGAAGTGAACTACGGGAGCCGGCTCCTCGTTGGGAGCCGATTTATGGAGCCTGTTTTTTTTTCTTCTCCCTGACACTCTCCCTTGTACCTGTTCTCACACATCTTGACCAATCACGTTTGGCTTTCAATTAAAAAAGTGAAGGAAAAAATAGTAGCAGGAAAAAAAAAATTTTTCTCCACTTTTGTTGTAAAAGCCGAACGTAATTGGTGAAGATGTATAGCAGCTTCCAAGGCAGGGGTAACAGACACACACACACATAGCGGTCAGGACAAACACAACAGGAGGGAGACGAGAGACATTATTTATTACTTTATTACACAGCATGCACTGACCAAAGTGCTTTACAATGTCATATTTTTTTATATATATATATATATATATATATATATATATATATATATATATATATATATATATATATATATATATATATAATAACATTTAAAAACATAAAATAATAAGAATAACAATAATAATAACAGCAAAAATAATAATAATAATTATAATTAATAAAACCAATTAATGAAATGTGAGGAGCCGTTTGGGAGCCGATAGAGCCGGCTCCTTATAGTAAGCAGAGCCAAAAGAACCGGCTCTCCAAAATGAGCCGAAATTCCCATCACTAGTGTGCAAGTGAAAGTTAGTCACTGACAGCAGTTTTTTCACTGCCAATCATGTGGTGTAGCCAGCCGAATAGTTTTAGATCCTACATTCCCTGAAGGCAACGTAATAGGGGAAGGTCTCTATAGCCTTTTGGTTGAGCTGTCATGTCATGATTCCACCCCTCTCCGTTGATGCCACGCCCCCCACTCTAGATTTGGGTTAAAAGTCTGAAACTGAAAAAATAAAACATGCAACTGAAAGAAACCTATGAAAGTGAAAAATGAAAATAATTAATTTATTCAAAAGAATTACCAGAGTTGATCATAATTGTATTTAACCTGGTTGCTGTATTTTTCAAAATTCAAGATCAAAACTTTCAAAATTTCAGTTTCAGATTTTATGTTTTCAAGTATAAAACTTTTGACCCTAATCTAGCTCCATAGTGTTGTAGATGTAGTGTCTTTGGAAACTTTTTGATCTTGATGTAAAACGTCATAAGGTCATAAGATGTCAAGGAGAATTCAGAAGGATTTAGGAAGAAACATCTGCAGTGCTCAGAGAATCTGACTGCTTACTGACTTACAGACACTAGGCTACGTCATTATGCGATGGCCAACGTTATTAATGTGAGTCTGTGGTAAAACTACAAAGTTCAAATTGTGCATCTGAGACAGTTCTCCCTATTGTGCTGAAGACACTGCTGCTTCTGCCGATCTAACAGTGGGAGACCAATCTAGTGTGGTTAGTGTGGTGTGTTTTGAAAAACAGATAGTTGTTAGCTTAGCTTGGCTTGGCATAAAGACTGGAAGCAGAGGTGAAATAATAATGAAATAAGTGTACGGGCCGGGTGGAGTTTGGGCACAATCCTGTGCTGCGTTTGCCTCACTGACACTGTCCCATGCCCAAACAAATACCGCATGGCCAAACCCCTCTCCCTCTCTCTCCCGACATACATAAACAGCAACTAGACGGATATAAACATCGGTTGTTAATATCGGCCCAGTTTTACTCATCAATATTAATGCAGATATATTGTGCATCCCTAATTCAAATGTTATCAACAAATCTATTGAGACGCCAGTAATTTTATATAGTTTTCTGTGATAGTCATGACATCATTGTATTTATGTTTATAACATTCAAATATACATATTCTAGAATTCTTATGTAAGGCATGTTACCACGCCAATTTTCCCCGTACATAAATTACCTTCCCAGAATGATTGCTAGGTCTCTCTCTCTCTCTAACTAAAGGTATTTAAAATATAAATCAATAGTCACACACACTTAGTAGAAAAATGATCAAATAAAACATTTTTTATTGATCGTTCATATCTGTCATTTCAAGAAAGAGCCTTCTTGTTAAAAACAGCTCTGTGTTGTTTCATTAAGAACTACTGCAAATTTACCCCATGGTTTATGTTCCTTGAACTGTAAAAAAAAAAAACAAAAAAAAAAAACTTTAAAGCTGTTCTTTTCCCTCATCTTATTATTGTGTGAAGCATTGTTCAAAGCATAACATCTTATTGTATCAGAAAGAAGACATGAAAAAAACCAACATCAGAGCAATAGAAAGAAAAAGAAGAGCAATCTCTAAGCTCTACCTTTGAACAATTGGGGATCACAACAACAGTTTCAATTCCAGCCTTGGATTTCTCCCCCATATAACACAAGACAATTCTAATGCTGGAGCAGAAACTTTTACACAGGAACATTTATCAGGAAGGATGGAAGATGGATGAGCATGAAGTTTCTTTCCATATGGCATACAATTCTGCATAAATACTAATATTGCTGTGTTTTCTCACAGATCCATGTCAGACTTTTATCACAACCCAAATCATTCCAGTTATTGATCTCATTCACTTTGCTTATAATATGAGCACAGTTTTCTTGTATTCGAGGTCCACCACCATTATCAGGCTGTTGACTACGCCAGAACCTAACAACAGGTCAAAAGACAAGACAATAATGACTTTGTTAGTTTGACATGGACACTATTATTTAAGCAATTCTCCAGGGGATGCTACAAATACATAAACAATGTGAGTCAGTGTGCTCCTGGGATGTGTCCCTGTGTGTTTTTAATCAATATTTTCACAATGGATCAAATAAAACAGTGACAAGTACAGAGAATGATAGTAGTTTCCAGCCACTGCAGGAAGGCACAAACAAAGCTAATGACCACAGAGGAACACAGCTCAATTTTACTGACTATTACACTTGCAGCTTTCTAAGGTGATACTGTATGTGAGTGTTGCGATTCCAGCATGTACTGCTGCACTCACGTGGCCAAAAAAAAATCAATAAATCAATTGAAATATGTTTCAGGCACGTGTCTGGCATTGTTTCTTATTTTCAGTATTTTAAGTTTCATCTTCATGGTAAACCATTATGGACTACTGGAACAATATTTTCTAGATGTTTTTATATTTGTACAGTAACGCAAAAACTAAATCCTGTTTCTTTTTCCTTTTTTATTTCAAATAAAGCCTTTAAAGTACCAAAGTGACTGAGGAGTGAGGAGTGTAATGAAACTACTTTGCATTTCTATTTTAACAATGTATGTCAGTTGTTCTGGTCAGGAAAGACTGTTTAAACAGACATTTCTATTTAAAATTTTTAACCATCCTGTTCAGTGACGTATCAGTAAAGTATTATACAAAGTATAAAAATATTGTATGTGCTAACCTTTAAAAAACCCACAATAAAATGAAAAGACCACTGCCTCTTGACAGAAGATAGGAGATAGATGCCTTATTAAAAGGACCACGTCACCATCTGGTGGTATCACTGGGTAAAGTTGAGTTGTTTGATTGTGCCATACCATGCCATGCCCTGAAGGTGGATTTCAATTCAATAGTTCTAATTACACAATGATTTCATTATGAATATAGTATTATTTCTGTTTCTGATGATTTTCAACTCAGGCCTAGAATGTATATACATTTCATTAATAGACATCCAGCAGTATTTGTATTTTTGTTTATATTCAACCAAGGGAAAGCTCATTTCTGCCTTACTTTAGGGTAGTTGAATTTCCATTAATCCATTTCCAGGTGCCCTCTTTGACTTTGTCAGTCAAACCAATCCAAGCCATGGTTCCTTCCTTAGTGAAGCCAGAGATGAAGGTCTGTTCAATAAAGATAACAGAGAGTCACAGTGTTTATATTAGTTTTAATAATATTATATGTAAATATATTGTATTCAATATGTTAAACAAACAGTGTGAATTGAGCCATATTGATTGATTAAATACGATGCTTTGTTTACGTAAAGAAATGTTTTGTCAATTTTTTAAAATGGATTTTCATTTAATTTACAATAGATATTTAAAGCCCCTTGATAATACATTATAGCATCTTGGGTGGTGATCCTTTTCATCTTATGCCAACAGCAGAACAGGGTTGGTGCAAAATTTGGTTCAGACATTTATGGTGCCCAGATGATTGATCCTGCTGTCTTTACTGATCCTCTAAACCTTTCCCATAGAAACCAAGAGGTTTATTTTTTTGTGTCTTTATTGACATATCTCAACAACTAGATAGTGGATAGTGGTTACAAAATCACACGCATACACACACACAATACCTGTTCCACAGTACTGCCAATGACCACCAGATCTGCTCCTCTCTTTCTGCAATCATCTCTGGCCTTTTGCCAGGAACCAGAATCATTGGAGTGGAGATAACAGGCACAGCTGAACTGGGTCCATCCAGCAGGACAAATATGTCCTGTAAGAAACAATGACACTTAAAGATGAAAAAAAAATCATGTCATATCATGTGAAAGTATTTAATACACATGCCAGATCAATTATTTGGTAAGGTTTAGGAAAAGATCATACCGTCCACCCCACCTGTCCTAGTGAGGATTTTGACGCTCTTTATTCAACTGCTGGTATTACACTTTTATACACACATGTACTTGTCACATGTAAACAAGGCAACATGATACCTTGGATCGGTGGTTAAAAAGACAATAGCATTTCTGTTTAACTTCCTTTAAAGGAATTCTAAACTTTAAAAGCCCTCTTTAAAGTTGAAGTTAAACAGAATGGTTATTGTCTTTTTAACTTTGGTTTTGTTGTCTCGGTGGCTTTGAAGCACAGGTTGGTAGCCTGAGTTAACCAAATATCAAGATAACAAAGTAAAAAGAGTCGTGGAAGGAGATTTTAAAATACACAAATAGAATGCACAATTGTCTCATTACTAGAAGGTTTCACAAGATTGACAAAGTCCATGTGCAGACTTAGTTTTAAAATCCACAGCTAAGCCCTGCCTTCTCGTAACCAGATCTTGAATCAGGTCATGACACCCTGGTAGTTCAAGATATGTGTTATACAAAATGTGGCACATTGGATGCTAAACATTTTACTGTGTAAACCAGTGTGAATCGCAGACAATGCTCCACAGCATACATTTTGCAGAAATTAGACAATAGACTGCCGTGTCTTTAGCATGTGACATAATGTTTTTGTGCACTGCCCACACATACTCAGCCTGTTCAGCTCTTTAGCCAGTTCAGTGAGGCTAGAATTCAGCAGACGTTTCTCTTCAGTCATGGAAACAGACTTGTTTCCACTGGCCTGGAGAAGCTCAGTCAGTTCGGCTTTGATATTGGAGAGTTCTGCAGCTGAACTCTGTATGGAGTTATAGTCTGTAACAGTAAAAAGAGTCGTGGAGGGAGATTTTAAAATATACAAATAGAATGCACAATTGTCTCATTACTAGAAGGTTTCACAAGTCCATGTACAGACTTAGTTTTAAAATCCACAGCTATGATTAAAAAGCCCTGCCTTCTTGTAACCAGGTCATGACACCCTGACCGGAGATTTCACTCAGCAGTACGTGAGTGCGCATGCGCATCTACATCCAAAACAGCGGTTGCTATGGTGATCGGTGCACGATCGGTACCATGCAGCACCAGAAGTCGCATTAATGTTAAGAAGTATTATATTTATTATTGGTGAGCTTCAGTATAACAACGTTATTAAAAATAATAAATTATTACATTCTAAAATTGTTGGTCGTCTTTAAAAATACACGCATTTATTTGTATTCAGTGTTAAAAAAATATTATATGGCTCTCGTGGAAAGACATTTTAAAATATGTGGCTTTCATGGCTCTCTCAGCCAAAAAGGTTCCCAAAATAATTAGATGCAACATCCCATGTGATACATATATTTTTGTCTTGTTTTTGATTCAACTGTTCTCTTTTTTTTTTAACACCAAAAATAATTGTTATTATTTATTAACTGGACCTTCTTCTTCTTCTTCTTCTTCTTCTTCTTCTTCTTCTTCTTCTTCTTCTTCTTCTTCTTCTTCTTCTTCTTCTTCTTCTTCTTCTTCTTCTTCTTCTTCTTCTTCTTCTTCTTCTTCTTCTTCTTCTTCTTTTCTATGCCATGTCTTTTGAGTGATGACTCTCTTTTAACACAGAGGTCCATACATGTACAGTACATAAATACAATTTGTTGCTGCTTCTCAATAAATAAATTAAAAAAGAAGCTAAACTGCTACAAAGTGTCACTTTCTATATCTGTGTCACTTGGATGCTACATTGCAGGGCACTTAGAGACAAGCATTCACACTGACACACATCTTTGGGCAATTTAAAGTCACCAATTAACAAACTATTAAGTTAACTAGGTGCATGTCTTACATGCCTTTGGACTGTGGGAGGAAGCTGGAGTACCTGGTAAGAACCCAAACACACTGGAAAAAAAAAACTTAGTAGTAACCAGGTTTATGCATTCAATATTAATAAAGCCTATTTGTTTGCCCAAACCCAACAGCAAAAAATGAATGCAGTCATTTTGAGTTTATTAGTACTATTACATAAATCGTATTACTTGATTCACATTAAGTTTGTGAGTTTATTTATATTAAAACTATGCAATTCAAATGGACGGACATTTTCTATGTAATTGAAATGCATAAGTGGCCAAACATTTTTTTTTTTTGAGTGCAGGGAGAACACCTAACCTCTGCACAGAAAGGCCCCAGTTGAGGTTGAACGAGGAACCTTGTTGCTGTGAGGCACAGTGCTAACCAACGCCCAATGCCGAATGCCACCCCAGTGTGAAACATACATGCATAATTTGTTGTTATAACATGATAATTTATATTGTTAAAAGGTTACATGAAAAGTTTCATGTTGTAATGTAATGAGTTGGTCTCGGGCAAACGGGGTAGAAGTGGCTCGAACTGATTTTTCCTCCTGTACAGCTCCATGCATTTTAAAATCCTTCTTAATGTAGGCATACTTATTACAGTTTCATCCACTGTGAAGAATGTCTCCATTTTTCAACCGCATCAATATATTAAGGAGACAATAAGAGCATAACAAAAGGACAGCATAACAACAAAAAATCTAACTAAAATTGTTTAAGAAAACATGAGGAAAGTTATGCTTAAAAATCAATACTCAGATTTCTGAATGTGGTTTAGACTCACAGTAGACACTGAGACCAATGAGTCCAGCCAGCAGACAAATAATCAGCAGCCCCAGGCAAATGACGACTCCATGAAATCTCCTTGCTGAATTGGCCTTTCCGTCTGCTTGAACATTCTTACCTGTCTGATTTGTTGAAGGTCTTGGTTTGACAGATTTTTCACAGACAGACTCAACATTGACATAGATTTCCTCCATAGCTAAGGTTACCAGTTCCTCTGCAACACAGACAAGAGCAGGTGGAAATGATACGCTGTTGGTTTCGATCCCTTGTTATAGGAAGTCACAACTGAGGTGTTAAATGTGGTTAAACAAGATTAGAAACAGAAACACCACCCATGATGGCTTGCAGTTTAGGGCTTTGACATAGAGTAGTGTTCAAGTTTCGCTGGAGTGAAAGATATTCTCAAATTGCTGTATATAGCTGTTAATAACTACATATGCTTTAAGTTATCTTAGACATTTTAAATGAATATATAAAAAGCTGAATATCACACACCACCTACTATGTTGGCCATTAGACTTGACCTTCTCCTTAAACTGTGACAAATGTCCAGCATCCCTGCAGATCACCATGTATGTTACAGTTGCTTATTAAGCATTCCACATATTTTGCTATAAATTGGTAATATGCTTATATATGAGTGGACAGTAGGGTTAGTGTAAGCAACCATTCTCAATGTGACAGACACTTTATTTCACAAGGTTGTCTACGTTTATTTTACATGGAACAACACAACAAGAATGCACAGGGAGAAACATAAGATGCGTGTTTTGTAGTCCATCTTCAAAACCTTGAAGTTTTACTACAGACCACATTAATAACCTCCACCATTACATTATATATTGTGATATTACACATATTATATTACATAATTATGCAGTAAGTGCAGTTGCATTTCCTGAGTACTGTGGATGTCTTTTCCTAAGTCCTTATGAATTCTACTCATATCTTTCCTTGACCCAAAAGGAAGTGTTCTTCTCTTCATAGCTAAGAAATTGGGATTTGTAAATAACAAGCTTGATGGAATAATGTGCGGTGCTCAGTGGAAACTCTGACCGATGCTTTTAAAGATTGACTTGAGAAACTCGAAGCTATGACTCTGATGGCAGAAGCAGAATCACAACATTACCTCTTAAGTATCACAGGCCTAGAGGAATCTGTCAGTGCAAGAAAGAATATGTATGACAGTGCTAATCATTGTACCACCGTGACCCCCTATAGAATATATATAAGAGTGTGAAAGCATAAAGGAATATATGTAAATAAATGAAATTATAAACAATATTGACTTTGTGGTTTCATCTGACAATATTTTGTGGGTACATTGTTTATAGAGGAATCTTCCTTCCAAATTAGCATTTCAGCATAAATGCACAACACTTAAACACATAAATTCTCTCAACAACAGTAAATACAGTCTCTCTTTATATTTATAAATAATTTTTCATAGCCATACCTTTGTAACATTGTAAAAGTATTTAGAAATGTATTATGTCAAAACTCACAGATCCATCGCAACTTTGTGTCACAGTTCAGATCATTCCAATTTCCTTCAGGTTGTTTGCCATGTTTTAACTGCACACAGTCCTCTTCTCCATAGACTTCACTTCCACCACCATTATCAGGCTGCATTTTTTCCCAGTACCTATAAGGTTATGAAGCAAGTCAGTTTCACGCCATTGTTAACCCTAACCCTTCATTAAACAAATTAGAAATTAATTTAAAAAAAAACAAATTAATGTTGTTTTTGTTTGTTTGTTTGAATTAGGTTCAGTAGTCAGCTCAAATAAATCTGTTAATGTACAGGGATAGTTGTATGTTGTATGTGCATAAGAGGTGCAGAACTGTATGCCTTACGCCACAGTCAGTGGAGTTTCATCAGACCATTTCCAGATTTTCTCATCGTCTCTGTCATTTAAACCAATCCATGTGCTCTGTTGGATGGTTTTACTCAAGAACTCCTGTAGGCAGTAAAAGAAAAAAAGCCATTGTTGAATATTAAATATTCAATTTGCAGAGATTAATCCTGATATTCCTATAAGATTCACCTGAATCTGTAACAAGAACATGTTATTATGTATAGTATAGCTGATACACAGTCACTTTGATTGCATAACTTTTAAGTCCACATTTGCATTGACCAAATATACAGATTCAAATGCAGATACAAATTAATTTGAGAGGATATAAATCAGTTTGTGTCTAATACATACAGGCAAGAAATAAAAACATATGTGGATGAGGCAAAACCAAAGGCAATGTCAGACTGCATTTACAAAACCTAAAGCTTTAAAATGAATGAATATATTTGCCTCCAAAGTTTAGGGTTTTCAGTGTTTGAACATAGTATACACAGTACAACAGTTTATTTAAAATGGATGAATTTTATTAAGATTCATAGTCACAATTTTGTGTTAGATCTACATTACCTGTTCTTCATAACTGTCTATCTTAACCAGATCTGCTCCTGTGTCTCTGCAGTCTTGTCTGCCCTTTTCCCAAGAATCAGACACAGTGGAGAAGAAATAACAGCTACAATTGAACATTATCCACCGTGAAGGACATGTTTTCTCTGTAAAACACATACAGGGGGCAATGAATCAAAATCATGATAATATGAGGACATAACCTGACCTCCATGTTCAGAGACAGCAGTGCAGAAAACACACAAACACTCACTCTGTTTAGACAAACTCTGAAGCCTGTCCAGCTCTTTAGCCATTTCAGTGAGGTTGGCTTTCAGCAGGTCTCTCTCTTCAGATATGGAGGACAGCTTGTCATTACTGGCCTGGAGACGCTCAGTCAGGTTAGCTTTGGTCATGAAGAGTTCTGCCATTGAATCATGTATTGTGCCATGATCTGAAACAAATCAAGATAGATGTATCTTAAACGGAAAATATGACATCCATACTGACACTCACTTAAGTTTCTTTTTAATCTCAAGTCAAACTATGTTCAGTTTTCTGCTTTATTAGCTGATATTAGATTTACCAGAAGATGTGTCCTTAGATATGTTCAGAGTTTAAAAGTCTGTTAGTCATTGCTGTCTTTATGTTGATGTTCTCAGATCAAATGTGATGTGTGACCTTTCATTTTCAAAATAAAAGGCAAACAAAGTTTTTGTAAGAAATGGAAAGTAAATATTTAGTTTTTTATATGTTTATTATCAATATCTCATTTTTCACTAGCCGCATATCTTTTGAACATGAACAGAATCAGATACAAAATAATTAGATGCAACATCCCATGTGATACATATATTTTTGTCTTGTTTTTGATTCAACTGTTCTCTTATTATTATTATTTTTGTTAACACCAAAAATAATTGTTATTATTTAATAACTGGACCTACTTCTTCTTTTTCTTCTTCTTCTTTTCTATGTTACTTCCTCATTATACACTATGTAATATGCCATGTCTTTTTAGTGATGACTCTCTTTTAACACAAAGTTCCATACATGTACAGTACATAAATACAATTTGTTGCTGCTTCTCAATAAATAAATTAAAAGAGAAGCTACACTGAAGTGTCACTTTCTATATCTGTGTCACTTGGGTGCTACATATCTTCTTACAGAAGCATATTTTTATCACGCCAGACAAATAAAAAAAAAAGATCAGTCTCATGTTAAAATGTGAGTTCCCCTTTAAGCCACTATCTGTAACTGCTTATCCTCATCAGGGTAATGGTTGGGCTGGAGCCTATCCCAGCTGACTTTGGGCGAGAGTTACTCAAGGTGGGGTACACCCTGGACAAGTCGCCAGGTCATTGCAGGGCACTTAGAGACAAGCATTCACACTGACACTCACATCTATGGGCAATTTAAAGTCACCAGTTAAATTATTAAGTTAACTCGGTGCATGTCTTGCATGCCTTTGGACTGTGGGAGGAAGCTGGAGTACCCGGTAAGAACCCAAACACACTGTAAAAAAAAAACTTATAATAAACTCAATGTGATTCCACTACACCGTAGTGTAGCAGTAACCAGGTTTATGCATTCAATATTAATGAAGCCTATTTGTTTGCCCAAACCCAACAGCAAAAAATGAATGCAGTCATTTTGAGTTTATTAGTACTATTACATAAATCGTATTACTTGCTTCACATTAAGTTTGTGAGTTTATTCATATTAAAACTATGCAATTCAAATGGACTGACATTTTCTATATAATTAAAATGCCTAAGTGGCCAAACATTATTTTTTTTGAGTGCAGGGAGAACACCTAACCTCTGCACAGAAAGGCCCCAGCTGAGGTTGAACAAGGAACCTTCTTGCTGTGAGGCACAGTGCTAACCAACGCCCAATGCCGAATGCCACCCCAGTGTGAAACATACGTGCATAATTTGTTGTTCATATTGTTATTAGGTTACATGAAAAGTTTCATGTTGTAATGTAATCAGTTGGTCTCGGGCAAACGGGGTAGAAGTGGCTCGAACTGATTTTTCCTCCTGTACAGCTCCATGCATTTTAAAATCCTTCTCAATGTAGGCATACTTATCACAGTTTCATCCACTGTGCTCAGTACGACAGAATGTCTCAATTTTTCAACCGCATCAATACATTAAGGAGACAATAAGAGCAAAACAAAAGGACAGCATAACAACAAAAAATCTAACTAAAATTGTTTAAGAAAACATGAGGAAAGTTATGCTTAAAAATCAATACTCAGATTTCTGAATGTGGTTTAGACTCACAGTAGACACTGAGACCAATGAGTCCAGCCAGCAGACAAATAATCAGCAGCCCCAGGCAAATGACGACTCCATGAAATCTCCTTGCTGAATTGGCCTTTCCGTCTGCTTGACCATTCTTATCTGTCTGATTTGTTGAAGGTCTTGGTTTGACAGATTTTTCACAGACAGACTCAACATTGACATAGATTTCCTCCATAGCTAAGGTTACCAGTTCCTCTGCAACACAGACGAGAGCAGGTGGAAATGATACGCTGTTGGTTTCGATCTCTTGTTATAGGAAGTCACAACTGAGGTGTTAAATGTGGATAAACAAGATTAAAAAACAGAAACACCACCCACGATGGCTTGCAGTTTAGGGCTTTGACATAGAGTAGTGTTCAAGTTTCGCTGTTTGCTGGAGTGAAAGATATTCTCAAATTGCTGTAAACAGCTGTTAATAACTCCATATGCTTTAAGTTATCTTTCTACTCATATCTTTCCTTGACCTCATGACCTTTTCACATTGTGGTCAGGGGAAGTGTTTAGGAAAGGACAGATGATGTACAAAAGGAAGTGTTCTTCTCTTTATCTCCAAGAAGATGGGATTTGTAAATAACAAGCTTGATGTAATAATGTGCGGTGCTCAGTGGAAACTCTGACCGATGCTTTCAAAGATAAACTGGAGAAACAGGAAGCTATGACTCTGATGGCAGAAGCAGAATCACAACATTACCTCTTCTGAAGTAGGTAGGAAGATGCAGATAAAGCTGGATGGACGGTCAGCCACATCGACCATGGAGGTGAAGCTGAAGGTACAAGCCCTGTCATCAGTCAGAAAGATTCCCAAGGTGTCAATGTAAATAAAAAGAAGATTCACATTGACTCACTCAAGTTGTTCAATTGACATCATTTTGGCCCAACGGGGTATGACAGTTGAGACAAGCTTACAGTATGAGCTGACTTCCTTCCCGTTGTCCCTGTTCAGCAACAAAAATCAGAAAATGAACAACGTAAACAAGGCAGGCTTTTCCAAGACTGGCCTGAAGGATTTAACTGATCCGCTTGACCTCACTAACCAATCCTCCTCCACTCTTCTGGTTGATGGTGGATGGTTTCTCTACATGATGAAGTGGGAACAAGGTCAGAGCCGACAGGAGGTTGCCAACAGTTAGATATTTAGACTTAGACTGAGATACTTGCAGGGTCTTGGCTGTCGCTCTCAGAAGATCATTGTGGTCTTTGATGGCTATAGCAGATCGCCAAAAGATCATGACCACATCAGACATACCAAGAAGTCATGCTGTGTTCTCCAGATTTCTCCAGTTTTCGAAATGTTAGGGAGGAGGTGGATGAGCTCACTCTTGTTATGAGTGTTGTCCAAGAAATTTGCTCGGTGTCCAGTGTATCAGATCTGGTCGAATCTGGAAAAAGTAGTAGGGGTGGCTGTTTTTGCACTAAGGAGTGGTTTTGGTGAAAAACTAAACTTGCAATCAACTCAGAATCATAAAAAACCCTTAGTTTTACCATTCACAAGTTACTTAAAGCCAAATTTAACATTGTCGGTTTTTCAAAAATCGGTTACAGGTACCCCAACTTTGAGCAATTTGTTAGGAGGTTTCCCACGGGCGTTGAATTTTAACATTTTTGGACATGATATTACACACCTTCCTAAACACAACTGTGAAGAAATTTCTTGGTAAGGATTTAGTTCCCATATATATATATATATATATATATATATATATATATATATATATATATAAATAGATGGCAGAATACTGTATATGGTATTTTATGATCAGGTCTCAAATGTGCTTGTGGTGAACTGCGTTAAGTGTTAAGTTCAAATCCCGTACAATGTGTTCTTACTTCTTTTTTTTTCTATTCAAAAGAAATAAATGTGGTGAAGTGACTCACGTTTACATGTGTATATCAAGGTTCATATTTGTATTAGAGATTTATTAGAGACTTTAGCAGGAACAGAGCCAGGTGTGGTCACAAGTTAACATGGTTATGTTAAAAAGAGACTCTGAGAGTCTGTCTGCTGTATATGTTATTTTATTAGAAATCCTTAATTTGGTCATAGTGAGCTGCAATAGCTCTTGGCTTTCATTTATTTTGTCACAATGATACGTGTTCGACTCAAGTGAACATCTTTTTATTTTTTATAAGGCCATTCAAAAGGCTAAATGTTTCTTCTGACACATGTTTACTGAAGCAGGCTCCATAGACGCATTTAAAAAAAGGGATTCAAGATTTTTTATTTATTAGACTTTACCTGTTTACAAACACAAGTGAACAAGACGGAGGACGTGATGCATTCACACAAATATAAGTGCAAGGGTGAGTCAGGTCTAAGAAACTAAACAAAGAGGCGTCTGCGAGGACAGCTACGTCCCGTTTCCCCCTTTTACAATATCTTTGTCACTTTCCAAGATGTACTGTGGGTCAGGATCTCTCTCATAACATCTTACAGCGTCTATGAGATTAAAAAATCTATCTATCTATCTATCTATCTATCTATCTATCTATCTATCTATCTATCTATCTATCTATCTATCTATCTATCTATCTATCTATCTATCTATCTATCTATCTGTCTGTCTATCTGTCTGTCTGTCTGTCTGTCTGTCTGTCTGTCTGTCTGTCTGTCTGTCTGTCTGTCTGTCTAAATTAACAAGCTACAAGCAACATTGTGTAAAGTAAAATAGTGACATATTAGCATATCTTAGTAAAACAAGATCTTGATATAAGACTTCTCTTCAGGTCAGGTATATTAAAGCCAGGTGAACACTTTACTGATCCCACACAGGGATTTCACTTTCACTTGTTACAGCAAATCACAGTACACAAGGTGGATAAGAAATTAAAGCAAATAAAATAAATAATAAAAGAATAAAAGAAACGTTATCTGGAGAAAAAAAAAGTAGTGACCGATCGATATGTGTTTGACACATCAGGGGTTTCTGTCAGTCTGTGGATCCAGTCAAAGATCACACACATCACTTTGGACAGAAACACCTGCGTGTATCACCTCGATCACGCCAGTGCGCGTGCTTCGGTAGTCATGGCGACAGAAAGGGGCGTTGCCAATGTGTGTCCAGAACCGCGAAGCAGCTCTGGAACTGCTCATTCGAGTTTGGACTGGACACGAGTAAGGCTGCTGAGAAAGGTCTCCGTCGAAAAAGTGGACTGGACTGGACTGGAAAAGTTTTCCTGCCGACTAAACTGTTGGATTGTGAGCTGGTTAAAACCCAGAGAGAGAAAAATGGACCTGCTGGAAAGTTTCTTCAAACACAGCCCCTGTTTCGGAGCCCCTGCTGAGCAGAGTCGGGTGGTGGATCTTAAATTTTACAGTAAGACTTCTTTTAATGTTGTGCCAAATTTATTTAGACATCTTTCCGAAACTATTAAATGAGTTTCAGGAAAAAGTAATATTTAACTCATATAAATTGTTGAATATAACGCTAAAAGAATCAACACAATTTGAACTAGCCTGTTGGGAAAACGTGTAAAACGGTGTAAAACGATTACGGACTTGTGAAAAATGTGTCAACAATTGTGTAGTAACTTAAAAATACTTTTCATTTTATTGGAGGACACATTTTTTGCAAAGTTATCGATGAAATGTTATGGAAAAAGATGGCGACCGTTCCGTATTTCGAATCAGGGCCAAGAATCTCAAATTAAACGTTTAGGAGCAAACATGTTGTGATTTAGTTTAAAATGTTTCCATTTGAATTTCAGTTGATTTATTTAATGGAAACCGTGTACAGTATTAAACATAAACGATTACATGTGATGTGTACTGCACCAGAGTTAGCTTCCAGCTACTTTTCATCTGCAGTCCGTTCGGCAGACACAGTTAAAACCATATATACATAAACATATATACATAGACGCCGCATTGAGCGGGTTGGTCGTTGGTCGCTATACGTCAACGGGCCCGCCATATTGGATCGGGCAGATCTGGCCGTAAACTAATACAAGGAAATGACTGAACTTCTTAAAGCGCCTTTCTACAGTTATTTAAGTTAATGCCCCTTTACACCCATTCACACACACACTAATATATCTGGGAAACAAACAGGCACCAAAAACAACGTATGTAACTTTTAAAGTGATGATTATAAATGTTTACTCCTTATGTAAGCACCAAACCAACGTATGTATTTTTCTAATGCTAATGTTGAAATATTTCTATTTAACATTCAATCAGTGTCTATAATAACCAGATCCTGAAATGTAGATGTGGCATGAGGGTTTTCTGAATAAAGAGCACTAACGTGTACATTACACGTGAACATATATACATATATAAACATACAAATAGTACACATAGTGTGTGTGTGTATATATATATATATATATATATATATATATATATATATATATATATATATATATATATATATCTCATCACAGTAACAGTGTTACACACATTAGTAGCTGTAAACACTCAGCATTAGAAAAATACATACGTTGGTTTGGTGCTTACATAAGAAGTAAACATTCATAATCATCACTTTAAAAGTTACATACGTTGTTTTTGGTGCCTGTTTGTTTCCCAGATATATTAGTGTGTGTGTGAATGGGTGTATAAGAGACATTAACTTAAAGCACTTTGTAGAAAGGCGCTTTATGAAGTTCAGTCCATTTCCTTGTATTAGTTTACGGGCAGATCTGCCCGATCCAATATGGCGGTGACGTCGACGTACGATTCTGCGCTTAATGCGGCGTCTATATATATATATGTCTATGGTTAAAACATATTACAGCACAATAACAAACAGTACAAAGTAAAAAAACACACAGGACACATAATACAGTCCCACCAGGATTTCGTGGGCCCTTTTTAAAATAGTTGCGGCCTAAAATGATTCTCAAAAAAATTGCGGTAAAAGTTCCGGTGCTTTTTACATTTTGTTGTGGGAGGAAGTGTAAGTTGCGATGACAGTCGCGGGCGAGCCCCAGAGAGGGCGCAGCGAGCACTCACGGCCCCAGGAAGCGGTGAGGTCTGGGTGAGAGACTTTTTAATTTGAATTTTAAATGTACCAATGAAGGGAAACTCTTTACATCATCAGGTAGGTCACTCCACTGAGTTGTGTCTTTCACATCGTATACTGTTTGTGTATCCTGACACACACACACACAGTATATTGAGTACTGGACATATTTACTGCAAAGACACAGACAGTATGTCTGCAGTAAGGATGTCTATTGCTCAGTATACCGTTTGTGTATCCTGAGCAGTACAAATATTTATTGCACACACACATACACACACAGTATACTGAGTACTAGACATATTTACTGCAGAAACACGGACAGTATGTCTGCAGTAAAGACGTCTATTGCTCAGTATACTGTTTGTGTATCCCGAGCAGTACAGATATTTACCGCATACACACACACAGTATACTGAGTACTAGACATATTTAATGCAAACACAGACAGTATGTCTGCAGTAAAGATGTCTATTGCTCAGTATACTGTTTGTGTATCCTGAGCAGTACAGATATTTCACACACACACACAGTATACTGAGCAATAGACATATTTACTGCAAAGACACACAGACAGTATGTTTGCAGTAAAGATGTCTATTGCTCAGTATACTGTTTGTGTATCCCGAGCAGTACAGATATTTATCGCACACACACACACACACACACACACACACACACACACACACACACACACACACACACACACACACACACAGTATACTGAGTACTAGACATATTTACTGCAGACACACAGACAGTATGTCTGCAGTAAAGATGTCTATTACTCAGTATACTGTTTGTGTAACCCGAGCAGTACAGATATTTACTGCACACAAACACAGTATACTGAGTACTAGACATATGTACTGCAGACAAACAGACAGTATGTCTCCAGTAAAGATGTCTATTGCTCAGTATACTGTTTGTGTATCCCGAGCAGTACAGATATTTACTGCACACACACACTATACTGAGTACTGGACATATTTACTGCAGACACACAGACAGTATGTCTGCAGTAAAGATGTCTATTGCTCAGTATACTGTTTGTGTATCCCGAGCAGTACAGATATTTACCGCACACACACACACACACATTATACTGAGTACTGGACATATGTACAGCAGAGACACAGACAGTATGTCTGCAGTAAAGAGGTCTATTGCTCAGTATACTGTTTGTGTATCCCGAGCAGTACAAATATTTACCACACACACACACAGTATACTGAGTACTAGACATATGTACTGCAAAGACACAGAGAGTATGTCTGCAGTAAAGATGTCTATTTCTCAGTATACTGTTTGTGTATCCCAAGCAGTACAAATATTTACTGCACACACATACACACACACACACACAGTATACTGAGTACTAGACATATGTACTGCAGACACACAGACAGTATGTCTGCAGTAAAGTTGTCTATTGCTCAGTATACTGTTTGTGTATCCCGAGCAGTACAGATATTTACAGCACACACACACACACACACACACACACACAGACACAGTATACTGAGTACTAGACATATGTACTGCAGACACACAGACAGTATGTCTGCAGTAAAGATGTCTATTGCTCAGTATACTGTTTGTGTATCCCGAGCAGTACAGATATTTACCGCACACACACACACACACACACACACACACACACAGTATACTGAGTACTAGACATATTTACTGCAGACACACAGACAGTATGTCTGCAGTAAAGATGTCTATTGCTCAGTATGCTGTTTGTGTATCCTGAGCAGTACAGATATTTATTGCACACACACATACACACACAGTATACTGAGTACTAGACATATTTACTGCAGCCACACAGACAGTATGTCTGCAGTAAAGATGTCTATTGCTCAGTATACTGTTTGTGTGACCCGAGCAGTACAGATATTTACTGCACACACACACACAGTATACTGAGTACTAGACATATTTACTGCAGACACACAGACAGTATGTCTGCAGTAAAGATGTCTATTGCTCAGTATACTGTTTGTGTATCCCGAGCAGTACAGATATTTACTGCACACACACACTATACTGAGTACTGGACATATGTACTGCAGACACACAGACAGTATGTCTGCAGTAAAGATGTCTATTGCTCAGTATACTGTTTGTGTATCCCGAGCAGTACAGATATTTACTGCACACACACACAGTATACTGAGTACTAGACATATTTACTGCAGACACACAGACAGTATGTCTGCAGTAAAGATGTCTATTGCTCAGTATACTGTTTGTGTATCCCGAGCAGTACAGATATTTACAGCACACACACACACACACACACACACACACACACACACACACACACACACACACACACACACACACACACACACACACACACACACACACACACACACACACACACACACACACACACACACACACACACAGTATACTGAGTACTAGACATATTTACTGCAGACACACAGACAGTATGTCTGCAGTAAAGATGTCTATTGCTCAGTATACTGTTTGTGTATCCTGAGCAGTACAGATATTTAACCACACACACACACAGTATACTTAGTACTAGACATATTTACTGCAAAGACACAGATAGTATGTCTGCAGTAAAGTTGTCTATTGCTCAGTATACTGTTTGTGTATCCTGAGCAGTACAGATATTTACAGCACACACACACACACACACACACACACACACACACACACACACACACACACACACACAGTATACTGAGTACTAGACATATTTACTGCAAACACAGACAGTATGTCTGCAGTAAAGATGTCTATTGCTCAGTATACTGTTTGTGTATCCCGAGCAGTACAGATATTTACTGCACACACACACAGTATACTGAGTACTAGACATATTTACTGCAGACACACAGACAGTATGTCTGCAGTAAAGATGTCTATTGCTCAGTATACTGTTTGTGTATCCCGAGCAGTACAGATATTAAACGCACACACACACACAGTATACTGAGTACTAGACATATTTACTGCAAAGACACAGACAGTATGTCTGCAGTAAAGATGTCTATTGCTCAGTATACTGTTTGTGTATCCCGAGCAGTACAGATATTTACCGCACACACATACACACACACACACACACACACACACACACACACACACACAGTATACTGAGTACTAGACATATTTACTGCAGACACACAGACAGTATGTCTGCAGTAAAGATGTCTATTGCTCAGTTTACTGTTTGTGTATCCTGAGCAGTACAGATATTTACTGCACACACACACATTATACTGAGTACTAGACATATTTACTGCAGACACACAGACAGTATGTCTGCAGTAAAGATGTCTATTGCTCAGTATACTGTTTGTGTATCCTGAGCAGTACAGATATTTACTGCACACACACACAGTATACTGAGTACTAGACATATTTACTGCAGACACACAGACAGTATGTCTGCAGTAAAGATGTCTATTGCTCAGTATACTGTTTGTGTATCCCGAGCAGTACAGATATTAAACGCACACACACACACACACAGTATACTGAGTACTAGACATATTTACTGCAAAGCCACAGACAGTATGTCTGCAGTAAAGATGTCTATTGTTTAGTATACTGTTTGTGTATCCCGAGCAGTATAGATATTTACCGCACACACATACACACACACAGACACACACACACACAGTATACTGAGTACTAGACATATTTACTGCAAACACACAGACAGTATGTCTGCAGTAAAGATGTCTATTGCTCAGTATACTGTTTGTGTATCCCGAGCAGTACAGATATTTACCACACACACACACAGTATACTGAGTACTAGACATATTTACTGCAAAGACACAGACAGTATGTCTGTAGTAAAGATGTCTATTGCTCAGTATACTGTTTGTGTATCCCGAGCAGTACAAATATTTACTGCACACACATACACACACACACAGTATACTGAGTACTAGACATATGTACTGCAGACACACAGACAGTATGTCTGCAGTAAAGTTGTCTATTGCTCAGTATACTGTTTGTGTATCCTGAGCAGTACAGATATTTAACGCACACACACACACAGTATACTGAGTACTAGACATATTTACTGCAAAGACACAGATAGTATGTCTGCAGTAAAGATGTCTATTGCTCAGTATACTGTTTGTGTATCCCGAGCAGTATAGATATTTACCGCACACACACACACACACACACGCACACAGTATACTGAGTACTAGACATATGTACTGCAGACACACAGGCAGTATGTCTGCAGTAAAGGTGTCTATTGCTCAGTATACTGTCTGTGTATCCCGAGCAGTACAGATATTTACCGCACACACATACACACACACACACACACAGTATACTGAGTACTAGACATATGTACTGCAGACACACAGACAGTATGTCTGTAGTAAAGATGTCTATTGCTCAGTATGCTGTTTGTGTATCCTGAGCAGTACAAATATTTATTGCACACACACATACACACACAGTATACTGAGTAGTAGACATATTTACTGCAGCCACACAGACAGTATGTCTGCAGTAAAGATGTCTATTGCTCAGTATACTGTTTGTGTATCCCGAGCAGTACAGATATTTACTGCACACACACACTATACTGAGTACTGGACATATGTACTGCAGACACACAGACAGTATGTCTGCAGTAAAGATGTCTATTGCTCAGTATACTGTTTGTGTATCCTGAGCAGTACAGATATTTACTGCACACACACACAGTATACTGAGTACTAGACATATTTACTGCAGACACACAGACAGTATGTCTGCAGTAAAGTTGTCTATTGCTCAGTATGCTGTTTGTGTATCCTGAGCAGTACAGATATTTACTGCACACACACACACACACACAGTATACTGAGTACTAGACATATGTACTGCAGACACACAGACAGTATGTCTGCAGTAACGATGTCTACTGGTCAGTATACTGTTTGTGTATCCTGAGCAGTACAGATATTTACTGCACACACACACACACACACAGTATACTGAGTACTAGACATATTTACTGCAGACACACAGACAGTATGTCTGCAGTAAAGGTGTCTATTGCTCAGTATACTGTTTGTGTATCCCGAGCAGTACAGATATTTACCGCACACACACACACAGTATACTGAGTACTAGACATATGTACTGCAGATACACAGACAGTATGTCTGCAGTAAAGGTGTCTATTGCTGTTACGGCCGCCACCGTTTCGCCTCGGCGTATGTGTGTGTGTGTGTGGTGTGCCCTTTATGCAAATGCAGATCGGCGGGCGCTGGTGAGGGGTTGGGTCCTGACGGCGCCGATCTCCGAGCCGAGGGGATCAGGATTTGCTGCAGCGTCCTCCGCATCCTCTGCTGGTGGACCAGTGCACGAGCCCCAAGAGGACAATTTAATCAGCAGCAGCGAGAGCATCGTGGCGGCTTATTTGTGTGTAGCGGTGATGAGCTCGCCGCGTTGATTTTGGGAACTCTTGTATTTTGCAATTGGTGAGGATTTGGTAATTTTGGTTTGGGACTGGGCAGGGATTAGGTTAGTAGTAGTACTGATCACACCCGTGAGTATTTCGGCTGTTAGAGACATTAGCTCAGGGGTGCTCTTTGGATGTGTGTTTTGTATTTGGAATTTGCGTTAGATAGTGAGGCTTTTCTTTTTTCGTTTTGGTTCTTGTTAGAAAGTAATAGGCTCTGTTAGAGTTCTCCTTTTGTTATATTTGTCTGTTCTTTTGACAGCACCCGTGCGCCCTTCGTTCCCCTTTTTGCCTCTCCTCCTTTTGTTAAAAACAATCTAAAAACTTTTATTTAATAAACTACCTTTGTTTAATAACCTTTAAAATCTGGTTGTTATGTTACTTCTTTCATACCCTTTTATGGTCGTAACAATTGCTCAGTATACTGTTTGTGTATCCCGAGCAGTACAGCGCTGCTAGGATCCTGATGCGAGTCCGAAAATCAGAACACATCACCCCCATCCTTCACTCACTGCACTGGCTTCCAATCTCCACCAGAATCAAGTACAAAATCTCTCTTCTAACCCATCAGTGCATCTATGGCAACGCACCCACCTACCTCAAAGACCTGCTCATCCCTCAAACCCCCACACGATCCCTCCGCTCCAAAAACCTTAACAAACTCTTCTGCCCAAGGACCAAGCTAAGCACCATGGGCGACAGAGCCTTCTGTGCCGCTGCACCCCGCCTCTGGAACTCGCTCCCTGATCATCTCAGATCACCACAGACTATTGAAAGTTTTAAAAAAGGGCTTAAAACTTTCCTTTTTTCAACATCGTATTTAACATGACTTCTCTTGCTGTGATTTATTTGTTTCTGTTGCTTGTGTGCATATACTTTGTGTGTGTATTGTAGCACTTTGAGATTTTGTTCAAATGTAAAGTGCTTTACAAATTAAACTTATTATTATTATTATTATTACAGATATTTACCGCACACACATACACACACACACACAGTATACTGAGAACTAGACATATTTAATGCAAACACAGACAGTATGTCTGCAGTAAAGATGTCTCTATGTGTAAAAAAAAAGAAGGTATACTACACTATTTAACACTTCACATGCACTTTATTAAGCTGCACTTTATTAAGCTGCAAGAAAGAATATGTTGTGTGATTATGAAACAACCTTTGCCTCCTTTTGCATGAATGTACCAGTGCATAGTTTATCATATTCTTTTTGTGGAGGAACAAATAAACAAAGTTACTCCAATACTGTCTTTGTTATTGATTTATTAGAATAAAATTATGTTAGCATACAATTATAAGAACACAATATTACACAGAGAATACCAAGTCTTTGTGAAGTGACAGTGCTAATTATTGTACCACAGTGACACCCTATAGAATATATATGAGAGTGTGAACGCATAAAGGAATATATGTAAATAAATGAAATTATAAACAATATTGACTTTGTGGTTTCATCTGACAATATTTTGTGGGCACATTGTTTATAGAGGAATCTTTCTTTCAAATTAGCATTTCAGCATAAATGCACAACACTTAAACACATAAATTCTCTCAACAACAGTAAATACAGTCTTTCCTTATATTTATAACACACAAGAATGATATTATAAATAATTTTTCATAGCCATACCTTTGTAACATTGTAAAAGTATTTAGAAATGTATTATGTCAAAACTCACAGATCCATCGCAACTTTGTGTCACAGTTCAGATCATTCCAATTTCCTTCAGGTTTTTCGCCATGTATTAACTGCACACAGTCCTCTTCTCCATAGACTTCAATTCCACCACCATTATCAGGCTGCATTTTTCCCCAGTACCTATAAGGTTATGAAGCAAGTGAGTTTCACGCCATTGTTGAAATGAACACATTAAACAATTAGAAATTAATTAAAAAAAAACAAATTAATGTTGTTTTGTATGTTGTTTGTTTGTTTGGATTATGTTCAGTAGTCAGCTCAAATAAATCTGTTAATGTACATGGATAGTTGTATGTTGTATGTGCATAAGGGGTGCAGAACTGTATGCCTTACGCCACAGTCAGTGGAGTTTCATCAGACCATTTCCAGATTTTCTCATCGTCTCTGTCATTTAAACCAATCCATGTTCTCTGTTGGATGGTTTTACTCAAGAACTCCTGTAGGCAGTAAAAGAAAAAAAGCCATTGTTGAATATTAAATATTCAATTTGCAGAGATTAATCCTGATATTCCTATAAGATTCACCTAAATCTTTAACAAGAACATGTTATTATTTATAGTATAGCTGATACACAGTCACTTTGATTGCATAACTTTTAAGTCCACATTTGCATTGACCAAATATACAGATTCAAATGTCAGACTGCATTTACAAAACCTAAAGCTTTAAAATGAATGAATATATTTGCCTCCAAAGTTTAGGGTTTTCAGTGTTTGAACATAGTATACACAGTACAACAGTTTATTTAAAATGGATGAATTTTATTAAGATTCAAAGTCACAATTTTGTGAAAGATCTACATTACCTGTTCTTCATAACTGTCTATCTTAACCAGATCTGCTCCTGTGTCTCTGCAGTCTTTTCTGCCCTTTTCCCAAGAATCAATCACAGTGGAGAAGAAATAACAGCTACAATTGAACATTATCCACCGTGAAGGACATGTTTTCTCTGTAAAACACATACAGGGGGCAATGAATCAAAATCATGAGAATATGAGTACATAACCTGACCTCCATGTTCAGAGACAGCAGTGCAGAAAACACACAAACACTCACTCTGTTTAGACAAACTCTGAAGCCTGTCCAGCTCTTTAGCCATTTCAGTGAGGTTGGCTTTCAGCAGGTCTCTCTCTTCAGATATGGAGGACAGCTTGTCATTACTGGCCTGGAGACGCTTAGTCAGGTTGGCTTTGGTCATGAAGAGTTCTGCCATTGAATCATGTATTGTGCCATGATCTAAAACAAATCAAGATAGATGTATCTTAAACAGAAAATATGACATCCATACTGACACTCACTTAAGTTTCTTTTTAATCTCAAGTCAAACTATGTTCAGTTTTCTGCTTTATTAGTTGATATTAGATTTGCCAAAAGATGTGTCCTTGGATATGTTCAGAGTTTAGAAGTGTGTTAGTCATTGCTGTCTTTATGTTGATGTTCTCAGATCAAATGTGATGTGTGACCTTTCATTTTCAAAATAAAATGCAATAAAACGTTTTTGTAAGAAATGGAAAGTAAATATTTAGTTTTTTATATGTTTATTGCCAATATCTCATTTTTCACAAGCCGCATATCTTTTGAACATGGCAGTGAAATGGTGTTTTTCAGACAGACAAATCAGGAGAAAATTAACTTTGTTCGAGTCCTCTCAACAGCAACGCACTCTCACAAGATGTGGTAGATCAGACATCTATTTTCTCTGTTGGAGCTGAATCATCAGTCCGTTAACCAAAGATGAATTATAACAGCAAAAATGATTTTTGTTTTGGAACCATCTCTGCTCCAACACAATCTACTTTAATCCATCCGCACAACATTCAAAACAAATTCCAAATGAGGCTGGGAACTGGGGTCGAGAAGACTATTTCATTTCATATCAGTGGCAGATTGTACAGTGTTATGTGTTGTAACTCTCTGACTCTCCGAAAGAAGTGCTTCATGAGGACACTGTTTAAATGTATCCTGTGCTGTGGTTCTTTAAAAAAGGAAAATAAGAGAAGCCAGGATGGTAAATAAGCATTTTGGTAAAGACATACCCCAAAATTTTAACTTTAAACTAACATTTACTCACAGTGGATGCCGAGGCCGATAAGCCCAGCCAGCAGGAAAACACTCAGCAGTCCCAGACAGAGAACCATAGCTCTATGAAATGGCTTCTCTGAGCTCCTAGGACCTGAACACAGAAAAGACCAGTGAATACAGTCAAGAATATATTAATAATGACAAATAATAACACACTCATTCTTACCTGTCTGATTTGCTGAAGGCCTTGGTCTGGCATCTTTAACATTGACATATATTTCCTCCATCACGTAGAAGATTATCAACAAGAGGGTCAGCTCTACAGCACTGGACTAGAGCGCACGTAAATAATGATGCTGATCTTAGTTGCTTAAGAGGAAGTCCTCAATGTTGATAATTTTAGTTGCATAAGAGGAAGTCACACATTTCATGGGTGACAAAAATGGGTGGCATTTTGAAGTTTTACATCTGTGTACATGAAGAAGCAAATTGATTTTGTGCTAAAATGAATACAGGGTCAGCTCTGCAGCACTAGACTAGAGCACACGTAAATGATGATGCTGATTTTAGTCCCTAAAACTAAACTAAACAGCTAACTAAAAAATATTTAAAAAAGAATCTAAAAATAGTCTCAGCTGTGTTAAAAGAGAAGCAAAAGACAACACGGGTTTTCAATGAATTTATTTTAATATGATGATGAACAAAAGGAGAGAGGAACATTTAACATTTAAGGCACATTTTAATTCTGTTTGTGATTATATACAGGAAAACAATATCAACGACCACCATAACAAGAACAAATGATTTAAAACCAGTTACCTACTAGACCAAATCTGTTGTGTTTTTATACAGTAATTTCCTGATAAACATATTTCTGAAGAAGACCACTGATCAACAAAGCAAAGAAATGAATCTGATGATCTGTCAGCTGCTGATTGTAAACATACAAAGATAGATAGATATACTTTATTTATCCCAAGCTGAGAAATTATAGAAAGTTAATACCATTTCAAAAACTAAAAATAAGGAAGTGAAAGAAGCCGTCCTATCTTATCTTAACAGCACATTGTCCAAAAGCACATAATATTTTTCAAGGCCCAACACTAAATATAAAACTATCTAATGCATCAATCACATCAATACACAGAAAACTAGTGTAAGCTTGTTGCTTCAGATTAATACAAATAATGGTAGATGTATGTGCTCTAAACGATTGCCTATAAACTCTGTTTCCATTCTATATTTATTTCCTGAATTGCATTATTATGTTGTCATTGTATGTTGTCCTGTAGTACTGCAAAGCACAGAAATAATGGTGCATGTGCAAGTAATGAAAGGTTGTACAGGTCATTGGTGCATATCTCTCACACTATCTTCTCGGCGTGCCCTTTCAGTGGATTGGTAAAGGGGAAATGCCCCTCTGCAGATTCAGACCACAGAGAGGCGAGAAGCGAGGGAGGCCTTCGTAGCCCAGCAGCTGACGGGTGGAGGATTCCCAGCTCAAACCAAACTCCAGCCGGCTGTAGACACATGGGTACTGCCGGTCAGCCCAGCAGACCCAGTCCACTGCTCTCTTCACGTTTGTCCACCAGTCAGGCCTGAAAAAAAAACAGCCTGGTGATTTCTGGTGATTTTAAACATTTTATATCGACTCTAGGTTGTAACGCAGATGTGATACTAATTTGACCTCATGTGAGTAAGGCAGAGAAAGATGTGTCTTCATGAGCATCACACTTGCTTTTGTCTCTACATCTCTGCATATCCTCTTACATATATTTCAGTTGCAGCCTTTGCCTTAAAGTTTGATTCAGCTGGTATGTTTTTACAAATACCAAAAAAGTTAATACACTATCTTGATGTTTTTTTGGACAGACCTGGGCTGAGAAGAGTCTTCCAGGCAGAAGAGGGTGCGGAGCAGTTTGCCTTCCTCCAGCTTCTCCAGTCTCATCAGCTGCAGTACCAGAAGAGTCGCCACCATCCTCAGGATGTCTGCATGGGCCTTAACCCCTAAACAACACATATACGCATACATTAAAGCAGAAAAAGTTTTTTTTTGCTTTCAAGCTGCAGCTGCAGTCATATTCCCAATTTGTAATTAGTAAAACATATTACAGGTTATGTTACTTGACTCTTGTTATATAAATAACACAATGCATAAGATTTCACATTACCATGAGTGATTTACAGGAACATGCTTTGAAACAGCTGTTCTATTGAACAGTTTTATTTTTGTCAATGGAGAGAGTGAGTGAGTGAGAATTGGTTCAAAGCGATCTGAAATGATGAAGCTGAAAGGACTGAAACAGGGTCTGAGAGTTCTCACCTAAAGAAAGGATGCCTTTGCTTTGCAAGAACACGTTGGCAAAGAGATCTACATTGACATTTATGAATTCTCCTAGTTCTGTAGTTAACTCCCAGTAGCCCTCCTGTAACACACAGAAAGGCAACAAAACGTCATTGTCTGACTTCACCAAAGGACTCCTGACATGAACAAGCATGGTTACAGTCAAGGACAGCTGTTTTTTTTTTGTTTTTTTTTAACACAGGCAAGGAACAGAAGTGTATGTTGCTTTGGATGAAAGCATCCACTCTGGCAGAACGTAACAGAAATATTGCTCAAACTGACACAAAACAAATGCCTTTGTAACCCAAAGTGTCTTTGCTCTCAGACACACACCATCAGTACACATAACTAAAACTGTTCACTCACAACAGTCTGGGTTTAACAACTAGTGACAGAAACATTCTAGGATCTGAGCCTTTGTTTAATTTGTGCACACGAGTGACAAGATGTGCCCAGGGTCCTGCATTTACAGATTAACAGACATTATGATTAGCTGGACTGACATCTATCATCATCTCCAGAAAAATGCAATGTGATAATTTAGCTAACCAACTATCTAAGTGTCACCAAAGTTTTGTGAAGTGATTAATGTTATCTTAGCTATTAGTGAGGAGGAAGGATTTTTTATATTAAAGGGGATGTATTATTTAAAAAAAAATCACATTTTGAGCTCTTTTACACTAATATTTATGAATTTGGGGTGCATACAAATCCCCCCCAGTGTTAGAAACAACAACCACACTCTCTCTTGTGGCTTGTCTCTGGACATGCTGTCCAGATTCAGAGCCCCTTGTGAGGTCACTAGAGGGCTCATTAACATAATCCACAGCCAACAGCCAATCATAATGTCATAATGTTTCAATGTCAGTGTTACGGCTGCCGCCGTTTCGCCCCAAGCATATGTGTGTGCAGTGTTTTTTTTCCCATTAGGTAAATACTGGTGTGCGGTCGCCGGCCCCTGATTGGGCCCAACCTGAAGGAGGCGGGGACAACATCCTCGTCAGCTGCAGGGGACCGGATTGGTGCGGCGTCTTCCCCACGCCGTCAATGAGAGTGCCCCGGCAGCAGCATCACTGGGCATTTAAACCGCAGCCGCCCGAGCATCGTGGCGGCTTGACTTGTTGATTGTGTATTTGAGCTCGCCTCGTTTGTATGTATCGTATGATACTCGTTCGTTTGGTGTTCGCATGTATCTGAGGATACTCGTTTGTTTGTGTTTTGTAACCGGAGGTTTTGTGTTTGGTTTATTGGGACTGGGCAGGGGTTTAGTTTAGTTTAGAGCTACTGACTACACGTAGACTATTTCTGTTAACCCCATTAGATTAAGAGTGCTGATTTTGATGTGTTTTTGTTATCTACTAGTAAGCTTAGTTAGTGAGGTTTTTCTTTCTCGTTTTGGTTTTCCACGTAGATAATATAGGCTCTGTTTAGAGTTCTGCTTTTGTTATATTGGTTTGTTCGTTTAAACAGCACTTGCTCGCCCTTAGTTCCCTTTTGCCTCACCTCCTTTTGTTAAAACAATCTTAAAACTTTAATTTAATAAAATCCTTTTGTTTAATAACCTTTAAAATCTGGTTTTATGTTACTTCCTTTTCATACCCCTTATCTGGTCGTAACAGTCAGGGCCCTGGGATTGCTATCTGCATCTACATGAGATTAAGCACATGATTTATGCTTTTATCTGTGCATTGGCAAAATGTAAGCAAATTTAATGATTTTTTTAATTACATATCTTACCGAATGCTGCATCTGGAAGATCTCTGTCCATCTGGGCTTCGGTAATTGGCAATATGCTGACCTGAAACAATATGAGCACAGCAGGACATTCTGGGTAAATATTGACAATGTTGAACATTAAAAGTCAGGTAACAAACAAATTTTAGTCTGTAAGCTATTTAGCCTATAAGCAGAGCATTTTGGCAATAATTGTCTAACAAGAATTATTATTAGGGTTTCCAAGGTTAAATATCTACAGTTTATAATTGTTTTGTAACTCACCCGAAGGTTTGTTGAACTGGCAAAGACAAAACCTGATGAGAGTACTTCATGCTGAAAGACTCTGATCTTCTTCTAACTAATGGAATCCCCCTCCTTAATGAACGTTCCGGTTCATATTCACACGGCACGACTTTTGCCCATTCAGGGAGTATTGCACTACCAGAAAGTTGAGGTGGTGGACGAACTGGGCGGTCTAAGGGTTGGGTTTGTGTTCGTAAGATGTATCGAGGAGCAGCAAGAGGAGGAGGAGGAGAATGAATTAGGAAATGTTGCTTGAGGAACATGTCAGTTTGTCCTCTGCCACTCCGTTTAGCTGCTGAAATCTTTTTCATTTTACGAGGTTTAGGTTCACTCTGGGTTAAGGACAGGGTTTGTGCAAAAAAGGAGAGACGTGAAGGAGACGGCAGAGGAGAAGGAATACCGGAATTTTCCTCTAAAGACATGTGGCATCGTTCTAGCCCCATTGATCCACTTGCTAGAGAACCTTGTACATCACCCACTGGTTCTGAATGGGCAGTCCATTCAGCATCAGCTGAAAAAGGTGTTTCTGATGTTCCATGTTCTGCTGGGCCACCAAAACCTGACTGTAGTTGACCTGAATAAATCTGATCGAGCTGTCTAACAGACAAGCTTGTGGTGTTGGTTATAGCATCTGGAGGTGCTTCACTTTTCCTCTGTGATTTTCCTCTATTTCGCATCCGACAGCCCAAAAGCCTTCCAGGTGATTCTATTCGCCTTGCTTGGAATACTGAGTTCTCTGTACTCTTGTCTACCTCCACTGACTGAAGGGCTAGTGGCATTGCATAAACAGGCTCCATGACACATGCAGGTACTGGTATGGGTTGGCATGGAGGAGGAGGAGGAGGAGGAGGAGGAATAGAGAAATCTCCAATGCAATCAAATTCATCTTCTTCATCTGGCAAAGCAAACTGCTGCTCTTCTACCGAAAGAGTCTTCTCTTGTGCCTCACAAAAGTCAAAGATGCCTTCCTACAACAGAGGGACATATGCAGCTCATATAAGTGGCAATTCCTAAATCACAACAAGCTAATTTGCTCTTTCCGTCCCTTGATTACTTGACGTGACACTACACACAGTGTTTACCATTAGGCAATATTGTTCATCGATAGTTGACACACAGCCTTCCGTATCTTCAACACCATGGGTGTGTGTAGAAATCCAATTGACATAGGGGAGGAAGTCCACATCTTCCTCTGCAATCAACTTGGGAAAGTCTGTGAAGCCCTCTGTTTGTTCTGAATCCTAAAATAAGGTAGATGAGTTTGGTTAAGCATTTGCAATATATGATATCCCAAAACCGTCAAATCTATGGTTGCCCAGTTAATATGAATATGAAACAGGCTGAAAATTGCACAGACCCTTTCCTCGATTGCCACAAAGCTGGTCAACTGAGACAGGATGGAGAAGTCTTTGCTTAACTCGATGATGAAGTGCTTTAACTCTGCTTTCTTCCCCTGGAAAAGCAGAAATCGACGTCATACACGTGGAACTCAGACTGGACATCTAAAAACAAGGTGGCTTGCTTTTGGTTGTAAACAAACCTCATGTTCAGCTTCGTTGGTGTCCAGGGTTCCGTCTTCATAATCCCTGATGAGGGCTCTTGCTGTAAGCTTATGAAGAAACTGAACACACACACACACACACACACACACACACACACACACACACACACACACACACACACACACACACACACACACACACACACACACACACACACACAATAACTAGTTTGCCCTACAAATACTGATGCATTGTTAGTGATTGTCAATATTAAGAATGATGAGGCGATGATCACTATGTGTGTGTGTGTGTGAGTGTGTGAAACAAACAGATTCAACTACTAATGTTATACATATAATATCACATAATATATGGCAGGCACTGTTGAGACTGCTGAATGTTCTTACCGTGCCCCTGGTCTTCTGTAGCTCACTGGTTGACACCATGGTTTTGAGCTCCTGACCACTCAGGTTTCCAAGTAGGGTGGCCTGTATGAAATAACAGGAAAATATGCTCAATTTTTGTTGGCTTATCGCACATATGTAATGATTTGCTGCTTTGTTGTCTTTTATATAATTTAAAATAATGAATAAATATTGCAATACGGCTTTCCAAATCCTTCCAAAAGTCGCTAGAGAGGCTGAGGTTAGGTCCTGTATGTTTTGTATGACGCACTGATGCCCAGAGAAGCACGATGAGTCCAGGTAAGTTTTAACGTATTTAATGAGATGAGATAATGACATTTATGTACACTGTTGGCATGTATCACAACGCAATCAAACTAAACAAGAAGCGGTCAACAAAAAATTACAGATACCTAAACCTGCCTCTCTCCTCCCCTAGTGCAGGCCATTCATCCCTTAATATAACCTATATCCATCGTCTGCTGGCACCCATGTGACCCAAACCACACACATCACCAACCAGACCAGCAACCAGACCTAATAAATCAAACCCAGAATACTGATATATATGGCTCCTACAATAAATATCGTTACATTCCAAAAAAAAACAAGCGATTTGAAGATGTCACCAACTCCAACTGTGATGGGCATGTGTACAGTCCTGCTACAAATCAGTCATGTAGAATAACTGCTTACCTGAGTGCAATGTGGCACAAAGCCGTAAACCAGTGTGTGACAGTCACTGAACAGAGCATGGAGCTGCTTAGGGGCCTGTACAGGAGGGGGGGCTGTCGGGTTGAACTGCTGCCACTTTACTGACACTGAACTGCAGCCAGGAGACGCCATACGCTTCACCTGACGTGCCACCTGAGGCCAAAACAGACACAACAAAGGGGTGAACAGATCAATTAACAGAGGTTATTTCAACCTATGTGAAAGAGTTTTTTACCTTCTCTGCCCAGGTGTGTTTGGTTTTTGTATCGAAGAATTCAAAGGCTCCACCCCCTGCCTGTGCCAGGGCTCTCAGCATGTGCCGATTGGCTGTTGGGCTAAAATGACGAGGAATCATAAACACGCTTTTAAAAGGCTGTAATCAAAAAGAAGCTAACCTCCAGTGCATGGAAACTACTGCATAAAAATACTAATCAAGACAAAATCAAAGTCAATGTCCTCACAACCCCCCGCACCAACTCAGACCTGAGGCCGCAGGTGAAAAGGCGGCTATGCTGAGAATTGTCTCTGAGCAACTGCAAGGTGAGTTCTGCATTCTGGATGTGGCCATCTGACAGAAGCAGCAGGTTTCTGATGCCGCGGGACGGAGGCAGCAGGCTCAGAGCTCGCAGGGGCCCCCACAGCTCTGTACTGCCCCCTACTGGAGAGTTGCACTGATAGGGGGGAAATGTGAAGAGTTTTCAGAACACACACACATATGCTGGGTTTAAGTCATAGCATTTAGGAACCAAGGTGGCAAAAACTGATCCACTAAATACAGATGATTTCATAGGAAGTACATGCTGTTCATTTGTATCTGGTTTTAGAAAAACACTAATCAACTAAAACACTTCTGGTGCAGTGTCTAAAATCTTAATGCTCAACTGCTATTTCAGTGGGTCAAGTTCCTTTAGACAGGAGTCGTTTCACACATTACAGTCTATTTACCAGGTTTGGACATTTAATAGTTTCAGATGTTATACAGCTTGCTATACATTAATGTGATGTTAACCATATTAATAAATGGAAACAACCACAGAAAAACAAAGCATCTGCATCCGAAACTTTGCTTGCTTCATGTCAAAGCTCTGTAGCAACACTTCCTATACCTTTTGACAAGGGCATCCACAGGTTGAACTACAATATGAAAGAAACTGCCAGTCACAACTCACCTTGATGAAGCTCTCGGCTGCCTGACGAGCATTAACAAGTGGCTGAGTTGTCAGGAGAGCTTCTGTGTAATCTGACAGGCAAAACAGTAAAAGTCGGGACAATGACTAATGTAGTCTACTTGGGCAAAATATATTTGATAAGACAGTGTGTGACCGTGTTCACTCAGAGGAAACTTCCATGTAAAGAGTTTCCAGATAAAGTGTTCTTATACTGGTGGGAATAATCTTAATATCACAAGAGTATACAGTATACAAGTGCTGGATTAATTCCTTTATTCATGGACTGTGTTATGCCATTTTATTCCATATTCAAATAATCCATTTCACTATCTGTCACCTCCTTTTAGCTTCCTTGTTAATAATGAGACAGGTTTACCTTTTCTCCTCACTGCCGACTTAAAAGTCTTTAAAACTAACCTGTGCCAAAGAAAATGACGTTGACTCTGAGGTTGTGGTCGAGGGTTTTCAGGACCTGCAGGGCAATTCTCCGGGCTGTGTGGAGAGATTCTCCCTTCATGGACTCAGACGTGTCCAGCAACAGGACAACTTCATCGGACGCTGAACTGGAGTCGACATCAAAGTCTGGATAGAAAACCAACATGCAGGCCTAGAGGAGGGAGTGAGAGATGGTTAGACAAAATGAGGACAGAGTGGGAGAGATGGGGGGAGACAGGCAGAGAGATGGACACACACACACACACAGAAAAAATACCTGGCTGTCCTTGTCAGGGTGTTTCTCCACCCACATTCTGGGCAGGTGGATCTTAGCTAGAGTGATGTGGAGCTGGAAACCCTCTGGACCCAGGACCTTTCCTGGCAGCACGCTTACCACTGCCTTATAGTCTGTTCTCTATGGGATAAAAGGGATTATATATATGTGATAAAAAATATATATATATATATATATATATATTTCTATTTTATTTTATAATATATATAAAATAAGTTGAATAAGTTTTTGTAAATTACAACAAATTCTCTGCTCCTAGACTCACTCAGTCATCATTTCAGCACTTAAATGTAGACGGTTAAAACCCACTGTTTTTATTTGGGCAGCACAGGGCTCAGCTGTAGCAGTAGTAGTATATGGGCACACTTTAGCAGGTAAGGTAATGGGGTGCTCCATCTACATTTCTATTTGATTTGCAAACATGTCAAGTCCAAATGAAAATGCATTAGTCGGCTTCCTTTAACACACCATCACAGGATATAATAGGACACAGCTGACAATCGCATATCTGCATATTAAAAATCTAAAATGTGAAAACGCCCAAATTACCTTAATCTTGACTTCGTGAGTGATGCACTTCAGGCTGGTAATCTCACATGGCATGTCAACTGACATGTCCAGGGTAAACTCTCTAAGGCAAAGAAACAAGACTTTGACCACAGCCTCTGCACATATTCATATTCACATATTCACAGAGAGGTGTGAATGATAAATATGTCCAATTTAATCTTTTTACTCGATAAATTGTCATTGATTAGTGTGTTGGAAAATGTATTCATTTTTATCTATTTCTCAAATATCTTGTTACACTCCTATTTTTCTATACTATACTATACTATACTATACTATACTATACTATACTATACTATGTGTTTTCTTTGAGAAATGTGCAGTCTTGCAGCCCAGAGTTTGGGTAGTAAGAGTATGCCCGACTATCCATGTGAGCTTCTATGGGTAATTCCTCTGCAAAGCCAGGATAAGGGCTTATTCCTCAGTATGGGAGAACTCCCTTGTTAGGATAACAGCTGAACTTCAGTTGAACTCATAATCAAGTAGGAAGCTCCATGGTCACGCCAGGGGCAGAACAAGAACTGTCTAAGTGTATGTTACTGTATAATAATAACACAGACGGTAGAGCCATGACACACATTGCATTCTGGGTATTGTAGTCCTACTACTACTACAGTTACTTTCTCTCACTCTTTGTCAGACTGTGAACCACCTTGTATGTGTGAGGATTTCTGGCCTTTCATTTGAAATACTTGTAACTTGGTATACTCTGGATGGTATTCTTTGTATGATATTCTTGTAGCTGTGTTCTTTTATTCATAGGATCATGCTTTGTGGATCAATTGGTCAAGCCACTGCTTCACCACACTACACACTGAAGATTCACCACTAAAGATTTCAGGAAACAGTTAAAACACACGATATAGCTCACCTTGTACTTGCTGCCTCATCGGTTACACACACTTTCTCCACAGTGACCTGATGAGAAATGCAAAAATAAACAACACACAAAACCACAGACGAGAACATTAACAGTCTTTTTACTTTGAATGCCGTGGCCCTCATATACTGAGATCCAATCACTGCAATTCCAGACAAAATTCAAGCAGGCGGGGAACTAATCAAACCATCTAAATCGCCAAATAATAGCCAAAACAGAAAGACACAGGTCTGATGCAGGTGAATAAATAAATATATACATAAATAATACCAGCAACACTTGGCCTCAGTTAATAATTTCCCCTATGATGAACAGCAGATCTGACAATCTGATTATTTTTTGCTACTTTGGGGACATTTTGTCATTTTTCACACTATTGACAACTTGTAGAATAAAAGTCCAGGCTCTACTTACCTGTGTGGTCTGGTTGAGCGCTGCACTCTCCTGCCAGGGAGCCACACTCCCAGGCAGGGAGAAGAGAATACCGCCATCCTTGATGATCAGCTCAGACACAAATGTCACTTTAATAAGGACAGTTGCACCGGGAGGCAGATTGCCCACACTGATAGTGAACACATCCTACAGTGAAAACAAAAAAGACATCACGAACAGTGTGCAAACCCAGTAAGAGGAGCTATTTGCAGTAAGTAAAATTCCTATTTGTTTCCCCATAGGCAATGTTACATATCTCACAGTTGGAGCTCTTCTATAGTTTGGATTGGCAGCTAAAGATCTGCAGCTTAAATGAGTTCAACTCTAATTGTGGGGTCACCTTTGGTTGAATTCAGCAACTGTGGTGACAACTAGCATACAAGCAGAAAAATACTAACCACATCTCAACAACTATAAATTCCTTATGTATCAATTTAATAATTTGATGACGTTAATGAGATGCTGTGAAAAGCGGTTATAAAATATTCTAGTGATTGTTACACTTAGAGTTTATAACAGAGTGATGATAAGTATTTGGTTGAATGCAGAGGGTGGACATACGGGGGCGTCCTGGTCCATGAGGTAGGCTCCATGACCTTTCTCAATAGCCTGTTTGTACTCCTTGCGAGCCGCCTCTTTCTCCTTCACCTGACATCCAACGGAAAAAAAATGAATAAAAAGGTTACATTAGTTTTGCAAACGATCCATAACATGGTTTTATCGTTTATCCTTTGTCTTGGGTGAGGTTTGCTCCCTGGCATAACATAGTGACTGCATGAAAATGGATCCAATCACACAGTCGATAAGTAAATAGCAGACTGTAAACATTTGCTCGCAGTGTGTACAAGAGGAGAAAGAGGAGAAAGAATCCAGTGCTTATTATGGAATCATGTGTCATGTGTCATTTACAATCTAAAGAAACATTAGTTAATAATGAAACTTTATGAACAGCAACTGAAAAGACAAAACAGTAAAAACTAATAAAATATGTAACAAGAAAAATGAGGTTACCTGTCCCACCACATGTTTCCCATTGATGAAAGCTTCAAATCCACACACCGCTGCAGAATCATCCAATGGGAAGACATACTTTGCTTCAATGGGGACAGAGCTGAGATTGGTGTATTTTTGGAAAATAACGACCTAAAAGAGGACAGACGAGAGACATACACTGTCAGTTCTGTATTTTATATATCAACCGGTAAACTCAGTTTGTCTGAGGATTTTTAGGAGGCTGCAATCAAAAAGACAGGAAAGACTAAGTGAATTTTGTTTTTCTTCACCTGCGAGAGCAGATCCATCAGTTTGCACTTCACATGAACAGCCTCCAGAGGGAGCTGCTGACCTGAGCTGTCCAACAGTCCAGCAGTCACATCTTCCAGTGGGTTTTTAATACTTTCAACCCCGTTGTCCTCTGAACTGAGCACTACACACACACACACACACACACACACACACACACACACACACACACACACACACACACACACACACACACACACACACACACACACACACACACACACACACACACACAATGCAACGGCAAAATCAGTGCAGAAGCATCATGTTTGTGAATTTCGGGGTTTCTTTGTTTTAAATGACTTAGTTTTAAATAGCTAGGCTTTAAACTGCTCACTATAATTCAAAATATTTTGCAGGAGTCCAGTGCTCACCTTGGTCAGAAGAGGGCGGACACGGCTCAGGTGACGTAATGATGACAGGACTGAACTCCCTTGGTTGGTCTCCCTCGATGTTGAACTGAACCACATACTTTAGTTTCACCTGATCGGGGCTGTACACCACATACTCATCATCCTGGAGCATACAATTATACATGTTTAGAGGACACATCTGATCTGTGTCAAGTATTAGAAATGAGAGATCAAATTAGGGGACGTGTGCATCTCTCATTCTGTCTACATTTACACACAAAAAACACTCCTACCTCAAACTCAGAGTGAGTGTTAGGGGTGCAGCGGATTCCATGCACGCTGTGATGTCCCTCAGGGGCCTGGGTCAGGGTGAGGTCTCTCTTGTGGACGTCACTGCACCGTCCCAACGCTACATCACATACCAACAGCAGTCGAGAGCCGTCTGTCATACTGGGCCTGGAGTATTTCAAACTGGTGCTGTGGATGGAAAGCATGGAGGAAAAAACATAAAATGCTAAAAAAAAGGCAGTACATATTAACTCATATTTCGTTTTGTCTAATCTTTTTGGAACATAGTGTTCTATGTCAAAATATATTGAAAACTTCTATAGTATAGAGCTCAATTTTAGATTTTCTACTAACCTAATAGCATCACTGAAATAGATTCCACTGCCCAGATTACCAGCATCTGTTCGCTCTATCCCATGATGCTCCACTCCAACACGGGGCAGTAGTAGACCACTAAAGAGGGTTAATAAAAAACTGTTTAGTTGAACATGTAAATCTACACTAAACTCCATTAACAGGCTCTACATTACCTCACATTATAGTAACAACACTATGTCATGCATTTAATATAAACCTGAAGAGAAAAAAGACATGGAATGATTATAGAAAATCATTTATTGATTTAAATTGTTTATATGTTAAGATATTTACTGAATTAAATCTTAAATTAAGGAAACATGCTAAACTGAAATACCGGCTTCAGTCAATATGTTCTCCTTTTTTGCATTTGCATTCCATTCTAAAAAGTTTGTGAACGTTCTGCTAATAATAATTCCTCCAGCGGTGCATTCTCTTACTGCAGACAGTCTGGCTCTTGCAAGTGAACTCACCGAGACAGGACTCCGACAAAGTTGCCTGGGCTGGAGGAATGGAGGAGGGACTTAACGTTCCCAAGCTCACTCTTAAACGTCTGAAGCTCCACACCTCTGCTGACACGCAGAACTTGTTTGATCAGCACCTTGCTGCAAAGAACAGAAACAACTACTTTTAATGTGGATTCACTCTTCACAGTTGTTCAGCCATATCATTTTCAAAGACAAAAAAAAACATGTAAAGAAGCATTGACGAGGTGGTACACTACCTGTCCTGCAGCAGAGCGCTCACAGCCTGGAACTCGGAGCTGCTGTGGGGAACGGTCTCAATGCTGCACCTCAGAGCGCGGTACTTCCCCACACAGGAAGGCACGGGGCTTCTTAAAGTCATCTCACTCACGTTTAGAACATCTCTGATTAACTGGACAACAAGAAATGATTGCGTTCACGTTACCTTGGATACAGGAGACAGCGGTGACTTGGACTTGTTTGTCGGTGTCTATGCTCTGCGTTACCTGACAGAGGTTCAGTTTCTGAGAGATGACCTTGGCATCGGGAAGTAAATGGAGCGCTCTGAGTGGCAGCAGGGTATAAACCTCATTCAGGAGAGACACCACATCAGTATGGTTTTCTTCCCTCAGCTTCCTCTGAGCTTGAAGCAACAACCCCTCCACCCTGCTCACCTACACACAAACACACACAAAAGGCATGATGTGTAAGTGGGTGTAATTCGAATGAGATTCACAGGTTAGGTAGTCTGTCCTGGAAGGTGAAACAAAGAGATTTCACAGAGAAGATCTTACGTCATTAAGGCTGAGCTTGTTGACTGGAACGCTGAGGATGTCGCTAAGGCAGCCTAGGGCCTCAGTCCAGAGCAGCTCCACAAATACGCCCACTTCCTGTGATAAACTCCCTGTGTTCAGCTTTTCCTCCAGCAGCAGCTATCAAACAAGGCACATGTATATATCAACTTAGATTACATTGAGCTACACAAATGCGGTTCAGATATCATAATAACACAATGATGCTATTGATGTACAGTCGTCCCTCGCTATAACGCGGTTCAGTTTCGCGGATTTTGTTAGTGTAATTTTGCATGCTTTTTTTTTTACAGCGTACTGTACAGTATGAACGCACAGTGTGTTCTGCGTCCTGATTAACTAAGGGAGTACTGTACAACTGCATGTAAAAAGGTGTATAAAAGTGTGTGTGTTGTAAAACTTACTTTACGGATTTCGTTTATTGCGAGTTATTTTTAGAACATATCCCCCGCGATAAACGAGGAACCACTGTAATCAGAACTATGTTCTAGAGAGGCCAATATCCTTCGAGGAGGAGAACTTGTGCCGAAGGCTGCACTCTACCTTGGATAAGACTCTCAGCAAAATGTGTGACCTGTTTAAGTGCAGTGAGTGTGTGGTACCTGCTGTAGTGCAGCGGAACCCAGGTCCTGGGCCTGGGGAGGGATGTTGCTCCTCATCTGCAGACCTGTAGCCTCCAGGGTCTCTCTCAGGGCCTTGTAAACCTCCAGAGCTTCTTCCGAGGTGGACAGAAACACCAGCGTAACCTTCACCGCTCCCTTCTGTTAGCACAAACACACATCTGTTTTTATGTTTTCCCAACCTTATCCTTCAACTCAAGTCTGACTTGAGCCCGACTTAAGTTTGATTAGTCGGGATAAAAAGTGATGACTCAGAAGCAGGGAGGTCTTGTTTCGTTGGACAGTTTAGTGCTTTATGAGGGTCTAAAAGTAGTAGTAAGAAGTAGTAAGTAGCAAGATGAAATATCGGATATATGATATGAAACATGAAATACAAAATGAAATATTGTCATAAAGCTAATGAGCAAATAAGGTCATCTGTGAGTTGACATGCAGTAAAAGCAGCAATTTACAAACCTTGGCTCCGATATTGTCCTTCCAGTACCTGACCACGCGGTACTGCCATCCTTTCTCCTCTTTGGAACTCTGCAGCTCCAGCACACACCACGTTTGGCTCTTTATCTTGACAGAAATGTTTATGATTAATAATAGAAATTAGAGCAGCATTAGCAAGCTCAAAAATATATAAGGCAGCTTTACCTTTTCAAAAATGGAATACTTAGCCACTTGAAAACGATCTGGATATGCTGGAAGGTCAGAATCTGTTTCCGTATAACTTCTGTGTAATTGACAAGTGAAAAGCAAATATCAATGACATTTCATATATTTGTTTTTGGGAATACATTTTTAGTTTTCAAAGTGCTTCGGTGCATTTTCTCCAATTGTTTCTACCGCCATGTGGCAGAGATATGTGAGAATCAGAATCAATTTTATTCGCTATGCAAGTTTACACCAACACAGAATTTACTGTGGCAGGATTGAGCATACACAGAACACACATATATGGAAAAGAAAAGATAAACTAGTATAGAAATAAAAATAAAATAAGGGGTATAAAATATAGAATATGGAGGGGAATGGATATGTACAGTACAGAAGTGCAAATCAGTGTCATAAAAGTGTCATGTGCAAAGTTCAGTGCGATTGCTGGGTGGGGGCGGGGTTTTTAAGGGGGGGTGTTAATTGAGTGACAGTGTCATTCTGAGTCCTTGGCCCTACTACTACACTACTGTGCATGTCCAGGCTACAGAGATGATAATGGTTGTTCATACCTGAACTTCCCCAGGATGTTTGTGCTCTGCTCTGGAGACTGTGCTCTGTGAGTCAGGCTGACAGTGTGCACAGAGTCCACAGGCTTGGCTGGGCGTTTGGACAGCCCATCAGCTGCTTTGTTCAGTGTTGTTACTTTGGAAACTACATTTCACAAGACAGAAGACATACATGTGAATGACACACCCAAACACAAATCACATGTTTTGCAATACATGCATTAGAACTGGTACACCCTGAAGACACACAGGCCGTGGAAGCGAGTTGTCATGTGGACTTGTACAAACACATTTGCAGGTTTGAATTAGCTCTGAGAAAACAAAATCTGAATGTGTGACAGTACAGTACAGCAATGCACAGGCCTGGTGAGCAAACACGCCCTTTATCGAACCTAAAGAGTATGTAGTTAAACCTGCTGACTGAGTCCAAAATGTCTTTTTAAAATCAGACTATCCATATATCAATGTGGAAACAAAGGTAAGAAGGACAAAACTATTGAACCAGTGACTACAAGACAAGAAACTCACGGCTCGTGTTTGTGCATATAAAAGCAATGAATGAAGTTATTGTGAGTCATCGTGCTGAAAGTCTATGTAGTCCTGATCAACATTTAGCTTGTCTGTTTTTGGTAGAGCCCATGAATATGCATTTACAAATATCAGGGTAATGTTGCTGTGGCCTTCAACATTATGACCCTTTATTTTAATGTTGTAGATAAAATATATAAATTGTCCAACACGGATCAACAAGGCTAAATTTTATTTCAAAATAACCATCTTCCCCCTTTTTTCTCCCTGTTGACTGATTGCTCACTCTTGACCCTGCTCAGAGGCGTTCTACCTCAATAATTTACAACTCCATCGACTCCCTTAACCCTGACCCGTTGGCTCACTTGATACAAACCTGAGAGCAGGAAATAGGAGTGCCGATACTAGACGACCAGTGGGTCCAGATTCTCCAGCTAGTTCACTCATCGTCCATGTGTGCTAGACATGGATTATTACAATGTAAGCTCTCTACAGAGTGCACTATAAGAATACTCGGCTGGTGAAAATTTACCCAAATGCCAGTGACATCTGCAATAGGTGTAAACAATCACCGTGTAACCACACCCATATGTTCTGGTCCTGGAGTGTTTGACATGGAACTCAGCCCTAAACCTTTTGCAGTTCTGTTTGGTGTCTCACCTAATTTCCCTTCAACATAGCATTGCATACTGGCCCGTCTCTATTAGCCAGATGCCTCATTTTGTTTAAATGGAAACATGTTCTTCCGCTGTCACACAATAGCTGGCTGAAGGAGGTCTTAATTCATATTAAACTGGAAAAGATTAGCTGTTCCAGTAAAGTCTTCAAGACAACCTGGCAACCCTTTATAGAGTATTTAGATAGGACTACCATCCACCCAGAAAGTAACTAGGCCGCTGGTGGTTTACTGTTGCGATGTTTCTGCACAGCATTTTTTTTTATATATATCCACTGTCTGTTGTCTTTGTCCAACCAGAGAAGCCATTGGTACTTATGCGAACTAGCAAAAGAAACAAAAGATTCTTAATTATAGAAAACCTATGAGCATGATTTGTCAATTCAATAGATGCAGGTTACATCACATTCATGCCCAATACGACTCGTAAAACCTGTACTTCCTGCATCAAGAAGACTTTTTTTTCCAGCTACCTTAACCGATTTATTTTTAATCGGTGCAGACGCTCTTCATTTGTAATGGTCCGTATTAGAATCCCATGTACCACTATCAACTGTGATAACCATGACAGGGTTTCCTCTACCATGTCTAGAAGAGTTATTTAACTTTCAATTTGCATCCTGAACTGACTCTCAGAAACAAAACATTTCCACATAAAACAGTTTTCAAATACATGCAACAAACTATATACACACACGTTATAGATGGGAAATACTTAATTTGGATTCGGTATTTGTCCAACGTATAGAGTATCCATATTTTTTAAAGATGATAGAAAATATAGATTTACATAGCTGTGCCTGCAGTGAATGTTGAAAGATTTTCAGTCACACATCAATCTTTGCACTCAAATAGCACTTGTTTTCTACTGGTCAATGTAAGAGCATTACATAGTGATGTTTAGCAAGGTGGCTGTAGATAAAAAATAAAATAAACTGAACCAGCCACAGGTCCTTTGTATGTATTTCCATCGTTATAATGACTTCCTATAGGGATAATACCTTGATGTGAGGGTGGACTTTGCCACTTTGAGGAGGAGAGAGGAAGATGGGGTGCAAAGGTGGAGAGAGAAGAAGCATCCAGCTTGTATTCATCCACAGACAGAAGAACTCCTCGCTCCACGCAGCTGTACACATAATCCACCCCGACCACGGGTGTCTGGTATTTTTGGATGCTACGTAACCTGTTGGCACTCAGGTTGGACACATCGCTGGTCACTATCAGAGAGCACTGTGGGAAATGAAAGCAAGTTGTGATTTTTGTTACTGTAAATCTCTTATAAAATGAAAGCATGACTGAAAAAAAGCTTGCGGTAACAGAAAACACAGTCTAAATTCCAGCATCTACATCTGTACTATCTGTACTATATTTCCCTTCTAAAACCTGTATCGGTTCTTGGCAAAATCTAGAAAGGTAGCGGCATGCACTGCTGCTTCATAGAATATAATCATGCATAAACTTTTTATAAACCATTATATCTGCAAACAGGGTGATAGTCTACCTGTTCACCGCCTACAGTGGAGAGTGATCACATTGTCTCACCTGTTTATTGACCACAAAGCAAATGGTGCCTCCATTCTCTGTGACTGCTGACTTCAGCTTCTTCTTCTGCTTGTAGGGCAAAGTTTTCAGCTCCAGGAGCACAGAGCAGTCCTCAAACACAGCCATGCCTGGAAGGAAAGGGCGCACCCACACTTACTTACTAGATACTGTACAGTAAATAACAGGGAAGTCCAAAGTACAGCCCGGGAGCCAATCACAGCCTGTGTTTAGATTAAATGTGAACAGACTTTGCATTACTCATAATGAGTCATGTTTAAAATCAACATGAGATCGAGATTTGTATCCACGTCATGCAAGTTTAACGTGTACAGTCTATTCTCTGTTATCTGGCCCCAGATAGGAGGTAGGAGGAGGAAGGACGGAGTTACAAGTAGGAACTGGTTTTTAGATTTGTTCACGCCTGACTGGCACAGATTTGGTTACATTGCTACCTCTGTTGATGTGATTGTTTTTTGTTTTTGATGGTGGTTTAAATATCCGGATTGTTCACACGGATCGCTTCAGCTCAAACGCGGAAGCAAGTCCTTCAAAATGGAGCCAGTGAAAAAACAAAAGTGCACAACAGGCTCGCGACTTTTACTGTGACGATCGCAGCAAAGTGCACTGACGGTATTATTATTATTATTATTATAACTGTTTACAAACACATGCATTAAGAGGACATCAGATGAGACGCAGCGGGTAAATAAACAAACTGAGCTTTACTTTACTGTGAACACCCAGCAGAGGCTCCTGTGGCTGCTGTCATGAAGACCCCTGACGTTTCCTGTATCAGACGAAGGAATAGAAAAAGCTGGTCAGCTGCTCCAAGCAGAAAGCGAGCAGCGGACACTTTTATCTTCCGGTCTGTTGTGTTTTCAAAATAAAGTTTTTTTGGGGGGGACGTGAAATGAAGACGTCAAAAATCTTAGTTTGGACATAAAAGTGTTATGATATTAATTGAAGCATGCGCTGATTTCATCAGAATCATCTACCATCAAGTGAAACTTTTACTGATAACGTGAACATTTTTTGTGGTGTCCATTTCCATTCGTTTCAGAAAATAAACAAACAAACAAACAAACAAACAATCTCAATATACATTAAAACAGCAACAGAGACCCCCACATGTGTCATATTTTAAGCCTGGCGTATAATAACTTTTATATTTACTTTATTCACCTTAGATTTCACCTCACTAACCTGTTTACATGCTGGGTTATCAGCCTATATGTGTTTATGATTGATATAACATTCAGGCGTAAATGTAATAATTTCTAAATAATATATAAATAGTAATAGTTTTTGTCAAAAGTAATTTTTTTCTTGCATATTAATGCTTGCAGTTTACACATGATCATTTTTTGTTATATTTTTAAATTTTCACAAATTATTATGACAAAAATCGCCAGACCCCCTGCAGTACCTCAGGTTGAAGACCCCTGCAATAAAACATAACATTAAATTCAGACAATTTGCTTTCCTGCAGGAAGTGGGAAATAAAGATGGACACCAGTCTCATGCATATATGATAAACAGAAAGACAGGAGGTGGTTAGTTTAGCATAGCATAAAATGGAAAGAGGAGATAGATAGCATGTTAGCAGCAGGTTAATCCAGCACAATATTGCCCAAGACCTGCAACTCAAAGGTGCCTTTTGACACTTGGAACCCTTGTACCTCACTTACAGCACATTTATGGCAGGCTATTGTTCAGTCTTACCATTTTAAACAATCTCTGGAGACAGTTTCCACAAACATACACTGTACAATGCACCACCTGCCCAGCACCAAATGATAAATGACAGCACCAAGGTGAGCATCTAGCAGCAAATGACACAGATTTCTTTCAGGGCTTTTTTGAAGAAGAAGAATTGGTGATATGATATATAGAGGCGAGCTTGTTGTGGTATATTCTGTCCTGTAGTTTGCAAAAATGATGAATGCAACTTTGCAGAGTTGGGTTTTGGGGACAACTCAGTAAGAGGTTTTTTTTTTTCCTTGCTGAGAACTTCTGCAAAGAAAGTTTGAAATTTTGTTCAGATTGTCAATACATTTTTGTGGCGATGCTGCTAAACAAATCAGACTTATTCATTCCAGTTGAGAGCTTGTTTGTCTGGCTTTTAAATTGAAAGGAAATTCACAAGAGTGGAAGTAGTCTCACTATCAGATAATGCAACTTGACAAAATTAGCCAAAGTTTCTTCCTGGATCATAGCGAGGTTCTCTACATGAGCTGCTCTATACAGCACTGCCAGAGATTCATGCTGCCCTCCTCTGGATGAAGAGGTTTTTGAAATCCTGAATCATCCACATGCAGCACCCCGCTGACAAAGATACACATGCATATGTGGCTTGTGTGGTACATTAGTCTGAATGATTAGTGGTGGACACTGAGCAGCTGTGGTAAACCGGTTGGATGTGTGTGGTCTCGCATGTTGTTTTGGGTTATTTGAACCAACAGCACTAGGGCTTATAAAGTTGAGCCTTGACAAAATTGTCCCTTAAATATTTGACATTTGGAGTGGATGAGTACTTAAACATATTGTGAGTAAACTGAAAACAGTAAACACTGCTTACACAATGTGTTACAACATTGTTAAAAATGGACTTTGATCTTTTATTTCAATACATCAAATTTTATTTTTCAGATTTGCTTTATGAACATACCTTGAAGCACTTTATGTTTAAATGCAAGAAAAAAAGTAGAAGATTCACTTCTATCATCACCAATGTAAGTTGGTGGACGGCACACTCTAATATTGCCACTATTTCTATTACAGCTACTAGTGCTAAAACTAAAAACTGCTATCAAACCCACTGTAAATAAAGCCCAGCCACTGGCTCTCGGAGTCATTAAGGCTGTCACTACTGAGGCACAACCATCGATCAATCGCACAGACTGTCATAAATAATACGTTTCTTGGGATAGACAGCAAAGCTTCTAACGGATCCATGATAGAGATTGTGAATGTAATCTGCAAAAATATCACAATGAGGCAAACAAATGGCAAGCCATAGATTTTTATGAATCTATCAAAAGTCCTCATGGTCATGACAAACTTTCACTTGCTGAGGAGAGTCATCTGTGTTTTGTCAAGCAACAGAATGGACGTAGAAATGTTACAGATTATTTGAACTGTTTTATTATTTGAACAATATTTTATGAAGGAACATTGTTTTAATGAATACTCAAAATCACCCTGATGCCTGGAACAAGCCCAACTGCCCATTTCTAACATAATTATCCCAAGTTAATTTGTGTGGATGAGTCAGACTGTTAAGCACAACGTGGCAGCATCAAAAGCAGAAATTGTAATTTGTGTTAATGTATGTTGATGTTTACATCATTCACTTCCTAATATAGTAGAACCGCAGGACATGATTTGGCAGAGAAATTTAACACCACCAGTTAGGCATTTAAGCTGCTGGAGATGTGGGGGTAGTCTTATCCGAGAAGGTTTCTGGATGACAAATTGGACAATAACCATATGAATCACGTTGGAGAGAAAACAGAAAGAAGCAAGTTCATCACAACCAGAGCTCCTTCCCGACGTGTGATTGCTAAAAGTTAAAGAACAGAATGAAATCAACGCTGAATGCCACACACATATCCGGGATCCCAGCAGGGATTTTCCACAGCTGCCATATCTGTCTGCCAGGACTTGCATCATAAGGTATCAGAAACCCCCCAAAGCTTCTGAAAAGCTGCAGAAGGATGAGAGAATCGCTGATAATACTCTAAATCACACACAAACCCGGAGACAAAAAAGTGAAGGATAGCTCATATGCTGTGACATTATTAGCATTCCCAGTATTATTTATATAAATCTCACCAAACCAAAAGAAAACGTGTTCATGCACCAATTATACCTGAGCACTTCCTAATAGCATCTACCTTTCATGTTTATTACTTATTTTAGGTTATTACTTTATTTGATGAGGACAGTGCATATTAATAGCATTTGGAGAAAGGCTCATTTTTACCTCTTGTCCCCTGGCAGGTCCACAGTACAGCTGTTAAGAATATAAGCATCAAAAATACAATCAACAATCTTAAAGCAAATATATGCAGATACAAACAGAGCCTGCCCTACATAGATTAGAGAAACAGCTCTTATGAAACACATAATCGACAATATGACAATATCTAAATATAGTGTGGTGACACTGCATTATTATGCCTGATGGAGTGTGGAGCATGTGCAGCAGCATCTCATGGCAACCTTTTTCCAGCAGCTTCCTCAGTGTGTCTTTATGTGCTTCATTAAAGAGATTTAAAGAAAGCTGATTGCAGATTGGCTCTGACACCCAGGTACTCCTCCTGCCCGCCGTTCAGATTGCCTTTATATTGCAATACAAAAAGGACTGCTCAGAAAATATTGTTTGTCAGGTGTTGTATTGATCTAGTGTCTATGTGTGTGCAATAAATTAATAAAATACAATAAATCAATAAGAGAAGTACTATTGTTATTATTACCACCACCATTACAGTAATAATAACAACAGGGTCAACTGTATTTGACCCAGCATGCCTGGGTCAAATACAGTTGACCCAGGCATGCTGGGTCAACTGTATTTTATTATTACTCCAGACTATTAAATATTAGCTCTGTGTCTTTATTATTGTATTTCCAGTGTTGTTTTGTTTGTGGAGATTTAAATGTATTACATCACATGTTGCGGTCCTGGTGGCTGATCTCTTTCCTAAATCACTCCCACAAACTGAGGAGTGTGCCTGTTTATTCGGGACTTAGCAGTCCCCTTAGCAGATTTTTTTTTTTTTTTGAATAAAGAAAAATGGTGATCCAGCCTTGCCTCCTGCCCTGGTCCCTATCCCAGTGAGATCTGTCAGGGCAACACCAGTCAGTCGACCCCAGCTACCCAGGACAAGACAGAGAACGAGTAATAGTGAAAAAAAAAAATAGAACAGACACAGAATCTAAAAAAAAAGTAAATAAATAAAATTAATAATGTATAAATAAATAAAAATAAATCTTGTTATTCCTTATTCCCTTCATATGCTGTGTATGTAGATGAAGGTGAGATAGTATGGGGAGGTAGTGCTAAAGATCTGTGTTGTGGAGAAGTTGCTGAAGTCAAAGGTCAATGGTGAGGTCAGGAGCCTCTGATGTCTTATCCTGTATTATTTATTGATGCTTGACCAAGGAGAATTACAGACACTGTGAGGATAGCTTTCCTTGTTTAGATTGATCATGGATATGTCTCCTATAAGCAGAGGGAGGGGTACAGTGGGATGTGGGGTGTGTTTTTTTTTTTTTTTTTACAAAACTGTTTAGTTGGTGTGGATTTTCAGATGGCATGCAAATAGCTATCAATGTTATTTTCTGTGCAGTGTCAACAGGTTTCTGGTGCAAACCCATTTTAAACATCTTTTGTCCAGTCAAGTGAAGTCTATAGATTACATTATGAGTACACAGTGAGTGAGTCAGCTTTATTCAGAGCAAAGGTTCAACAGAGATGATGAGTCAGCTTTCCCTTTACTGTTTGCTTCCCTTTGAGTCCGTACAGCAGTTACCTGATTATTTTTACTGAAGGAACTTGGGAACATTCATTGTCCATTGTAATATATTATATGATATCACAACTGTGTTTTGTGTACCACGTAGCTGATCTACACAGTAATAAAGCAGAACTCTGCTGCCCGACTGTTGAGTGAGGGACCAGATGATGAGCTTACATTAAACCCTGTCTTTACAGTGGCTGCCTATCAGTCTTTGTAATGCTATTTAAATTATGTGACCAGTTTATTAAGCACAGCGTGGTCATGAACCAGCTTATTTGTCTGATGTGCTTGCAATGTACGAACCAGAGGCTTGTTTTTTATAAAAGTGATTCACAAATTTAGTTTCACAAATTACTGCCTCCCACAAATTGTACTTCAGGTTTCCTGCATGCTCATGCGTGGATTATGAATATGGTCTTTGAACAGTAAAATGAAATGATTTCATGTTGGAAATCATAGATTGTGCACATTTGATGAAACAGGCATGAGGACTACACGAGCAACAATCACAGTAAAAAAACAAAAAGAAAGTAGCATGTTGATTCTTATCACTACATAGATAAAATATATATTTTATGATTTTTTAACGTGATTTGGTCTTTAATCTACTGTATTAGATTGTTTTTGCTTGATTTCCATCATTAAAATGAGCAGATTGATCTTACATTTCTAGTATATTTGGATACTTGTGCATTAGTTTCCAATCATGTACTCTCTCTTAGCTCATCAGTCATCTGCAAAGCATGCATATGAGAAACACTGCACAAAAAAAAGTTAGACTGATCGATTGAGCTAATTCTGCTGAGGCATCATGGTGGAGGAGAGAATTATTATTGCAGTGGTTACTCTTCTACTACATCATTTGTGCTATCATTAGGAGTACAAGGTGCTGCAGTGTCTTTGTGCCTGCCAAGCCACAACTGGACTCTTTCAATTCATTTATCTTGTCGGAAGTACATGTAACAACATGGCCACACTGATGCATGTGTGTTTTCTGACAAAGCACTATTGCTGGCCTGGACTTGACATTCAGTTTCACACTTGTGCTTGCACATCACAGAGTACTGCAGTGCCCAATAATGCCATGGAGAGGAGCTCTGGCTCCTATGGTTGACTCTGAAGCACTCTGGACACAGTAGATGGTAATGTGATTATTTTATCCCACTCACATTCCTTCTTTTGGGAGCCACAAATGGTCATAATTTCCCTGAATACTGGCCATCACCTCGCACACCAGACAGTTGTCCTCCCTGATTAGATCCATGCAGAAAAAGTAAAGCACATTAAATCTCCTCCTCCCTCACCCGTTCTTTTCTGCCCCCTCTTTTTGTACATGCTGTGGTCACTGCCACCTGTCTGCTCTCTTTCTCTCTTCCACTGATGTTATTTACTCCTCTAACTCGTCTTATTGTACAGTCTGTCAACATACGCTAGATAGGATGAAGAGATTCCCTTCATCTCTCACCTCCCCTTTCTCTCAGCTTCTCCCGTGCCCTCCTCTCTTTGCTCTCTCCTCTTCCTCCTCTTGCGGCTCAGCTAAGCTTGAATGAGAGAATGGAGGTGGAGGTGGGGGTGGGCCGGGGGGTTACTATAGCAGCAGTCTGAGGTTAATGTCACACGACTGAAAATCTATGACGCCTGTGGTGGCCTGCAGGGTGGTGGATGACAGCGGCTGCCCAAATATAAATGTAAGACACATACATATACTAGTGGGAGAGCAATATGAGGAAGCAGTGTGAGTATACAATAATATCCCCCAAAGGAAAAAAAAAATAAAATTCCACTGGAAAAAGATGGAAACATCATTTGAGTAAACGAAAAAGTCAAAAAGTGTTACTGCGAATGTTGTTTTGGTATCACCAAAACTAAGCTATCATATCAGCATGGGTTACTAACATGCTAGTGCACTTCTGTGACATGGGTTCAGGCCCAGACTCTTTGAGCTAAATGTTAACATGTGCATGTTAACACGCTCACATGCTGATGTTTAGCAGGTAATGTTGCATGTTCATAACCTTAAAGCTTGTCTACACAGCCTGTGAAAGTAGCACATCAGCAGCAGCAGCTTTAGTCCTCCATCAGTCTCTACACGCGATGCATTTAGGCACAGTGGGCTACTGCATTGTAGGTGATCTGCAAGACAAACAAATTCACCTGTGTCACCGTGTCTCCATAAAGAAAGCCTCTTGTGGCCCAAAAACGGCGTACTTTATAAGGAGTACTTTATAAGCTGACCAAAGCCCAGTATGATTCCAAACAGGGTCACTCGATTACAAAGTTCACAGGGGCCTCATGTACGAATACTTGCGTTGATTTCCATGTGAAACTTGGCGTACGCACAAAAATATTCAGATGTACGCATGGATCCAATCACGTTTCTTTTGTACATCCCAATCAACGTGGAATTGAGCACACATGCAACTCCTCCCTGTCCACGCCCCCATTTTATATGCAAATCTATTTAAATAGGCCCTGGACCTGAGATTCACCTCTTTGTTTGATCAGATAATGCGACGAACAAAGGAACGAAAATGAATTTCACAGAGTCTGAGCTAAAGATTCTAGTGAATGAAGTGGAGATTCTGTTTGGTTCCCTGTCAACAGGGATAAATATGACCAAAAAAAGACGTGAGTGGTAGCGTGTGTGTAAGGCTGTAAATGCTGTGGGATCCGAGCAGCGCACACACAGGTGTAGACAGGTGTGGCGCTGCAGCTGACATTTTACGCCGGCTTTAACTGACAAGAATACTGAACACAGGGAGACAATCAGGGGCGTGTTAGAAAGCTCTGTAGCTCTAATTTCACCAGCAGAAAATAAAAAAAATCAAAAACATGATATTTGAATGCGCGCATGCCCAAATGTGCATTAGCACACTGGCATGGTGCGTGACAGGTAGCTTCTGGGTGAGTAAAGAGTTTATCCCTTTAATTGTCCCGCATGTAAACCAGCGATACATACGGGACAATTAAACAAATAAACTATCTACTCACCCAGAAGCCACCCATCGCGCACCGTGCAGCCTCCAGCCTGTTCCCAACCATGCTGTTAGTCATAATGAATGAGTCGAGCGTTAAACCAGGCCACCTTGCCACGATGTTAGTTAGCTGCATTTGCGCATCACTGCACAACTCACTGGCCTTGGTAACCGAAATCGGCTTATGAGCCAAATATCATGGTTTGCAAGTAAATCCTCACGTTGCTTAAATACTCGCTCACGTCGGATTGCACCATTTGCAAGGTCCTCTAACAACGCTAACGCTGTCTTTGTTAATATCATTTTCTTCATCACATTGCGCATGCTCTTATATCCACCTATATAATTGCAAACATGTGGGTGTGTTAACTGTTTACAAGTGTGTCTCTGATGTGCACATCAATCTGATGACTACTTGTTTTCACATTATTAACAGTTTCCCAGCATCACCTCTAAGTTGGCGTGGGGCACGGACATTTCTACGATCATTTGACGTTTGATACATTTGAGCGTAAGCGTGGGAAAGGACGTACGCCACTTTTTTGTGCGTACGCAAGCTTTGTACATGAGGCCCCCGGTCCCTTGATCAAGGTAATACACATTTTTGGGGGCAGTGTGGACTTGCTAATTGAGTAACCAAACAATGTCTAGGAATCACCCCAACACCATTGTTTAGCTCAGTGAAACTTCCTCACATACCAAATGTGTATTTTTACCTTTGGTCTGTTGGCTCCAACTTCCAGACCTCATGTAAATGTCTACCTTTTGTGACACATCCCCCTCCTCTCCCTCTACCCTCTGTTGTATGGCTGTTGTCTGTATAAAAGTGTTCTTCTTAATTGCTCTGGGTCAACTCACTCAATCAGATACCCTCTGTGACCTTTAGTTCACCAGTGTGCCGGCATGCTTTAGGAATAAACACACCACCACAGCAAACTTCTCAACTGGACTCGATGATTTCTACGACAGTATAGATGTGTACCTGAACTTTCAGCCATGTGATAGACAGAGGCTAAGGAGGAAGTAAAGTCTCTATTCATGGCTATGTAAGATAAACAGTCTATGATGGTGAAACAGTTTAAACTTTCTTTTTAGGTTAAATGTGAGCCTACAAAGTCTCAAAGTAGTTTGCTGGGTAATCCTAATTCTATTGAGAAAGCTAAAGTTATCAATATGCATTGAATCTATTTAGGCTGGATATTGATTTTACATGTGCAGTAGGCTAGTTTATGTTATGAGTTTTCATCAATGGGACAAGAAACCACTTCTAACCTGTTTCTGTTCGAAGATCCTTGCGTTAAACCGCTATATTCTGTAATACGACTGTAGCGATTACCTAGTACTGTCAGACCGATCAAACAATGTTCTTGAGTTCAAGGCCTTATAGGCTTGTGCTTAAACAATGACACGGTAATCACTAAAATGTAAACTACTGCGACTGATTGGAAGAAAAATCAATATAACTGAGAATGAGCTGTCTGGGAGACTGAGTGAGCCTGTTGTCCTCACTCTGCATTTTCTTAGTTTACTGCTCCCACACATTCACATAGCAAGGCCAGTGGTCAACTACCCTTGAGACACTTGAGACTCCCAGGTGTCCCATGCATGTAGTCACTACAGGTCAGATGACTTTAGTAATTTGATTAATTGCTAATTTCATTATGGAATTTGCAACGCTAATGCACAGGCAACAAAGTTAGGTTTTGCATTCCCGATTATGACTTTGATTACGCTCATTTGTATTGTGTTCAGATGATGCATAAGTAATGCAATAAGTTGTGATTAATCACATATCCAAGCTGTTGTTTCAGTGAAGGGCTGCTGCTGTATTGTAGTCTGCTGTGTGACTCATTCTTAAGGAGAAGACAGACGTGTTGCACAGTGGGCAGGAGACAGACCCTCCCCACACGCCCTGCAGCAAATGTTTGCCCCCAGCCCCCCCACCAACAGATTTATCGTGCCATGATCCATACATACGTATATGAAAAGACAAACAGTCCTTCTGTTTATTTCTGCTTTCTTCAGGCCTGCAGCAGATTGCTTTGCACAGTACAATGATCATAACGGTCAGCATTAATATTTTTGTGCTTGCTCTGCTCTCAGAAAGAAAGAGACAAAAGAGGTGGCGAAACTAAAAGGAAAACCTTTTATATTTTGAAGTAAGAGGTCATTGTGGAAGCTGGAAACAAGTGCTGCAGGTTCAGTTTTAAATCTTTGTTGACATCCATTTCAATTCCCCAACACCAGTGCTGAATGCAAACAGACAGTGTCCAATAAAGGAAAAATGATGCAGCTTAAATCAATTCCTTACAACGTATACAACAATATTTAAACTCTAGCTGAAGCATGAAAGCACAGAATTTGAAAATCCTTCTGTCCGATTAATATAATCTTCAATCGTTTATTACATGTGACTCCATTTTGAGGTCTGCTTTCTCTAATATTAATTTCTCCTTGTTCTTGACTTCAAGCGAGCATTATCCCATAGAGAACTTGGAATATTTCACAAGTCTATACTTGACCTCTTTTAATGAATTTTCATGAATTGGAGATCACTGAGAATTATTCACTGACAATCGTATGCTTCATTCACAGATTCACTCACAAATCAGCCACCAAATTACTTCAAATCACCTTTGTGGTTCCATCACACAAATAATAAATAGATATGTTCAGCAAAACACACAGAAACTATATACTGTATAACACTGTGTTTGATGCTTTGTCAAAGTTAAATCATTTTGACATAATTTCTTCTTTTTTTCCCCCCAGTACATCAGTAAATTTCTGAAACTTGTGTTTCTGCTAAAAGTATGGTATATATATATATATATATATATATATATATATATATATATATATATATATATATATATATATATATATATATATATATATATATATATATATATTCTGCGGCAGTCTCACTTAAAATCTATATTCTTCTGGTCTTGATGTGAATTGCTGGTTTCTTTTTATTCTAGAAGTGGCCGAAATCTAGGTATTTTGTGCAGGAAGCCGTTCAAGAAGCTGGAGTGAATAGCAGAAGAACTGAGTACTTAGCATTATTCTGAGAAGCAAATGTTCAAGTAACTACATGTTAAAGCACAAAATGAATACTTAGTACAGGACTTAAAAAAAAAAAAAGAAGAAGTTGAAGTTACAGACAACTTCATTTGAAGCTTTTCTTGGATTGCTGCATCTAACTCTACCTTCAGCTCAGAAGTAAATGAAAGAAATGTGTGCGTGACTGCAGAGCTGAAATCAAGGTTGTTGTTTTCAACTGAAAAGTGTTTGACTTGGAAAAAGAGCATGTTAATCGACAATGAGCTTCCTTGTCAGAAAACAGAAAATAGCCATTACAGTTCTGCATCACGGAGCACTAATCAGGGAAATGTAGATACAATTCAGGTACAGGTGCTAAGACCTCAAGAGAATGAGTTCGAACAAACGTATTTCAGAGAGTCCCGTTCAGACAAAAATCCAGCGGGCAGTGAAATCTGACTCCTCCTGCCAAACAGTATTCAACTGGCTCATTCGGTCTTTGCTCTCACTTGCTTGCCAGGTTTCTGATAACATATTCAATATAAAGCTGGCAACAAATTAATGGCGCCTGACATAATAAACAGAACTCAATACTGTTTGCTGAGCCTGTGGGTGTGAAAGCAATTCACTTCATAAATGTTGGCAATAGGTATCCAATTAATTTAGGGACTGTCAATATCTGTAATTAACACAGAACAACAGGAAAGCAGGAAGGATATATTCACAACAACAAGTATTTACATATTTCATACATCTCACAAACAATAGGGTTAATTAAGGTATTAATTTTAATTATATATACAAAATGCACAAATACATATACAGTTATTTTATTCCATGTATTTTTCACTTCCTGAGAGAAATATCATATTGTTTTTCTGTCCAGCTACAAGTGTGTTTGTACAGAATTGTCAGGTGGTTGCCAAAGCAGAAGGGAGAAGAAAGTAGTTCATATCTGATGTGAATTATCTGATCCAAATTTTTCCAAAAGATTTTGTATCAAAGGAGTTAATCAACAGCGTATTATTTTTTTAATAAAAGACAGCATAGTTTGAATTTTTCCATTTATTGTCACAATGTCGCCTGATGCTATTCTCAGCTGCAGTGATAGGATAAGAGTGCCTCACGACAGATCACGAATCCTGTCTGGAGTTAATAAAACTTAGAACTATTTAAATGCAATTATTATCATCATTCTGTATTCAGCATGGTAAACCCACTCTCTCTTTGATAGACCCTCTGTTTTAAAGCCTGAGTGATACATGATGTCTGTTTTCTAGTGAGCTGATTGGTCAATGAGGGCTGTTGGAAGAAGGCTCTCAAGTTAACCTGGCCTAGAGGAAGTTAGCCGTGCAGAACAGGTTACCATGGTGAGAACATAAGTTGGGTCTGACATGTTTTTTTGGCCTGTCTGATAATGGTTTGTTGCAAAATAAACTGGGTTTTGGATGGTCTCCCATGATTTTCATTGCTGTCTGTATACACTTGGCTTTTGACTGTGCTGTTACCAACCCATGCAGAGATAGCACAGGAGGCTCTCCACTATCACATAATAAGTCTCAGCCTTCTTCAGGAGTGCAGCCCAGCTCCACCCTGTAGCAGACACCTCCACATGGACCTTCCACATCAGTTTGTTATCTATGTGCATGCCTAGGTAGCGAATAGAGTCCACCTCATCAGAAATTGTGAAACAGTGTTGGTGTAGTCTGGTTGTAGTCAGAGAAAACAAAAAACAACTTTTGGTTGAATGCAAGAGTGACCTATTTGTCCACCACAAACCACCTCACTATGTGGATTTTGTTTTATTATTAACAAAATTATTACTGCATCACCCAATTTTGCCCTTTTCATTAAATTGACCAGTTTTTCCAAAAATCAAAAAATCTTGGTCTCCTACTGCTGTTGTGCTTTAAACTTAAAAAGACGGCACATCAGTGAATGATTGTGGGTTAGAAGAAATGTTAGAATACTAGTAGACATGGCTTAGTGAACAGCTTAACCTTATTTGCGGAAACATTAGATGTTGACTTCCTACCTAGCTCATGTAGCTAGTAATAACTGATCATAAAGAGGAAATCTGAATTCTGAATTGATGTAATATTAATATAAAAAACAATTAACTTCAGAAGCAAATTTATATTGAAATCATGTTCTTTTATATACATTAATTCAGGAATACTAGTTGGGTTGCTAAGCCTTGGATATAGGTCAATTTTGTGGGGCTGGGTATACAGTGATAGTGGATGGTTCAGGTCCAGCCACTCTAGTTGAGGATAAGAAAAGATAGAACTTTATTTATCCTGAATTTCTGTAAATGCACTGTAGACATAAGGATGGTTCTTGCCACCTAGTACATGATCTTTGCTTCAAGATCAAATAAAGACACATTCCTGCGCATCTGCTTCAAAAACATTTTGACAGCTTCATGACGCAGTTTGTTGAGCGGGACCGCGTGTACAAACAGGGCAAGCGCTTTCTGTTGCTGCACTACTTGAAGAGGAGACAAAAGAAGTCAATAAAAAGCGAAGGCTTTGAGTTCACGGCAAAGGTTTACATGAAATCTCAAACATAATAACATCTCAAGCTGAATAAGCCTTGATTTCAGGTCAGTTACATCAGACATTGCTGACATTATTGATTTCTTTTTTTAAAGAAAAAATGGACAACTTACTTTTCTTTCTTCCCTTTATCTTTTTTTTTTTTTACACATACAATAGACTGGGGATAATTGCTTTCTCCTACAGGAAAGGTAAATTCTGAATGCAGCAGTTTCAGTCTTCAGCAGTTTTGTTTCCTTTCAAGGTCAACAACCCATGAAGCCAAAGCCTCAAAAAGACATCCTATAAGGTGAATGTTCCTTGTATTTTTCTGCGAGATTTTCTGACTGAAGCCAGTCACTTTCACTGGTGCTGCCTCCCTGAAATCTAATTTCATGCTGCTCTCACCATGCACCATCCTCTGGTTACGCTCCTGATCTAATATCTCAGCCGTTAGATTGATTTACATTTGCTACAGCTTCTATTTGAAATGCTTCTTTGTTAATGTAGAAGTATTTTAATGTAATAACTGAACTTACATGCTTTTTATATTAATGTTGGAGGCCGTTTGGGTCTGAACGTGATCACATATCACTGCACTGCACAAACTAGATCAAACAACACAGGGATTTTCTTGAAATGTGAATTTGAAGAAAATCGGAAACAGGCTGGATTTTGTTTCAGCTGTTTCACATCATGACTGTTTGTTTCTGTGTTTTTTTGTCTGTTGATTCCAGCGAGCTAATTTCTAAATAAATTTTTAATCTCTTTTTTTGAGAAGAAGTAATGTAAATAAAAACTGTCTCGAATGGATGCCATCCATGTCCTGTATTTACTCCGTGTTTAGACAGAATACCAGGCAAATCTTAGAGGTGGCATGATGACAAACACAAGACGCAATTAAAAAGAGACATGATCATGAAGACTTGTTTGTATGGGTTGAAATGTTTTGACTTGAGGGATTTATGACTCTGCTTCATTAAGACAGAGATAAATCAGAACAAAAACAGGAGCATTTGTTTCCACACAGCAGGTGCGAATGTTTCAAGCTAATGCATTAGTTTCAAGCTTCGGCAACCTCTGTGGTTGTGAAAGTAAAGCCTATGCGTAAGTGCCAAGGCTGCAGTTCCTCAAACAGCCACTTGAGGCTGGCTGCAGAACATATATATCACATAATATCCATAAACTTTCATGCTAAAATGTCCAACTTCACAGCAGAAATAAACATGTTTACAACCTGGTACAAAAAACAGCAAACAACAAAATTTCTATTTAACTCATTCATTAAATTATATAAAGTTATGCATGGCCACTCTTATTGACAGGTAGCTGTTGTCTCAGATGGCTTGGTCCATTGACGATCCCGGTCTGCTAATTTTTAGATTAGCCGGGAGGCGGAAGGCAAGACTGACAACATGGCAGTGGCCAGAGCCACCACACTTTAAGCTTCAAAACAGCTCTACAGAAACCCACAGGAGACATCATGGATATAAATTGTTGATCTCTGTTGGTCTGTCTGGCAACAAAACGAATTACACCAGGATTCATATTTGTTATGCAAATTCAATACTGGATTCAGTTTTGAAAAATGCTATTGAAGCACAACCATAAACCTTGAAAGCATGCGCGCTTGCATTTCGTCTCTCATTGTCCAAAAGAGCACTGAGTCTACAGAGGTCAGAAGAATCAGAGAGCAGCTCCATACAGCACAGTATGCTATTTCCGCCTTTCCCCTCTCTCCATTAATGACACACCACTTTTTAGTATAGCTCACACTATACCTGAAATAAAAGCATTTCAGTGGACTGATCGATGCCCATTGATTGTTACATAATATTTAGTTCTTAACTCGTGCTGAAATAAAAGCAGCACTCTGGACCAAGTTGTTTTGAATTCTTTTAAAGCTCAGGCTGTATAAACAGACACAAAAAATAGCTTAGTGGTTTGGTGTGATGCCGCCCAGCTTTTCAGTTCAGCCCAATCGATTCAGATTTAGCTGTAAAACGCATTAGAGCACTTTGCTTTTTCTTCCTCTCTTTGACACATGCAGGTATGCCCCTTTTGTCATAAAAAAGACATCAAATTATCATTCAGATGGGTGTATTTTTTTTTTACTGGGTGGGTGCATTTTTGAAAGGCAGTAGCAATTTTCTGGATAGTTTTTTTCGACAGCTGTGATCAGGAAGCAACCTCCATCATATGAACCTAGTCACACCAAAAACTAATCTAAAGCTTTTACATGTCTGCTTAAATTATCAGCAGACTAGGGATGTAACGATACATCGTGACACGATTAAAATCGGTACAAATGCGTGACGACTCGCACCGGTTCACAGAAAAAATTAATCGCGATTCTTGGCGAATGCGAGAGTAAGTTTTTTTTAATTAGAAATAGGTCACGTTGTGGCTGCAGCTTCCACTGCCGCGTCTGCCTTTCTGTGTCTCACACACACACACACCCCTACACACATGCGCAGTAGTGGTAGTCGGCGTCAGGCCTGACTGTACAGTAAATGATACCATAACACAGACCCTCCAGAAAATTCACGATGTTGCGATTTGCAACTTCAACGCAACTTCAGTGAATCCCCGTGAATTCACGGCGGTGTTGCAATTTTACCAATCACCGCAACTTCTCCGCAACTTCCGCGCAGTCTGCACGGGGGACTAAGCACGGGTCAGGGACGGCCGCACGGTGCGGGAGGATCCCCTCGTGGGACCTCTCCCCGGCGCCGGCTGGCCCCCGCCTCGCGCATTTCCTTCCCGGGGCCGTGGACTCTCATTAAAGGGTTAACGAGCTATCATCTTAATTGTTTTTATTTTCAGTTAGCTCATACTTCAAGCTGAAAGGTGATGGTCAGATCAGCTGCTTGCTGGCAGCCCTAATAAGAACACAAACAGTTTGAGAGTTTCTGTAAAGAGAGATTTTTTTCCTACAAATAAAAAGATAATTTTATTTTGTCAGAATTTGTCTGTAGCTCAATTTGGTTTTAAAAAATCGTGAAAAAATCGTATCGTGAACAAAAAATCGTGACTCGAATCGAGTCGTGAGTTGTGTATCGTTACATCCCTACAGCAGACACATAATAAGAAATATACAAGAACAGTTAAATTATCCACCAAATCCTGAGTGATGACAGTAATGTCAAATATCCTTTTTACATCTGCAGTTTGGTTCATTTGTTTTGCACCAGAGAAAAAAAAGAATGCCTTCCATTTGGTGTTTACTCTGACTTATTCCAAATGAACCAAAAGAAATGGAGAAGGGTTAATTCATTGAACCTTTATGACGATTTATCATCCTCCTTAATCATGTTTGTTGTTATTCTACACTGTATTGTGGCTGGCCCGGCTGTTTTGACTCCAGCCAGAGTGAATCAGATTATATAGACAACTGCAACAGAGTTCAGTTGAAGCTCAGGACAAATGTGAAAGCAACCTAAACCCTTACGGTAAATGAGCTGAAAGGTTAGCTTTCTCTTATTTGGACACCCCAGTGTGTCCCACACCTTATAGGTCAGCCCAACAAACAATGAGTGCTATTCATCATCAGACTGCCCTATTAGGCCCATATAGACAGCACAAATGTGGTGTTAATATCAAATACCAAGGTCAATATTGGCCAAACAGAGCAGCAATCCCCTGCTGATTTAAAACCACGGTACATTGTTTAGAAATAGCAATGAGAGCTGAGGGCACAAGAAATACATTAAAGTGTTTTACAGTACAGTTGCTGTTTTATGGACAGCAAATAGGGAATTAAACTGAACCACATTAGAAATGTGTTTTAAGCAATTTAACCATAAAGAGGTGCCCTGTCCTTCTTATATATATCACTCCTTTCACCAAGCAGACACTCTCACTAATGAGATGCACAAGAGTTAAATCCAGCATGTTGGAGAGTGGTGGTATTCAGCATTCACTGATGCTCCCCTCTTCATATGCTCTAAAAAGAAACAGCTAAAAAGAGAACTACTGCTCCCATTCACGACCCCCTCACCTCCTTTAAACAGTCCTCCTACGTGCTTTCACTGCCTATCCTGCAGCGATGAATGTGTATCTACTATCCATCCGCTTTTAGCAGCAGGGCTTACCTCAGCTGCAGGCATTGCTTGTAGGCCTGTGTATTCATCACGTTAGATTGGTATGTTAACATGCTAACATTTGCCAATTTTACTGCACAAAGTGCAGCTGAGGCTGATGGGAATGTCGTGAACGTGTTTGGCCATAAACCAAAGTATTGGACAGTTTGGTCTGATGATGGCACAGGATAAAAAGTCAAGAGGTGACCAAAGTGATAATAGTTTCTAGATAATAATATGCAAACTGAAGGCTTGTGGTGGACGGATCGATCCAGATATCGATAGTATCGATACCAAGTTGGTATCAGTATCGGATCGATACTAGCCTGGTGAGATCGATTCTTTACTTTAAGTTGGACTCTTGTTTGCAATGGTGCGGTTTTGGCAAAGAGGAAACAGCCAGGTTGCCGGACTCGCCACTCGATACCAAAATATGCTGTATCGCACACCACTACTGAAGGCCACGTTACATATAATGTGGGATGTCAGAGACAGACTGCAAAGTGGGCACCCCAAGAAGACCCTTTCCTTTTTCTGTCAGCACTTAGGAACCGTAGACAGGCTTCTATAGATTTGCAGTCAAGGTTTGCAGGACAATATGTCTGACGGCTCTCTGCGCAGAAAATCTGGAACAGAATGCACACACCCAATCTCCGGTCTCATTGGCCTGTCAGGAGGCCTGCCATGACTGCCCTTCACAGTCAGGCCCGTTTGCGCTGGTGTCGGAAACTTCACCATGTGAAGGAAAGTTATGTTCCAGATTCTGCCTACAGCACTTGGATCGTAGGGTTAAAGTGTGGAGAAGACGCCGAGCACGTTTTTCTGATTGTGGCACAGATAGACTAACATCTTTTGACGGGGCAGTGTGATGGTGTGGGGCAGCATCCCTCCCACCGGAAAATGAGGATTGTCATCATTGGAGGCATTCTCAATGCAGAGAGATGTCGAGATGAAAGATGGATTTCTTTACTTTTTGTGCGTACCTTATTTTGTTTCTGCATTAGGCAGTTTAATAAAATGCTTGGGCATTATGTATGGCCTGTCATTCTTTACTAAACACAAAAAGCATATAAATGAAACCTTTCCAACTTCTGTCTTTGTTGTCTCTTCAAAGTGAAGCAGACTAAACACAATCATTTTGTCTTCTTCCAGTGTTATCAAAGTGTTACAAACTGATTTGAGAGCAGTGGATCCCCAGGGTCTCTGTGTACAGACGCTAACTTTGATATGCCTTTACAGCAAATACAAATCTTGGGTAAATCTCTCGACAGAGAAATTCCTCTGGTTGATTCCTTTTAATTCTTTTACAAAGGTTTGAGGCAAGTTTAATAAAGTATAACCAAAGCCTGAAGTTTCCAGTGGGATTTTACCTCCAAAGTTTCTTTGCAGCAGAAGCAATGCAAGATAGAATAAAGGCAGTGAAAGAACTTTGATAGTGTTCTTCTGGGCTCATGAAAGGTACACTGTAAAACATTTCAAGCTGATTCAACTTGGAGACACAAGTTCCCTTGCTGACTTAAACACAAAAGTAAACCCACCTGAATGGTAAAGTTCTTTTCCACTCAGAAAGTAAAGTAGAAAAAGTTCTCACTCAGGTTGGGTTGTTGTCGTGCATGGTGTACAGTTTATCTCCTCAGATGCTCTTGGTTTAGATTTTACTCTGCCATAGTACCCGATCTTATGTCTTTTATTCATTTTTACTGATTAGGCAATTTACATTTTTCACTTTTCTGTGATTCTCCAAAGAGACATTTCGCCCCCTCTCTGTTTCTTACTACACTGTGTACATCTTCACATCGCTGATTTTGTTTTGAACTCATCCTGCTCAAAAGATTAATATGACCTGAAAAGAACCTTTAGTGTCAGGATAAACTATTACTGAGTTATTGTCTGTAAAGAACAAAGGTATGTTGAAGTAATGTAGTGTCATATTACTGTTAGCACCACAAATCCTTCGGGGGTTGAATTGTAGAGACAATTCTCCCTCATGGGATGTAATTATGCAACGGCAGATGTTATTGATGTAGGCATGTGGTGAAACTACAATGTTCAGACAATGGACTACAAAAAGCACATCTTAGATACATACATATATATATATATAAAATATATATATATATATATATATATATATATATATATATATATATATATATATATATATATATATATTTCAATATATATTGAAAAATGGATGAACTGTATAAAGTTCTGTCACAAAAATGACTCAAAAGTCTCGCTGGATGTCTGTCACAGAAATATTCATGCTTTATAAATTAACCTGAATAGTCAGGATAACTTATACCCTATGCAGTTATTAACAGCATTTTACAACAACTTGAGACAACTTAAGTTTTGCACTATAGCAGACAGCACTGTATGACTCTATGTTAAAGCAGCTCCACAGTCGACAGTCTACAACAGAAGTAATGCATGAGAACTATAGGAGCTGAAGAGAGAGAGAGAGAGAGAACGACTGGATGAGTCACAAACAGTTCATTAGTTTATAATAATGCAGCACAGTGAGAACACTGACCAGGTTTTCTCTCTCTCTGCTGCAGACTGCTTCACTTTAAAAAAAAAATCAATTGATGCTTTTTTAATGTCTGGTTGTGAACGGCCAAATGGAGCAACATCTGTATGTTGTTGTTATTATAATTATAATTATTATTATTATGTCCATCTAATAAATGGTAAATAAATAAATAACAAGTCCAATATTTATTGTGATTTACCTCTGTTTTGGTCTCCACCATCTATATAGGGGAAATCTGCTCTTTAGCTGCTGAATCCTCTGCTATGTTCACCAGCTCGACAGGTGATAATTCTCTGGGGTTTTATTATTAGAAATGACCAAAGTGTAATAAAATGTATATTTAATAACAATAAAGCCAATCTGTATGACCCAGTATTAAATATTGATTTAAACAACCAAAGCAAGTGGCACATCAGAAAATGGTCCTATGAATATTTTTTTATAATGACAGTATTTAACAGTGGCCTGCTGACAATAAACCAATGTCACAAGAGAGGTTGCAATTACAGAATATCAGCATGACTGTGATTTGGTCATAGGCACGAGGTTGCAGATAATCACAGCCGTGCTGATATTCAAACACACAGATAAACATTTCTTGAACATCAGCTTGCAAATTAATTTTTATGTAGGTCTTCAGTGCAGTGAGTGTGAGAGAGAGATTTTACTTTAATTCAGACTAACTAATACATGTTTGTTTTTTTGAATGTGTTGTCAGCATTACAGAAATACTATGATGTATGTACAAGGTTGCATGAGACTGATTATGTCAGCCTTGTAGTGCAACGTTTGTATGAATACATGAGGAGGGGAATCTTAAGTTCTATATCTCATAAGTGCATGTGTTTGTATTTATTTACTTACTAGTAAGAAGTATTGTATTGATGATCTCATCTTCAGCAATCTCTGAATACTGGCCAGAGAAAAATGATTGAAAGGTTATTAGAAGTTATTGCATATCCATATCTCAGATAAATGTTCTCACTGCAGTAATGGGAATTCACAGACAGATTAAACGTGCTCTGCTGTCCTTTTGATGAACACGCTAAATACATTAAAGCTCTACTCTTTGACAATGATTGGCACACTCGATGATAAAAATACTCCGTTAGTAGCAGAAATATGAGATACTGTGATTTCTACACAATATTCTCTGATTAGAGTGAGGCCGAATGCTTAAATACTCGTTGCTTTTGATAGTTGCTTTGGAATACATAATGATATGGTATTATGTAATTTCAAATGATGGTTTAAGTTTAAGTGGATTCACAAGAGGTCTTGCTTTAGAAATGTACATAATCGTTTAATAGTAGTTTTGCAATCCTGCCTGAGTTCAGTTTAAAAAGGCATTTACTGGAAAGCCTATAGCTACAGATGAACTGGCATAAAGAAGTGTGGAAAAGAGCTGGTGTACTGAGTGAGTAATGAGGGGCAGATGTGGGGATCAGGTGACTGTAAATGGTGAGAGTGCAACCACTGGGCAGGGGGAAGCAAGCACTGCAATGGCAGTGACAGCCAGGCATGAGAGATGGATGGAATGTGTGAATGTGTAAAGAGGTTGCTGATGCGACAGTTTCTGCTAATTGTGTTAAAAATATCCAAACCTTTATAATTTTAGAAATGAATTATACGATCAGAAAGTATTCAAATTAATGCTTACCATGGATTATTCATGGTATTTTGAAGTTGTTTGAGTTAAGTCTCATGGTCCAAATGATACTTAGTAGGTTTTTAAAAAAAAATTATTTATTCTACTTTCAACATTTATTGTACTGTAAAGGAAAAGAGAGTGACATGTAGATTAGAGAAGCTGGCAAAGAGCGTAAAACAGAAGTGACGACAAGGCATGTGAGCGAGGAATCACGCAGAGCTGAAAGTGTAGGGGAGTTTAAAGAGATGAAAGGGGCGAGGAACAGCAGACAGGTGTGGAGGAGGAATGGCAGGATGATGAAGGGAGAAGCACATATCAAATGTGGTTAATGTGGCAAAAATTATAGTATATGCAGTGAAAAGAGTATAGAAGTCTGCTGTTATTTTTTTATTTTAATATGCAGATTTTAAACCTCGTCTGTTTTAACAATGCTATGGTTGGGGTTTTGGTTTTAGGTCTTTTACACCGGTCCATCCATATAGCTGCTTACAGTTGGCTACAATCACTCCTTCCCCCTTTTCTCCATGCCAAAGATTGAAGATGTGAGGTCATATCTGAACAAAAACCAGGCAACTCTGTCTCTGAACTGAACTCAGTGAAGTGAAATTTCCCCTCTATTTTCCCAGTGCAGATTCTTATAGTCGAGGCAGGTTTATGTTAGGCATTCATAGCGATTCAGTCTAAGGACTAGACACATTTTAGATATTAAAAATTGCATTTTGCGCTTGTTGTCGCGTTTTTGACATCAGCAATAAATTCAATACATTTCTAAATAACGTTCAGCCAAATAACCATTACTTCTAGGCTTGAATGTTGATATTACTGACATGCAAAAGGTGACAGGTAGATTTAGTCCAGTTCTGTGATAATGGCTCTGAGGCAGATGAGTTATAAAGTCTGATTCCAGTTGAGGAAGAATCGATTTCCTGTATCGTGCCTTAGAGCGGAGTGGTTGAATGAGTCTGTTGCTGAAGCTGCTCTTTAGCTTGTCCAGTGTTTTGTGGAGGGAGTGAGAGCGATTGCTCATGATATTCACAGATTTGCCAGCATCCTGTCCTCCACCACCTCCTCCAGGTTAACTATCATTAATAAGCCAGCTTTAGACTAGCATTATAGTCTCAGCTATGTCCGGTGTGTAAGGAGGCCTTGGCTTCTTGACAAACACATGCATATCTGCATGTCAGCTGCAATATAAACAGGCATTGTTCATTTACTGCTCAAGCAAAGGCATCTCCGTCAAGTCAATGCAAAGAAGTGTAACCAAAGCTGGAAACTGCTAAACTGAGAGCAAAATATCTTGCATACAAATACTCCTTTATTCTTTAACTACAATTAAGACTAAGTTTATAGTTTGTCTAGCAGCAGTTTAGTCCCTCCAGGGCAAAAGGAGCGCTCCAGTAACTCACTGTCACTGATGAATTCACAGATCATAAATTCCCTGTGAATTCCTTCATTCAGATGCATCTATCTCACTGTATCTCACTGATATTATTCACAATAATGCTTCAATATTTATGCTTGAGGATATGTGTCATAAAAGCCAATCAAATGTACCACTTTTAGGAGCATTTGTTTTGAATTCTAAATAATGGAGAAGAACCAACCATGGGCTCTTATGTACGAGGAGGGACTCGAGCAAGGTTTCCTTGGTAACTGACATAATGAAGCAACACATTCAAATCATCTCCAGCACAGGGTGCCTTCAAAACCCCTTTGCTGCACACCTCTAAAATCCAGGCCATGTTCGTGTGGTGCTAGTACCCTGCAGCTTAGCCTTGCTTGCTCAGTTTACTTCCATTATTGAAGGTGGTTGCCAAAGGAGGGGCAGGCATCGACCACCTGGGGGTGAAGGTGACCCACATGCCTGGTGCAGTCAGCTGTGCCACTGCAATTACTGCCATGGGTCTACTTCTGGCATCGGCACAGAAGACTGTTGATTGTTGCATGACATAATATTCATGTCCAAATGCCCAAAAGCCAAGGCTTGCTAAAACATTGTGACGGAGTAAATCATCATTCTTTTTTTGAGTAGTCTTTTGTGTCAGTAAATACTTTTTTCATTAAATGATAGATGATAGGTGATGATGCTCTTTAAAAGATGTAAAACCTAAATATAAAATTGTAAGGACTGAATTTCACAATCCATGTATAAATTGATCAGTAAATGTAAGACTAGGAGTTTTATAGAGTTCATGAATAAGGCTGTACACAGGCACAGTGGTGTTTCGAGCTAGATGCTAACATTAGCAAGCTAACAAGCTCACAATGACAATACTAACTAATGTCAATGTTTAGCAGGCAGAATTTTCATCAAGATCACAACCTGTCACCCATTTTACAATATTTAAGAGGAACAATACAACGTGTATACAACTAAAGGAAAAACAAAATAAATGAATAAATAAATAATAAATGGATGAAGGGATAAATAGATTGATGGATGCAAAAATCTCAAATCTGATAATACAACCTTACTGTTAGTTCATACTGAAATGAATTTTGCATCAGTGGCAGTGCAGGCAGTGAATAATGTTTCAACAATACAGAACCCTGCAGCAGCGGCAGCATCTACAGGTTTTATAAAAACTCCATGCTGGTCTATAATAGATAAATAATTTTTTTATTCATGACTTACTTACTTGTCTTTCCTCATAGGTCATCAAATACAGTAGATGTTTACCCTAAAACTATTCACATACCACAAATACTGATGTGAGCAGGAGTCACGAGGTCCACTCACTGGACAAATAATAACAAAACATTTTAACAATTTAACATTTCATATATTGAATTTTTACAGGGTAAGGTCATACCAATCATAGCAAAGCTTTTGGCTTTCAAAATAAGCTTCCTTGAAAACCTAGACGCTCTCTCTCATTAACCATGTTGATTACACTCTGAAAGGAACAATTAGTGTAGCAGTCCGAGAATGTTCATTCATCCATTCATCATAAAAGATCAGCGGCAAATTGGAACGAGTCCCTGTGAGAGCGTGGATGACCTGCTGTGGAGGTTGGACTGTATCTTGGGCAACTTCATTGAACAACATGTTTCTTAAACTGCATTGACCTTATTTATGATTACTGGTTTGAGTTGATAATAATGATCTTTTCATGTCTCAGGATACCTTCAGTTAAAGCTCTCCAGTCAAATCAATATGAACAATTCGTGTAGCAGCAATTGATGTGATTGAAAGTGCCATGTGTTGTTGTTAGTTATGTGATGCACCACTGTAATGCTACTGTATTTATTCTCTGCCTACTCCTAACGGCTCTTCTGCTTCATCTTGTCTGGGGCTTGTCTAATACGCTGCACCCCCCCCACACACTTACATATGGATCAGTACCAACAATAAAACAAGCAGGATTGTGGAGAAGACAGTAGAAAATGTTACCAATCAATTCAAGCAGCAGCAAACCAACTGTTAAACAGCAGCGCATGTGCTGAATTAAAATAAAATATGAACACAATCAGTGAGAACAAGGCAAGTCAAAGTGTATTGAAAGTGTTATTATCAAGGGCCACTCTCATCACATTTTGCAATACCAGCAGCTTACACCTGTTTACATACATATACATAATTTCGAAAAAATGTCTTGATGCAATGTCAAAGCAACACAGAAGAGAATGTTTCATTATTTCATAGTATTCATTTTATACACGCCGAATTCTTCTCTGCTCACTAAGAGCAGATGTTGTATTGCGTGGGTCAGGGTTATTATTATATTATTATTATTAAATTATTCACAGTTTGTTCCAGTGTTTCGGTCAGGGTTGTGAGTCGGTGTTTGATTTCATTTAACATAATGTTTCACCTGACTCACCTCAAATGTGCTAAGATTTCTTTGCCTGCTTGAAATCTTTTGTTGATGAGCTATTACTGTATACACGGTGTCAGTAATGTCATGTCATCACTCTAGACCACTGCATTTAAATTATGCAATTCAGCTGTAGAGCATAATCACAGCAACTATTTTCACAGTCTATTGAGTACATTTTTATAAAACTTTTCTCCATCTAGTGGAATTATTAATAATAATTCAAACTAATTGCTAACCTGTAGAAAACAAATCAAAATAAATAGTCAGTGATGAACAGTCGTCTGGATGATGATGAAACTTCTTATTCTTAATAATCCAATACAGTATATTCGTAATATAAGTATATAAAATACTTTACTATACTTTATATTTTGTTATGCTAATCTGCACTTCAGCTCAAAGCAACTAAACTGACAATCACAGCATAGTTCACATTTCCAAGCTTTGCATGAGTACATTATCTGTCACCACATTGATTATAAATAATCATAAATGATTATAAATAGCATCCAGTTAACTATGGGGGGCGCGGGCCCCACTGGCAGCCAGGACCCTCTCCCGGAGTCCCAGGGGCACAGGCAGAGGTTAAGTAAAAAAAAAAAAAAAAAAAAAAGTCCACCCACACACACAGCTGGTGAGGAGGAGGAGGAAATAAAGCCCCAAGTCCACAGCTGGTGAGGATGAGGAGGAGGAGGAGGAAAAAAAAACCCCAAGTCCACAGCTGGTGAGGAGGAGATAAAACCCAAGTCCACACACAGCCGGTGTCCCAGGACCACGAAACCTCCCCGGCTGTACCAGGTACATGAAACTTCCCCGGGTGTACCAGGGCCACGAGGCTCCTGCCAGCGGGGGCTGCTGGTGTATGGCCCAGTGGAGGGTGCTTAAGAGTGGGTACGCAGGTTCGGCTGGAGAGCGAGCGCAGGCCCCCTGAGTGTGAGGTGAGGCATGGCAGGGCCTGCCCCCGGTTCCTGTGTATGTGTGTGTCTGTCTGTCTGTGTGTCTGTCTGTCTGTCTGTCTGTCTGTCTGTCTGTCTGTCTGTCTGTCTGTCTGTCTGTCTGTCTGTCTCTCTCATTAGGCTCCTCTGACCTCCAGGAGGAAAGAGGCTGTCTGGAGCCGAGGCTTGCCCAGGGATGAGTTGACTCTCCTGGGTATAAGACCACAACCTCCCCGGCCTATTGATTTGCAACAGTGGAAATGCTTTTAAAGGAACATAAGGCTGCTTTCATCAACAGTTAGTAATGCTAACTGCATCTGCTAACTTTCACTAACGACATATTTCAATTCCTTATGAGATCAGCGCAATCATGATGAACTGTGCTCACTGTTAATGGTATTTTTACTGTAAAACTCACAGTGCTTAAAAAATGCTATGTGATGTTTTGTCTTAAATATTTTTAAAAGTCAACAATGACATGAAGCATGACACAGGAGCGGTTTACTCCGAAACATTTAACTGAAACTTGAGCGCACTCCTTACCTAACCGTAACCAAAGTGCTTTTGCTGCTTAAATTTAACCACATGCAAAACTCAGGCCCAAATGAGGCCCTTGAGGCCATGTTTCTGACTGAATGTCGCAATGGGGACAGACAAAAGTAAGGCTGCCACTCGCTCCCTATCTATGATTGTATTTTAAAAAGGGCACGCTGTCTAGAAATGAAGGGCACCCTTTCAGCAGGCGGCCCACACAGGCCTCCCTGAAGCCCACAAAGCGGCTGACTCTGGCTAGCCTTTTCCCTCAAGGCTGCTCCTATAAACTGTGAAGGTGATCCTTATGGCGAGAGCTACATTAGTCCATCACAGATGTGACCTCATTGAAAATGAGAGGTGTCCTTGAGATCTTTTGATAGTCCCACACCTCCTTAGTTTCATTTACATTTAGTCCTGTAGCTGACATTAAAACAGCCCATTGGATGAGCTTTTATAGGCTTTTGTTCCCCTGGTGGCTTTCTTTTTTTTTTCTCAGGTCATGTTGGTTCCCAAACAGGCCTAAATATTGGAGTTAAAAGTTTCCGTCTATCAGATTAACATTTTCATCACAAAAGTCAAACATTAGGTAACTGCAGACATGCAGCTGTAATTATGAATTGCTGACTTGTAACAGGTAGATTATTAAATATATACTCTCTCTCTCTATATATATATATATGTAGTTGGAGGGTCTGCTTTCCATTCATGATTTCTATGTTTAACTAACTCTAGTAAGCGGACAAAATAGATGCTAACTACGATGACGACCTTCCCTATAAATATCACAGCAGTAGCTTTATCTTTATTTTTGCCCCTTTTTTCTCATTTATGAGTCAGTTCTGACACTCTTCTATTCCAGATCCTGCCATACCCGTCATCCTACTTCCGTCGTTACTCACCTGACTCACCTGAAATGTGTCCACCTGCAGACATGGCCCTCAATCAGTCACTCTCTATATATAGTTGCCCTCTAGCCTTAAGGCCTGTGCAGACACATCAGAAAGCGGCACAGCAAAATGTATCCGGGTATTTCTCCTGAATTTAACTTTAGCTTTTGTTGACTCAAAGGTTAGCCACGTCAAAGCAATTTGTCACCAGATTAATAGATTGTTCACGTTATGCGAAAGATTTGTGTAGATTTGAGGATTCTCTCCCCTGTAAGAGATTCCAGTGATCACTGTGATTTTACTGAATCAACTTCAATGCATAAAATGCTGGTGTGACCAAAGTGGTGTAGTGCTGATTGGGGGAGGGGTGTACTCTTAATTTATACCACCTTTTTTTTTAAGTGGTCCACCCAGCAAAGGATACTGACAAAATTCTCTTGCATATTTAAACCAACATTGTGTAACTTTTCTACTATAAAAATAATCAGGTGAATGGTGTCATTCCAGCTCTGTGCCCTATATGTCTATTTTTAAACGATGTAACTTTGCAATCGCCCGTGAAGAGACAAAATGCTTTATGGCACTAAGTTACCAACTATTTACCTGATTTTGCTGAAACTGAACCCCCTCTGATGTCCTCCGGCTGCTCCTGCTTCCTGCTTGTTGCAAAGGCTGCTTTTCACCAATGTTAGTCCAGTTTGTTAGCCAGGCTGCCAGGACTGTGAGCTCAGAGCACAGGGCTTCTATTGACATAATGGCAGAGGTAGAAGAGGCTGAAGAGGACGTAGATGGAGGAAAGGAGAGAGTGACCACGGACAAGAGCAAATCTGGAAATGACTTTTAGTTGTAGGCGAAAGCTTTGTGAAATAAAAGGCTGAAAGACAGTTGTTGGACTGTTGGACTAGTAAGTAATATTAGCTGGCTGTTACAGTATGTCTCGACGTGTTGTTGCACTTGCTTGATGTTTGGCTGTTAGCATAATGGTAATATCATATATAATATAAGCATAACAATTACACATACATATACATGCATTACCAATGGAAGGGGTGCAGATTTTGCAATAAGTTATTAAGTATTTACCAGAGGAGAATTTCTCAGCATTTTGAGTTAAGTAAATATTGCTTACTCCATGTACTCAGGAAAATTTGACATCTCTGTCATGCCTTCGCCATTCTAGGTTCCTTGCAGAACACCAGTGCAGTAATGTTTTTAGTTCATGTAGATATCAAATTCACCATGTCACAGTACGGGGAAACATTTTCTGTGTCTTGAGACTAAACACGGCTGTTACTAAATGTTAATCGGGTTTGCTTCTGTCCAACTTTATAATGGCAGCTTCATCACTTCTGTCAGTTTATTGATTCTGGCTCTATGAGCACCCCTCTCACATTACGGTAATTTGAAACAGTGTTAATATCCAAAATGTCGATTAACGCATTAACGATTAAGGCATTAATCTCGTTCTTAAAAAAGCTTAATGAACTGCACTCCCAGTGTGACTCGGTGTGCAGTGTCCTTCCCGCATGAAATGAATACTATTTTTGTATTTTATCTTAAAAAAAAAGGGAAATAAAAAAGAATCTACACATCAGAAATGTTCAAATCTTGGAGGGGATTGAAGCGCTCACGGTGCTTTGGTGAGTCACAGATAGAAGCTGCCTGAACCGAAAACAGACATCAATCCCTCTCTTCCTGTTTTCTCTCAGGCTTCGCTGGTTGCTTTTATTTGTTCGTGCCTTTGTCAGTGGCCCATCCTCATGTTCCACTTCTATTTTTGCATGTCGAAGTACAGTAGATGAAAGCATATGAAGATTCATCGCCTCAAAACTTAAGTTCCTCTGCAAGGGAACTTTTTCATGAGAACTGCCAACACTGTATAATGATCCAAATGAGGAGGAGGAAGACTTCATTTTTTAATAAAGCATGAGCGCACAGTGCAGGTAGTGGGTGACAAATTTGTCTTTGTGTTATTTAAATAATAAGGATCATAAAAAAAAACATGTCTCATTTGCACATGGATACTGAAAATACATACAAAAATGAAAACCCGACAAAACGTGGGAATTAAAGAAATAGACATAAGCCTGATTTCATGTTTATTCTATTATCTTCACACCCTAAATTGAGCCTATTAGAACAAACTTTTTCATCAGACAAAAGACAAAAAAATGTCAAAACAATTTATAAATTAAGTTTTACAGCGAGGGAGATGATAACATGTTTTTCTGAAGCGGTCAGTACCTATGCTCTTGATGCTTTCTCACCTCATGAGTGCGAAAATCACTAATCAACCAATTTTTTAGAAACAATTAAAAAATGTTTGGCAGTTGAGTTTTTTTTTTTTTTAGTTGTTGTTGTCTATTGTTTTAAAAATAAATAAATAAAAAATAAAACTACATGTGCAATCTCCTTTTGAAAGAAATCAGGAGTTTAATTATAATGTAAAATAATGACTAAATCTATTCAGGTCTCGTGGCAATTTTAATTAATGCGCTTTTGAAATTGTTAACAATGTTGATGAATGTAAGAGAGCTGTTAGCTATTTGTGTCACTCCCGAGAGGATTGGTGAGCTTCAAGGGAATTAATCATGAAGTTGACAGAGCTGGTGATGCAAAAAGCAACTGCTAAGATGAGAAGATTTCTATTTTAAACTGCAAGCGTCATATGGTAACAACATGAACATGACAAGAGCAGAGTCCAGGGTGTGTAGACAGCAATCAAGGGTAAATGATGCTGCTCAGCCTTTTCATGTTGGATGTCAAGCCTGAAGCCAGATTGTCCAAGCATCCTGTTAGCCTTCATTTGGAAGTAGCAACCCAAACTGTGTTCTGTTCTCACTGAACCCTGCCAGTGTTTTCTCTTTTAAACACGCAGGTTTCTCCTTGCAAACTCCATTCTTTTGATTCACTTCTATGTCCTCAGTGGCGTAGGTGTTATATTGTTGCACAGGTGTCTCCCTGCTTTATACAGCTGAACCAAGATACAGTTAGATGTAGTGTGCAAGACCTTCAGCGTGTCCTGGCAGTCTGTTGTCTGAAAGCCATCAGGTAGAGCATGTGGTGGCAACAGAATCATACAAGTAGATCCTGTCTGCTATCACAGAGCTCCTACACAGTGGACTCCACACACATAAGCATTACAGTAAAAGAGAGTTTACTATCTTACTAATTTATTCATTCATTTACAGTAAGGTCAAATGGTTAAGGCCGTGCTTTAGCTTCACCACCTATATATTTTCTTCTGCTCTGTGTATTTAAGAAGAAGCAGCTATAGAAGCCAGCGTGAAAAGATCACCATGAAAACACCGGGGCTGATTCTGCGAGAAGCCGGCAAGCCTCCAGACAAATGACATTACAGTCACCCTCCTCTCCTCTCACCACCTTGCCTCGTGTTTCTGTCAGCTCGGATTGTGTAGGAGGATCAGTATTGTGGCTGAATGTCCGAGGAGTCAGACACCTCATGTTATCTTGGGGGACTAAACTTGTGGGGAGGAGTGGCTGTCAGAATATGACGACAGATTGTATGAAGCTACTAGGGGAGTGTGAGAGAGTGGGCACCAGGCTGTAGGTTATGAATACTGAAGTGCCCCAGCTTCAGTCACGCCCAGTTTACAGCCCATTTTTCTTATCATTTATTCAGGTTATTATAATTGCCATTGCCAACCCAAACTCCTCCAGTTCAGTATATCTCTTAGAAAAGTCTGTGAGGGATATACGGCTGATTCTTGTAGGGGTGGGTACATTAAGACTTTGGACTCATCACACTCTGTACTCTACTGACGGGGTCCTCCCACCTATTTGTTTGTATTTGCTTTAGATTCGCAATTATGTGAAAATGAAGTAGGAAGTAGGAATTAGTATGTAGAAGTTATCTTTAAGAGGCAGAGTTGGGTCAGGTTGTATAAGAAACAAAATGACCTTGATGATGTGCTAGTCACAAACCACAGTAAGAGCCATCGCCTGCAGCCCTTTTCAGCTCACTGTAGCCATTACTGCTCGTGTCATTCCTCCCTCTGCAATATTTTAAATCCGAAGCTGAAATTAAATTGCTTATTTATTTATTTATTTTTTGGTCTGCTACAGAATACATATGTGCTCACCGGTGGAAAACATTCAAAGTGAAGCAGCAGCGGCATGAAAGGTTGAGTTTACACTTCAGATGAAAGTAAACTAAGCTCTGATGAGGCTGTAAGTGATCTGGCAACATTAAAACGAGACAAGATAAGATATGGTAAAGTATACACAGGAACACAGCAGTGAAACTAAACTCCAAGACACAGAGATGCAATTAGGAGCTACTAACACGCACACACACACGCACGCACACACATGAATCTGAAGATGCCGAAGACACAGCATTGGGGAGGAGACTGATTGGCAAGTCTTCGTCAGCATTGCTGCAAAGCAAGGCCACGGCAGTGCTGCTGGGTGCTGCTGTGCCATGTTGAGAAGTATTCGTGGAAACACATGTCATCACAGCTCGGTTTGGCACGGCAAGGCTAAAGAGGAGTGACCCAGCCCAAGGGAAAAACCCAATAACATTGTGAGTGCATGATGGGTTCCTCTTTTCGAGCCTCTGTTACGTTTAGTTTCAAATTTTATTTAGGTTAGAGAGAGTGTAGTATAAAATGTCATGCATTAATGCTATATTATAACCACCAAAACATTTAATGTGCGTGATCTACAATCAAGATTTATCATAGCAATGTGTGATAGCTGTGATCTTTCTAATGTTTGAATTTCCTGGTGAGAGCAGGTTCAGCAGGACGCTCCAGACGTCCTTCTCTCCAGCTCCTCCTGGGGCATCCTGAGGCATGTCCCACGCTAGATGGCCTATATAGACCCTCCAGCAGGTTCTGGGCTCTTTTTTGGACCAGTTGTTTCAAAACCTGGAGTGTATCACCCCTGGGTTTTGTTCATTTGGGTTCACATAGAGAGGGTGGTCTCGGCTTGCCTCCACTCGATCTCTGGAGCAGTTTGTTTTCAGTCAGAATGCAATCAACCCTTACATCCAAATACAATGTCCTTGCCCATTACCTGATGCCCATGATGGCACACTCTTTCACATGTACACCAACTGATCAGTTTAGTGGAAATGTGTCATTAATGAACTAAGCAACAACTGTATCAAAGTAGTCCAAGAATCCAAACAAAGCAAACAAAGTGCATGGCTGAAAGTGTCCTTACAGCATAGGGTGGTGGAAAAAATATTTTTTTTTCTGCTGAGGAATATAATTGGGTATCCATAATTAGTGTAGTTTTGTGAGATGTGTTTCTATTCCTCGGGCGTTATGCATATGCAACGTCTGTGTGCCTTCTGTTCAGGGTATTTAGAGAGTGGGTAATGACAAGAATAAGCACCTAGGAGTGTGAACAAGAATAATAATACATCTATTTTAAAGAGGGATCAGGGTCAACTAGAAACGGCTGAGGCTTACATAGATTCAAATTGGTGGGTTTCTAGCCTGACTTTAAAAGATAGGAGTGATGGAGACAGTATGAGGTGCAGGGGGAGAGAGTTTCAGACCCTAGGGTCTGCTAGGAGTGGTTCTGGGAGTGGGTGAAAGGGGTGAGGTGAATGGTGTCAGCAGGTCTGAGGGCGCAGGTACTGTAGTATGCCACTGCACAAGGTCAGTGAGGTAGAAGAGGGCTACAGGTTGTGGAGGGCTTTGGAGGTGATGTGGGGAATTTTGAACTGGACTTTTTGTTGAATGCGGAGCCGGTGGAGGTTTTGAAGCGTGGCTGAGCAGACAACTGTTTCAAGTTGTTACAAGTTTCTGTCATACTGATATCAGCAGGCCTTACATGCAGCAGAAGCCTCTGTCTGGGTGAGTCAGTGAGTGACTCAGAGAATTGGAGGCGTTCAGAAGATGTTTTTGTCCTTTTTTGGTCATCGTCTGCAGTTGGTTGAAACACTAGTTGTGATGCTGTTCACATGTCCAGAAAGATATGATGGTAAACACAGGGGTTTTATGTTTTCGAGGCTTGTACAAGGTTGCACCCGTGAAATTGGAGACCATTACATTGTTCTGATCAAATAACAGTCCTTGTTGGTTATAGCAGTAGTGTTTTCAGGTCATCACATGCCATGTCATGGTTCATCTGCTCAAACTAAATGTGTTCCTCATCAGAAGGTACGAGGCTTGTCACTGTATTCATTTTTAAAAAAAGGTTCAGTATATTTCCAAGAAGTGATGGGCGCTGTGTTTTTTTTACCAAAACAAAGTAAATTGTACATTTTAGGGGGGCTATTTTCCAATTTGGATTAATACACATGGTCCTATTTACTGCAGCAGCATGATGTATGAAGGCACACTCCAAATAAAAGTGCTCATGTTCATTTTAATGAGAACTACAGCAACCTTTTCCCTCGCAAGTGTAACCGCACTCAGACACCTCTGTTGAAGGGGTTTCGTTCTTATGCTACATTTTATTGAGTGCAAAATGTCAACACCATGTCGTGACCTGGAGCCCCCTTGGGGAACATTTTGTCCCAAATTCATTCCATCATTTTACTCCCATTATGTTGCTCCTTGTGGAATATTAGGGTGGCTTTTCCCACATGAAGAAGATCCATTTCGAGAGATAAATAGCTTCTCATGTATATTTAAGTGTGTACTTGTAGGGATGCCTCTCTAGTAAGGCTGCAGTTTATTTCAATACATAAATATACATATAAATCATATAATACATAAGAATCATTGGAAGCATTATGCTTTCAAGTGTGAATAACCTCCCAATGACACGGAAAAGAATTAAGAAGAATCTGAATAGAATACCACACATATGTGTTGTTCATTATTAAGTTAATTATAAACGCAGCACTAATAAAACTATAACAGAATTTTAAATCTATAAGTATAATTCATTGTTTTATTTGAACTTTATTATATATATTTCATGTATATTATTTAGCTTAATGGAGTGTTGCTGACACAGAGGAACATTACTGACACGTCACAGTAAAGTGTCTGTTCCACTGTTATTTTAGTTTTGTAACTGCAGTCGAGAAAAGCATCGAACAATGGAATCTGTGAAAAAACATACAAACAAAATAAATAAATACATAAATTAAACACATTGATAGCTGTGGACTTAAAGGGGAGTCATTTCACGTGACCCCAGTGAAATATGAAAGAGTGGAGTTTGTACTAATCAGATATGGATGATTTGTGCTGGATTAAGGACAAGCTCACAACGTGACCGTGACATCAGCCCTGTCTCACCCTGTTCCCCTCAGCTCTGCATTTTCATTTAAACTTCCAGATCCTGGAGGAGTCCTGCTTGCCCTCCGCGTTGCTATCCCAAATAATAAATTAGATTAGATTAGATTAGACTTAACTGTATTGCCATTGCACTAGTATTGAGACAACAAAATACAGTTTAGAATCTAACCAAAAGTGTAAAAAGCAGCATACTTTCCATTATATTGCACTGATGCTGATCCAGAAATATGTTTAAGTTGAACATTTATGGAAATGTCTTAAATGTGTTGATGTGTAGCGCAGTTACATTCAAATACTTTATTATGACACATTGGGTTGCTAGTGGCAACCACTACTGGTACAGTTATATTGCAGTTTAACGGGAGACAGTCCGACCGATGTATTTTTGGTTTTGTCTTTCTTGTCCAGTGCATGAACAAAAAACAATGTTTTTTCTTTTTTATTACAGAACTGCACTGAGATCAACTGAATCGTGTCTGATGATAAGGTTGGGTTGGAACCTAACTGGTGCAAATTCCTGAACAAATTGGCATTTTCCCAGTTAATATAACAAACTAACGTGCGGTGAAACTGGTGCTTTCAGGGGCCCTTGGGCAGTTCCAGTTGGTAATTCAGTCTTCCCTGAGTTATTACTTCTCTCACCTCTTCTACACCGACTCCTGTTAGTACTTTTGCTGACTGCTACAAGTATTGCTAATATTAAAATGATGCTGATCAGCCCTGCAATGCCTTACATGGTCGAACACTGCCATAGGTGTGTATGTGTGTGAGTCAGTGGATGTAAAGCACTTTGGCTATGCTACGTAGCTGCCTACCATTTCTTTATTTATGGTTACATACTGTAGCAGCAAGAACAGAGTAAACACGAGTCATAAAATAATCTCAGCATGAGACCATCAGCTCTCAGGAGAGAATCACCGAACTCGTTCGGTGTTGTTCCTCATGCTGCATTTTTATCTTGTTTGCTCTAAAAGTGTGAGAGCTTAGAGACTTGGGTGTTAGGAGGATGACACTAAGTCAACAAGACTTGTTGAGGGAGGTTTGGGAACAAAGATAAGGACCCTCGTAACGGGGTGAATTCTTGAGCAAAGCACAGGTGTCGATGAGATTTCAAGCTACCACTCTGGACTGTGCCGCAGTATAAAAGACACTTAGTCACTGAGCTATTCTTAGTGTACTAAGTAGTTACTAGGAGAGGTAACATAATGTTGTAAATACCAGATAGAGAAGTCACTTAGTTCAGAACATTCACATCTTTGCAAAACAGAACTCTTAATAAATTAATTCTTATATCATCATCCACTAAAATAAGTCCTTAATTATTGAGTGTCCAAAAAATGCTGGTTGGGAAAAGTCTATAAAAGTGTACATCCATATCATAGACATCTATGAGGCTTTGTTTCAGTTCCTGTGCCTCCACGGCTATCCATTTGACAGCCTTTGTCTTTCTCTAACATGTTCTCAGCGTCTCTCCTAGTATGCACTTTCAGTTGTTTTTAGCTGTGTAGATAAAAAGACATCAATTGAACTGCGGTAACTTCCATATGAATATGGATGCACTTCTTTTGCATCTCCTTGGCCTTGGATCAAAAATGTATTCCCACATTTGTTTAAATTATGATCAAACACTGAAAGCCTCTCCTTACACCCAAGAGACATTTTCCTGTGTATATATTATTCCCTTGAGACTGAAATCAAATGTTGCAGGTGGGCACAACAAGAAGAATGTGATGACATGAAGGAACCCTATGATTTATTTCACAGATGGAGAACATCCCTATAAAAAGCAGTCCTGGCATCCTGATAAATGTCTTGTTTTGCACTGAATGTGCATTTTGGTTTGGAGGAACTGTCAATTTCTTCCCCTCACCATCGAGCCTACTTCTAAACTACTTTCATTGTTGGAATTTCTCAATGGTCAGGTGGATAAAAAGTTAGCTGCTTCTCAGGACAGTGACCGCCCAACGGGAGGTCAGAGACAGTGTGTGTTAAACGGATGGAGACTTCACTGGTGCTTACTGTATATATCTCCCTGACGTCTGGTGTCTGTACAGTATTACAGAGCTTCTGTAAAGCCTGCTAGTTCATGATAAACACTCTCAGTCTTGTAACAGTAATTAACCTCGATCCCTGTCTCAAAGTATGCTGTGCTGGGTCTTGGATTAAACAGAATTTGGTCTGGAAAGTCCCTGATTTTGATGTTTAAGAAGGTGTTGGAACCTTGTTTTAGTATAATAATAATACATTTGAGTTTGTCATTACTAGGTTTGGCGCGCTTCTCCCTTCTTTGTTGTGGCCTACAGACTGGTCGTTTTCCCACAGTACAGGAAGTGTATAAGATAAATCTGCCTGAAAAGCTTCTTCAGCAAGGGCAGAAGAAACAGATGACCTTGGAAGATCCCATTAATTAGCCTTCCCCTAGTAAATTTTTAATTTTTATTGATTTTAGGATGGAAATCTGGTAAAATTATTTATTCAAAATATCGACTGAATGAGAGCTAATGTCTTGTACCTGCTGAGCTTTTGTAGTAAATGCTGCAGGGACAGATTTCTGTCATCACAACCTAAAACAACCACTACAACACATTTAGATAGCACAACAAAAAAACGAAGTTAGGCTAACTCTATAGTAACAGGGACATGAATTATTAGAAATGTATGCAAGACCTCATGTATGAAAAGGCATGAGTTTGCATCAATTCATTAACTGTCAGCAATGTGCAAGAATTAACAGTATCTTGCATGCATGATTCATACATGTTTCAATTTCTTCAGAGATCAGTCTGCAGTTAAAGAGACAGTGCAAAAGAAAATCTGACCAGTCACAGAAGTGCATGTGCGTTCTCTTGTAATTGTGGTTTAACTAATAATTACTCCTTCATGACTTCATTGTGTCTGTGACACTTGCTTCTGTATACATTTGGCACAATTTGCCCAAACTTAAAATGCAAATATCATGATCAGAATGTTTTTAGACTAGCTATTGAGTGAGGAAAATATTTGTAGGTAGGCTTTATAAGCAAACATGGCATCACATGTGAATTCACAATTCAGTGTTAAAGATGAACTAGGTCAGCACTTTTTTGAAGGACCACAAACACAAAGCAGTAGTTAATTATCAGAACAGAAGACAAGCAGGTGTATTTTTTACTGCAGAGTTTTTGAAATGAATCTTACACTTCTGCACATATGAGAGGTCAACTGACTGCTGACAGACTGTTTTTGTTTATTACTTTATCATTTTTTCTTTTCACTGGCTTGTATTAGTTTTCAGGGACTCTGATATCTATGCAGGTAATGTTTACACTCAAGGATGCAGTGATCTTACATAACATATCATAACTGAGTACTTTGTGCGGCATTAATGTTTGTGAATGCGTTGTTTACCGTCTGTACACCTCAGAACGTCACATGCTTGTTTCCATTCAGTGTCTGAATAGAAAAGGACTTTTAACAGACACTATCATTCCTAATCGCACTTCATGTTCACTTACCCTGATCGGGTCCATATTGGAAGGTGGAAAATTCTAAAAAATAAACATGCTTTCTATTAGATGTTTTATATTATACTAAACATATGGGGGGCAATTTAAAGGCATTATTTACTGCTTTATCACATGTTGGAATAAAAGTGTTACATGTCTAATTATTTTATTTGCATAAAATCATACTGGAATGTTTGTGGAAACTGATTTGAAGTGGCACAGGACTAATCTACCAGCCAAAGACTTGATGTACCGATTTAAGGCAGCAGGGGAACTTAGGCACAGCCGTGATGTTTCGGAGTAAAGAGAGTAAGTTTAATGACCCAAGGCAATGATTTGCAACATTGTGCACTCACTGAGCATTTGTTCTCTGACTGGCACAGAAAAACACTGTTGACCAAAAGAAAGTAATAACAGGTGTATCACTTTAACCACTGAATGCCCAGTTGTGTTTGCTCTTTTTTATGATAGGTTGTTATTTTTTGGAATGACCACAATACTGAAAAACCTGGTAACATCATGTATCGATAAATGTATTACATGTTTATATTCATGTAACTTCATCGCACATCTAGCCCATGGAAGTTCACAGTCTAACCATCCTGCACGGGAGAACAGTGGGTGGTAAAGGGATACTATGCTTCTCCGCCTCATGTTTTTTTTTTTTGGTATTGTGCTGCGATTGTTGAGCAGTAGAGCGGCACAGGAGGAGGATGATCAGCTCCGTCCTGCCCGGGAGGAGCCGATGACCCCTAAGTCAACCTCATCTGTTTTCCCCCTGTGGACAAACACTGCAGGAGCTCAGAGCAGGGTGCTGCTCCTGAGCTGCTGCTCATGTATCACCAACAAAATCTGCTTACAGGAGCCTGCGGCACTTCGCGCATCATACTGTAAAGAAGGCGGGGGGGGGAACAGATACGGTGTCATGTACACCTGTAAAATACGGTAAGTCAGGTTAAAAAAAAAAAAAGCTGATAAAAAACGGATGGAGAAAAACCCCTCAAAGCTTGTAGTTAAAGTGTAGCTGGGATTGTATTAAACTCTTGACACCATGAATAGTAAGTATGCAATGCACTGATTTCAGACATAGATTACACCTGCTTCTTATTGTGTGTGTGAAAGAGAGAGAGAGAAAGACCGCAGGTTTTCATTTCTCAAAGAAAATAACCAGTCAACACGTGAAAAACGATACTCCCCGGCTAATGTTTTTCACACACATGTTGTATCATGAATTTGAGGAGGTACTACTATTCATACCAAACACTGTTTCAAATGATAATAACTCAGCAAAATACTGTTCCCAATGCTTCCGTCCTCAGTAGATCAACCTGACACAACAAAATGAAAAGTACAATGCAACTGCAGTGGTTAATGTTCTGTGGCTGTTTGTGAAGAGATATTATTTGACCTTTAAAAGGTTCGTGGAAGAGTCAGTTTGGCTCGTCTCCATTCTCAGCTCTGTTTTCCAGCAAAGATGCAGAAGAGCAAGCTCAGCAGACAGCGAGAGAGGAATAAAGAAAGAAGAGAGAGGTGGGGAAGTCATTAACAGAAAATTGATCAGGTCTGGTTCTACCCAGCACTAATGCCAATATTCTACCAAGGCTGATGTCTTTGCTAACACCAGAACAAGTAATCAGTGGCCCTATTACACAGACTACAGAAGTCCAAAACAGTCCCACTAATGATTTTGTTTACAGACACAGGATGATAATTATTGTGCTTGTGTCAATACAGGTCATGATGCAATCTTTTTTAATTTATTCACAAAGGTGGGGATCGATTTTAAGCTTGCTGGTTTGTATCATTCATTTATCAGATATAAATATATATTTCTATTCACTGATGTACCCACTTACCCTTTGATGAAGGAATACAATAATAAAGGGAAGAAGGATGGAAAGAAAGATCAGAGGAAACAGACCACATTGTGTTGGTCCAGGGGAAGGAGGAGTAACGTGATTTCAGATGAAGAATATGAGAAGTCACTTTGCATATTTTCTGAATCTTTTCTCGAGGCTTGAGCTGGACTACAGGGAGAACCTAAAAACTATGCCTGAAATAAAACAACATAACAAAACAAACAAACAAAAAAACAAGACAAAAGAAAGGTGGAAACAAAATGGCAGCTCCTAAATCTTCACATCTTCACTTTGTTAAGGTTATGAGACCATCATCATGGTGTGTGTGTGTGTGTGTGTGTGTGTGTGTGTGTGTGTGTGTGTGTGTGTGCGTGTGTGTGTGTGCGTCTGTGTGTGTGTGTGTGTGTCACCACCAGCTCTGCATCATGCTGGAAACCCCAACACCGGATCACACCCTGTCCTGCAAAATCACCTTTGTGACTCAAATGCAGTTTAAACTTTGATTCTGTGGTTTGTGTTTGATAACTGGGATTAATCTTCATCTTCCCTCATAAAGCAAACTGTATACATTGTAAATGTATATCCACACACACACCTGTAAAAGTTAAAGTATCAGGCAGGTACATTTTTAACATTGTCATACTACGTAGTTTTCATGCTGACCGTCATGGGTGAGGTCATTGATGACTAAATTCAATCTTTCGTGCTTTATGTCTATGAATGGCCTTTTTTTCTTTGCCAATATCCAGGTTTACATGGAAGGAAGCCGCTGTAGCTTTTTTGGTCCATGCATCACCAGCAGCATTAAAAACAGCTCTGATTGCAAGACGCACTCCAGCATCTCTCCAGTGACAAATTGGATTACAAATTGGTACTCTGCAGATGAGTCTGGGTTGACCTAATAGTTTTAGTTTTCAATAATATGATTCTTTGACAGACATTTTCAGTCAAGCACTTCCGGACTTGTGACTGCAATGCCCATGGATTAAAGCAAAAAAAAAAAAAAAAAAAAAAAATGTTTTGTTCGAAATTCTTTTCAGCTGCAGCCAAGTCATATTCACTATTTGCATTTTGAGAAGCATGTTACAGGTTACTTGACACCTGCTAAAAAATAAGATACAATTTCAGCCCCCCACTCATAACCATGTTCTCTAATGCAGCCATCAAGTTTAAATACTTGCTTTGAACAGATGTGCTATTGACACTTTTTTGTCTTTTCAATGTATGAAATCAAACTGATACTTTTTTTTGCCAATCTTGTCTCAACTTTTACTCTTTCAAATAATCAACCTTCAGTACGTTATTTTTCTACTTCATCTCCCTCTTTATTACTGTGTTTTATTTATTATTATTGTTATTATTTATATTGTTTCAAGTCATTTAACAGAAAAATACACCATACAAGCAGCACCAGGATTAAATAACAATAAGAGCCACCTTTGCAGCCTTGTGACAAGTTTCACTTTGATGGCGAGCTATTACCTTTCTGCCATCACTACCATACTGTTAACAGTCAAAGGGAAGCTCTGAGGCTTTAGATTTGTCAGAAAATAAGAAAGAAATAAGAAAGGGAAGGAAGCTACTTCCATACACTATGTTAATATGTGCTGTGATGCCTCTCTCAGGCTCTGTGGGCTTCAGCTTGAGGGCTGCCTGCTCCTTCATACTACTGATCTGTCATTACAGCAAATCCCCTAAAACAATTAGTAACGACTCTCCAATAGGGCCAGCTATTTAACAGGTACATACATTTTATATGACTACTACATAGCCTAACATGTATACATTTACACATCCATCTACTGGGGATGTGACATAAAAAAATAGTAAAGATATAAACAAGCATGGAATGTAATATGAGTCGACATCATTTCATATTGCTAAGATATGATGAAGACGAGCCTGTATCTGTTGAGTCACCTGGTTTATTCACTTCTGTGTTGTGTTTCAGTGCAGCAGGTACCTGAGGAGCAGCTGAGTGTTATAGTTGGAAACACCTGAGCCCGGTGTATGCGACTTTATAAACCACACCTCTCTGACTCCTCTCTCTCTCACACTTGCTCTCTGCTGCATAGCTTTATTTCCGTCCCTCATGCAACATCACACACAGGTTACAGTCATGCATACGTGCACCCTCACTACCGATGATATAAATATAAATACAGCAGCTGCCCAAAATAACAGTCTCAATATCTAAGCTGTGAAAAAAAAGCCAGTCTGTGTTTGTGTAGGAGTTTCTCCTAGTCCTAGTGAGAAGCACTGGAGTAATACATTAGAATAGTTAGCTTATTGAACCCTCAAAGGGAAGTTTTTGCACTATAGCAGCACCCTGGGAGCAGTTAGGAGTTCAGTACCTTACTCAAAGGCATCTCGGCAATGCCCAGGATGTGTTACTGTATGATAGACCATGGTCCAAAGACATTTTAGTTAAGTATTTCTTCTGGACCTTTTCTTTGTACAACTGAAATATTACAGAAATAACAAAATCAGTACACTTAAATTCACAATTCCTACTAAAGTATAAAGCACCACTGTACTATATGAAAACCAGCAGTAACTAGAGCACATAGTTTACTAAACCCACAGAAAAGTATCTAACATGACATTTCTTAAATAGATAGAAGTGTGTTATAATTTTCTACAGACACTACTACTTACAGACAAACAGTCTCCAAGGCAGAAGAGGATCAGAAATGTGATCAACTATGCTCGACTGAAGAATGTGTACATTCAATTTCTTTTTTTTAACCAATGACCAACTAATCACGAATACTCTATCTATCTATCTATCTATCTATCTATCTATCTATCTATCTATCTATCTATCTATCTATCTATCTATCTATCTATCTATCTATCTATCTATCTATCTATCTATCTATCTATCTATCTATCTATCTATCTATCTATCTATCTATCTATCTATCTATCTATCTATCTATCTATCTATCTATCTATCCAATTTACCAAGTATATGGCACACTGTCTCCTCAGCTACAGCAATAGTAGTGGATAACAGCCTGATGTATTAAGGTCTACAATGCAGTAGCCTGAAATAACAGTCTCCATATCTCAGCTATGGGAAAATTAAAAACAACAACAACAACAAAAAGAAACGTCCTGTGCAGGGTCTGTGTTTGTGTAGGAGTTTTTTCTATTCCTAGTGAGAGGCACAGTTGGAGTAATACATCCTTAAATGTGAAGGCTTAACATGCTAAAGCAGAGCGCTCTGGAAAGCAGCAGGTTCTCAGTAAACACTGTTGTATATTTTTTTTTAAGTTGTGACATATTCAACATTTTTGAAGGATGACCCTGTCTTTTGGTCTACTGTGAATATGCACAATGTTCTTAAACGAAAAGAAAGTGAACAACCATAAAATAAAAAAAAATAAACAAACCCATCCTAACTATGGGAGGTGGACACAAAGGGAAAACAAAGAGCGAAGAAAAAACCTTCAAAGCAAACAACAAATTATCTTTCATAAAACATGTAAACATGTAAAAACATCTTCTGGCTTTATAGCCAGGAATTCATTATTTACCTGCTGTAGTGTTCTGGTGAAGGGTACACGGAAACTCTCACTAAACACCAAGTTTAACTGTTACCAATTAAGACATAGTGCAGTGTAGTAAGTTTGGCCATTCACTCAACAAACTGCAAATACAAATATTTAGTGTATGTGTTCTAAATTAAACATTGTACAAAGTGTAAATATTAACATCGCAGTCTCACACGGTAGGTATGAGTTCCAATGCCTACTGGCCTTACACACAGTACATTGCATATGTAATCCATTACTTAATATATTTTTATCAAATGTTGTTGATACAACAATATTTGGGACATGTCTACAATCAAATAAATCAACTCCTGGCATGTTCTCTGTAGAACCAGGTAAGAAGACTCACAGGAAATGACTTATAAGGGCATGACCTTATAGGATATGATATCATTACCTGACTAAAATATATTACACATGTTTGAACTATTAATTTAGTCAATCACTTCTCACTTTTAAACTACAAATAATTAACAACACATAAAGACGCAATGTGACACAAAGAAGGGCAACACCCCTGTGCCCTGGTTAAGATACAACAAGGATGTGGTTAGATGATAAATTAGGGTTAAATTAAGACATTTGTTAAAGGAAACATTGTGGTTTCTGTTAGAATTATTACTTTGTTACGGTTAGGGGACTTTTGTGGCAATCTGACATACAGTATATGTTGTTGTTTCTCCAAAAAAAGTTTAAATTTAGCCTCTCGTTTTTTTTTTCTCTTCTGTTTCTCTTGTTCTGCCAAGGCCGATGGGATTATGGCATTTACCACACTAATCCCCTTCTCATTTAACTATGGTGTTAAAGAAACAAGACGGGGGCGTACCGTACACTGCAGAAAAGGCAGAGTCTGTAGTTTTCTTAGCATTTAGCTGTGGCCAGTCCCTGGCTTTGTGTACCGTTCACGTTCGCCGGAGAAAATACCTGGAGCGTATTCTTCGCCTCCAAACTCAGCCCAGGTCCTCAGGAAAAAGGATCTCCATCCAGGCACAGTCTTTGCTCAGGCTGCACACAAAACAGAAAAAAAGAGTGTCCGCGCTGTTATTTGAAGTGATCAGGTCAGAACTGTGTGTCTGGACATCACCAACTTGTCTGCATGGGGTTACACTGGTGATATGACAACGTAGAAGCAGTAGTCCTTTATACCACTTGTCATCCACTATAGCCACTATAGTTTCTCCCCACTGAAACGGGGAGTTGCTCCAAACATCTGCACAGCTAAATGCCACTACGCACTGCTTCTTTAAAATAAATAGATAAGAACTCCACTATATTAAAAATATTGACAGTGAAGAGTGTGGGTCTGTCAATCATTTAAATTACTTTTAGTTTAAATCAGTTAATCAGCTGTGAGAAAGTTACCTGACACATGTTAAAAGAGACGCTGATGTATATTTTGGGTGTAGTCTTTGACCACTACTATCTAACTCTTGTTTTTAAGTTTTGTCCTAATATTAACATATTTTGTATCATTAAAGTGCTTCCACGTGAATAAATGAATTGTTTATATGACTTTTTTTTGTTTTCAAATCCACAGCTTTGCAATAATGCGAATACTTCTGAGGATTCTGCTAAGCAGCTACAGAGCTGAAGCTTTCATTGGGTTGGTGATTGATCTATACATCAACAATAAAGTAAATTTGGATACCACTGATGTTGGAATCAAAGCGAGAGCATGCCCATATGAAAAACAAGTAGTCCACAGAGGCAAAAAACAACAAAAAAACAACAACAATTAGCTGCAGTTCAAAAGGATGGGCGAACATGAGAAATTATCAGAGTGTGAAACTGAAACACATACGTTGCGACAGGAAAGGCTGCAGGGACTTGTTGTTGGTTGCAGAGTAACAGATGAAAAAGGCTGTGCTGTTCCAGGCATGTTCTCGCAGCCAGCAGAGGGATGTCACATTACTTCTTCTGTGCTTTGCCAGCTGCTGCAGGGAGAGTGTAGCTGAGTCTGTCAATAACAGCAGCAGCAGTCAATCTGTTTCCAAAGCCCCATAGCTCAGACAAAGAGACGAGTGTATAGAGGCATCATCAGTTTGCTTTGTTGTATAAAGACTGTTCATGCTGAACGTCTCCACCAAGGATGCTTGATATGTTCAAAAGTCAAGGTTATTACGCAACTACCGACTGAAGGCCAAGTTGACTATGGTGTTAGCACCAATTTCTCAGGTGTTGATTTGATATATGCTGCTATAATAGGTGGGGTGAGCACATGGGAGATTTCACGTCAAACTGGGTACCAATATAATGCTGCCTTTTCCTGATAAAAACTGCACTGCACCATGTGTGTGCTACCGCTAACTTTGGGCCAGGAATGAAAAATAGAGCCTATAAATATAGATTTAAAATATATTAAAGGGCAAGTGCACTGGTTCCCAAACTGTGCTATGAGCACCACTGGTGGTACACAACCTCCTTGTAGTGGTACTTGAGGAATCTCTGAAATTATTTTTGAGAATTAAATAAATAAATTAAAAACACTATACTATCAAAATACTACACTGGAGTGTAATTTAAAATACATTTTTTCATTTCCTGTTTTATTTTGTTTCAATATCAGCATGATTTGTAGTCATTTTCATGCAGATAGTGCATTGCTTAGTGAGTGGAGGTACAATGAATGGTTCAAAAACTATGCAGTTGTGACTTCAATGCTGCTACAAGGAATTAGTAATGAAATTAGTTTCCATATATGAATCCTGTGTTAAAAGAAACCTGAAGAATTTAGGTTTTGTGTCTAAATGACTAATGGGGACAACCATTCTGGGCAATTGTGCACTGTGAATGTACATCCACTAAAAGTACTTATTTTTAGGTTAGGCTTGTTGGGCAGTAGCATCACTACAATTTTAACTACATCTCTCAGTAGCGCTGTTTTCTAATTAATTTTTTTTACTTTTCATTTATTTATACATTTACTTATTAATACATATTATTTTAGGCATGTATGTATTTATTTATTAAGACAGCTAAAGATAGGAAAGTGGAAAGGGGAAAGAGAGGATGCCAATGCAAAAAGGCCCTAAAGTGACGTGGTAAAGACTCAGACTTTATAGGGCATCTATAACTCAAATATGTGACACCAAGATAGAGATAATAATAGAGTGAGGTCCTTTTTGTTTAACCAGAAACAGCTATCGTTCAAAAGCACCAGACTCCATTGTCAAAAACAGTCACGTTATCATGGATGAACATGGGAACTGTCTTGATGGGTTGGTTAGTTATTGTGTGACTTTGGTAGTTTATACAAGCAAAAGTTCTAAAGTGGAAAACAGTGTGGAAACAATAAAATTACTACAATTACACTTTGTCAGTGGCGTCTGAGGCTGTTTCTGGTTAAACAAAATAGGTTTTACTCTTCATTATGAAGGTCTATCTGTACAGGGATCCTTTCTTAGGGATAATGTTGGCAGGCACATAATAACAATCGGAGCCTGTCAGAGGCAAAAACAAGCAGTTTAGTGATATATATTGACTGTGTGCAATTCCCCAGAAGCATTAGTATTGTAGCCTATTTCATGGCTGCCGGCTGCAGTGCTCTCACTCAATACTGGACCAATTTTAAAGATTGTTGCCCAGCTTTGTTGAAGAATACCAGTTCCCAATGAATGAAGAGATGAATGAAAACCAAATGTACAATAAATAGCAATGTGAGCACAACATTGCAGCACATATATAAAAAATTAGCAATAACTGCTGAGTGAATCTCTAATCTCCCTAATTCAGTCACTGAAAGAAATGAATGTTGATGCTGCAGATGATGACTTTCCTACTATAGTAAATGCATGATTAAAGCAGCAGCATCCACATGACCATATTAATAATCATTTTATTTGGTTCTTTTCAGACAAAAGAGTGCAAAGGAGTAGCTGCTTAAGCCACCTCAGCCACTATGTCTATATGTCCTACACAACTCTACATGTACTCAGTAAGATTTATTAGACAAGCCTCATTTGATCCATGGTTGTATTTGTTGGAGCATACACTGTAATAAGAGTGTACACAGGAAGTGCAACTAGTTCAGTGCTAAGTTGTGCCATCAGATCATCGAGTTGGACTCTGGATTACTCGTCAGTGTCAACATGTTTACTATTCAATCACATTAACAGGTAATATTGATCTATAGCTGTTTATCCACATCATATCTTTACCATACTGCGGCTGTTGCAGATATTGAAGGCTTTACCAAGATAAACCATTTTCACAGAAGACATTTTAACTGGTCACACAAATTTCATTTAGCTGTTTGGTTCCACGGTTGAAGTATTTTCATGTTGTCACACTGTCAGGGCTGCTGGGACACCTGAAGAGAATGGAACCATTGCTAATGTTAATAGTAACACCTGTGTTTCATAAAATCAGATGGGTCTTGGTATTATTGAATGCACACAGCAGGATTCCTAAATCTATTGACTGTACATGTACCTGATGTTTGTGTGTGTGTGTATATATATATATATATATACTACAAATATTTTGTGGATTAATTTATATAAATGTAAGGAAAAATTCACAAATGTATGTATTCCTAATTCCACGTGTGTATTTTAAAGCATTTGCACTTATTTGATTGTTGTAACATTTCTATGAACCTGCATTTACAAACCGCTTGCCATGTGTGAACTTCACTGCACTTGTGTGTTGGGGTGCTTTGAGCCTCCCCTGCCACAGCATCTATTCAGGAAGCAGATGACTCCTTCCTTTTAGCCCAGCACATGAGCGTAGATTCAGGTGGAAGGCTAAAGGCCAATACAGACTTTCCTACAAAGGGAAGAAGAAGCTCAAATGAACTATTTACAAGCTATAGGAACATCCTAATCCGGACCGGAGAAAAAGAGACAAAGAAAAGCGTCTCAGCTCAAACCTGCCTGCTTCACATACTGCCTACTGTGAGCACAGCAGGAAGGAGAGGGAGAGACGCCGGTGCTGCTGGCAGAGGAGCAGCAGGCATGGGTGCGATTTACAATACAATATTTGAGTATATTTCTCATCTTTTCCCCAGTGGTCTGAATAACTGTCTAAATTTGTTGCTTGTCAAATTTTAAAAATGTTGCAAAGAGTCTGAAAATTCACCGTCTAGTCAAAGTCGACAAGTTGTTAACGCCATGCCGACATCCGAACACAGCCAAAACTTTGTGAAACATGATGCTCATTTGGGACAATCACAATCACAATGTTTCACTACTAATTACAGGCTCTGACCTGTGTGCCAGTTATATGCAGATGCACAGTTCAAGCTTCAGAATCAGGTTTATTGGCAAGTAGGTTTTCACAGACAATTTTGTCTTGGTGTTTTGGTGCATAACAAACATTTAGTAAAAAATATATGAATATAGGGAAGATAAGAAAAAAAAACATAAAGAAATACAAACAATATGAATATATGTTCATGAGTTCACAGTATCTAGAACATTTTAAATGTGCATGATATTTAACAAAACATAGTAGTCCAGAGAATGTTAAATAAAACTGGAATTTTATTTTGAAGGGACTCTTAAAGAGTCTTTTGAAAGACTTATCTTGTTGGCTACAGTACGGCTGTATGGAAGAGGAATAATAAGAAAGTAGAAAAAGAAGTATGGGGGATCTTAAATAGTGTGCCTCTCTCAGACACACTCAATAAGAGTGCATGTTAACACCACTTGAATAAGACATCTGTAACAGCACTTACCTGTCAATCAAGTGCAACGCTGTTAATTATGCATAATTTTAAGCTATATCATTTAAATGGGTGAGTTAAAAAATGTAATGGAAGTGGAAATTAGCTATAGAGACCAAGACTGTCTAAACCAGGCTGTAAACATTTCTGCTGTGACATTGGGCATTGTAATACTTCTGGAGAGTTTATGAATGCATGTTCATAAATGTAGCATCCAAATGTATTTTTGATGAAAATTGCAAATGTAATACGATGTGATGAGTCAACACGTCTACTGCGAAGAAGGCCTCTTGGTTTCCCACATTTCCACAGGACAAATATCGTTCAATCTGTCCAGCGCTGTAGTTAAGATCACGGCAGCGACCTTCTGTCCAACAGCCTAGCAGTCTCTCTGAGGTGCTGTTAAATAACAACAAGATGGACAGAGATTGAGGAGCACAGTTCACAGGTTTCTGAGGACCCCACTGCACAAACAGCCATATATCATGATCATTATTCGGAGAGGCTGAAGATCAGTGACAGGAGGGCATGCTGCCAAATCACATCACGAGTGACATGATAACACAACAACTGAGAGGTCATCGCAGTAGGGAATACAGAATCGCTGCAATGTGATGATGGTTACACAGCTGACTGTGTGCAGAATGAAAAAAAAACATGGGAAAGTGGATTAAAGCCTTATACATAAATATAACACAATTAAATGGATGGCAGTGGTCACCTAGCTTTGAAGGTGGATGTCGAGTATGTGGCAAAATTGCTTTTTCTTCTCATTTGGACGTGTCACACATCCCACTTATCAGCTCTGATTTAATTGAACGGTGATAGCAAAACTTTGAAGTGAGTGTCCGGGTGTTTCCTTATATATCTCAGGTCTGAAATGTATGTCAGTATAAACGGCTGAGGTCAGCCGGTACTGATCATTAGTGGAACAAATTGAAGTATGATTCCATCATAAGTGCAGTTTTTGCTCATTTCCTGGAGCGAAAAGGAAATTACATTTATATACAGTTAATTTGCAACAGCAAATACGATTTGAGAGAAATTCATTTTTTATCACCATAATTCAGAAACGGTTTAATATGAACTTATCTCACATAAATACTTAATTAACATTTAACCAAAAGTCAGTCTTTCTCTAACATTAACCAAACTGCTGCTGCTTTTTGTTGCTTGAACACAAACAGGTCTCTGAAGTCAGAATTATATAATACGGATATCCAGCGCCATCTTGCATTTTTGCAGAAAATGCAAGATGGCGCTGAAAAAAAATGGAGCTGTTCTTTATTAGAAAAGCCATTTTCACTGAATATTATCCAATTATCTTGTACCCAATATGGAAATACAAATTAGCAGTAAATAAACGCAAACAAAAGGTTTGCTTTCATACAAAATTGGTATTTTTCCCTCCACAATAAATAAGCCATTTAAAAACATATGAATATTGTGATTCAGAAAGGATGCCAAGCTTTTTATAAAATGTAGCTTCTTCATATTTTGTTTTTGGTTTTCTCTGATTTTATTGGGGATGTTCAAAAAGCAAGTGGCTGCTCCTCTAGGCCACTGCAGGGTGCAGCTGCTTGAAACCCTCTTCAGATAAAAACATCTGTCACAATGAATATCTTTGTTCTGACTATCTTTGATCTCTGAGTTTTTTCATGATATATTTAATCTAATTATTATAACAGGTGATCATACAACTTTCATTGCATCAGAAGGTTCAAAACAGTAGTCTTGAGTTTTGTTGTTAGTTTGTTTTAAAGGTCTGGTGTGTAGGATTTAATGTCATGAAGTGGTGAAGTTGCATATTGCGACCAACTGAATAACCCTCACCTCACATGCAATTTCCATGATGTGTGAGAGAACCTATGATAGCTGCAAACCTTGTGAAAGGCCCTCTCTAGAAGCAGTGTTTCGTAGGCTTATTCTCGGGTAACAAAATGCCACAATTCAAATTTTCACATGATTAACATACTTGTGAATATTCCTTTTATGTCATTATGTCTATAGATCTCTAAATCTTACTCATTGGACATTTAATTAATACAGATTACAATGATATCCTGGACCATCCCAGGTCCACATTTTCAGTGAAACAAATTTATCAAGGACTTTATGATCACTTGAGACAGTGTCACAATATTGCTACCACTGGTCACACCTTAATGATCTGAGTGCTAAGGCCTCAGTGTCTCACTACTCATCTGTCAGCATTCACCATCAGGTTGTGACAGCTCAGCAGTAATGGTGTAGCGTTTCTATTTTGAAGGTCACTTACCAGTTTAAAGTGACAGGGGAAAGCAAGGGGCCTGTGTGTCAATCTGGGCCAATACCAGTTTGACATCTGCTTCCCTTGACGTTCAATCACTGTGATTTTCTGTTTCCCACTCAGGCTCTGTGATTCTGCAGACCGGCTCTGCTCAGGCAGGTGGGAAGTGATGAATGTGGCTCAGACTCAGGCAGGTGGAAAATGATGAATGGCAACAATCATACCTGACCATCAGTGGAGGCTGCACAAAGCAGCAACACAAAGAAAATGATTATCAAAGGAGTTCTGTTCAATCGGTGGCTCCTTTATGATGTTTTATATGGATCTTTTTTTCCCACCATTTAACCTAAATGGACTTTTATTTTTTGCCCTACTTACAAGGTTTCTTCAACCAGCAGGATCAACATGTTATAGCTACAGTTTCATTTTGAATGTTAAATCGAGGGGACACAAAGATTTGACATTCTCAACAATCCTCATTCTCATATTTTCAAATATGGCAATTTAGCCAGTGATCCAAACTTCAAGCTAGAATGCTGCAGGTATCCCACAGCAGGTAGTCATCTCGCCGTGGTCACCAATTCATTTGTGAGTCCTCGTCAGGTTAGCAACAATACAAAGACGACGTCTGGTTACATTACTTTTGGAGACCACTTGGTGAAAGGTGCAGAGAACTCACCATAATTTCCAGCTTCTTTTATTCCTTTGATATTCTCAGCTGTAATTGTGATCACAAATTGTGCATTTTTTTGAGAATTCCCAAAGAAGCAGCTGTGCTTTGAATGTCTCTGCCATGTTCACTGCCAGATCATAAGGAGCCAAATGGATGTACAAGGTGCAACCTGTACTTTCATGTACTTCAAATTACTCTTTTTTCCCCCATTGCACTTGAATTGCAAATAAAAGGCCGTAAACAGGTAGGGTATATGCATTGAGCCCTGGTACTCTCTTGACACATGTTTAAACATTAGAGCTCCACTAATCAGTTAGTGATGTAATTAGTGATGGTAGATAGAGAACAGGCCATTCAATCAGAGTAGTATCTCCACTTCAGAGGATGGTTGTGCTCAGAACATTTCATGGCAATCTGCGGCTCACATTATGAGCTATCTTGTGCACAAAATTAGCATTTCATGATAGGAGTGGCACAACAATAAATATGCAGCTAATGGAGTCACGGAAATGGAAAAGGCTCCGCCATTGGACAGCAGACTTCACATTTAAGCCAGATGGTACTACTGAAGAAAAATCAAGGAGCCACAGGACATGTCATGGTGTGGTTTAATAGATACCTTGCTGTTGGTGAGGGTGAAATTAGGAGAAGATTGTAGAGCTACGCTAGGTCAAAAAGTTACCAAAATTCAGGGTTCAGCCCCTGAGGTCCATGAGTTTATCACAGCAATGTGAATGAGTAGTAGTTGAGATATCTTGCTCTCAACCAAAGTATTCCTTGAGTCATTCTGTAATACTTTTTTTTTTTAAGCCAAAATACAAATTTGACCTCTAAAGCTTTAAGGGTTTATAGATTGCAGAGCCTCTTGATCTTAAAAAGTGGGGTGTGATTATTTCTTCCATTTACTGTTTAAAATTCTACAGTCAATCCTCATCAGCCTCAGAGATTCAGGCTTGCAGCAGGAAGACTAGCAGGCCATATTAATCTGGTGTGCAAAGCAATGATTTAATTCCAAGGCTAATTGGACCAGTTTACTTGTAGGATACTTGAATCTAATGCTTATGGCTGCTTTAAGAAAATAAAAATCTGATTGCATAGTAATGTTAATAGTCATTCATGGAGAAATAATTGTACTGTGCATGGCAAGTGTTGCGTACTTGCTGATTGCAACCTTGACACTAGTCTGAAAAACGTGGCCTCTGTAGCCACTACACTTATGTAACACATTAAACACTATGAAAACAGTACAGTAGAATAAAACAATATAGTTACAGTAAAGTGATGGTTTTATCCCAAAGTCACTGAGATTTACTTTGAGGCTTGGACCCTGGACCATAGGTATATGTGTAAATGTGTGTTTGTGTGTGTGAGTAAGAGAGTTCTATACTAAAACATAATTTATGTAATAAGAAGGAGTGGTGCAAATTGCCAATTACTTTTAAGGTCCAAATTGTGCCTTTACCCTCAAAGGCACAATTTGTAAGAGCTTAGTGTCTGACCAAGAAATTAAACACTGAGCCTGAGGAAACATCCAGAAAATAATCCTAACTATCATGTGAGAGTCTGGCACACTATAATCAATACTGAATAAATGACAAATAAAGATCCCCAAATTACCAGATGAAACATCTATTTTTTTATTATTGTACAGTACTATACTTAGTACAATGGACGATAAGTAATTCAAGCATAATTATGTTTTTATTTTCACAATCTTGTTGGTCCAGTATCAGTCTTGTGCCTTGAGTATCTACCATCCAGCTTGACTAGCTCCCTATATGTTGTATGTAATACAAACATGGTACTCTCTGAAGACATTGCCTTGGAATTGTAGGTGGCTCTACCTGTGTCTTACTTCACTTTTGTTTAGCAGCGTTAGGATAATTTCTTTGTTTTGATTCATGCTGTTAAGAATGATCATAGCAATTGACATGCTAGTTTGATGCCACTTGTTCTGTGTGAGCCCTGCTGTGTGTATGGTACTTTTAATATATGCTTGCTGCTATCTGTGTTGATGGCAATATATACATGCAGTCCATTTGTCATTAAGTTAGTAATTACTTCATTTAGTTGCAAATGGAGAGGTGGCTACATGGGTGGGTTGAACTCAGGGTTGTTGGAAACCAACACCAAAGTCCCCAGATGTATTTATGTTTCTTATGCACTTTTAAGCCTTTTGCTTTCACATCGGAGATGACAGCTGGTCTAAACACAAGCGTCATTTTGTGTCAAAATGAGTACAGAAGTCACAATGTGCCACCTGAGCTGCATAAACACAGCCTTGTGTACTGCATTCCACCTACCCGGGCGCATTTGCTTGGAGCAAGGAAATTACCAAATGAGCACAAGTGCACTGAAGCCCTGTTTGTGCTAGAGCTGACACACACACACTGGCATCAAAATTGGGCCCAAAAGGTTTCAGTTTGCATCTCTCCGTCTGTTTCGCCTCTCACTGAAATATTCAAAACACTCTGCTTGTTTATGTTGAAGCTTCAGTTATGTTATTTATTCAAGGATTCCAGCCAGACTGCACGAGGAGGTAACACTTCTCTTGATCACTCTTTGGGTTGGAGTGTTTTTGTAATTGGAACAGCAATACTATTTGAATAAACATAAGAGTAAAACCACAGTGTAGTCAGAACACTAACAACTGCCTACCACAGCAAAATGAGACCAAACTGTTTACACACAAGAACATAACTGCTGAACTGCTGCTAGGATTGGCCTTCATGTGCTTTGTGTGTGAGACATGAGGGGGTTCTGATTTTACTCTTTTATGAACCAATTATAAGAAATGGAATAAAACATTCCTGAAGTAGGCCCATGGTCCCACAAGCTCAGACAATACATATGTGAGAATGAAAAAACACTTTCTCCCCAATGAATGACTCAGAGCAAACACAGCAATTACACTAATGTTTCAGCAGAATTTGCCTCACTGCACCAGGACTGCTATTTCTTGCTAAAATGCTATTACATTGTGTGCTCAGGTAATACAACTTCCAGTGTTAAGCTCAGGTTCGGTGTACTATATGATATGATACATGAGCTCAGTAGCCTGGCTGGTTTTGGAGGTTATTGGAGTTCCAGCTCTGATGATACACCGTTCCCTTTGTACTCTTAGATATGCAGCACTCGGAGATTGAAACCGAGAGCTCCTCCGCATTTAGCAAGACTTACAATCCACCAGCTTTGCAACTTTTTAATAACATTTCCTGCTCTGCAAAATGTGCAGTATTGGATAGTGTACCACTGGCTTTATTCATAAGAGGATGATTAAAACCTGCTGCCAGGAGCTGATAGCATTAGCCATTCACCACTATGATAAATGACCATCACATCTATCAATGATATTGTCCAAAAAAAAAAGAAGGGTTAAAAAAAAAAGAAAATGTTTAGTGATGATGTGATTAGCAAGACTGGGGGAGGAGAATGAGAAAACACAGGAGGACATCAGAGGGCTTTATTAGCATCATTAGCAGAGATCAGTCTTGAAGGTTATTTTTTGAACAATGCATCTGCAATTCAGAATAGCCAGATTTGTTCATGTTGACCTTCCCTTTGTTATTCACACCACCAAATCACATTGATCTGAAATGTTTCAGTCTGACAAAATACTGTACAATTTACTGCGCTTTAATTATAATCCTATTACTGGCACTTCACTTGAAAATGCCTGATTGTTTTGTTTTTTTATTTCAGAACAGTGATAAAAGGTGCATCAGCCATTTAAACGAAATGTTTACATAATGAAAGAAATAAAAGTAGTTTCAAGGGTGGTGTGGCTGCTTTTTGTCTTGTTATTTATGTTCTGATAGCAAAATCAGTGTGACAGTCATATTGTCAACATTATTATATTAGAAATTGCTCAATTTTTATCTGCTTTATGTCTGACTGCACACTGCAGTTCAGAAAGACAGCCTTTTGTCCTGTCACTCAAAGTAGTGAGGAAGTGGATTTCTATACCCACAATTGTGACTCAGGAAGCTGTGCAACAAACCAACCAACTTTTCTACAATAAAATAATGATTTCAATGCTACACTGACTTTTAATCAGAGGAATGGTGCCTCTGTCATTCTCACTCTCCTCCCTGTATGTCTGTTCTTGTACTACTACACCGTTTCTCTAAATGGGTGAATTTAGGCCGTATTTGATAGAGAAAATGTTTTCTCCTTTGCCTCTGATGTCCTCCAGCTGCTGATCTCAACTCTCTGAATTTCATAAGTTTCCTGATGGACAGGGCACGGGGGAATACCGAAAGGGTGCTGGTGTAGTGCCAGAACCTGAGCTGCCAAGTGGTCAATGTAACCTGGTGCAGAAGCCTCTATGGACATAATGAAAGCTGAAAAGACTGAAGGTCATGTTGATGGAAGTAGCTAAGTAGAGAAAAGTAGACCGACCGGCCACCGGACAAGACTATATCTGGGACTGACATTTAGTAGTTGGCACGAGCTTGGTGAAATAAGAGGCTAAAAAACAGATGCCAAGCTGGGCTGCTTGCTGTTGGACTAATAAATATTAGCTGGTTGCTATGGTTGCTTGATGTTTGGCTGTTAGCAAAGCTGACTTGCAGATTTTTGATCATAACAAATGCTGTCCATATTTCTAACAGTGGCATTACATTTTTAAACTGGGAGCACTAAATCATGATGCGTTGTTTTAAAACCATCCTCATACTCTGTCTAAAGTCAGCACAAACGTGTTACCACTAATGATTTTATTTATTTATCATATTTATCTTACACTGATCAGCTTTTATGAATTTTGTGTAAAGTTATCGTGCTGTTATTTTTTTGGTAAACTTAACTTGCTAACTACTGCTTTTAATTCTGCACTCTCCCTGTAAAAAAAAATATTTTTTTTTTTCTAACTTTCTAAAACTGTCAATCCAATAGTCATCCTTCATACCTGCAATGAGTGGTCATGGGTGCAATAGGTAAATCTCCAAAATCTCTGTAAACTACCCATCCTTGCCGGTTTATCCCATACAGGATTGCAGAAGGCTTGTGCTTATCCCAGCTCATACACACCAAGAGGCAAGAGGCTGGGTACACCCTGGACAAATTGCATGGTCTATCACAGGGCTGACACATATTTGGCCTTTTCCACTGCAGGAACTGCACAGCCTTTGAATTAAGGAGGTGGTACTAAATCCAAGTTTATCCAGGTACTCTCAGAGGGAACAGCTGCTTTGAAAGACTGCAAACACCACAATTAATAACGTAGGATGTAATTTGGTAAGTCCTGCAAGGTTTCACTGTCATCGTAAAGACAATATTCTGACACGTTTTACTGCAACATTGATTTTATTTATATATATATATATATATATATATATATATATATATATATATATATATATATATATATATTATGGAATAAACTGTAGATAGTTATTGCAATTTGTGGAGTTAAAAGTATGTTAAAATTGTGCATGGCAAAAGTCTTTGTAAATTTCCTTTGAAAGGATATTAAGCCTTTAATTAAGCCCCCCCCCCAACCTACCCAATGTTATGACTGGTACTCCACAAAAGCTTGGACTTAAAAGCACGACTCGAAAGCAGTTCAGGGTTGAAACGTAATCCGTTTACTGGTCAGAAGAAAGGTTCGGTACACGGTAATCAGTCAGATCAGGCAAACAAATCCAAAAAGGGCTAGGCAAAGGTCAGTAAATAGGCAAAATCCGAAAAACAAGGAATCCGATCACTAGAAAAAAAAACAAAAAAACACAAGGCCGGGATGAAAAGGCACTGGGGTACAAAACAAACTGGCACAGAGAGGAGGAGAAACACAGACTAAATACACAAGAGAGGGGATTGGTAACAAGACACAGGTGAATCTAATGAGGGCAGGGCAGACAATTAAAACTGGAGGGAAAAACACAGGGGCAGGAAGTGAGGCGGTCTGAAACGAGAGAAAAGGTAAGTTTCACAATAAAACAGAAATCATAAAGTTTCACAATAAAACAGAAAGCAAAAACACATGACCTCAGGATGATTGACGAGATGTGTCACCCAAACCTTTAATCACAACTAACAAGACTAAAATAAAGTATATCCCTATGTATTTTCATTTACAACTTTGTGAATGTGGGCCTACAGCAATGCACAGCAAATGAATAATCTATATACATACAGGTAACAGTTTCTAAGTTTACAAACTATCTTTCAACATATGGAGATGTTATTACTTGGGGCGTACATACATGTAATAGTTTGTTTAGCCTGTTTCCTGGCTGTTTGACGCTGGATAATAAAATGCTTACAGATGCAGCCTCCTTGAATCGCCTGCTGGTCCACTCTTATCTAATCTGTAATGAATGGACATATCCAGGTGGCAAATAGCCAGCCAGACAGACAGACAGACAGACAGACAGACAGACAGACAGACAGACAGACAGACAGACAGACAGACAGACAGACAGACAGATAGATAGATAGATAGATAGATAGATAGATAGATAGATAGATAGATAGATAGATAGATAGATAGATAGATAGATAGATAGATAGATAGATAGATAGATATGCAAGTGATAGGTAATATTCCAGTCTGTGAGGCCACTGCAAGCTGTTTATTTGGATGCACTGGATATGAATCACACATTTGGTAACACAACATTGCATCATCTGCAAATCACCTAATGAGAAGGCTGATATTGCTGCATAGCAACTGTCAACGTCCTGGTGTCAGGCTGAATGGGTATCAGCTTTAGGTAGGTCAGGCACAACACTGAGTTTAATTCTGTAATTTGTCTTTAAGCCAAGTGCTGAAAATTCAATTCCTGACAGATAAGTGGTAGCAAGTCAGAGACTAGTCAGCTAAAAGTGGTTTCTGCTCTAGTATGGGAACTGCAAAACAGAAAATCTTCATGTATTTATGCCTTGATATCTGTTTATCGTTTTCCCAATTTCAGCTGACTACACCAGAAACATTGGCTGTTGTCCCCAGAGGCTTAATCACCATCAGAGGATCGCCACTGAGTTCTGAGATTACACTTCCAGTGGCACGTGCTTTCCTATGGCTCAGACTCTCGCTCAGCTTGTTTTCAAAAAATTCTCAAAGCTTGGCTGAATATTATCTATTTAGTCTGTAGATAGCAGCACAGCTTCCATGGCCTTGTTTTATAGCATTAATAAGCATAGCACACAGACAGGGGATTGTCCTCAGTCATCTACTCCTTCCCACAGTCACGATGTATTGAGATATGTTCCACTGGATCAAAACTACACAAAAATTGCAAATATTTAATTATGTATATTGAATGGTAATTTCACACTTAAGTTAACACCTTTGAATTGAACAGTAGGTACTTTTAACAGTACCAGCCACTAGGGGGGTGTGGCTTATACATTAGCAAGTACTGTGGGATGTATATCGAAAGGGAGAGGTGTTGATTGCTTTTTAGTGACAGATAATAATTGCAAATAGATAATCATAATGAATTAACAGATGCACAGTTAATTAATCACTCATGGTGAAACATTGTTTCAAAGTTAGTTACAAAGCTGTTATAAAACAACGTGTGAGCCATACAGTATTGTCACCTTACAAAGGACCACTTCATCATGAAGTGTCATGCTGGCTGATGGCAGCAGGCAGACAGACTGTGAGCTGTCTATTGTTGACTGCACAAGCTAGCCTGATAATATTTCAGTTTTAATTGTCGATGTACATGTTCCTTCTTAGAAGCTAATTCGGGCTATTATTGAATCTCTCAGTTACTACCCGTATTTCTGTGTGTACACACCTATGTTTGCCTTCACTTGTTCTTCATATTCAGCGTTCATCCTCATAATACCATGCAGGCATTTGGCAGTTATTCAGATAGCCAATGTAAACAAAGTGTTCCTTGGAGAAGTAAAAACTATGAATTTGAACATTTGTGTCTTTATCTAGGGACACCAGACAAACAATATTTCACTATGGTCCAACCCAGCGCACTCCGCTATGTTCATATCAAGACGCTCTCCCTATAAACAGAGCTAGTTCACAGTAATGGCTTCCTGAGGGATAGATAGGAAACAGTCCACAGAGGTAGATAGTCCTCCTCTCACACGTCCCATCTTCTTGTAAATTTGCAGCAGTCTCAGTGGGGTGATAAAACAGATGCACAATTTACAAGCTGTGGGACAGGAACAACACACATTTGAGTTATTACCAAGAGCACAAAATTGAAGCAGGACTCATGTTTTATGCAAGCAACTAAAATATCTGTCTACCTGCAGTATCATTAATGTTTGCCAATTGAAAAATACTGCCTAAAGGACAAAATAATATCAAGGTTTACTGTTTATTAATGTGTGGCTGAAAATGTGAATTGTGTCCTAACGGTGACAAAGGAAAGGGAATGGGGTTATTAAGATGAAAAAGATTTTAAGAGCATAAATGTGCTCATCAAACTTCACAGCAAAGTTCATTAAAGAGGCTACAAAGGAAACAGTCGCTGCCATATTTCATCCAACAATTTTGAGATAACAGCTGAGTGACAAGCTTTCAGTTCTTTACCGATACAATCTGTTTTTAATTAAAGAAATTTCTTTTATTAAAAATAGGGGAGCTTATGGCAGATTGCTAAAAAATAAACACAATAGTGTTTAATCAACTCTGATGTGAACTACTTGATGTGATCAACCTTTGTCCAGAAATGTATTTGACTACTTATTTTCAGGGACAATACATATTGATTAACGTCACTATAAATGTGCCAATGTTTTATTTTCAACCTTTGTCCCATTTATACATTTTACAAATTATGTTGTAGTGACAACAGATCTTTATTTTGAGAATGTTTTTTGGAGTTTATGAAGTTCTTAATTTATAAAAATAATGATGGTGACATTATTATATTGGTGGAAAACAAATGATAAACATTGTGGGCTAAGATTTTACTAGTGAACTAGTCACCATTGCGTTTTCTTCAAAACATATTTGCTGTTGTGTATGAACATTATTTCTAGGTGACAGGATTGTTCAGTGGCTACACAAGATGCATTCAGCCACAGTACTGTGTATTGTCAGCTCTCACAGTTCAATACACAATCACTGTAGGTGTTTCTGCAAAACGGAAGAAAATAGACTTAAAGCCTTAAAAGAAGCTACTGGCTGCAGTTATGGGCCTAAAGCACAAACCATTACAAGGCCTGTGTCGACTGCTTTATTGATTTAAAGACGGATGCTTGAAAAACGCAGCTGAAACACATCCTGCGTCGACAGGGTTTAATAGTCTGCAGCCACACCAGCAGCACAGTGAGGCGGCACTTATCACTGCATAGTAGTGATTTAAGCTGCATGTAAACGTCAGCATGATAACACGCTCACAGTGAAAATGTTAACATACGGAGGTCACAGCTTTTCTGAGGTATACAGTACTTTATTCACTAAGATGTAGATGTTTAGAATCGGTAGCATTTCAGTATACTAACCTTTGCTAATTGGCACAGTACGCTGGGACAGATGGGAATGTTTGGCAGGTATTTGCTGATCTTTTGTAGACCTTTTATAGTACCTTTTGTACTTTTATAGACCAACTGAGGTATTGAGCAACATCATCTGTACCAAACATCATGGCAATACATCCCACAGTTGTTGAAAGTTATTGATTCTGGGCAAAAGTAGTGAGCTAACCAACCAACCAACCAACCAACCAACCAACCAACCAACCAACCAACCAACCAACCAGCATTGCCAAAGCAACGCTACTAATGTGGCTAAAAACATACTGTCAGTGCATGCTGCTAGTGTTCAGGGATGAGTAGCTTCACATATGTCCGTTGAAGGCTTGCTTTTTCTGTTCTGTAACATACGTTACACTATCACACATCATACAAAGTGTTATTATTCTGCACATGGAATTCCATCAAGTCTTCTCATTTAGAGACTCTCTGTTGAGTCAGGGGGAATTGATTATCATTAACTCAATGGAGAGAACCAGACTGGCACCGCCACTTGCATGCACTTATTGGCTGATTGTATTGAAACTCTGATGCTGAGATGAGGTGACTGATTTGAAGTCGTACTTTTTCTGTCGATTGTCAGTGTTTCTATGTGTCTGAGAGACTGTTTGAGATTAAATGGTCCACGCAGCGTTACCCTGGTGCTGTTGTTTAGTGTCTTTAAAGTCTATATTGGCGGGACACCATGCGGTGGAGGGACACTTAGATAAATCAGTCAATCCATCAAAAAAAAAAAAACGCATTTGCTACAAGGAGTAAGACAGTAATCTGGGCATGTAGATGGAAATAAGATGAAAAGAAAGCACTTTTTAACACATTGCCTGCAGTATGTGTTTTAATGTAATTGGACAAAATTTCATTAATGTCACATAATGATTACTGCAAACCCAGGGGGACAGACACACTGCTGAAGACTGACCACACTGCATCTAAGTAGGACTGTATGAAGTCCATCAAATCTCTATCACTTAAGCTTTCACACTGATTATGTATGTGATGTTATGTAAAGTCTGTGATGGTTTAGTGCATAGGGCTTAAAGCAGTCATTAAATTTGAGCTGTACACTTCTGATAGCAGCAGCTTTCTTCAATCAGGAACATGCTTTTGAGCCCATGCAAGCTTTGTGCATAAGCCCTGGCTGACTTTTAAACCCACAGTAAACAAACTGACTATTAAAATGAAAAAAAAAGGGGAAAAAAAAGCCATGTTTAACCCAGCGGACTGGTCGCTGTTGAAATTTAAAATGAGAAGCAGGTCTGATGGATCTCCAGATATTTCTATATCCATCAATTATCCATCAAGTGTTTTTACATCTGGAATGCTTCTCAATCTGTTCTGTATATTTAAATATTAAACAACTAGCTTGTGTTCTGACAATTTTAGAATGTAGATTGTTGTACCTGTTGTTAATGTTAATTACACCCTGGTCTTTTTGGCCTTCCTCTGCAAAGCTGTTTGAAATGAGGTACTGTTCTGCATAGTGAAGGGGGATTTGCTGTAATTGGCTCCCTGAGAATTTTGTGAAGATGGCAGCTGAACATGTGCTTTGTCCACTTGGCTCCATTACTGTAATGGTCCATTTGTACCTGTGATGTGCTGAGGTGAGCACAGGCAAGGTTTATTGAACATAACTTTTTTTGTCTTATAGGCAACAGCCCTCTATCCCACTGCTATCATCAAGGTCTCATGTAGTATTTGTTTTGCAAATAGAGAAAGGGAGGCAGACCGATGATGAGGAAATTCTGTATGAAGTGCAGAATTACAACAGTCTCATGAGCCAACATAACAACAAAATGACCTGCCTTTTTTCCCAAGGGGCCAAAGAAAACATATTCTCTCTTGTTATTCAAGGCTGCTTCTCTTTCTTTATTTCTGCATTTGTATCATGTTGCCATGTCCATCTGTCCCACAGATATGGCTGCTGTGGAGGGCATGGTGTCAAGTGTACTTAAGGGAAGCTAGCTGCCATAGTAATTATGATGGAAACAAAACAAAGAAGTCAGGTGACATTACTAAAGAGCATCAAGTCCATTTTGGAGGAGGATGTTGACAAAATGTTGGACTATAATGTGGGAGTCCACTGTTTATTCTATGTTGTTTTTTCACAACCATGATGGTTCCCTAACCTTAACCACATGGTTATTATTGGAACCATGACAATAAAGGTCCTGTACTTTTATGTCTAAACCTCACCAAACCATCACCATCGTGTTGCCACATAAGAAAAAAAAATTAAAACACAAGATGAGAACAAGATGGCATTCATGTAGAGGAGAGAGTTGATGTACTGGAAGAGTCTGTTTGGAAATTGGGTTGTTACAGTAAACACAATACCAATTGGGGAGAATAACAATCCAATCCTCTCTATTCACTCTGTGGCTTAGAGGCAAATTGGCCATTGTGGCCATCTGTATAGTATGAACGTAACATTAATGTGTAATGCCTAATGAGATTATGATTTCAATGGGGAAAGATGTAATGTGCCTTGTTTGCTGTAGCTGTTTGTGCTGTTATTATAGTAGGGAGCTACCATATGGTCTTTACACACCAATATTCATGGCCAAGGTCAGCTCTGAATTTCATTTTCACATTTATTTGTTTTGTGATTTGTGGTTGCTTGTATTGGTGCAGAAGTCAGATTTTTCTCATCTTTGCTTTGTTGTGCCAGTCTTGTGCTGGTCTAAGGAACAAGTATCTACTGACAGTCTGTTCGCGAGCTTAGTTTCGAATACAGCATATGCTCAGAGCTTATACTGTATGTGCTTTGTATTTGGAATACATCATTACACTTCTTTCATATGTTATTATGTATAAATTCCTGTTTTGAACTTGAGGCTTTGAGGTAACTTATGTATCGTTACAACCTTGCCAGGCGCTATGTGTGTTATGTTGGGCTAAACTATAACGTCTGTTCTTGGCAGGGGAACGGGGTGGAAAACTAAGTCTGGGGCACTGTGGAAATACATGTAGACACAATAATTGTGATGCTACAATCAGTTTTGGCTGTGGGTTGTAAAATTGTCTACTCTTCTGGCGACTTGGGTATAACATCTGTTATTTAGGAGACACATGTCTCGTTGGTTCCTTCTTTTACTTGTGAATTAGTTCAACTGAAAAGTAGCGAATTATGGCATTTAGGAGCCACTGAGGCCGATACTGCACATTGGAATTCAGTTGTATGAATGTGTGTTGAACAATATTGATTTTATCAAGACATTTTAAATGTATTTATTCTAATATTATCACTTGTAACACCAATCTTTTTTTCCACACTATGAAGGTGGTTTGTAATAGTCTTGCATAGTTAGACCTATTTCCTTATTTACTTTGAGTGCTGGAGAAAGGTCTGCCTGAAGCCATTATCATTCTGGTATAGAATGTTGTTTTTATTTCTTTAAACCAAATGACAGTTGTCTTCTTTAACCAATCACAACTGTTAAGTCAGGATACAGTGATGGTGCTCTTGCAAAATAGCTTTGGAAGATAGTGAAAGGGGAGGAGTATTCCAATTGAAATAGTTGGCCAATGACGTCCTGCTTCCTGTGAGTCAGACTAGTTTGTGTGACTCACAGAATCAAATACCGGGGAGTTGATGGTAAGTGTGGAGAGAGACACACAAAGCAAAATTATACTCTGTTGATTTATAACTTAAGTTAAATCTGACACAGACACAGACATGAAACAAATTGATATCATTTGGTGTGACTCACAATTCACAATGCAAATAAATGCCCATAAATCCAGTTAGAAATCATTGGGGAAAAGGAGCTTCCGAACTTCAATGTGCACATTGGTACAGTTAAAGTAGTATGTAAGTAAATATTAAGAGTATTAATATAAAGTAGTCCTCTTGGCAATTTGCCAAAGTATAAATAAATAAACACAGCTCGCCTCTATCATTTTAATAAGCAGGAGTCAGAGACTCAGAGTTCAAGGACGTCCCTCTGGATGATATTTAAATTACAGGAGGGCCAATCAGTTCCTGAAAAACAGTGGGTAATTATGGCTGTAATTATTACTGGGTTGGGGGTTAAAAATGACCCACATATGCACTCCGGATGGAAGTAAAATCACTGACCATCGCATGTAATGTTAAAAAAATACCCCACATCCTCCAGAGAAATAAATCCAGTTTGAATGGGGGACTCAGTTCTCAGGCATCGTTGCCTGTAAATCTAGAGAACCTAATAAGAGACCATCGTTTGAGAAACCATGATACAGAAAGCATCATTGAATTTTTTTTCCCTTAAAGGTCCATTTATGTTACATTTAGGGAGCCTATGACATACATATACATAACATAAGAAACATAATAGAATATTCATGACTGTGTTTTCATTTGTGTATAATCACCTGACAATAAGAATTTTCACCTTCCTGTGTCTGCGTGGGTTCTCTCCGGGTACTCTGGCTTTCTCCCAGAGTCCAAAGACATGCTGTTAATTGGTCTCTAAATTGCCCGTAGGTGTGAATGTGAGAGTGAATGGTTGTTTGTCTCGATGTGCCCTGCAATGAACTGGCGACTTGTGTACCCCGCCTCTTGACCAATGTCAGCCGAGATAGTGAATACAGAACATGGGTGGATGTTTTTGTTACCTCAGAATGAGCCGAATGTTTCTACAATAGCCCAGAATGAACAAACTACACACTGGTTCTCTATAAGGCCTTTCACATTTTTTAATTTCCCCTTCACACTAGGAAGGAAAGGGTGAACCAAAGGGGGAGCCAGGGGGTGCCAATAAATACTACTCACTGGTCCTGTAATTCTTGTATGTTAATCACTCATGTTTAACTGTTACTGTAGTCACGTCTTATATTTAACAAGAAAAGAGTGTATTCACTGTGGTTTTCACGCTTACTGCCCCACCTTGTATATTTTAATTTTGTACATTTCATGTTTGATTTGAATTATGCTTTAACTGTATAGTTTACCCACCAAGTTAAATGAAAGAGACCAGTATTTTATTTAAAACATTGTAAATTAATCTATGTTTAGGCCAGCTGTCTTGAATTCCTGTTCCTGGCTCTTATGCCTTGAGTCACCAGGTCACAAACATGCTATTGCTATGAAATTAGAAAGTTCATTTTTGCTGATGATACAATACTATATTTCTCAGCACTCAAACAGACAAGCTGTTGTCATTTATATATTTATAGGCCAAAGTCGGACTACAATATTTGTGTCTGTTAAGATTGTTGCTCTGTCAGATTGGTGATAAATTGTTGCTGACATTGTGGCCAAATGACATGTCAGATTACATGTTGCCCACATGTCTACATGTACCTACAGTACATGTCTCTCATGACGTGTGGGATGTCACCAGGAATGGGGTGCTAGGGACTGACTTCCAGGAGCAACAATATAAACAAACAGTGGTGTGTATGGTACTGGCCATTTGGTGCTCTGAAAAGCTGAATATAGAGGCGATGGTGACCTTCCTGCTGTTTTACACTTCCCCCTCGCAGCACCAATAATAATTTCGTCATGTTTACAGGTGTGCACAGAACAGCGTTCGCTGCACTGCCAGCATTCAGCACTTTCACCTGCTAAAATACATTTAAATACGTATATTTTATTTAAGACAATGAATATTTAACAATCTTTTCTGCATGTCATGTATATCCTATTTATCTTTTTCACATATATTCCACAGAGGGATTCACAAACACAACTGCAGCAACATGCTCAAAGCTCTAATTTGAAAAAAACCCTGTTTTTTTACACTCAATATTTGGCCTTCAATTACACCGTTCCTCACCTTGTGAGGTTTCATTCAGTTTAACTTATTATATTCTGTGAGTTCAGATCACTGAAACAGTGTCAGATCCTGCTGTTTCCCCTTGAGGTTTCAGGGGTCAGAGAGGCAGTGGAGCGTCCCCTCTGATCCAGGAAGGCGGCTCACCATAGGGATCTGACAGACTGACCTGCCTGGCAGCTATGATAGATACACTGGGACTGGTCTGACCTCTCTGGCTGACATCCACAAGCTCACTGTTGGCCCCAGTCATCATCTCTGGGTTGAAGTGCAGGTTTGGGAATGGTGGGGCTGCTGCGGTAAATTCTGCTCCATTTCTGCTGGACTCCTGAATCCCCTCTTTGTGTGCTAGAAAACGATGCTATGAGTATTTCAAAGTGACTGAGCATCTACGCGCTCAAAGGCCACAGAGAAGCAATATGTCCTTTCCAATTTTGAGCGTCCCTGGGTAAAATGACCAATAACCAGGAAAATATATACGCCTGAAAAAGACGGTAAGACTAGGCCAGAGTATGACTAGAGCCCGTGGGGAACATGAAGAACCATAAACCTCTGAACCATGACTTTCTGCCTAGAAATGTCATTGAACCCTGTACATGAACCTGGATCTAATTTAGGATTCCTCCTCCTTGATTAAAGTCAGCGATGTAGCTGTAATTATTTTGAAAAATATTGTATTATAAAAAACTGCATATATGATTTCTAGCCATGCTAACGTTATGGATGGCAAAGTCAATCCATTGCCTATTTCCACCTACGCAACATCGACTGCCTCCGTCCCTCCCTTACACCTCATACCACTGCCATCCTGGTTCATAGCCTCGTCACCTCCCGCCTGGATTACTGCAACTCCCTCCTCCTTCAAATCTCTCCATAAGCTCCAACTGGTCTATAATTCAGCTGCCCGCATCATCACCAGAACCCCTTCCATCCACCACATCAGTCCTGTCCTGCAACAGCTCCTGGTCAAACCTTGCATAAATTACAAAATCCTGCTGCTCACATTCAAAGCCATTCATAACCTTGCACCACCATATCTATCGGATCTTCTCCATGTTGCTGCTCCCCCTCGCTCCCTCAGATCTTCCTCCTCCATTCACCTGACTGTCCCCTCCGCCCGTCTCACCACCAAAGCTTTCAGCCGCTCTGCTCACCAGCTCTGGAATTCTTTACCCCACGTCATAAGAAACATCAACTCACTTTCACAATTGAAGTCTGGTAATTTGGTATACATTTACGGTTCTTTTGTTTGTTTCTGTTATTTAATGTCTACTTTTAATAATTATAAGGTGTCCTTGGGTGACAGAAAGACGTCAATATTATTATTATTATTATTATTGGTTATTCATTTCACCACTGTGGTCCAGACTGAAATATCTCAACTGCTCAATAGGTGAGATTAAGATGATTTTCCCCATTCAAGTAAGGATTTTAGGGATTTGACTTTTCCCCTTTGCACCACCATGAGGCTGAAATTTACTTAAATCTACTTACTAAAATCTTACCGTTTGGATGGATTTTTAATTATTTGATACAGACATTTACAACGTGTTTTTTTTTCAGGATGAATTTTAATCTCTTTGGTTTTGACCTGATTTTTTTTATCCAACACCATTATCATGTAAATTTTTTTTAATTTGTCCAATACTTTGATTTTACACAATTCCTGCAAAACAAATGACACATTAGAATTCAGCACTGCTGTGCCTCAGTAAGGCTGTAGTTTATGTCGAGTCGACTGTCTTACAAAAACAGCATTTTTTCATTTGAAAAACTTTGCCAAAGGTCGATCATTCCTGGCCCCTAGTGATACAAAAAGAAACAAAACGAAAACAAGAGAACAAATTCATTGTCATTCATTTCAAGCAGACTGGACTATTATTACTACTATATGCATTATTCATTCACAGGCCTTTGGAAAAAATCTTGACAGACTTCAGTTGGATTCAAACTCTCTTGCAAGATTGCTAAGTACAACAAAAAAACAGCTACATGTCAAACCAGGTTCCACTAGCTTCCAGTATATTGAAGAATTGATCTCAAAGGTTTTTTACTCAGATGCAAAGCTCTAAAGCTGAGCTCATATCTCAGATTCTTTATTTTTATGCCCCATCGTGCACTCTCAAATCATCTCTGCTAATGTATTGGATCTATTGCCCTAATAAAGGAATGTGTGTGGAATGTGTTTTGTAAAATATGCTTCTAAACACTTCTTAATCTTGAATATGTCCATGTTCTTATTTTTAAACATTACCTATACAGCTAAATGTCCTGTAGAGTTTATTAGCGCTGTGTGTTGTAGTCAGTCATGTTTTGTTCAATTTTTGTGTGTGTCAAGGGAAAACTTTGAGTGGAATTCAGTGCGCAAATTATGCTCCATGGGTAAAATTTACTGTAATTATTACTAAATGGAAGCTGAACTTTTGTCTCTGCAGAATTTGCTCCGGCCTCTGTTTCTTTCCTCCCCCCTGTGGTCTTGTCCAACAGAGCAGAAAGTGGTTGTCAAGGGGACAAAGTGAAAATGATTGAAAAGTCAGTGGCTTTCTTCAGCGTGTATTCAGGCATACTGAATACTCACTGGTCAGTCAAAAGCCATGTTCGGCAGCTGACTCCCACCTGCTGTCAGGCCGAGAAATACTCGAAAATGTAAGAGGAAATGATACGCAGAGATTGGTAGACAATTAAGAAAACAACCCCTTCCTCCACAGGAGCTCAAGGAGCCTGAAGATACAAGAGCCTGTTTGCTTCACACCTCATCTCACACATGCACAATCTCAGACTATTGATTTAGCCAGTCAGTCAATAAAAGACATTCAGTTCTGCCTGCCCTGTTTCACTTAGCGGTCAGCAGAAGTTAACGTTGCTCTGCTAAAATTGCTGCTGAAAAGTACAAAACTAAATGCAGGGGTGTATCTTAAAGTAAATCAAATGTTAACATCTGAAGGTTGATGGAGACTGCTTGTTCGACTGGGTGAGGGTTGCCATGGGCACAATTTTATTATAAAAATCATACCCTGTACTGTAATAATGAACTTATTTGGGAAAAATAGACTTTAGCAAAATGACTTTCCTCTTCATGCACATGTGTAGACCACATTACTGCACTACGGACTACATGGCTTCAGGTAAGTTTTCATTATATGATTGGAGTGAATATATTTTATACTTATGGTATGGCCCATAGTAGCACAACGCAACGTAACACAGTTCATAACATGTGGGATGTAGCTTGACTGAGCATGTTAACTGGTCATTTTAATTTTCTTCTATTTGAATTTTCAGTATGATGACGAATTGAAAACTGTTATTCTACAGTTTGTTTCTGTTACTGATGTTTCTTTTTCGGAAACTTTCAACAGCATCTCATGCTTTTGGTCATGGACTATAAGATAAGGTTCTTGATGAGCTTCTTTGATTTACTATTAGCTGTCTTGCTACAATAACCAAGAAAAGTATTAACAATAGCCCTGTCAAGAACTCAGTACACAGGACACGGACTGAGTGGTAAGAAAAAGGTTTATTTTTAATTTTTTTTTCCCGGTCTTGAGGGCTGTTGGCAGGGAATAGAATCCGGCGGCGGCAGGGGTAAGAGAAGATAATGGAGGAGCGCGGCTGGGTGTGAGCGTGGAATGAGGGCAAGTGTGGCTGCCAGGGGTTTGCTTAGAAGTTAGGAGGCGTCTGGCAGGCAGACAGGCAGGGGGGAGATGATCCAATGAGGTTGAAACAACGATCTGGCAAAGAGCCGGTAGATATACTGCAGGTAGATGAGCTGATGGGAGGCAGGTGTGGAGGCTGAGAGAGGCGATGAACCGATTGCAGTCAGACGTGCAGGATGAGCAGAGACCCAGGAGCAGGGAGGAGACACCACACCTCCCCAGCATATACACACAGACAGACAGGCAGCACTAGGAAACAGAGGGAGGGGGAAAACACAAGACGACACAGAATCTGATGGGATGCAGTCATCACCATTAATAAAAGCCTTTACTGAGTGTTTAGAAAAAATCTGTAAATGAGTTTGCACTTTCGGGTTTGGGATTAGGGTACAGAATCCACATTGTGTGTTTCTTTAAATGTTTCACATGACAATTATTTTTGTATGAGCGATTAGTGCCGGAAAACTGCGGCCGTGTCTACTGTGGGGTCAAGCTAATTACTATCACATGTTAAGTTCCCCTCCACCGGTATTCTGCAAAGACTCACCCGACTCTGGCTCTGATTGATCGGTAATTCAGAAACAGAATCTCAGATTGTAACTGTTTTCAACACAAACAAAATAGTGGTAAACCACAGAGGTATGTTTCCTTTTCACTGTGGTAAGAAAAATCCATCATGTCAAAATTCAACCCGTGAGATCATTCTGCTGGGTGACATGAATAAAAGGATATTTCCAGGCATCCCCTGCTGAAGAGCTATGTGATATAAGACTGAGAACAGATTTCAAAAAGAAGTCCAAACAACCATCCGTACACAATTTAAAAGGAATGGTACGACAATTTGCGTTCAGATTTATTATTTAAAACAGATATTGCTGAGTCTCTGTAAATGAAATTAGAGTACAATCTAGATCTGTCATATATAGATCATACTGTATTTGGTGCTATATAAATAAAACTGAAGTGACTATTTGTAATTGATTACAGAGATGTGTAATGTAAATGTACCATACATATGTACACAAGCAGCCGTACAGTCACACTCATACATACACATTTACAAGAAAGAGACACACACACACACACAACGCAAACACACTAAGAAAAAACAAAAACGACAAGCAAACAAAGCAAAAGAAATCCCAGAGACTTCAGCTGTCCATCTTTCGTTCCTCTCAGCTCTGACTGCCGTAGGCGGGGTTGCTGCTTTCAGTCTGTTAGTTGAGCACTTGACGGGTGTAAATTTGTTTGTTTGTTTGTATTGTCTGGCTCTTGTCTGTGGGAGCATGTCATTGTGTGAATGTTGTGCGTCATCTCTTTGACCAGCTCATTGTCTGTTGTCTGTTGCCTCCTGCTCCGAAGGGATTGGATCCAAAAACTAGTCAGATCTATTAGATCTAGATCTATACATATCAAGCATCACCCACAACTCTAGTGAGGAAAAATGATGAATGGTTGTTTTAGTGAAAATGGATTGCCGTAGTTAAAAAAAGTATGGTGTCTGCCTGAAAAACTTATTGCTACTTTGGGTCCTCAAATAAAACATCTGGGTGCTAAATGGCAGATACCGCCATGATGTAATGCAGCGGGGCAGTGAGTGTGACCTCTTTGCGTAACAGAAAAGGATCGATATAAAATGTAGGCAGAAAGCAGACGGAGGAAGCGTCTCCGTCTGAACACAAGTGTGAAGGTCTTATCCTCAGCTGCTGTGTATTTATTACCTGCCTGAGATAACAGCAACCATGCTGCCATTCTGTCTGCCTTCTCTAATTCTCACTTCCCACATTTTGTAAAGTATCCAAAGAAAGAAATACTGCTTTTATAATCCAGTAAAACAGAAGTGAAAACAGTTTCTGGAAAATCCAATGCAGGAATTAATGTGACACCTGTGCAGCATCAGCAATTAGTATTCTTTTTTTTTTTTTTTATCTCCGGTTACAATGGTACTATTATTTTTTTGTGAAAAACCTATTATTCTCAACATACATTTTGATTAAAACATGGTACCGACATGAACATTTACTACATTTATCTCGTCCATAATATTGGTCGAGTTAAACCTTTAATACAGAATAAAACTGGCTCTGGTCTTGGCAGTCTTTTGGGAGGGCAGTTGTTAGCATGGGTGGGCAATTTCTTAATGGACTGTAGAAAGACCAGATTAGTTCATTGACATGCCTTACTCGCTCGCTTAAATTCAATTATCCTGTCTCTTGAATTAAATTATCACCTGCTTGTCAAGACAGATGTGTTGCCGTTGTAGATAGAAAAGGTAGTTAGGTGTGCGTGTGTGTGTGTGTGTGTGTGTGTGTGTGTGTGTGTGTGTGTGTGTGTGTGTGTGTGTGTGTGTGATTGGGTGTAAGAATTATTCACAGTTGGAACAACTTGGAGCTAACTGGAACAAAATGTTCTTTACAATTTTAAGAGTGATATTTCTATGAGGATGAGTGATGGCTTCTTTCAGCTCCACAGTGAAATATATCAAGTGGCCTGGGTTTAGGCAATATTTACTTAAGGCTTAGGCCATCCACATTTCCTGCATAATTAATCCTATGTAATGTAGCCTGTTTTAATGGAGGTTACATTTGCATTTTGTAATTTTCTGCCATGGACCGCCATAAAGATTGACATTTGAGCAGCTGTGATGCTTGGGGCAGTGATGGAGTGCAGCCATTTGTCTCTGACTGCAGGGACAGTTTACAGCCTCAGCGTCTACCCAATCTTGCATGTCCTCTATAAACTTCTATAAATTGTGTAAGCGCTCTATTCCTTTTTGCATTTATTTTTCTAAACTTTACCAATGTCTTAAGGGAGCAAGCATGGCGTGTGTGATTTGCCTAATAATTTAAAGGGAAACACAACAGTAAGACTTCTTGTCCTCTGCAGTAAACTCATTTTACTTCTGCCTCTGTGGAGTTTCATCATATTAAAATAGTCAACAAACTTTTAAATCTTGACATTTTAGCCCACTCTGCAGATCACATAAACTTGACATTACTGCAGACTGTCTTCGGTTGCTTTTCATTTCAGTGTATGAAAATCAATTTGCAAAAGCTTTGTTAGGATGAGTTATCCATCAACTTCTCTTTACCATAAAAAATGATGAATGAATCTGCACTCAACATGGCATAGTACTCTGACAAACATAGAAGACTCAAACATTAAAACTTCTGGTCTTACATACTTTTCTAGATTTTTCTTTGCTTATATGCTGATGGGACATTACCCATTTTTAACACTAGTGTTAATCACAAGAAATATTTGAGAGTAGTCATGCATCTAAACTCACTAACTGATGGCAGAAAGATTGATACAAGCACACAAAATGGGAAAAATAAAGGTTGGTGGCAGGAAATGACTTGCTACAACTGTCTGCCCTGCACCAGTGATTTATGTCCTGGGATATCGCTGAGCCGCACGATGAATCTTCATTTGATGGACGGCTTCATGACTCCAGTATTTTACATGGATACCCAAGCATATGGCTGGTGTGTGGGAGAAGTATCATAGAAGGAAAAATCATTCTTGGATTACTTAATTCAAGCTACAATTTTTTTATTTTCTAATTTACTGTTTTGGAGTTTACAATTTAACACTAAGGGAGGTTAAAGACAGCATTTTTTTTTTTAACAAGCAAAATCCACATAGTTCTGTCAAAAAAAAAAAAAGCATTAAATCCAAGCTGCTCATTTAGATTAGATTGTCCGTGTCCTCTCAGCTTTCACTGTTTATTTTTCTCTGCATCAGGACACATAGTGGTCTATGTGCACGTCCCTGATAGGAGCAAGCTAGTTGGCAAGCATTGGTGAAAAAACATCCAACATTGCATCATAAATGCATAAAAAGCAGCTTTTTTCTCTACAAAGGCAGTGCGGAGGAAACATGTTCAGTGTTTGAAGGCAAAATAATAGTGAAGTCACTGTGAAAGAAATGTAATTGTAGAGAGCTGAAACTCAAGTTGTGAAAATAGTTGCTAAAAATATACATACATACATTGGAACATGCTAAGCTTTTTTTTTTAGCTTAATTTGACAGAGACAGCTTGAAGAGTGACAGGAAATGTGGGGAGAGAGAGATGGGGAATGACATGCAGGAAAGAGCCACAGGTCCGGATTCGAACCCTGGGCCGTCGCAGCAAGGACTGAGCCTTCGTACGTGGGGCGGTTAGCTCTACCGACTGCGCTAAACGACACCTCCTTACAGTACCTGCAGTTTTTATCGCTGCTGGCTTCGACATGGTGATAATTATATTATAATAATAGCTTCCAGGAAGATAAAAAAAAAACAAAACACTTTCATATAATTGTCATATAATTAGTGTTGTGCATAACATTAGTGCCTGTAAAGCTGTGTGCATTATTAACAGTACGGCTGATTTGATTAACAAGTGGACGCAACCAGGCTTCATTTAGCCTTCTTCAGCTCCACCCATGCTTCAGGTCTTTGACTGTTTTTGGATTATCTGGGAGCTGATAGAGGCAGGACTGTCAACATATCAGTGGCTAGAAACAGGTGACATCATGGATACTATGTCCATGTTTATGTCTATGTTTGTAACTAATGAATGAGCATGTGAGCGTGAGCCCCCTGAGGGACTGATGACGCTCATGCACGGTTGAGTACACAGGAGAACAATTCCAGGTGGAAGTTAAGTTGTTAAGGCAGGAAAACAAGACAGTGGAAAGATTGCTCATTAAGTGATCACAAGAAATCATTAACAAAAGGTGAGACCACGAGTCATAGTCAAACTCACATTTAGTAACACAGCTCATTTTGAAACGAAATGGAAGAAATGAAAGTGAACCAGTGTGATTTAATCGTTGTGTGAACTCGCACAACGCTGCAAATGTTGTCATGTAAAATGAAACTCAAAGCAAGTTCGGTCAGGAATGATTTTTATACCTCATTCGTTGTCAATTCTCTGTCAGTCTCTGTCTCGCTCTCCTTAATAATCAGCTAACTGCGTGGGTGTTTACTCAATCAGATTTCACCATGACCTCTGCACTGTTAGCTGAGCATCATAGCATATCTTTAACGCAACACAAACACAAAGTAACAATGGAGAGAATCCTTGTCTTTTGAGATCATTTCTCATAAGTAAACAAACGTCTCATATACTGTGGTTGTAATTTGCGGCCAATGTGTCATTGGTGACGACGCTTTCACTCAATTTGTCATTATTGACTCAGCTCACTTGGATCATACCAAAAAAAGGTACCAGGTACTATTCACAACTTGTACCAGTGGAACACCAAAAAAGAACAGGTCCAAGTCAGGGTTGAAATACGACATGACCTAAACTTTATCAAGAAATGTGATAGTGTGTCTGTTCAAATTACATAGGTTTCAAGGCTGAATCTACTGATGAAAAACATTCAGCCTGTGGCTTCGATGCTTTTATCTTGTGCATAAAGGATTCTGCTGGTGCAGAGATTGGCAACCTGTGGCTCTTTGGCTGGGGATTTCTCCCTGTGTGATTGAGGACTCATGTAAGATGGCAAGTCAAGAAGCCTCCGCTCCGTGAGAGATTTACTTTCTAATCATGTTATTGAAAAGCTTCCAGCAGCATTACCGTCAGATGTAACAAAAATACCAAATAACAAACGTAGACAGACAGGTGCATCAGCAGGCAGGAGCTGTTTTTAGTGTAAGTCATGAAAGCAGCGTCAAAGCAGAGTGTAAGCAAACAAGAGGAGAAATCATTATTGGAATTGTGAGTAGGACTGTGTCCATATAGGGGCTTTGAACTGCATGAACAAAAATACTGTGAACTACTGCGCTTTCTGTTTGGCAGAGACCTGTGGCTGCTGAGTGCAGTCCAGGAGAATATCATGTGTTGAGTGGATGGTGTTGTAGCTCTGAATCCCTTTCCCTCCTCTTTATTGTTAGAAGGTCACACCGTTTATGCCATTCTTCAGAGTATTCCAGCATCAGCTTTAAAATGGAATTGAACAATATTGGATCTCATGCAGAATAGCAGAAACAGCCACACTGGACTCAATGTAAAAAGAGGTACATTTGTCAAACTGAAGAATAGCTTTGGCAGACATAGATGTTATTAGATATTTTCTCTGCAGTGCTGCAGTGACACTGCACAATTTCTAGTTGCATAAGTAGAAAGAATAAAGTCTAAATGCAGCTTGGTGTGTATGCTGCATACTGTATCCCTGCAGCACCAGAGGAGATGCACGGTGAATTTGTGAAGCAACCAAACCAAAAGACTTTATCAAGCTAAAACGTGACGTCTGCATATTTCTAAAGAAAACTTGTTGTACGGATCGGTCCAACCGCCTTTAGAATGAGTTCTTATTGGATTTTGCAGCCTATGATTTACATCCCATGCCAACCTTCAGTGCCAAGAAGCCGTGTGGCCTTTATTAGCGAGGCTAAATGTAAGGGTTGGGGGATAATAGATGTGTGTAGTGTAATGACTTTTACACCAGAGAACGAAGTTAGTCTCCCATCTCAGACCAGTGATTAATGTCGGGTTTTACGAGCATAACCAAGACTTTCCCCAACCTTTTTCCTTACTCCAGTTGCAAATATAAATACTCAGTGTGGCCACTGGTAGACCTAGGAGGGGCTCAAGGGGGCATTGGATGCCCCTATGGTAGATAAAACATACCTATACAGTGAACAAAACATGATGAAGTGCCCTCTAGAGTGCCCTTTCAGTTGACAAAAGATGATGAAGTGCCCTCTGGGGTTAGCTCTTCCACTGAACAAAAGTTGATAAAGTGCCCTTTAGGGCAATAGTCCCTTACCTGGGGTCTGCCAAATATCACAGGGGGTGCACCAGACTTTTAATTGTCAAAGTTAGATTTGGACATCATGTTAAATTTAAGAATTTAAAAATATACACTTTTTGTCCTCATTTAAAAAAAAAAAAAAAGGCTCATTCTTGTGTTTCCCAGAGTGTCAATATTTTATGACTGAAACAACATGTCTGAGAAATGTAAACATATCACATATATTTATTCAAGGGCAGGACGGGTCTCGGTCAGAATGTGTGATGACAGCATGAAGCAGAGAAAAATGAAAATCAGTATTGGGCAGTTGCAGGTTTTGGCTACAGTTTCAATTTATCAGGTGGTAGCATCTACGCAAACTACATTCTCCCAAATTTGCATGTTTAGCTGACGGAATCGATTCTGTCGCTGAACAGTTATCTCGCACAAATCATCGGACTGATGGCTATGATGTCTCTGCTGTAGAGGGACACAGACACACAAGCTTGAGTTTACTTTACGTTGTACTCTCGACTTCCGAGAAGAACTCACATACAGGTGATTCCCAAACTAACCATCACAATTTATTGTTATCTAGATATAGTTTTTATTGTCTGTTGGTAGAAAATGAATTTAAAAAAGTGTCTGAAAGACAGACTTAAAAATAAATACACTGGCACTATGGTGGTTAGTCCAATTATTTTCCTGAAATGTATAAACCACGAGGTAGGTAAAAGAAACAAAGACAACTGAGAGCTGGGAGGAACATACATACCATGAATACCATATAAATACCATGAAAGCATTAAAGCACAACAGAGACAAGTCGACCATTACTGTTATATAAAACCTACAAGGTGAACACGTGATATTATAGCACTGTGGAGTTACAGGGTGAACAAGCAGGATTTTCTTCGGAGTGAATCACATAACTCCCTATAGGCTACAGAGCTTCATGCTGTGTTTGAGGAAGCTGATTCACAACATATGTATAGAAATAATTAATCATACAGCATGAACAAAATTAGAAGAAAGTGACATCTATTTCCATCTATATCTATCTATTTAATTCAAACACAAATATGCGACTTATGTTACAGCAATTTATGGAGTTCTTCAGTTTCACAGTTAACAACAGGAGTCCTTCTCTGGCCCTTGAAGGTTGCAGTTTTCTAACCCCCGGGTTCCACTCGGCACAGATGCAACAGGTTCCGTGTGCGCCGCAGCCACCAGAGCTATTCACGGCTGCTCTAGGGAAAATTTGAAACCCCACCGGCCCCAACCGTGGCCGTGTTCAGAAGCGGGCCTCTGCTCGGCTCCACAGTGAATACGTGGCTGTTCTATTTTTGATGCGGCCTGCATCAATCTGCACAGAGCAGCTTGAGCTGGCCGGAGGTCAGGAGGAGAATCCGGTCGATTATCAAAATAAAAAAACCCTGTGCAAACTGCCGGTCATAAAAATAGCCAAAATGGAAATGATTTAACAACATAGTATTTTTACACAATTAGAAGCACACGAACCAAGGAAAACGACCGACACTGAGCAAAACAGCCGCGACGTGACAGAGGCATGCCTGGTGAGGTTTTCAAGGTAAACATCCAGGCTGCTGATGAGTTGAGAAGATCTCTATTAAATAAAATGTCTGTTTTAAATCCAGAAATGTTTTGGTGCACTGACAAAGATAGAACAGAATGAAAGGATTGTTTATCCCCGACTAGAACTTTCACTTCATGCGAGCAGTACTTATTGCTGCACTAACATGTCCTGGTCACACTGTACCTTGATTGTTTTCCTTTTTTGTTGTACGTTACTTTGGATAAAAGCGTCAGCTAAATGACTAAATGGTAAATTTGAATGCTACCTTTATTTCTCAAGCTTGCTCTAAACATCAGTATGGTATATTTATTTGTGCCATAATATGTGCACTCTCCCAGCACTCTTCCAGCGCATAAAACATGATGAAGTGCTCTCTAGGGTGCTAACTCTAATGGGACTTTCAGACACAATGCGACAACAGCACCACTGTGCTCTGAGACCCATTTTTATCCAACAGCTTGTGCCATGTCATAACACTTTTTTACTGCGTGTTTTATTTCAGAGGCGCAGTAGCCCGAGTCCTACTGCTATGTGTGGTTGTGGTTCACTCATCTGTGGCTCATGCTAGTACTTCAACTAATCAACAATAAAAATGCCCAAAAAAACTTTATTAAAATAAATATAGGGATGAAGAAGACTGAGCAAACATGGATGTAAACAATGAAAGTTTCAAAAAAATGTTTAACAAATTGGCTTTGCCACAGTTTTATGAGGAGAGAGATGCATTAACCATGCTTGTTAGGCCTCAAGGATACATATAATGAGTTTTAGTGAGTAACGCTGAATGTAAACATAACTGTTTGTTTACAAGAAAACTCCACCGGGTAGCTCTTAATTTATTTGGATAGACGCCAGTTAGCTGCACTGAATAAGCAAACACAGAAAATGTAATGACAGCAAAATACAACATAAGTTTACAGGTCAGTGGAGACAGATTGTTACACATGGTTGCCAACAGATGATAGAAGGCGGAACACAGCACAGGGAAGCCAGCACAAACATTGTTTATATATTATAAATATATATGGATATGATTATTGAATAGCTTTATTATAGTTGCTGTTTTAATCCATTGATGCTGTAAATATTATATCTACTTTGCTTTTTTTCTGCCATCTCATTCCTTTCTTTTTTCTTCCTTTATACATTATTTTTATTTGTTTTGTTTTTGGGAATTTTTTCCCCTCTTTCATATTCATATTCTCCTCTCCTTTCCGTACAGTTCATACTGCTGCTTCTAATTTCACAGCTGATTAAATAATAAGTTGGCACTCTCAGCAATTAAAATGACCATTTCACGTCGTTATTACTATTAATCTGGCAGGCTCCATTTTTATACTCAATAAGAAAACTCAATTTTAGCTTCTCTTCCCAGGAAATCTGTTTCTGTGAATCCAGATTGGACGAAATCAAACACGCCGTTAGTTTAATCACAGCCTCACAGAGAGTGCTGCTCCAAAGCGAGATTAAGCAAAGTATGCTGAGCCTAAAGGGAGATTTTCCAGTGTCGCGAAGGCGGCTCTCTTTTAACCTGGCTAGATCGCATGGTAACTCACCTAATCTGCTCCGGAGAAGATCATGTTCAGAGTTCCAAATTTAAATTGGCCTGAATTTTGCCTATGAGTGATACAAATTCTCAGAAGAACTTTATTATACGTAGAAAATTGTTGAGCTGTGCATTAGTAGCGTCAGCGAATGAAGCAGTGTAGTTAATTAGTGCATCGTGTTCTGTTTTGTGTTCAAAACACAATCGCTGGATTATGTTCATTGACAAATAATTGCCCGTTTGCTTCAGGTAATATTAACACTTTGAATGTTAGACAGCACATCATTCATGCACTAAAAGAATACTGAATACGCAGCAGCTACCACTTTGTTTGGATGATGTTTGGTCCTGATTTGCTGCCAAGTCTCTTTCACACTGTTGGTATTGCAGCAAAATAGAACACCGATTAATATTAAATCAATAAAATTCATTTCACTTTGATTTAGCCAATAACTGAAGTGATTTCCACATCCATCCTTCATTGCCAGACCTGAGTATGGTGTTTAAGTATGCTGTATCAAGTCTAAGTTTTAGAAAGTGCAGTTGCAGTTACAGTACAGTGGCTTTATTTTCAGAAATATGATTTTTTATTGTTACATAGTTTCCATTCTAATGAGCTAGGCTGCACGCAATTGTTCTGTCTTGTGCAGAATAAAAGCAAATGACACACCAAGCGCACCCTTTCATGGGAATGTGCACAGCGCCGGAGAGGAAAGCCTGGGTAAATAAGGAAAGTTGATAATCACCTTAACGATACCTATCATCTCTGACTTTACAGCTCAGTTTAGTAAAAATAGTCCATAAGGGGGACAAACTCCACTGGTACAGTTTTGTTTTTCCGACCATTATCTGTAAGCTTCTGCAGGAGAAAATAATTCTTTTCGTCTTCTTTTTTTTTTCCCTCTGGATTTTAATTATTTAGCCACATTTCTTTTGACATGCTGTGCCTCTGCTTGTTACAGTAAATCCATGAATGATTAATAGCAATAAATTAATTATAGAGTCCTATTTTTAGTTTGTTAGTCTCCCTACTCAGATCACTGAATTGTTATCTCAATTTCTTCAGCAGGTACACATTTTATGTAATTATGCATAGTAGCTGCAGGAGACACCGCAGCAGTCATGATGGATCCTGCCACTATGGTTTAAAAAAAATCAAAAAACAAAAACATGGTTGAAACTGTTAAAAAGCCACTGAGAAATCTTTCCACCTCTCCCAATACTGTAAGAAACGATCAAAGCCGCTTCTAGTTCAGTCCTACTTTCTTGACTGCTTTAGTCCGAGGAAACACAAGAGCAAGAGTGTCAGGGCAGCCGTTAATTCAGTGTCTGCATGCCAGTATAGAAAGCTGCATTAACATCCCCTGTGGATGAAAGTAATTGCATTTCATGGGCTGAAAACACAGAAGAGCTTCCATCCAAACACAAACACACTGCCATAAATCCTCCAACAGCTACAAGGTCCACACTGAAGCGGAAATCAATTACCATGCTTATAATCCACACAGAAAGCACTGAAGCCGTCCTTGTGCGTGAGCACTCTGTATATAGTAAACTCTGGAATTATGTCATTTGCATGTTTCTTTTTCTTTTGACTTGAACTGTAAAGCAAACTGTAAACACCGTCCACCTACATCATCTACATAAAGTCAGCTTCTACATCAACATATATTTATTTCGGAATTCCTTGGACTGCACCGCCATTGCACTATTCTGCACTACACTATATTATAATATTTATATGTACTTATATCTGCACAGAGTAGCTTACTGCTGCCCCACAGATAAATTGTTAAAATAACAACACACCGTTATGGGAAGTCAGTCTTTTTTTATATGAAAGCCCGTCCTCACTCCCAACCAACAGCTTGGTCAGTAGCCCTACGCTTTAGACTATGACACTGGAGGCGCCCCTCTAGTGTAATGTTTTGATGTGCTGTCAAATTAAGGTGGTGTAGTATAAAGCGTGAGAATATCTGTGTATGGAAGACGATAGGGCGGATGGAAGGACTGTCACTTGGAAGACATCTCTTTGCCTTAGTAACTCAATTTACCCAACCAACCACAAGCTTTTCCTAAACTTGACGACATGTATTTTGTGAGGACGTCACAGCATCAACCACATGTTTATTCTCATTACCATGACAACAGTGGTCACCTGACTATGATGACAAAAGATATCTGACTTCATTCTTTCCTGTATGTCCAAAACTCATTCTCTGTAAGCTTTATTTTGAAAGTCTAGCTGGCTTGCATATTTATCATTGCTAACCTGACTGTAGATCCCTGCATGTGCAAAACTAAACATACTGTAGAGCATCATAGTTTGAAGCGTATAGGGCCACTGACCTAGCTGCCAGATCTATCGAGCTAGGAGCGAGTAAAGCGTTGGCAGTTTCCTAGACAGTGTTTCCTTGCAGAGCTGTGGTGGAGCGATTCGTCTTGGCAGTCACATGCATCTTTTTTTTCTACCCGGACACAACCCGACAAGAATCCCACACGCAACTGCCATGATGAAAATACTCGACTTGATTTGGAGAACTGAACTTTGGATGAACTTCATTTTTGCAAGGAATAAAAGATTTGGTCATCTTTCTTACTGTCCTTGCACTAGAGGGGGGTCTCTTCACAGCCCACGTGGAGAAGAGGATTGATTGTTATTCTTAAGAGGGTCAGAGCCGATCCCAGCTGTCATTGGGCGAGAAGTAGGGTACACCCTTGGACAGGTTGCCAATTCATCACAGGCCTGATTGACTGCAGGAACCATTAACAATGAATTATAGTTGAAAATAAGTTATGTATTAATACCACCATGTTTTGAGAGAAATATCTGCTTCCAAGTCATTTTTAACCTGTAGTGTCACACTAGCAAATTAAATATGTCCATCTCTCTAAAGGGAACATAAAAGATCTGTCCTTTGTGAAATGAAATGAACGTTTCAGGTCATATATGTTTACTGCCTTCCAGCAGCTACAGGGTAGAGCAGAGCTCTGCTTTTGGGTAGCTGCATTTATAGACAGAGACAGAGATACTAATTTACATCAGGCAGCTACCCACAGTGAAGCCTTTGAAAACTGTAATGGAGCTGTTCAAGACAAATACACTGGGCTAAGCATCTTCCTAAATAATACAGTGAAGCCACCGGGACTTTGAAAAAAGTTTCACACTGAGCACAGTAAGAGAAGATACATATGGTTTACATCACCTGTTTGTTTGAGTTCAATGCATTTTATCATAGATAAGCTACCGTCAAAAAAAAAACTTTGCCTAGTTTTTTAACCAGCTTTGTATCATCACAATGTGGGTATTGTCTGCAAATAAACAAGTATATGCAAATGAGCGCGTTGCCTGCACCCAGAGATCCCACGAATCAAGATTCTGTTACAGCGTCGTTTAGCTCTGTTAGAAGAAACCTTTTTAAGTGTTTAGCTGTAGTACGAGTACGTTTGTGAACACTGAGGATAGGTTAGCTGAACTTATTACTATGATAAGATAAGTCACTTAAACTAACCATAAGCTACTTAATGTACAGTAGCTACTATTTTTGCAGCGAATCCGAGATAAGTTGTCCAGAGATTAGTTACACGTTGCCACGTCACTCACGTAAGCGCACCTTGGATAATACGTGCAGGTAACACTTTTTTTTGGGTCAGTTTCCTCATCATTCTCATTGGTTGTGATTAGATTAGAATGACTTTATTGTAACGCCTTGTGACATACTGCAAACAAATTACACTTAAACTACAAAAAAACTAAAACTGTACCTAAAATAAAAGTAAACATCAAAGTTATTATGCAAAGCATCAGTTGTAGTGTTTCATTTGATTTGCTGCACAAACTATAGTGTTCCCCCCAAAAAAAAAAAAAAAATCATGCATGTGATGACAATAATGGATGATAGAACGGATGATGATTTACAGTAAAATGGATAACTTCATTTATTATGGTTTAACTTATGGTCTGTTGCTTATATTTCTTGCTACATCACTGCACTGGTGTAGTTACATGATCCCAGCAGTGATGTTAGTGATTAATATGCTGTCAGAATTAAAGAGACTTTCCTCCCAAGAAAAACACAGTATCAGCTCTTTGAAGCAACTGCCCCCCCCCCAAAGCAATATATGTTCACATTCAGGTGACAAAGAGGGGTTGGCTGGGTTGGTTCGACAGGTCATCCCAACATTGGACTTTGACAGAGGAGACCGCTTCCAGTATTCATAAAAGAAAAAAAGGTTTTGGCAAAGATCAGGTTAAGATGCTTTGTTATAAACAAACAGCCTTTTCATACAGAGATATATAAGATGTATGACTGTGATCCTCCTAAAGAATACAAAGCAAACCTCTCTGGTCTTCTAATGTGTTGAAATGTGTTTGATTGTAAATTTGAGACAAATGCTTACATTGGAGATGATGGCTCTCTGGCCACCAGGATGGGATGATCTGTTGTCATGCAGTATATGTGGGTGTGGGCAATTACAACTTCACCTTCTGAATCCCCTTTAAAAGCAGTCATTTTCTTGACATGACTTGTACTGACAATTTGGTGACAGAGTAGACAGTCTTAGCCAGCTGTAGTTAAAAGTCCAGTGTGTCAGATCACATCTCAGAGAATGAGGGAGAAAAGGAATATACTGTTCATAACTACGTTTAATATTAGTTTATAATTACTTGAACAAGCTCTTTATATCTACAGACACTGCCTCTTTTATGGAGTCCACCATGTTAAACTGCCGCGTCTCTACAGTACAATCTGAATCGGACCTTCGTGTTTATTTACGTGTTTCGCAGCCATCTTACAGTAGTTTCACCTTCATGCTAAAAAGGAGAGGGTGGAATAAGGGGGATGCAATCCGCTACTACACCACTAGATGCCACTGAATTATACACACTGGTCCTTTAAGAGAAACATAATATTGAAAGTTTATGATCCACAGATGGGTTTAACATAGAGCATAATGAGAAATTTACCAACAAAGAAAAAAACATGACAGCTTTAATGTGCGAGTCTACAAATGATGAAGGAAATATATCATTTGAGGACAGATGTAGCTCATTATGTTTGTTTATGTTATGCTGCGAGTTGTTCAGCATTATGGCTGATTCATCTCCACCAGTTATTCAGAAGGGTATACTGCAGGAGTTTGCATTCATCTTCAAAAAAAACATTCTGCATTTTCTAATAACTTAAAAGTCTTTCACCTCACATGGGCAAAGACCCTGTCACTCTTTTATTTCAGTGACAAACAGGGACATGCACCAACACGCCATCTGTGCTGCATTAAGGCGCTGCAGAGGCTGTCATGATTGACAAAACTGGTAACAGCGACACCTATTCCAAACTCCTGTCTGGCTCTGGGTTGCTAGAGATGAAGAGTGATGGCCTGTCACTCGGCCTCTCAGCATACGACTCGGGGACGGCTTCAGACAGGAGGAGGAAACAAGCTCATCTCTGGTGTGGATGAGGATGACAACATGCCACATGCTTGATAATAGCCCGCACAGTTTAGGGAATAAATAGAGGGATGTTTATAATGAGATTGTGCTGCAGGGCCTCTGATGGTCCCACGCTCCAGGAGTCTGAACACACCATTTAGTTTGCATGCTTGCACTATAATATACAGGCTGGGATCCTTTTGAAGCTGTATTTATCTGCACAGAGAGGAATTAGAGGGAAAATGGGAGAAAGTATCAAGGGAAAAACATCAATCAAGGTTTGCAGGTAAATCAAGACACATGGTTTACAAGTACTGAATGTCCAATGCAGAATCTCAGCTTTGGTATTTAAGTATCTCCATGGTGAGAAAATCTATTAAGTTTAATGAGAAAGAAAATAGCAACTGTGTAGAACTGAGCAATTATAACAGGAACAATGGGAATTGCCAATTATCTTAGATTCAAAACATAATAGAAATGAACTGTGAAACATGCGTCTGATGTTTTATTTTAGATGACATTTTAGATGTCTTTGCTTTTTCCCATAATGCCAAAGCTAATCAATGATTGTGTTTAAACCCTGGTCTTATTTTGTTTGAGTTCCTCTTCATACATTTTACACATTAACTTTGAAACACCTATTTGCAGCTAAATTAAAAAGTCAAAGTCATTATGCAAAGTGTCGTTTGTAAAAGTAGTTTTTTGGATTGATATGCTGTACAAACTATAACATCCCTGTGATGTTAGTGATTAATATACTGTCAGAATTAAAAAGACGTTTCTCCCAAGAAAAACACAGCAGCAGTTTTTTAAGGAAATTGTCAACAAAACAATATACGTTCAGCGACCTTGGCAGAAGAGAAAGCTTCATGTATTTTATCTCGATAAATTTCTTCTTAACCATGACCCCAATTATTCCCCAAACGTAAGTGATTTGTTTCTGTGCCTAAACCAACATTTTACGTTTTATTTAGAGAAGTTGTTGTTATTGATTGTGTAAATGTGTTGTATGCCTGCAGCCTTAAGTACAATATTAATAATACATACCCACGGTATACACCCTGGCTGCATTTCAACATCTACAGACCACTGACTGTTTGATTCATCCATGTTGATTCTTGCATTTTGCTCCCTATGTCACAGACCAGCTTTATTTGTTTCTCCTCTCTGTGGTGATCTTTGTATTGAGCCACACTCGGATAAGCATGGCCACCATCTGATGACTAATATAACAAGGAAGTGTTGAAAAGGTTAGGTTATTGTTCTGAAAAATAAAAACATGGGAAAACAAAGCTCGGGTCAGAATGATCTGAAGTTATGCCGTAGAGAAAAGTGTTCAGAGGGACTGGAGTATCAACAGAAGCCACAATGCATTGATTTGTTTCTGTTCTAACACATGAGGTCTATTCATGTTCTATTTACAGCATGAAGAGTGAGGAACCATGTCGCAGCAGGTCGCCACTGTTACAAACCTTGTTGTGAGAAATGCCATATGCACATCTGTCTGCTTATGAATAATGGGAAAACATGTAATTACATCACCGAGGCGCCTTGGGATACACCCTGCACTTGTGTTTAAATTAATTCCTCAGATGCCCTCTGCCTGACATTTCTGTGTGGAGGCTGGAACCCCATCAAATTACCGCTGTTGAACTCCCCCACCACCCCATGGGGCAGACCAAGCCCCAAAGCTGAATTTCTTTCCACTGGGTCATACTTGCTTTTTTCCTGTACTGTACACGTATCAGCACGCCCCCCCAAGGTGTCCTTTTCCCTGTTTACTGACAGACCAGAGGCCTCGGATGATTAATCATTGCTGAGACACACTAGTTCACTAGTTAAAACAACAGCCGCTCCCAGCTCCTTCACCTCTACCAAGGTTAATTAGCATCAGTGTCTCACTCTTAATTACATCACCCATTTCCAACAAGCAGATAAGAATTATCATAGAGATCTCTGACTGAGACAATTGCTTTTTTATTCATGTACAAATAGGGATTGGCTTAAGAAAACAGTCCTTAAGAAGATGACTGCTGGTTGAAATACTTTCCAGGTATAAAGATAATAAAGGGCTAAATGTCCTGTTTGTGTCTTATTTTGATCTTATTAAATATGTGTTTAATAAGATCAAAGATAATCCTCCTGAAAAGTAATACATTTTCAGTCCCCTTTGCAATGCACATATTTTGGGTTTTTAGCCACTCTCATGCGGTAGAGAATGCAATGTTGCTTAGTGGGTCCACAACTTTGGTCCAGACTGACAGTTCTGTGCAACTATTGGATGGATGACCATGAAAGTTAGTACAGACAGTCATTGTCCCCAGGGGACTAATCCAAATGTCTTCGGTCCCCTGACTTTTCCTCTAGCACTACTAGCCGGTTGATGTATGTGGTTCAGTAGAGTGGATGTTTCAACAGCTGTTGGATGGACTAGAGTTGTCACGATACTAAAATACTAAATACTAAATACTAATACTAAAACTTTTTATAAACTGCAATGTATTTGTACAAGTTAGTTTGAAACAACGACGTTTGTTTTTTAAGCAAAATTAGTGTTGCCACTGACGAAGACGCCGCAGCAGACTCGCTGCTCGGGCCCGATGCTTCTGCCACGGTGAGTGTGTTGTTTGTGTCTGGGCGAGACAGAACTTTAGCTTGTTGTTTGTTTTGAAGCGAGTTTCTATCGAAGCGGAGCTGTCTTTATGGAGTTCGTTCTTGCCGGCAGAAACAGCCAATCAGCTAACAGACGGGCGGACCCAGCGTGCAGCAGCCTATCATATCGCTGGACGTCACCAGTAACAGGCAAACAGCCAATCATTCAGCAGCTGTGTAGTTCGGTTGCAGTTCCATGTTGGTTTGTTTACAAAGGAGTAGCATGCAGTGAGAAGCCGGGAGGAGAGCAGAGGCGGCCGCTATGTAGCGGAGACTGGCACCGGTAGTATAGTAATCCACGGTAGTACCATCGTGTAAAATTTCTAGTATAGTAGCGACGGTTATGATTTGGCACCGCGGGGTACCGTGTATACCGTGGGTATCGTGCAACTCTAGGATGGACTACTATACAGTTTTTTACAGAACTTTGGTCATCCCTTGACTCTTTATCTCAAACCATCATCAGGTCAAATAATAAATAGGCCTTAATGGGAAAGACCTATTTTCTAAAACCTGAAATGCCGACTTTACCTGCTCTGAGGACCAGTGCAGGTACAAGAGAAACCATATTCAAACTTAAGAAACTAATTTCCTTTGATGACTCAGTGAGTCTATGTTTGACATTCATGGAACTTTTCATTGTCTGGAAACAGTAATTATGGCTGTATATAGTTAATTGCCTCTTAATTAGAGTATCATTGCTACAGCAAGGCCTTAAAGAGTTCATATGACCCCTGTGGGTGGTTAGACTGAAAGAGATTAGAAAATAACTTCACTCTGATCAGAAATGGCTGACGGAGCTGACTTCTGCCACCTAGTTCAGGAATCTCAGTTATATGTGACTCCTGCCAGCTACCTGCTCTATAAATAAGCCTTGCTTGTTCCCGCACTGTGAATATGAGATTGTCATATCACCACCTCTTCCCATAACAATTAATCAAGTGTAGCTGAGCTATCCTCAAATGATGTTAGCCTTTCCCCAGGAATCAGAATGGCTGACGCTATTGTGAGGAAATTGTCTTTTGAGAAATGGCTGTATCCCCGCTGCAATATCCGAGTTAGCCCTGAGAGAATTGTTTTCCTTCTGCTACAGGATTGTGCCAACAGATTTTGTAGCATTTTTAATAGAGGGGGCCTGTTCATCCAGAATGGTGTTATTTCAGGGTGAAGGATAGATGTGTGCTGGCACCTCCCAATCAGTACAGAGAAACAAACACCAATGAATCAGTGCTGTATACACATTTAATGCTTTTTTGAACCCTGTGTCTTGTAGACCAATCCGTTAAATGTTAAATAACTCAGTGCCACCGTAGCAAAACCATAATATGTCTGTTCAGTTTGTGTTACTGCTACCTGAAAACAAGCCTGACAAAGTACCCATAACTACAGCTCTTTATTTCGTGGTCAGTTCATTTAGCTGTATTAAATAATTGTGTCGGTCTGTTTATTTTAATCAGCTGCTGTTTTGAGACTGCCCTTCCTGGAAGAACCACAGCACCAGTCCTCTGAGCAAGTGCCCCAAAACGACTTGTTCATGTTAAAGTGACAAAGCCATCCAATTAGGCTGGATTAATTATGATGGGAGCAAACGGGGGAAGTGAGGTGATCAGTGACCATGATCATTCATCAACAAAACATCTTTATCACTGTCACCATGTATCTCTCTAAAAAAGTGTGTTACTTTGTGGAAATATACTTATTCGATATAAGTGTTACCAGTCAGCTAACCGGCTGGTTTGATATTTATTGTTCAAATATAGTAGGGTGGTATCCAGCTCTGGGCAGGAAAGCAAATTTCAAACTAGTCCTTCAAATCACAGCTCCAATTAAGTTTTTCCCCCAACCATGCATCATTGTAACTCATGGTTATCTGGTTAACTTGTCCAAGAGCATTCAAATACATTTCACTTTCTTCGCAAGCATGATGTTGTTTCCTCATGGTCACGAAGGGAACATGTCATCACATCACGCAATGCAAATTAAATACATGAATTGGAAGTCAGTATGACATGACCTTTATAGAATATTGGGTGCCTGTACTATACTACAGAGAGTACAAAATTGTTATCACACCTTCTGTTGCCTATAAACAGCCTTACCTAAGAATGAGATATAATTATACAGTAATGTTCAAGGTAATGGACATTTAGTAGCTCTACACTGACAGAATATAACTGACAGCAAAAAGCATGGAGTGAAGAAATCAAATCAAAGAAAACATGAGTGCAAACCAGATCTCCTAAGTAAACAGTGACACTGACGGTAATTGAGATGCATCAAGATAGCTCTGGAAATGATTTGTCAGATATTGGAGATGGGGGGGTACAGTGTATGTATCACAAAGGGGCAAAGTGAAATCCACATTTCCTCTTGGTTTGGTTTGTGGATGTGTGGAGCTGCCTTGGCAGTCAGCAATATTACATCTAAATGAGTTTGCTCTCCTCACTGGGAAGCCAAATCTATAAAGCAGCTACTTTGGCATTTAGAAAATCCATTTACCATGATTGAAACTATCCAGCTGAAACCACTACAGTCAGTCTTTTCATTCTCAAGAGCCATACATCTCAGATATTAACACATTTCTGACCTGCTAAAAGTACCTCTGCTGCTTCAACAGAACATGTTTGACGTTTGCCTTGTCTTAGTTGTCAGTTTAAAATATTAGCTGTCATTGCTCTTTTTATGTGCACGGCCCTAGAAAGTACAGTAGTGTGGTAGGTGGCTCAGGTGCTAGTCGGTGGTCTAGAAATCAGATTCTCACCAGTTAGATACTAAAAACTGAAAAATACTCAACCCCAAATTGCTCCCTGTGGATGAGACGTTGGTGTGTGAATGTCTTTCTATGGATGAGCTCAGTGTCAGTGTGAGCTCTTTGGATATGAAGCGCTGTATCACTAAATCCATTTACCATTACTGATTTATTTTTTTTCAAATGCAGTGAGAAGAGAAGCAATCTCCATATCAATCTGAAACAATCACACTGTCACTATAATCCTAAACTAAAAGTATTGAATCCTTGATATAAACATCCGATTGCAAGAGTGACAGCAGGGTTCTAAGCACATGAAATAGTGGATGTGTTGACACAGCACAGCTTATTCAGCAGGGAACTGACTCTGTAATCACCTTTTTTCTGTTTTGGCAAGCATTACCTCCTGCACTAAGACTCTTTATTATTAGCTGTGGCTCAGTAGCAGCATTCTCTTCAGATTGCTTGCTTCCAGTTCCATAATATTAGAATGTAAACCATTGCTACATGGCTCACCTTCTGTTTTTGTTTTTTGGGTGGTGGGTTGAAGAAAAATACTAGTATGGTTTATACAGGCAAAGCTGAACATTGCATGAATTTGATGTTCCTATGCATAATGTATTTGTAGTGAGAAAGAAACAATTTGTACATGCTTGCTGGAGAGCCATGTTCAGTGATATACTGTCTCAAAAACTCTTTCTGTAGGAAAGCAGCCAGAATGCCTGATTGAAGTTTGGACATTGGAGAATCTAGCCATCTATCATTATTATTTATATCTATCTAGAATTGGACAGCGAAATAATAAGCAGCAGAGAAGAAGGGTGTTTGATGAGCAGAGAGGGCAATGACAAGTGAGAAGAAGCTGTAAAAATTAACAACTTTGTGGAGGGCTGCTGTTAGCCTGTTAATGGTGTGTAAAATGAACCCTTTTGTCCACACTCTTTTAGCCAGATCATTGAGGACTGCTCAAATTTAACCAGCTGGTGAATTCATTATTTTTGTTTTTTGGGCTGATGAGTTAAGCAAATCTACCTAGCCACTTTATGTTTCACCTGAATTCGTCTAATGGTTTACCACTCTGCAAACAATTTCCTGTAGCCCTTCCTTTTAGCCACACCATATACTGTACAGACTATTTTCCTCTAACATAAACAAGGACTGTTTGTCTGGCTTTTGTAGCAATGGAGTGTAAAAAATTTATAAAGTTATAAAGTCCTTCTTTGAGGTGTTAAATCATTGTGCAGTGGCTTGGTGCCTGATAAACCTTAAAACTCATGAATCTGTTACTCAAACTGGCCTTCCTGGATCGTACTTCATGTGTTTACTGGTACCTGGAGAATCACTGCCCACTAACTCATTTATATGGCCAAAGGGTTGGGATCAATGACACGCATATTAGTGGGTGAGTAGGTTCGAGTGGTTACTGAATTCAACAATAGGTCTGACAAATGTATGAATCGCAGCGAATTGGCTTCCCAAACAGAACAGTTTGAGAGTTTTTATACAGATTTCTGAACAGTCAGAACAAGACAGAGTGATTGATAATAGCTAGGTTTGGAGGTTAGTTTTAATTTCTTCTAGGTCTGAAGTTATGTACTTCACCTTCTAAGTAACTCACTTCACCAAGTGTTTACTTCTTTCACCTGAAAGTATGATAAACAAGATCGTTAGGCTGTGAATGCAGCTTAAATTGTGAGCCGCTATAAATAGAAGGACTTGTGATGACCATGATGTTACTCCAAGTCGGTAATTGGAAAGACAATAATGATGAAAAAATATTCTACTTGTAGAAAAGAGAGAGAGAGAGAGAGTGTGTCTGTGCGACAGAGAAAGGCACCCTGTGTGAAGGCGAATGATCAGCGCATACATAGTGCCATCTCTGCCGGAAAGTGAGTTTTTTTATTAGGCTATCGTGTAGTGTGAAATTTATTTGTCCTCCTGTTTTAAAAGTGAACTTTAAAACTTCCGGATTGGGTTGAAACAGCTGTTCGCAAATAATTACTAAGATTCTGTGTCCTTCCTAAATTTGTCGTTACTACTAGCTAATTTCAAACTTGTGGTTTCACTCATTTGCGCCAACTTGAAGAGTCCAATTAAACACAGTTAATCTAAAAATACTTCTAGCTTGCATCCTAATAAACAGTGCTTTAATCACATGGCATGTTAAAAACTGGGCCAAGCTTTAACTTGAGAGCAGGTGCAGCTGGCACCTAGCCCAGTAGCAACCCATGTTATGCCATGTTGCCTAGCAACACAAGTGTCAGTAATTCTGTGGTACAGGAGCTATATTTCACAAGTTTCATAAAAAACGATTTGTAATCACTATAATTACATTTGTGCTGTTATATCCAATATTATTCTTACATTTTTCCAAGACAAACTCCAGTCCTGAACCTACAGTTGTGCTTCTACATGTATAGCCAGTGTCATGTCATATTTCCTGTTTTATGTTGAAATAGTCTTTCCTCTGTGTGTCTTCTTCTACTTTACTTCCCGTCTGTGTTTATCCAACTGCATTTAATTAGTTAAAAACACCCTACATGTTTAACCTGAAATTTGATGTTTTTTCCTAAAGTGACCCAAAGTATGCAAATGTTATACTTTTGTACAGGTGCTACAAATGTTTTGTACATTGAGGCTGTTCCGGATCTATTGATCTATTGATTATCTATTACATCTCTCCTTGAGATACAGAGCAGCTGTATGCTTGCAGAGACCATTGTGATCATTACCATGGTAACCGACGTCAGAGGATAGGGCTGTCTTACTCCCTAGGCAGGCCTCTACGGAGTGAGATAATAACGTTGGACCACTAAAGGTAAACATGTTTCCTTGTTTGAAAACTAATGACCAATCAGAAAATACTGTAGTACTGTAGATACATTAAGTATGACTATTTCTGGACATAGTGGAGTTGTGTCACTATGTTAAGAGCATATATCTGAGCAAGAGGCGACAGCTTCTTCAGAATTACGTCAGCATGAAGTGTATTGATAAGTCCTGCATTATCCTTGATCGAGCTCCAATAAACCTTTCAGCATAAGACATCTTCATTGGACTCTGTTTACGGACTGAACTGACCATTGAATTCTCCATAACACTTATCATCAAGTGGGGCGTAGAGCTCTACTGGGACCATATTTCAATCTAATTAATCTAATTATTTCATCATATACAACATCTGTATATACTGTTTTATCTTACTGTTGATATCTGTTCATTATGTCCATCATGTTTATCTTCTATGTCACTTTTTTCTTTTTCTTTTTTTTCTTTTATCTCACTATTCCACTAACAAAACAATTTAATTATGATAAATCAATAACTACTTAATTAGTTTTCTTGTATTTAGTCAATGCATTATCCCAATTTCATACATCAGGTCATCTGCTTGTGTTTCCAAGTGGAACGTTTTGTTTTAGTGCTTCTCTCCATGTTCCTGCTTCTGCTTCTACAGTATCTCGCTTCTGTATTTTTCATTGTTGGACTTCTGTTGTTAAGATTTGTATTGGATGGTTGGATTAAGTTTGTTTTTTATCGGACTGCCTAGCAACCATTTGTTGTTTCATTTGAATCTGTCTGTCCAGTAAGTCATTAAAGCCACCTTTTGTTTGTTCTAGCTACCTGACTGCATTTGGATTTTGGACTGCACTTTTTGACCTTTCGGCCTCGGCTCCACACATTCACCACAGATCATGTGTGCCCTTTCCTGTTTGAGGTAGTCATTTCAACCTCCCAGTCAAGGCTACATGAATAAATATGCATATACTTTTTTTGTATATTGCATTTCCTCGGTGCTCTGAGTGGACGTTTGATTATTATAAATCTCTGGTCACTCTGAGTAATTGCAGACACTTTCACCTGACCAAAAAAAAGACTATACAGTATTATTGCCATGCATGCATAGTATGATTTTGTGCTGATGGCATTTAATACAATCAGCTGTAGCCAACATGTGACCATTAGAAATAAGGGCAAGAGAAGAGCAATTCTTACCCCAAATGGGGTTTGGAGAAATGTAGTGTTAAGACCAAAAGAACTGTTATGAGTCTGACTCAAGCAGGATCTGCTGTGTTGTAAGAAAACAATGAGAAGAGTCATTGTTGGCTGGCTTTGAGACTTAACAACACAATATAATAACACACACCCAGTTCTGTTCTATATCATCTACCAAACATGTGTCAAACTCAAGGCCCGTGACATAATTTTGATTCCTTATTGTCCTCAATGTGCTGCACTACAATCCCCACCAACCTGCTCAAAAATGCGCCAGTGCTACAGCAGAACATGTGGCCTCTGTAGGAGACATTGCCACGGTTTTACCAAGGGAAAAAAAGGTTTAAAAAAACATGCTGTGACAAGTCAATGATCAATCACTCACCCACTTAAAAAACCTCAGTCAAAAGACGTGCAGGCAGATGAAAGTACACTCTTAAAAGTAACTAGAAACGAGCATTTACAGAGTTACATCTAAAGAGATGTCTACCTTTAGATACCTGAGCTGTGTGAGGGAATTCCACACAGGGAGTTAATTATTCTTTTAATTTTCTGTGTGTTTGAAGTAGGCTATTTATTTATTTTTCTACCACCCTGATAGAATCACTTGGTCTAACCACAGCGGGGAAGGTTCTGGCTCTGACTCGTGAATTCATTTTCAGTTTTTAGGATGGCCCTTTCAGTGATTCGGTTTGACACCCCTGGTCTATAGCAATAAATCTGAAGTGAAGCATGAATCTCCCACCTGACACTTAGCAACCAAACTTTAAATGAGATGCTGTTTTTAGGGGCAAACTGTACTGCATGGTAAAGCCCAAATACATTTCTATATTTTACATCCATTTCAAAAAAACTACCGACAGGGGGTGTTTTGTTTTGACACTTTGTTTCAAATTGCTTAAAAACTAGTAAACCTTGTTTCCAACATAGAGGTTAGGTTATAAAAAAATAGAATATTATATAACATCTTATATATAAAAAAAACAAATGCAGCTAAATCAGCTAATGGAGAACAGGGAGGTGAACCAACATTTTGAAAGGTGTTTCTGCAATACGTACGTGTCGTTTTAAAACTCTTCAAGGGTTTCAGGATTATTCAAAGTGATCGCTACTTGACAGACAAGTTGCTGTCACTTGCTGACAAACTGCTTTGCACCTCCACTGTGATGACAGAAATCTCCCAAAAACAACATCCAACAATCTCCAACAGATAAAACTATCGGCACGGTTACATACCACCAGGCGTGCCTTAGAAATGATGTTGTTTGTTATGTGAGTTATTTAACCCTTCCATAGGCAAGGGAAGCAACATCTGCAGCGACCAGATTACCACACATACGGTACATGATTCCTCTGCTGCTAAATTGGATTAGTAATTGCAACTTTCAGTCTGACAGGAAAAGTGCATGATGCTGAGCTCTAATAACCTCTAAAAGTCCCCTCAGTGGATTAAGTGGTAAATATGGCAGATGAAACAGAAGCTGACATCCGTCTTTCTTTAATTGGGTGACGAGAAATCATCACTCATTCGTCCTGGTGAAAGGAACTTCCTTTAGTGTAAGCCCAATTTAGCATGTCACATGTGGTATTTTTAACGGATTAATGGAATTCTGGTCTGTGCTTTGCTTGCCTGCGTGGCAAAGGCTCTACAGAGTGTGTGACATGTGACCTTAAAAAACTCTAAGCTGACTCTTTAACTGAGATCTACGATAAATCAAAGACATGTTTGCATATTCATACAATTACAACTGTTTAGAGAACCTCAGTGGAGCTGAGGTAATGAGGCATTACATTAATTTAAGGCATTACGAGAAACGCAAAATAGTCCTTTGAAATTAAAAGTGTGCTGCTGGTCTCACTATCAACCCATCAATGGAAGCAGTTTCTGTAATGTTAATTCCTCCCACGTTGTTTTTACTTACATTTTATGAAAGGCGTGAATCCTCACTGGCTTCATGACAACTGGAGCGCACAATGATTGTTGATGCATCTTCAGTTTTTCATATTACTGCAAATACTTACATACAAGGAGTCTAAAACTGAACTCCCGTTTTGTTTAGAATGTGCTTGAGAAAAACATCTTTTAAATATCTGTGGGACCCTCCTCAGTACATAAACATGATTCTCCTCCCTCACTCAGAGTTGGATGGCCTCAGTTCCTGGATGATTAGCTTTATTATTTATGGTTGCAGACATTAGCTCAGGGTGAAAACTGCTGACGTGGCTCTTTAAATTGATTGTATTACCAAAGAATTTAAATTTTGTGAGGCAGATTTTACGTGTCTTGTCCAGTTTGTACTTTCCAGTATATAAGTTAATTAAAAATGACATGCGCTCAAATGCCTGCTTTCAGAATACTGCATGCGGTGCAGTGATGTTGCAGTGTAACACTGTAACCTTACAACTTTATATTTAATTTCATATAAGCAACTCCTGATTATGTTCTCTTCACTGCATTGTTCCAAAATCTCCCATTTTGTCTGACAATTCAGTAATTTTCATCATATTTGTTTTTCTGTTTCATTTTTTATTTTTTTTTATTTAACAATTTATTTTACCAAATTGTGGGGTGAGGCTGGGGGAGCAATTAGTGTGGGCGTCATGAGAGTGTTACTCCAGAGAAAAAAGAAAATACTCACAACTTCTGATCTATAGATAAATGTAGGTGATTCTACACTACACTATCTGCTGTCTACAGCTGCTTTATATCGTATGAAAAGCCTATACTTGAAAACTCAGGAATTCATGAAATTCCTGCAGCATTTGAAGGTAGCAAGATCCTCTGAGAAGTGGCGTGCCAGAGCACATTGCTGTTGTGTGAGACCATTCACTCCGTTTACCTTCAGTTATCCGATGAAAAAGACAGTAGGCTGCTACAGTCTGACCAGACAGACCCCTCTCCACACCACACTGATCTGTTATAACTCGATATTCTGCTTTTCTATGAAGGACGTTCGGTTGCCGGGGCTCTTTGTGGCCTCTCTTTCAACTTTTAGCCTGAAACATTTTAGCGCAAATGATGTTGCTGTGAAATTGAACTAAGTGACCATGAGTGAGGTGAGATGCATTCAAATTATTGCTGAAATAGCCTTGGTCATATATTATGATATATGATATTTCAGCTTTATTTTTTTCATTTCTAGCATTATTGTAGTAACTACTTGAGAGGGAATCATACTCCATCTGTCTCTGAGCGCAGATTCGTGATGATGTGTGTTTCTGTGTTTGGTGAGTTTCTTTTGTGTCATTTCCTGAGCTGAAAATTTCCCTTCACCGAACTGTCATTACGAATGGCTCATCTGTTTCATAGCTATGCATCCTAGCGATGTGACTGGCTGAGAGAGTAATTCATCACATCTTCTGCATTCACCGCCACCCAGCTCTTGCACGTTGAGCTTCTACATATATGGTAACCAAAAATAGAAGGTGCGCATGGAGACGCCCACGCACTCCCTGTGAGACCCAAACCACCTTATGCTTGGCATTTGTTAAAGGGTGCAGAATATTAAACTTGTATGTGCCCCACCAGCTTGAATGGTCATGACGCCACTGAGCTCAGACACTGAGTTTGATACCCAAATGTGAATTTATACATATTAATGTGTGGTCGACAGGGGCTAAGGCTAATTAGTGAAGAGAAGATACCCCGTCACCTTCTGAGTTATATGGAAAAGTTAATGTTCAGCTGACAGTGTACTATAATTCTTATAGTTGTAATACTTGATAACAGTTTTCTAATAAATCTGGCCCATATAAACAGAGAGGATAGGATTCCCAGTAGTCTACAAGTGGTGGTGAAAGCCTGCAAGTTGTTGATGGAAGACCGAATGGCAGAATTGAAGTGATTTAAAAAAAAAAAAAAAAGCATCCAGGGACTGATTTGGCTCGAAGAATCTGGGCAGAAGGATCATTGATCAAGTATGACAATGTCATAATGTGAATGTTAGGACAGAAAGTAAAAGTGATGGAGAAAAGTAGAACAGCATAAAATAATAGACACTCATAGAGGAATAAAAGCAGAACACGAGGGAAACGAGCTTCCTCATTAACCTTTTGTAAAAGCTTAATTTAACCATTCTAGCTGTAGGTGTAGGTGTTAAACTACTGGGTAACACTCTTGCTCTTGCTTTCAGCAAATACACACAAAATGAAATGCAGACCTTTTTTTTTGTTTTGCTGTTCATAGGGTTGCTGAATTTATTTTATGCATGTAATGCATAGGCCGAACTAATTCCTCCATTGTATTGATATTCCATCAGTGTTCAGCTGAGCAAACATTGGATTTCCATTAGGTTTCTTGTCGGGTTAAACAGGGTGAAGCTGCTCTGTGGTATTTTTAGTTCAGGTTGTTAAAAGATCAAACCTGAAGTTTATGGCTGTGAGGTTCTCGTGAGCCATGCTTCACATATTGCCTTAAAACCCAGCCACGCAGTTCCTCATTTAATTTGCATATATACATATATCTTTCCTAAAAGGGAGAGAATTAATATCTCACTACAAATAAAAGGTTATATTGCTTTTATTAATATAAGGACTAAGGGTTGGAAAATCTATTGCATTTACTCATTTATCAAGATCAAAATATAGGGCTCCTTACTGCAAAGCAAACATCTATATGTATAAATAAGCTAAAGGCAGACAGATGGAGACATTGCATAATGTTTTCCAGTAATTCCACTTCCAATAATGGCAGCGAACCAGACACACAGACTGGGATTTAATACTCAGGGTGAAATTCTGGGCTCCTGGTGTTAAGTTCTGCCTCATCTATTCTGTGATGAATACATCACCCATTTCCTGCCTCTGTGCTGTCATCTGAATTCATAAAAAAAAAAAAAACCCACAACATTAGCATAAATGTGCGAATGGGCACTTTGAAGAGCTCGGACAGAATGGTCCACCTTCCTCCGCTGGAAAATGAATCCCACAACATTTCTCCACAGTGTTCTTCAGAAATCCTAAATATCGGCCAAATCTCCATCAAATATGGACACAGTGACGTTTCTGGCCTGTTTCTGTAAATCAACTGTTAATAATTCCTTTTCATGCTTTAAATGAATCTGACTTGATAGCGAGACATCCGTAGGCTCCATCAGCACAATGTGGGTGCATTAGTAACACTGGTGCTGGATTTTTTTATTTTTTATCTGCATTTGTGATGAGGCCTCCCACTGCTTCTCTTTAAAGCTGTATTTCCCAGCCATGAAGTTGATTTCAGTTGGAAAAATCTTTTTCCTAACCCACAGTGAAGCTCAGTGAAGATTTGAAGGACGACTATTTCATGTCCTTTATCGTCAGTTTTCAGGCTGCCGATACTCGCAGTGAAGATGAGGATGTGAAACATGTTATCTGGCAGCCTAATGGCGCATTCGTAGAATCTATGCAATCACTGAGTGTCCTGGCGCACTCATCTTCCGGTGTTTCCTAAATGCAAGATGCTTTAAAAGTTCTGTAAGAACCCTGAGCCGCCTCCTGAGCTGCAGCAGGACTGATCGGGTTACTATAATGGGTCCAAGAGGCTGAAGACAGCATCTCTTCGTTATCTCTGAGCATGAGGACATTGTCCTCTGAGAGGATGTGGCTGTTGTTATCTTTGTCACCTGACACACACAAACCAGCTGTGATACATCACCCTGTGCTTTATCACTGTGCTTTTCAAACATAGTGGCCAAATCGGGCCCATCGCAGCTGTGAACAACACATTATTGTTTTCACTACCAAACAGAATCAGATAGCAGAGGCCACCAGTTAGTGATTCATTACAAAAACATGGCAGCTTATCACCCCAAACAAAAACACAAAAGCTTATCATCGACAACAGAGAAAATTGCAAAAGAGAGAATATATCAGTGTTTACATGCATTCATTGATGTGATCTTGATCTGAGCATTCATCAGATTGTAAAATACATATCATTTTACATGTGGGACACGAAACAGTGTGTGTGAAAGCAGCTGTGTGGAACAGGCAAAATAATAATAAAAAAAAACAGAAAAAACTCCTGTCCAGAAGTCGTTTCTGTGGAGGTTACGGTGTGTCCGTGAGATGATAGGTCATTAACGGCTGCTTCTTTGATGCGGTGCTGATGGCAGCCTCCACCTTCACAGCCAGGAAAACAACAGCGTCCTTCACCGTGGCCTCCACCCTCTACAGCTCTGAGAAAATGTTTCTGACTTTCACGGTGAGAGAAAGAGACAAAGTATTTCATTCTCTTCACGATGGCGTAAGGCTAAAAACTCAAAGCTCTCAGTGCTACTCCAACTGAAGTCGGTGCAACAGCTGAGAATATAATCAACCATGTACTGCACAGGCCAGAGCCGTGAATGTGGATCCACGATTTTCAGTAATTTAACTAAGATACTGAAATAGATAATGTCAGCCTAATGTCAGACTATCATATCGCAAATGCGGATAGCCTTAGTCTTCTATGATAGTTTGTAATATACAGTGTATTGTTAACATACATTAGTCCTATGTGCAGTGCATTTGGCCGATATTCAGTCAGTTAATCATCATTCAACCAAGAACCATAACCATATAGGTAGTAATGAGGTCCTAATGAGGCTGAGTGAGGATTTGAAAACTACACCATTGTGTTGGCAGAGCAGACATTTTACATCTCACATATGAAAGATATATCAGGGTGCCATCTTTAGTGATTAATGCAGCTTAGGTTGTTCTCTAGATAAAATCACTGATTCATGGTGCGGCACATGTGTCACAATGTGCTCCAACCATTGACAGTATATAATTAGTGGACAAAGCTTCCAGAGAAGTTCTTTCTAAATACCAGCAGGGCAGTGGACTTGGCTACAATGAAAAAGTCTGATTGCATTGAGCATTTACAATAAGTTTTCTCATGAGCTCATGGTTATGGTCTCATGGTCATTAGTTTCTTCTTCCATACTGCACAATGTTCATTTCGTCATCCCACTTACAGTAAAATAGATGACAAAGCAGCAAATCTCTAAATATAGTAATTTCTGGCTCTGCACAACCAAGATGACAACTCAACATCCATACTATCAAACACGAGGCTTCCACAAACCAATGGGTGGCGTCACTGTGAGTTTACCCTTAGTTGCATCACCTGCTCCAACCTGTTCAGACACAGCTGTGCAGCCACAGATGTTCCTTCTGGGAATACAGTCCTCATGTCACAAGTTGTTTCTCATATACATAGTAATTTACATGAACAGTAATGTCTCATATTCAAAGCACTAGGCACTGCAATTAACCAAATATTACCGTAACGAGGTTTGCCATTTGTCACATGATACTACAGCAGTTATTAATAGAACAAGTGTTAGAGCGCAGTGGTTATTTGAGCGGTACATAGATAAACACTAATGAAAGCAACATAAACATACTGACAGTCTGTTGTTTTCCTGTCTGGGTTTTGTTGTCTTAGAATCACTTTTTTTTTTACAGTTGTATTTTTCCCTCTTTGGACATAAAAAGACAAAAGGCACAGTTTATACATGTGTATAAGTGAAAATTACATTTGCTTTGAGTGCAATTTATTTCATACAGCTCTATTTGCATGTGACATTTTTACTTGGGAAACAAATAAGTATTATCACATAGTGACAGAAACTGTTCACATACTTTATTGTACTTTTGTTCTGGGGCTGCTTTATGGTCAAGACTTGCTGCTTGGTTCCAATTAAGGGGAATCTTTATGCTACAATATGTGATGATAGATTAAAAAAGTAGTATGCTTCTAATAACTAGACTGGCCTGCACGGTGCTCTCACTGCATGTCAGCGTCTTCTAACCCTAACCCACTGAGATTATACTGCAGCATGTTTGATGTCTCTAATTTTGTACTGAGGGTGATAATCACGAAGCTGAAGAGGGCCCAGCTGCTGTCAGATCCTCTGTGATTTACAAGAAGCTTAGTTTATTCCAGAATAATCAGCACATATACTGTGCATAACAATAGAAACTTTGCATACAGGATTTATCATGTATTTGCACTACTTCAGCTGTGAAAACAATTTGTTTCATAAAAGTGCCGTGCATGATTTTATGATATAGTTGAAGACACAGAGGATATAATTATGATTTTGAGACTGCGTTTTGGCAGAGAATAAAAAAAAAAGTCAATTAGCGTATGTATAAATACGACACTAAAATAAACGTTTGAATGAGTGTTCCCACATTCAATCAATATTTAAAGTCACCTTTGGCACAATTAAAGCCTTGAGCTTTGCGCATTTGAACAATACAATTTTCCCCATTCTTCTCTGAGTCAAGTATAATGAGGACTGTGATTAAACAATTTAGGCCCTGCCACTGAGCTGAATGGAGGTCTGGGCTTTGACTTGGCCTCGCCAAGGAATTGACATTGTTGTTTTAGGAACCATTCTCTGTGCGTCTTTCTTTTTGGGCGCTTGCTGTAAAAATAAATCTTCTCCCAAGTGGCAGATCCTTGTCAGACTACAGCAGGTTTGCCTTCTGGTTCTTTGTCAGTATTCCACTGCGTTCATTCACCCCACCTTCTCCATCCCCACGGGACCTGCAGCAGGGAAGCATCACCACAGCATGACGATCCCTTTATTCGGCTTCAGTTGTGGGAATTTTGTCTTTCTTTTAAGGCTTCAGTATGCATTAAACAAAGAATAGCCACACCTAAAGCAGAGGAAAAAAGCCCGGCGTCACAGAGAGTCGGAAGACGATTAGGTGTCCACATGGAGATAATGGGGCACACTTCTGTCAGTCCTCATATGTGTTTACAATGTGCCACCCCTGGTTGTACATACAAGTGATGGAAGTAGCTCTGTAAATAATAGAAAAGGGAAGCATGATTGATAATTCACATGGTACTGATTTTCAGGGAAACTAATGTCAGATTTCAGTGTAATTGTAGTAGTCGTATTGTAATTGTAGAGTGGCTATTCTCACAGATCGCTTAGTGACAAATGGTAATTACAGAAGTCAGAAGTGTCTGAAATCATTTCCCAAGGTGGTATGAATCACATTTCCATTAGACTTGAAAATGCTTCTTGGATGCGTTTACACATCTGATGGCTTGGCGAGCCACCAAACACTAATGGGGCTTTTGTGACCACCCCATATCTCCTCACACGCATTGTTTTACAGGATGCAAATATGTCTGAAAAGACCTAAGCAGTTCAACTTTAAATGAAATCAGAGTAATAAATACCCTGTCATCTTTAACTATGCCTCGACACTGAGCTATTGCATTAGACAGTGGTGTTCTCATCAGCACTACCTCTTGTGTAGCAACTGCCAAATATAGTCTAAAGGGCCGAAAGTGTCTAATGGTCTTATGGTGTTCCTATGGTGAGCCATTATATACCTGTAAATATGCCAACAAGCAAAGGACACCTTTACAGCTCTGCCATTATAAAGATGGTAAGTAGATTGGTACCAATGATGTTCTGGGTGATTTTATTCACATGCTGCAGAGGTTGTCACTTAAAAGCAAAATTATAAAAGATTTGGTATTATTTGAACTTTGGTGACCCCAGTGTGCAATTTACTTACAGTATATATTGCTGACGCCTTTGCTAACAGCCACATATTAAGCAAGTGCAACAACACAAAACAAAGAAGCCAGCTAATATCAACAGTTTTTTGTCACGCGGTGAGGTCAAGCTGGGTTTTTGTTATGTCTCGTCATTTCCTGTTTTATTTTGAAAGATAACACTCTCACTCTCGTTTCAGGTCACTTGCCCTTCCTCATGTGTCACCGGTCTGATTGTCTCCCCCGCCCTGATTGTTTCCACCTGTTCCCCATTACCCTGTGTATATATTGTCTGCGTCTCCCTTTGTCTTGTACCAGTGTTTCGTTCTATTTGCTCAGCCAGTATTTTCCACAGTCCTTGTTCTACCTTGCCTCCCGACATTATCTGTGCCTTTAGTCTTTTGCCTCCACGTGAGTGATTTGTTGTTTTTAAATTCTGTAGTTTATGGTTGTTATTTTTTGTTGAGTTTTATAACTGGCTTAGCTTTTGTCCTCCCTGATTTTCTGTTGTGTTTTTCCTCCTTGCTTTAATGTTTTTTCCCTCTTTGTAGTGGTTTTGTTTTGTAGTGTTTATTCATCCTGAAGAACGTATCTTTATTTGTCATAGATGCTTGTGTAATTTTCATAGCCTGGTCTTCGTGTCACTCAGTGTTGGAGGTAGAATTTGTCCTAATAAAGTTTTGCCCAGTCAGTCTTTTGTCTGCAACTGAGTCCTCCTTAAGTCCAGGTCTGACACAGTTTTGCATCTGTCTTTCAAGCCTTTCATTTCACCGAGCTCTCGCAAAAGACTAAAAGTCAGTCTCTGATTTACTCTTGTCGGCTTCTTGTTAAGTCACTCTTGCCTTTTGTCTTCCTTCATCAACGTCTCCTTCCGTCTCTTCCATTCACCTCTGCCATGATGTCCAAAGAGGCTCCCGAGCCTGATTATTGAACTCTCTGGCTCGGCTTCTGGCATCCCTCCCACCCCGGCTCTGAAAACCTCCTCTTCCCAGCAATCCAAAACTCCTGTGCCATCAGTGTAAACATCAACACTCCCCCAGTGCTCTGAGCACTTCTGACTAAGAGCTAACTAGCTAACAGCAGCTGCAGCAGTTAACTTTACCAAAAATCACATTGCGACAGAGCTGCTGTAAACATCCAACATTTTTTCTATAAAATATGATCCAGTCTGTTATAGTTGCTACTGTATGACTCGTGCTGTCGAGTGTTGCACATTTCTCTCAGCCTAGAGTTAACTAGTGCAAGGTGCATAGGTGCACTGGACACACATAACTCTTACACAAATAGTTACACATTGCACAACAAACCACAATTTGTAAAAGTTTGTCACTGCCCACACACATGAGCCATTTCTGTTTCTAATAATTATGTCTGCATTTATTATTTTTCTTGAAAATATCATGAACTCAGATTTTGATAAACATTTTAAGAAAATATGTAAATGAATTAAGATAACAGCTTACATCTAAATGATCTCTACAGTGCATGACACTTACTGATTAATTTGCAGCAGTTTGAAAAATGGCCGCAAAACCTAAGGGGAACTGGACATAAAAACAAGTTAAAATGAGAACAATGAAACAAAGCTGTCAAGTCAAGATTTATTTATAAAGTAGAGGCCTTCATCACAAGGCATATCTCAGAGGACTTTAGAGAGAACAAGCCCACCTAGATCTGATTTAAGTTGTGAAACTGAATAACCAAAATAAAATGGGGGAATGGGACTCCAGAAAGTTCCCCTTCGAAGGATACAACTTCTAACTGTGATTTTGTATAAAAGTTCATATTTATACTTGATGTGTCAAGGGGCGGAGTAGTCTGTAGGGTTTTAAAGCCAACAATGCCAGCTAGCCAACGCCAACCTTGCATGCAAAAGCGACGTGAGGTCCTCACCACAATGCCTAGCCCCCCCTCCCACCTGATGACGCCCAGGCTGCACTGAAACTCAAAAAGGAATGACAAAAAGTTAAAACCTACAACTCAATCACTATTCACACTATATTGTAAATGTAAATTAAACAAATAGACTTAGACTAACCAAACTGAATGAACAAAAAAAACAACAAGAGAACAAAGCAGAGCAAAGCAAACCAAACTGAAGCACATGCTGGTGTGAACAAACAAGACTAAAAACACACGGTAGGAAATAGGGACCCTACTCACCACCTTGATAGGGGAACCACACCAGACCAGCAAGATGCTGGAGGGAGCTATTTTAAGACTTTATATACCCACACCTAAACAGGAGAGGAGCTAATGGAGGTTGCTAAGGAGGTTTGTTCAAAACCCTTGGAGGTCCACTACATTAACAGAAGAAGTGGAGGCGTTTTCTATCCTTTGGGTTTGTCAGGAAAAGAACCAGATTGCTGCCATATTATGCTTTAGCACTCTTCACCAGGACAGATGGTGCTTTCCACAGCTCACCTCACAGTTCCTGGGTATGCATTGGCAGCATTCTCACCAATCATTTCTGATATTTGTTTCATATCACATATTTTGAGAACATGTATGTAGGACTCTATGATTTGTACAGATTCACCCCATATTTAAATATACTATGGGGTGATAATCAACTACAACACCCAGTTAAAGCTCAATTATTCTCAGATATAGATTTAATGTATAGCTAATGTCTTTAACTATATTTGGTTTATTTATTTACAGTAGTTTGTGTCAGAATCACCAGAAATGAAAATTTAAAAACATACTCTGTTCACAGCCTAGTTTCAGCCCTACACCATTTTCTAATACATTTACCTTGACTGCTGACAAAACATTTTGAATAAAAAATAGATCAAATCCCTGGTGTTCTCCTGAACCTGTTCTTGCCATTTGTACAAGAAATATACTACAGAATGGTAAACTGCTGCAGATTCGGGCACAAACACTGACAAACAGATTTTTCGTCAGCAGAGATACTGTGTCATCAGTTTGATAAGGCAAGCAAAACCTGTCTCCTATCCTTCTCAGTGTTAATGGAACCACATTCTGGGATATACTGAAATCTGCTCCCACTAACTGCTCTATTCTTAAATTAATGGTTCATGCATCATGCATCGTATGAACTGTTTGATACAGTTAGCTTTTATAAGCACAGTGTTAAAGGTAAAGGTAAGGTGCCTTCAAAATAAGGGTCTTCGATACAACAACATTGGGTATTGGTCCGATACCAAGTAAATACAGGGCCACTGTTGCCGATACCAATACTAGAAAATCAGTTTATCTACTTTCGCTTAGGAGAGAGGAATGCTTCAAAATAAATGCATCATCAATATGGAAATTTGGAAAGCAAATATAGAACTACTACTGTTCCTTTGAAAGTTAACACAAAATGGTTATTATATCCAGCTATATTCATATTTCAGATGAGGTATATAGCTTCATATAGGAATATATTTTTCAGTTTATGTAAAATAATTAATTTAGATTAATTTCATCTGGCTGAATATATTATAGGACTGTCTGAATAGTCTATATCTGCTAAAAAAACAACTATGATTACCAATTACACTTACACAGATGATTAAATTCTTATTTTCATTTCTATAAATCAGCTACCTGGATGTACTTGACCACGCTGAAAGGCCTCTGGCCAGTGACCTCTGTCTCTGTGCTGAGGGTCTGGTTCTGATTTGGGGACCCCCCTCCTCCTCCCTCCATTTGGTACTTTGCAGCTTGGAGTTCTCTTCTGAGTGTGTCTTAATGTATTTGTATGAATTTGTGGTGTTGCCACAGTCGGATAGCATAGCACGGGAGGAGAGGGAGGGGCAAAGAGAACAATAAGAGGTGAGAGGAGTGGTGTTACCAATCGCACAGCTATTATGCTGTAATGGGAGTTATGTACTGAATGCAGAGAAACGAAAACTTAAGCATCGATCTCATCACGCAATGGTATTGATCAATACTATCAATATTTTAGATCAATTCGCCCACCACTACTTCAAATCAAATCAAATCAAGTTTTATTTGTATAGCCCAAAGTCACAAAGTACATTTGGAGGGCTTTACAATCTGTACAGGGAGTGACACCCTCTGTCAGGGTGAGGAAAAACCCTTTTAACGGCGGTCGGTAGTATAGTGGTTTACACGGCCGCCCCGTGTGTAGAGGCTACAGTCCTCGCTGCAGCTGCCCCGTTTCGAGTCCTACATCGGATGGCCCTTGCTGTGTTTCATTCCCTCTCTCTCAGCCTCCTGCTTCCTGCCTATCTTCAGCTGTCCTATCATTAAAGGCATAAAAAAAGGCCAACAAAAATATAATAATAAAAAAAAAAAACTTTTAACCATGGAAGAGCCACATACACGGATGCACAGCAGCAGCAAACAATAAACTAACTATAATCTGTAATGGAGGTATGTTAACAATAATGGCAATAATAATATATGTAGTGGATGCCATGCAGCACCACAGCAGCAGCCACGATCCTTGAGAACCTGCTGGAGTTTTCAGTAAAGGGAGATGTGACTGAATCTTCAACCAATACCGTGCCTGACTAGGCTACTTCAAAGATTATATTAATAACTTTCACATATTTAAACAAATCAACTGGACAAGTTTCACCTCCAGACCTCTTTGCTTTTCCTCAGCAAAACATTATAGATGTGACTTATAATGCGTTACAGGTTCACGTGTCTTATGGATGCTCTTAGAGTTTGACTGATGGGGCTTTTTACACATTATGAATATCTATGCTATAAACCAGGGGTCCCCAAACTTTTTCAGTGTGGGCCATATCAACTTGCCTTTCTGTGATGGGGGGCCGGGGTCAGTCTATAACTGAAATGATATCAGTCCCATCACGATTTCGCAGGCCTTTTTTGAAATAGTTGAAATGTTGCATGAGGTTTTCGAAAAAATTGCAGTTAAAGTTGCGGTGCTTTTTACATTTGTGGGAGGAAGTGGAAGTTGCAATAAGTTGCGATTCGACAGTCGCCAAGAGGACGCAGCGAGCACTAAATCCACGGCCCCGGGAAGTGGCGAGGTCCGGGCAGGAGGGCGCTGTAAAGCTTGCGGCCGGAGCCGCGAGGCACCTCGGAATATACCATTGTGTGAGAGGATGAAAATGAGCTTAAATAATAATAGTTTGTAAATAAGGTAGATTTTAATTAGAATGCCAAGCTTAAGCATTAAGTGTGAATATTTTATAATAGGAAAATGCAATTTTGAAAAATAGGCCAAGTTTAGAGGGATTGTTTGGGATCGTTAAGTGGGCCACTCCAATTGTTTAGACGGGCCGGATGTGGCCCGCGGGCTGTAGTTGGGAGACCCCTGCTATAAACCTTATAGTATGCTATAACAGTATAAAGTTATCAAAAAAAAATGTCTACTCCCTTTACACACACATGCACAAACAAACACATCTGGGGTCAGTTGTACCTGGAGCCCTTTAGGAATCTTGCTCTACAAGACACATAAGTACTTTTGCTGTTTTTAATCATCATCATCATCATCATCATCATCACCACATTAAGCTCTATGTTGCATTATTCTGGTTGTGCATATTGTTAATGTATGTTCGATATAATTAGTGTTTCTTGATTGTCTCTACAGATACTGTGTCTATAGCTTATAGTCCAACATTCCTAGGACTATAGTTCCCTTAGTGTTTAGCCAAACAAACTCGAATGGCTGGCACAAGCATTTTGAATTAAGGCTTATAGTGAGGTTCCTGTAACTTTAGTACCGCTACACTCTGCACGCTCGCTGCACATATTTCATTATAATTACAATGATGTGTGTGGGTACTTCCTCATTGAAACTGCATAGTCCAACAATCCCAATCGATAGAATAGTGTAAATTTATTGGCAGACGTGTGTATGCATGAGCTAAATAAAAACTGAGAGCCATTTGTAGAAAAAACAGCTGCTAGAGGTCAAAAACTCCACGGAGCTGTTGTCAACCACAGTGCGTCTACCAGGATGATGTCAGGATTGTATTGATCGGTGCAGTGGACATGACAGTTTTCAAAAAAACTACAAGTACACAGGGAGAAAACAGGTGTTGTTCCGATTCACTGATTCAACCCCCTGAAACTCTATGTCAATAAACTGGAAACACTTAATAAAACTGTGGCAATCTTAATTGATCACTGTACATATACCTTATTAGAAAAATGGAATGGAGTGGATCTGTTCTGTGATACGGACGACTGATATAAAAATTATATAAAACCCATAGCAACCCTGTCTCTTACATTTATATTCATCTATATGTTTTTGTCAAATGCATTATGGTGGAAGCATAATTGCAAATAGAGCAAAGAGCAGGAGTGATCGTGGTTCGTGGAACATATCCTGACTAAATTTCACCAATCTTTCAGGAAGGGAAGATTTGGAAATATCCAACCTGCCCTCATTATAAATGCGATATGAAAAACAAATAGTGAATATTTTGCTTATATGTTCATTAAAAACATGTCCTTGTAATGTAATCTGGCCAACATTGTATTTATTTCACATGTATTTTCTGCTGGAAAATAATAATAATAGTGTATAATTTGAATTTTGGAGACGTGGCACAGACATGGTGTGGGTTGAACCCAGATGAGAATCGGAACTGCGAGGGTGTCTGAAAATAACATACACCTTCAGCCAGTCGCTAATCCAGCATTCTCTTTTGCCATGGTGTAAATTTATAGAAATGCACATGTGAAAATATATAGGCAATGAATCATTGCTCCACTCTATACCGTCTCCAGTTCTATAGTGTCATAGCTCTGCAGAACAAAGAGCTGTCTGTGGCTGCTGTTGATTGGCACACTCTCTCCTCCCTGCAGTTATCTGATCTCACAGGCCAGGCTCTAACCGACAGCCAGTCAGCAACAGCAGAGGAGGAATCGGCAAAAACCCAACCACTTTGTCATCCAAGACGCCTCTCTCAAGTTCTTCATCTTAATCACATCTTGTAGCTGGTGTTAACGTTTCTGATAGTGCATTAAGGATTCGACACACAGTTTCAGCCATTTAGTGGACAACAAAACACACAAGGACCAGACCACTGGTCAAGTCAAGTCAGCTTTGCAGAAAAAAGCCTCCAATACTTCACAATACCTTGATGAGAAAATGTGATCATTAAGTGCTTTTATGCAAATGAAGCTGCTTTGTTAGAGTAATGGCAGGCTGTGATCTGCAGCAGCATAATCAGGCATGTAAGGTCATGAGAAATGATGGAGCAGCAATTCTCTCTCTCTCTTTCCTCAAGCGGAGGATGGAGTGTGCCACCTGGCTCATCTATCACAGCTGGAACTGCTGAGACGGTGAGGGCTGCCAATAAACAATCCTCACAAAAATGGAGCACACAGAAAATCCACTTACAAGCAGAGAGAGGGCCTCTGTGGATCCCATAACAGCCCATGTGCAACTATGAATACATTGCAGTCATTCACGGGTCCATTAATACACCGCAGTGATTGTGAGTTTTAGGTGTTATCAAATAGTGGATGTATAGAGATTTTGAAATATACACTGAGGGGCCAAAATAATATGGACATTTGTTTTTTGTATCTTTTTTTGCAAGGTTGTGTTGCTGTGTTTTGTAGTTTGTTCTGCTTGGGAGAAATCTTAATGCTACAGCAGACTATGATATTTTAGACAACAGTGTGCTGCCTGAGCTTGTGGTGAAAGTTTGAGGAAGATTCATGCCTATTTCCACACGACAGTAGGGGGAAAAAAGCAGAGGAACTCAAAGAGCCCTGATCTAAAGCCCATTGACGCCCAGTCCTTATCACCCAACACCAGTGCCCAACCTCACTAATGCTCTTTTGGCTGAATGGGAGCAAATCCCATGCAGCCAGGTTCCAAATATCTTGTGAAAAAGCCCAGATGAGTGGAAACTGTTGTAGCTGCAGATGTATTCCCTCGGTTTTGTAATGACAATCACATATGGTGTAATGTTTGGGTGCCCACGAATTTATGGCCATGTTGTGTATAACACATTACATTTTGAAGTTGCCAACGATTACAGATAATTATTGGAGGGATATTTTATTGTAAATGTTAAAACTAAATAACACATTAACTGAGCAATTAATACTTTTACAATTAAAACATTTTGTCAACAACAGACATCTTTTTACAGCATAGTCCATACTCCAAAACTAATGAGTGTTAAAAACAAGATGGGATAAAGTAAGGCACATGTTCATAGTAATCATGATTATTATAATGCTTCTCTGGGCTGGAAACCCCTCACTGTTTACTGTAGGTTTGCAGAGGCATTAACATGTATCTTTGGGGATGCACTAATGAATAGTACATGGACTGCATTTATATAGTAAAAACTGCAGAGTGTGTTGAGCTTAAACAATGTTCCATGATCTACAGATTAGAAGACAGATGAACACCTTGCATCGCTAACAGATGCACAGGTGACAGGACGGAAATCTCTTCTTTGTTATCATCTTCACCACCCCATAGTGTCAGAGTATTATTCACATCAGGTGAAAGACGCGAAGCAACACGTATGGTGTCAACAAACATCTCCATCTCACCTTGAAATATCCAAATGTTCTCTTCACTGTCATTCTGCTCTACTGAGCCACTACAATGTAGCCTGTTGCCAGATTCTCAGGAGACGGTTTCGGTAACCAAGGAAGTAATGGATATGCTGCATCCCGTAACAACACAACAGGAACTTCCATCAGAACACTATGAAATAGGAGGACGCTGTGTACCACAGGCATCCTAGATCGCTCTGTCCACTACACCTTAGAGAATAGATGATTTCAGTCATGTGTGGAACTCAACCATTTTCAAGCTTTTCTCACATAAATGTTGTTGTCTTGGTTTGTTTGTCATTTGGCAAAAAGTAAAGTTACTAAACATAGTGCCATTTTTCATCAACAAAATCCCAGTAAACACTCTTTATATAATTCCCTTCTGCCGTCTCTCAACAGTAGGCGTCTCTAAGCAACATACGCATTTAAACAAGTAGCAAAGCTGCTGCTGCGGGTCAATAGGTTTAAATTATAAATGATCTCGTTAATTGATTTTGCAGGAGAGTGTCAGGAGTGCATCTGGTTACGCCTGACATTCAGGTACTTCTTCAGTGTCTAATGTTTACAGTTTTCTTCTTCTTTCTATACTTCTGTATAATATACTCAACTAACTATAAAGCAACCAAACATAAAAACCTAACTGATAGCTGTTATGTGAACAGACGTCTGGCAATAAATGTGATACATGATAAAATTTAGTGGCGTTTCGGTCGTGAACGTATCGTTCAGTGTGAACTAATATTTTATATGGGGAGTAATGAGTAGTCTCAGTGAGTGATTCGTTCAGTTTGATGCACTACGTTCTCTCGCCACAAGGCAGCTGCATGGCCGCTCAGGCTGCATGACGAGCTGTACACACAGCAGTACGTTCATACGGATCGTTCTTCCGTTCATTTGTCACGTTTACATCGGCCACAAGAGGGTTACAGCGGAGCACTAGGGAATGAACGAAATTACTCAAAAAAAGATTACATTTTAATTTTACCGTCCAAAGTAAGTGATCCAAATCAGCTGAAAGACTTGAATTTCCCAACACTAATAACATTTAGATTCTGGTAAAAGACAAGTTACAAGTTCAGAGGTGAACACTTTAAGCTTTTAAAGGGGGATTTCAAATGATGCTTCAGTCAGTCTCCATTACAGAAATCTAGTACACTTTCCTATTTAAACCTTCATACGCAGCTGTTCTCCCACTGTCCTACACTTCCCCATGCTTTTGGTGCTCGCAAATGCTTTCCGCATCAAATGCGTCCTATAATCTTTTCGTCACATCCCATGAACCAGTCAGTTGCTGCCCTATAAATATCCCTGTGATCCTTTCTCACTGGCTTGTTTATAGTACAACTCCCCCACCCCATCCCCACCATAATCTTTCGACTTCTTTAGATTCACCTGAGAGGTTCATTTTTCCAACTTTACTCCACCACCATCAATACATACACACTCAAGTGAATCATGTCCATCATATAAAGTTTATAAAGATGCTATGTGTTAAGTCTAATTGCCCAAATCTTTATTTGACACATAAATAACTAAAACAGTTGAGAAATCACTAAATGGACTGCATTTGCAACACTCACGCTGCTGCTCTCTTTCACTTTACAAACAACCTGTTGTTACTTTGCTCCCATTAAGCTGCTAACTTGCTAAGTTTAGCTGCTTCCATCACATATGACACATTGCTTATACGCTCTGCGAGTTAGTGTAATGGTATGTGACGTTATGGGAGGTGTTGTTTATTTAGCACCTTGAATATTGTGAGGATGATTCACCATTCTGTCATTCACATCCTCAGTCTCTGTCCCAGCGGCTGGGTCAGCTCACCTCCTTCTTTGAAGATCACTCATCTCCAGACAGTCGGTTTCACTGCTGGGCAACTGACGTTTCTCACACCTGTTGGTTTCAATGAGTTTCCTCACAATCATGACCTGACCTTTTCAGTCCAAAGCTGTGTTTGAGGTTGTACAGCTCACTGTCATCTTCACTCTTAACCTGACAGAGCACGTCTACCCTGTCAAGTATCTCCTCTTCTCAAAAAAAAATTGCTGCCTCTCCCTGCAGTGGCTCAAAGACTTGAGAGCTCTACAAAAACAAGAGCTGGAGTTGTTTTGATCCTCACTATGTCATTCTTTTTTTGCTGTTATAAAAAAAATGTGTCGTGGTTAAGCTTTGTTTCTGAACAAATTTCCATCCTGTTATTGTTTTGCAAGCAGCAAGCCTCCATCTTCCATCTACATTTGACAACTTCTTGACTATTTGCCATGAATTTGGGTATTATACATGATTTGGGTAACCCTTTCACCTTTTGTCTATCACCACCATTAAATAAAAATCTTCCCTTGACCGAAATGTGAAACCTGAAACCTCTGAGCCAGTCTTTCAAGGATTTCAGGTGCAGCCACGTTCAGTTCAGCAACTGGCACTATCCAGTATTTCTATCAAAGTGATGGGTCGGTGTGTTGGGGAGCCGGTGTAATGGTTACAGCAATGACAACCCCCTCTTACACACGCTTAAAACACGCAGGAGTGCTTTGATTCACTGGTTTTTGAGCAATATCATTCAGCAATATCAGTGACACACACGAGTATTACCTTTCCTTATGCCATGAATGATGTGGCCAAGAAAGCCATTTCTATGAGATCCTCTAAGCCAATACTCCCACTCAATCATCCTTACATGTCCCTGTAGTCCGATGTCCTCGATGACACCAAACATTTAATGTAAAAGTTTAACATCTGGATACAGCATCTACAAAGTGCCTCTTGTGGCAGTAGGATGACCATAATGTGGCAGGCTAGATTTTCACTTTCACTTTTCAGCAGCAAGGACTGAAGCAGAGAGTTTGGCCTTGGTTTTAATTGCAAATCCTGTGCCCTTTACACACACAAGCTCAGGAAATGATAAACAACAAGCTTGTCACTCTGTGGATGTAGTGGTGTAGTCCACATCTTCCTAATGCAAAGCGGCTGACAGACCTTGTGGAACACTCCAAGGTTCGCCACTGGTTTCTGTGCAGTTCTTCAGGATCACAAAGGGTGAGGGAACATCTGGTGACCAAACACTCAGGAGGAGTGGCAGCACTCCTGACACTGGTCAGGAACCTCATATACTTCAGGCCACTTAGTGAAGAGGTCCATAGCCTCGAGGACGTGGTGTTCCCCTGATCGGTGGCAAGGAAAAGGTCTAGAATGTCAACGCCAATATACTGCTGCAGGGGAGCATGTGAGCACAGTCAGTGTTGGTCACTTCTGGGCAGTACAAGAGTCCCACGCATGAAATCAGATGAAATGAAATCTTTGCCTGGGGCTCTAGAACAAACACGTGGAGAAACTGGCATCCCTTATTGACTAATGCTGTTCTGCATCACCCCAGAGGTCAAGCAATGGATTAGTATAATGAAGGAAGTCGGAGTTTTGCTTCCCCTTCCCACTCTAAAAACCATGTTGAGTGTTACAATTTGTTCATATGGTAATGCTGGGATGTAGTTTTTATACCAAAGGCCACATTTTTAAGTTTGGACTTAAGAGAGACTATAAGAACGCTATTTTGGTATGGTGGGTTTAAAGTTAACAGTGATAAGTTTTGCATTCTGGGTGCACAGAGTACTTTTTTTCATTGTTTCAATATTTCCTCTGTTCCAAATTATAATAATAGACACTCATTTAATACTTGTGTGTCATTGATATTGCTGAATGGTATTCACTGATACTCCCAAAAGAACCGAAAGACTGCTACAGTGCTTCTTCCAGTTATTCTTGTTCTGTTCTAAATCACAATAATAGACGCTCACATTTTTTAAAGCAATCTTCTGTCTGTGTGATCCCACACTTAATATATTAGGCATAGTTTTTTATAAATTAAGGTTTCATTCCTAAAGCAGTCATGTTTTACTTGTAATTCTTTCCATTCTACCGTCTTCCATAATAATGAGTTATAATGCAGCATAAATTATTTGAAATGCATGGAAATAGATTACATTTTACTCAGCACCAGCAATGAATCATTATGATAAAGCGTGTTTAATTATCAATGCATCAGTATGTATTTCACCTCACTTAACAAACAATGTTAACCTATAGGAGCTACATGGGACTCATATTACAGCTGATTGTTAAGGTGTGTGTCTAGGTGAGTATAGGTATTCATAATGTGTTATAAACCCCGTCAGTCAACCTCCAGTTTAAAACTTCAAAAGAGCATTCATAAGACAACTGATAACTCATTATAAGTCACATTTATAATTTCTTGTGACTGTTCATATTGTGCATCAAAAAGCATTATGTGTGTAGTTATGAAGCATTATGAATGCATTATAATTCACTATGAATATACATAATGCACTTTAGAGTCTTTATAGAAAGTGTAACTGGAATCTTTAATTTAATCATCACACTTAAGGTCTGTCACTCAGTTATTATCCAATGATGTTTGCAGGATTTTGAAGGCTCATCCACTATTTGCAGTCTGCTGCCTCTTCCATCACCCCACCACCAGTTACGGTAAGATCTTATAGCTTACTAAGAAGATCTCTGTTAAGTTACTGTGTATACTGTATGGCTATACTGTATATCCCTAAATCTATCTTATCAATGAGGGTCAATTCTAAAGTCCTTTAGCCAGTTTTTGTTTTGTTTTGTTTCCTTTCCTTTCACCATTAGAACAAAAATTCCAAATTTATACAAGTATAAAAGTCTTTCTTTAGTGCTTTCTTTTATAAGCATTAAAGATTCTATAGGCTAGACTTGTTTTTAAAATGGTTTGCTGGACCCCCATGTTGTGTTAAGCCTATTGCCAGATAATGACGTTGATTTTGGATTTGTTTTCAAAACACTTTGCTTCTATAATGTAATGTATGGTTAAGATCAGCAAATAATAATTGTAGTTGACACGCTCCACGCCCATCCGCCATCCCAAGTCACGCATTTACTTCTAGCCCTGCCACAATATTGGCACACTACTTTCTGCACTGGCACTGAAGGTCAACAATGAATTTACACTGTGAGGTGTAGACTTGACCGACATTAATTTAGTTGGATTGTTGTGTGGTCCTGACACATTCTTCCACGAAGCTAATGCAAAGTGTCATTTCAACATTTACACAACATCTACTGAGGCTAGAAGCTGCCAGTTTCTGTTTTACCATCTGTCTTTGCCAAGATCAAAACAAGCTATAAAATAAAACAGAGGAAGAAAGGGACCAAATATTACCCAGTGACCGGCTCCAGCTGCGTTTGGTATGATACCAGAGGGGACAATTATCTGCCCCCAAAGGGCCAACCCCACTTAAAACCATGCCAGTCCATGGCAGGCAAACTGCAGTGATATAGCCCCACAGAGGGTTGGAAGCTAAAGAAGCACACTGATCCAGAACTCCAGAGGGCTCTTTTCACATATCTATTTGAAAGTGTAGTAAATTAATTACAGAGGCCATTTTTCTCTGGGGACACTGTTGAGCAAACATCACATAATGGTCAGCTCAGAGGTTGCACCAAAGCTTCCACTGCTCTTTATTATGAGTCCAATTAATTTAAAAATATGCTGGGATGCATTGCTTGTAAACTTCTTGAGTAATTGGATGACACTATCATCACAAGTTAATTTCACAGACAGAAATGCAGCAAAACAAACCAAGTCATTAGGAAACCTTTTATCAGAGCTTGAAGTTCTGAGGCTCAATAAGTTCTGCCCTAGTTTCCACAATTGGCAATGTTTTGTTTTTTTTTTCCGGCTGCTTCATTTAGCCAACCCTTTGAAAAGAAATGCTGCTTTATATGACATATCTTAATGTTTAGCAGCCAGCCGTCTCCGTCTTTAAGCCGTTTCCTTCAAAATGTCAGTATTTCCAATTAAACATGGAAGTACTCTAAGGCAGAGAGAAGAAATGGGATTTTTGTAAGTGACAATTTGGCAGGTGGAAACAGGCTGACCGCCAAAACTGGAACTGCATTTTTATTCAAACAGTTTGACTGTTCTTACTAGACAAATGTTTGAAACTATAACAATGATCTTTCCTACTTTCAACTTTACAAACATATCCAGGCCATAATCATAGAGGCGGCTAATCATAGAATACATATTTCTGTTGTAACCGTTGAAGAGATCTAAAACTGATATGTTGTTTATCTATAGAATAACTAATTGAATCCAGTCATAAATAACAACAAAAAATCTCCACATACTTATGTTTTTGATATTTAATTGTTAAAGTGACGTCAAAACAACATTAATTAGGATTACTAATATTGAAACTCCATCATCAATCACATGAAGTTCAGGGCCACTATTTGTATGTCACTGTACTGTATGCACGTGTGGGCAGAGCTCATTAAATCATGATTGAATTCTCTGCAGGAGTCAGAAGTACCTTAAAAGACAGTAATTATCTTTAGTAGTGTTCTCTGTGTGGGCTAATGTAATTGTGAACTGAAAATCAGAATATCATATTCAATAATAATATCCTGTTATAATTACTGAGACAGAATCTATCTATTTGACTCTTCACAGTATTACTTTGAAATACAGACCAACATAGGGATCCTAAAATAGACATTCTGAAAAAGAAACAAAACAGCAAAATGCATATTCAAGCATACAGAAAATCACGACAAACTAAAAATCAGGAGATTTTTCTGAGAGGCCACTTATAAGACTGTTTATGTTTACTGTTACTGTTGTTAAGTATAATCCATCTTAAAATATAAATTTGTACTTGCATTTTTATTCTTGTATAATGCAAATGTCAACATATGTTCACCTAATTAATTCCTAATGCCTTAAAGTCAGGTGTCCGTTATTGTTGTTGTTGTTGTGTAGCAGCAGATGAATATTCTGTCCAAAAGAGCAACATAAGCTGCTTTGTTTTTGTTATCGAATGTAGAAATGAATCACTGCAAGTTAAAGAACATACCAATTTTTCTGGCTGCAACATTTGGGCCAAAAATGTGCAACGCCCAATGACAAAAAAATCTGGATGCTGTTTTTTGACTTATGGACTTTAACCACACACATATTTTTCCACTTAGTGTCAGTCCATCTAAGAGGAGCTCAGGTCCAATGTAGGTCTAAAATATTTGCGAATTAGTGCCATTATTTTGATTTACTTTTTACACAGCATCCCAACTCTTTGGGAATTGCGGTTGGATTTAAAGTTATAGTGATATGGGAAAGATAATAAGTCATAAAATAAGTTATAAAAAAAAAAATTAAGCTACCTGGCAGCTCGAAATTACTTTTTTTCTTTTTCTTACAGTCAAGATCAGATTTAAAAAAAAAGGTACATGGTTAACAGATCTAGAATCTGTTGGGCAGCAAATACTGTACTTATAGCAAGAACAACCCCTACCCCCAACCTACGTACACTTCAGTGGCGAGGATACCTCTGCTTTTTCCACAGCATGTGGCACATCTACACAATTGTTGGTTTGTTGCAGTGAAAGAGCAAGAACAAACACACATCTTAAAATCTTAAATGCACACTTTTAGTAAGCATTTCATCTCTATTTTGAGTATACAAATCGATAAATACGTTGAGATTTGAACGCACGCGATCACTCGAATAATACATGCATATTTAAAGTGAAAGAGATAGATGGTGCACAGTGTGGCGTATATAGATGCTGATGTCAGTGCATGGCTCCACCATAGTGCAGAGGTGCATCATGGGGGCCCATTCATGCCTGACTGACACCACTATCCATCATCTGGTTTATCAGAGTCCAAGTCCATGTGGTAGTGCTGTAGTGTCCTACAGCTGTCTATTATGTAAAGAAATGGCCCTCAGTTCCGATAGCTGAATGAGACTAGAAGAAGCACAGGAGCTGTCGACCTTTAAAACTGGAAAACTTTAGAAAACAGATGAACTCTCAGTGGAGTTCATCTTAATTCAGGAAAGGCATGCCACATCAGTCTGCCGGGCTGTTTAATGATGTCCTTTACTCATTGAAAAGCGAGAGAACCGGAGCGGGAGAACATTTCAGCTCACTGTACCACTTGCTTATGCATATATTTAGTCAGAATGTGTTTTATTCATATATATATTTATTGAAATAGTGAAAACCTGATCATACAAAGACAAAGTGAGTTTTTCTACACACACGAAATCTCTGGGTCAGAAATGTACCTATGGTTTTGGTCAATACAGCACCCACACAACACTTACTACCAGTGCAGAATTGGTTATTTATTGCCCATTTTTCAACTCAAGTTTTAGCCTAAAACTAAGTAAATCTTTGATTTACTGTTAGTTGTGCAAAAAAATGGGCTATTAAATTGAAAAATGGAAGGAATTGATCAAGTTTAATAAGAGCTAGAGAAGATTGTAGCAGTTTGCAACTATTACTTTTAGTTTGGATAAATAACAAACAAGTATTTTGAAAAATAGCACTGGCTTTAAAAAAAAAAAATCTATTATTGCCCACGGGTACAGTGCAAGTTAGAAAACCCAGTACTGCACTGGTGCTTTATTGACCCTGTTTAAGATTCTTTTTCCTTTTTAGTTTGTTCTTTAGTGTAGTAACAGACAAAACACTTTAAAGCTCACACATTCCCACACACACAAGGAAGGCAGTGAAAATGCTATGTCAGGTGCTGGCCTGGCCATCGAGAGAAATTTGGAGGTCGATGTTGTCCTCAAGGACACTACCAGGCAGAAGAAGCCCAGGATCAAAACACCAACCTTGTGACTAATGGAAGGCATCCCCCCACCCCCTGAGGCACAGTCTGCCCACAAGTAAATTGACACACCTGGCTGGTTAGCTGTGTTATGAGCATAAAATTCAGCTGTTATAATGTTTTTTTTTTTTTTTTTTAAACTAGCAAGCATCCAACTATTGCATTGTATAGATGTAACACGTAACAGACTCTCTCTGTCTACATCTGTTAAATATGCTTTGCTGTTAGGTCAGCTCGAGACTAGATTGGAGATGTGACAGATCCAGTAAAAGTTGGGTAAATACTTGCTGCCTCCCTACGTTTGTACTGGAAAACATATGTCTTCTATTGTGATAGTTAGACGTTGCTTTACTGGAAATCCCATACAACCAACAGCTAGTGGGTTGTTATCAGGAATAATAACTACCTGTCACCTTACTTAAGTTTAAGTTAAAAGACGAGGTATCGTACAGTATAGAAATCCTCAGAACCACATTTAGAAAACAGTAGACTCAAACTCATCGTGTTACATGCAGTGTTGGGTATAGTTACTTTGGAAAGTAGTTAATTAGATTACAACGTTACTATCAATTAAAAGTAATATGTTACTTTACAGCGTTACCTATGAATAAAAGTAATGCGTTAAAGTACTCATTACCAAAAATTAAAAGCCGCTTGCACTACTCGCATATGCTGCATCTCAACTGACACAGACACACAGCCTGCTTTAAATGCATCGAGACGTCCTGACGATGAATAACATCAGTCATCCAACCAAACTAACTCTGCAGGATAACAATAACAGGAACAACAGTTGATCAGTCGGAACAGAGGTAACTCCTGATTTTTTTTTTTTAACCCGAATGCAGTTATGAAAGTGCATTTAAGTAAACGCAATCTGAGGTAAACAGGTCACAGATTCAAATCCATTTAGAAATGACCAGTCAACGATCTAACAGAAATTTTAACAGCGGCCTCTATGTCAAACAAAAATGATAACCCAAGCAATAAAATCGCTCACTGGCACACAAGCAAACGACAAATAGACTAATAGCCGAACTGTGAAAGTACTATTCAAGTGTAACAGGCCTAAATTCACTTCACCATCGTCCACTTACATTTACTCTTCAAAGTAGTGATTAAAACATAGCAGAAGAAGATTTTCAACACGTCTGTCCGACAGTCGATTTCTCTTAGGAGTAAGAACGAGACTCCCAAGGCTGAAAAGCCTCGCCACGGGTGCGCTGGAGGGTGGTGGGGTATTGAACCGCAGAAATACTGTCTTGATCCTGAAGAACTTGTTTAACAGATCGATCATCGATCAGGAGGCATAGGACTGTCCGACAAAAAGCAGGCCGCAGTCGGAATTTTTTATTCCTTTTTCTGAGAAATTCTTAAAGCAACGGATTTTTTTTTTTTAAATAACGAAGTTACTGATTACTTAACGCACGAAACTAACGCGTTACTTTACACAAAAAAAGTAATTAGAGTACTTAGAGTTGGCATGTAACCCGCAACACTGGTTACATGCGTAGCATTTAGTGGTATGTTGTTTTGAGACACAGCATTCTGGCTTTGCCAGGACCACCAGAGCTGAATGGGGCCCTTCTAGACTATGTGGACTATGTCGATCAGAAGCATTGCAGCGCATTTCAGAGGCGTCCAGGAAGCTCTGTTTTGCTAGTGAATACACAAGCAGCACAGAGCAGAACATGCCGGCCAATCACACTCAGAAAAGACAGAGTATCCGTTATCCGTTATGTTGTAGAGCGTTTCTAAACAGATCCAAAAATATCAATGATCTACTCATCATTAGTAATTAAGGAGTGAGGAGGTTTTTTCGGTAACACATAAATGACCGGTGTGCAGGTACCTTGATGATTTGATGTTCTTTTTTTGAAAATTAAGGTTCATGTTGCCGCCTCTAATAGTTAATTTTAGACCATTTAAAGTGATGTTCTTTTAGAGCACATCACCGTTTTAGCATTTCACAAACAAGAACACAGCTTTGGCATTTGTGTCATTGTTTTTCCATAATCTCCTGTTTATTTTCTGCTTTTTTCACGGGAGGCAGTATAACTGATTGATGATCAGGGCTGATTACATCCATCATGTCTGGGCAGGAAAGAGTGTCAGTTCTCTCCTCTGAGCAAGTGATTGAACATGGTGGGAGAGCAAATGTAAAACTAGCCCATGCAGGCTCAATAAAGCATGGCATGATATTGTCACTCAAGTAGCTCTTATGATAAAAAAAACTAAAAAAAAAACATGTGCCTCGTTGTTTCACTCTAACTTTAATTCCACACTTCTTCAAACTGCCTGCACGTGTTCATGTAATACATAATGTATCAGTCGTGATTTGATATGCGTGAACATGTTATGTTTTTGTCTAAAATTCTTGTAATGTGTGACTGCAAGCAAACTCATAATAGATACAGCTACAGTATGTCATTTTTATGATTTCATGAGTGACTTATGGAGCAGTAAAACTGACAGATCACCACCTGCATACAATATGTGGAGCTACAATCCCCAATGCCGAAATCTTTATAAGGCACTAAAAGATTATGTCTTAAAAGGTTGGGGTCTTCCGTTTATGGAGGAGCCTTTAGCGGGCTTTAAGCAGAGTCACTGCAGTAAGATAAAAGTGGCTGTAATTACACAATTAATCAATGGTATTGTTTTGTAGATGCAACACATAATGGAGAAAAAGCCAATTTAGCATGTGTCAAGATGAATTGCCCCATTTTCTTCAACAAGGGAATTCAGAAATCAATTTTGATACTTGAAGTGCTTTTTTTGAGCATCATCAGTTGAGCAATTGCAAAGGATTGATCAATGTTATTTAGCTATAGTGAATATGAAAGAGGGATGTTGGCTTTAATCACTTAGGCAGTCAGTTAACGACAGAATGAACAGCAATGCACCGCTCCCTTTGTTTTCCTAGAATCAGAAAAGAACAAGTATTAGTTGTCAGTGTTGCTGAGTGGTTAACCTGATCCCCGCAAACAGATGGATGCATCACATTTTAGTTGTTTAAGTTCTTAAATTGACAGCTTAACTTTTCTGTCTTGCTTGCTTGAAATGATCAAGTGTCTGCCTCCTCATGGCCCCAGGACTTATAGATCATATTGCAACCAGTACAACTCTGTTTGAAAGTGCAAAACCTTTCAGATAAGATTAGAGCACACTATGTTCTGACTTTCTCTTCAACTGTGCTAGCTGCACCGTTAACCTTCATCCTTAACCACCCGCGTATAAGACTAACATCCTACACTGTAATCACTGTGTCTGCTCCCTAGGATAAGACTTCTTTCCTCAGTAGCTGCATCCAATTTTCACTTCATATTCAACCCATCCTTTTCTGATTACATGTTTATGGGAAATGTACTGCTGTACCAACTGACTCTGTCAAGCGACTGTTTAACCCTCACCATCTTCCTCCGAAAGGAGATCTTTTGACACTTTTTTGACACAAAATTTGTCCTGAGTGGTGCATATCAAAAAACATTAAATGAAAATATAAGGAAGATAAAAAAATCAAGTATTAAAAACTACAAGTCACACAGGCTGAGTTCTTCCTGAAGAACACAACCATCTCCACTGTCTTTAGAGTGTTAAGCTCTAAGATGTTCTGGCTGCACCAGGTCACCAGAGGGTCAATCTCCCACCTGTAGGCAGACTCATCACCATCATAGATGAGTTTGATGAGGGTGGCGTCGTCCATGAAATTCAGGAGCTTGACAGAATAATGACTGAAGGTGCAGCTGTTTGTGTACAAGGAGAAGAGCAAAGGAGAAAGAAAGCAGACCCGGGGGGATCCAGTGCTGATGGACTGGGAGTCAGAGACATGTTTTCCCCAGTTTGACGCGCTGCTTCCTGTCAGACAGGAAGCCTGTGATCCACCTGCAGGTGGTGTCAGACATGCTCAGCTGGGACAGATTCTCCTGTAGCAGAGCTGGGATGATGGTGTTAAAGGCAAGAGCGGAAATCCACAAATAGAATCCTAACCTAGCAAATTTACCAGTATTTTTAAAAATAGGTGAAACTAGATGTCACTGACATTATCAACCAGTACAGAGCTAGACTTAGTTAATACAATATGTATTTCAGAGCCAGAGTTGTGTTGGTTCCTGTCCATACCCATAGCAGGGTTATTTTACCACCATGTCTCATAACTCTGATTTTGAAGAGAAAACTTCAAATTGATGGCGTCATAAAAAAAAGAAATAATCTACACAAACCTTGTCCTGGAATTGTTCTTCCTTGAATTGGTTCATCTCCACCACTCAATCAATAAATGATGCCATTTAAAGAGAAATGACCTATCTCATGTCCTGGTGAGCCGATAACAACTGAAACCCTCAAAACTCTTAAGATAGGATTGACTGAACTTGCTTGGCCCTCTTCAAAAAATCAATGTCTCATTTATGACCTGAACTTAGTTTCTGAACATCCTGGAGAACACCGTCGAGAACAAATTTGGCAAGAACACCTGCTGCCTTATGAGCGTGACTCAAACTGGGACAGGAAGTGCAGTTTTTGTCATTCCATCTATCACAAAACTCTGTCATTGTTGTCTATCCCTCTTTCAAAGACAAGTTTCAGCCAGTTACTTAGTGGGCTATTGATCCTGAGCAGTCCATGAGGAAGTGCGTGACACAAAGGTGAAGGGACAGTCTGAAAGGACTGCATTTCCCAGTGTTAGACAGTAGCATCACTACAAGTAGTAGCATTACTAGTTTAATTACATTTCTCAGTGGTGGTCACGCTTTCTGAAGCAAATAGCTTTTCAGTAGCTTAGCTTTTAATAATCAAGTAGTGTGGTGGCATCAAGCACAGGCTGAAATAAAACTGCTGAGGATCAGAAAGTAACCTGTGTGTGTGTGTGTGTTGGCCAACAGAAGCACTTCTGTAGTATAATGGTGACATAGTATGGTTGTTAATCTAAATTAATTGTTTACATTTGTAGCTACTAGTACAGAATGGGCCAAAAGTCACGTTTTAAACTGTTTTTAATCAATCAGATTGATTGAACATAAAAAAAAAAAAAAAATCAGGTAGGTAAAAGATACAAATACAATTAAAGGCTGAATAATATAGAATAACTAAATGTACTCTAACTCAAACTCAAATGTGAAAGAAAAGTCTCTAGAAGAATACAGACAAGAAATTCATAACTATATATATATATATATATATATATATATATATATATATATATATATATATATATATATATATATATATATATAATTGATGTATTTTCTGAGTATACGCTGTTTGCTTGTTAATGTGCAGCACTGTATATGTCTGTGCGAGTAGGTACATATAGCTATGGCAGTACAGTATATGATTGTCTATCTTTTGGACCGGCAGTTTTATTGATCACTGAGATAACACTGGCTTGGAATGAAGTTGGATCAATGTAAAAAAAAAAAATAGCTTCAATGTAGTTACAGTAGTTTACCAGTGTTGCTACATTTCTCTGCGGGGTAGCTCCAGCTTGGCTCTTACAGTAGCAACTGCAATAGGCCTCATTTAATGCGATGGAGTAAGTGGTGGCTTAGCTCACTACACTTTTCAAGTACCTTGCCCAACCACACAGCTTATTTTAGCATCTCCATAAGCCTAAAAGTTTATACTTGACAACAGTTAATTAGAGTAAAAAGCACCTCCTCATCTTCAACTGCAGCTACATGATACGTATGTGACGGTTTTGGACCAAAATTCATTCTGATGGACAGATTGAGGTTCTTAGTTCATATCCACTAGTTAACTGTCACACTAAAAACTTCATAATACAAAAAAAACGTTTATAAAGAGCCACAGATTTATTTTTATTTTTCGCTGGAGTTGTGGAAAATCCATGTGGAGCTGACATGTTGACTTCAAATCTGGACAACATGCAAATTTGTGCACTCCCCCAAAAAAGAATTTTTCGCACCCAAATATGTGAAAGGTGTGTCGGAGAAAAGCACAACCTTGAATGAATATGAAATGTGTGTATGAATATAAATATGAAAAAAAAAACTCTGTTTTGCTTACTGCTGTTATGTTTCCTAAAAAATTAATATATTTATTAATTCATGACCAAATTTATAAATATGTCAGCTGTAAGAATGACACGGTGCTGTTGACCAATTTAAAATCACCTTGAGAGGGCATGACCTCTGAGGGACTGGCAAATTGGAGAGTCCAAAATAGAGGATGGTATCATATAGCTCTGACACCATCCAATTTTATATGACCCTGCTCTGCCAGAGAATAACCTGCTTCATAAAAGAGATGCAGCATGGTCTGCAGTGTGAGATTGTGTTTCAAACTATATTGGACATGTCCTGACAGTTTTAACAGACACCTGCCAGCCAATCAGACTCAAGCATTTCCAGTGGACATGCTGTAAGGGATGTTTACATGGTGACTTTTTACAGTTCCTGTAGGACGCTGACTAAATGCAATTTGCTATTGGCATATATGTTGTGTTAAAAGACGTCCACATGGGCTCACATTGTTATCTTACCCCTCTGTCTAGTGCTAGAAACCACTGTTGAGTTCAGTGACCTAATTCAGAGAGACATTTGTGACAAGAGGTGCCCACTTGAGAACCCCAAGTGACATATCAGTAGCAGAGCTGTACTCACACAGTATTCAATCCTGCACTGTTTGTATTATGTAGCCATTGACTGATGCCGCCTGTCTAATGGCCCTATAGATTTATGACAACATGTCCCAATGTTCTTTACAGTCATTTGTGGCTTGGCTCATCTGTCTGACATTTGAACTTGAGCTCTGGAGAAATAGATTATGGACCGTTACATTCCAGTTATGGCTACTTGTGTATGAAAATGTGTTCTGCAGCGTTGTCAAACTGAAAGCTTAAGTTCTGCTTTGAACTTTACCAATCTCAATTATAGCAATTTGATTGATTGAAGCAATTTGATTGGTGGATCCATCTAGGATACACATAGTGCAGCAAGAGGACAGACAGTACTCATAACTATCAGTATATTGATTAGTATTTGTGTATTTCGTTTTTTTTCTTATAGCCTTTGGTTCATACTTTGAAGCTAGCGTGTACAGCAGCCTCTTCCTCTAATGCATTCATGCTTTGTCAACTCCACTGATCATTTTGGGTTGATAATAAATCACACCAGGATCTCTGCACCACTGATTATCACAGGGAATTATTCATGGAGTAGATTACAATACTTATGGTTAGTAAAGCATTTTTCAATCTGCTATTATTCAAATAAGAATGTGCCACCATAAATCACTACTTGGGTCACATATAGAATCAAGCAGAGCTGCATTAGAAGTTATATAGAAATATACTAATATCCATAATAGTCCACAATAAGGAAAAAGTACACATATAGTATTACGGGAATACACTTAAATAATAAGTTCTATGTCTGCAGAAAACAGAAGTTAATAATTACAAATGCTTATATAAATCAAAGTTTATGCTGTATAGAAGTAAAACATTTTGGCATTTCAAATTAAATTTGGACTTAAAAACAAAACCTGAACTGAGAAAAGAATCACTGGCAGTGAAACACGTTGGAAAAAACTGGCAGTGAAAAAAGTTCCACTGAAAAATAAAACATTTATTAATAATTGTTCCAACAAAGTGCCAGTGTTTCTTTTTTCAGTTGAGATTTAGTTTAGTTTAGTTTTGTTTTCTTGTTTCTTTCTTTCTTGTTTTGTTTTTTGTAGATGCTCTGCCTTAATTTGATAGGACAGCGAAGACATACAGGAAAGCAGGGAGAGAAAGGCGGAATGACACACAGACACACACAAACAGGCCGCGGTTAATCCCAGGTCGCTGCAGCAAGGACTTTCATACATGAGGTGCACGCTCTATCAGCTGAGTCACCAGGGCACCCACAGGTTTTGTTTTCAATGTGGAATGTCCTAGCTACATAATGTTACAGTGTTTACCTATCAAAGCACTAATGCCTGACATTAATTTAAGAACACTGTATGTAGAGAAGGTAAAATACCAATGGCATGCACAATTCAATCTGATGACAGAATGTAAAAAAAACGGAGATTGCTGAAGAAATTCTGACCATAAATAGTATCAAAAACAAAGCATGAATTCATGAAAATCTTAAGGATCATTGGGGTCAATAATAACATCTGCTCATATTCATATTCTCATATTATCCTGCAGTGATGAGTCTGCTGCTGTCTCAGTTACAGTAATCATATGCAGTTTGAAGGATTTGTATTGCATCCCATGAGAGGCTCAGGATTCCACTCTCATTGAAGCTGGAAATGTAAAAAAAAGGACGAGGGAGTTGGTTTTAAACATAATATTGGATGTTTAATTTAATTGCATATTTCAATATTCATGTATTTTTATACTAGATACCATACAAAAAAATAAAAAATAGAAAATGTTGATACTCTAGATGACACCGACTTCAAATGTTTCGAAGTTCGAAGTTCCACAAAACAACTAATAAGAATTTACACTTTTTACTCACTGTTATCCATAACAGCATTAATGCTTGATGGCACTCTGTGCCAAGGCTCCTGTGCACTTTGTATATGCAACACATACTTTAAAATGTCAACTCATCACATTCACAATGATTCAAAGGTAGAAAGGTAGACTCTAGTGCCCCTTTCATACAGACTAAGCACCAATATCTTTACAGTTGGTTTAAATCATTACTTTATACTCCAATCAGAATTTAATTAAGTGCAATGTAATGTAATTAGACAGCAAATTGCAATATATGGGCCCAAACATGGATGTGTTTAAATTGCCTGGCTAGGGGCATTCAGTGCAGGACAAATGAACCTACTTTTACGCTATTTCAGCATTTGTTAGACCCAATTCACACTACAATTGAAATTCATACCTTGAGACTAAACGTGTTTCAGCGAGGCAGGATTAGACTTGTTGTTTTTGTAATTTGTAATACAGTAGGGGGAAATATGTAGGACTCAGTGTGATGTATTAATAATGAGATTTGTGTTCCTTTTATTGAAGTTGTCAAGGTGTTAAAAAATTCAGACACTGACAGATTACACAGATAGACATAGACACTGACACTGACATGGTGGTGAACCTTAACAGTGCTGATCCTCTTTCGCACTTTAGGAACAAAATAGCATTTTGACAGCTCAACACAACTTGTTATTATAAAGAAGAGCTATAGAGCCCAGTGTTTCCATCTGGTTGCTTTCAGAAGATGTGTTGTTTTTAGGTCAATATTTTGTTTGCACTATTTCTTTTTGGAGTCTGATGGATCTCGGTACTGAAATGAAACGTTTCTGCTCTGTAACAATGCTATGGTAAACTTAGAAGTGATGTAGCTGGCACACAGCTCACACAGCTCACACAGCAAAAATCCTCAGCACCCAATTGCTACATTTTGTGTCAAATCACACAAATTCAATTCAAAGTGAGTACAGCGCAAACAGTTAGGCATATGTTTTATTTTATGATGCCCTTGATGCCAAATTGAGAATCAAGTTGGATTATCTCCATTTAACTAACTTTAAAGCTACAGCAGATTGGAATAATTTATGCGTAAGCACGCTTTGATCAGCTTAACAATTTGAGTGATTGAAAAATGTACATCAATTTTAGAATCTTGGTATTTGGTATGTCCCTCTTCTGCATTAATGAGCATATATTCCAGTTGACATGCATTCCACAACTTTGCATAAAATCGATGACCCATGTCGACCCAAGATCATTTCACAGTTCTGCTAGGAGCTTCTTGTGATATCACAGTTTGCTTGGCCTTCTCAGTCTGCAAGTGCACCAAAAATTCCCAATGGGATTAAGGTCAGGTCACTATGAAGCAAAGTCTTGAGATACTGCTACATTATGAATTCTCCTCCACAAAGATGCAATTCAGAGGGTGTAGCATGTCTCTGAAGAATGGACTGCTTCTTCTCCTTGATCAGGGTGGAGTCAAGTCAGTGCAGATGTCCAACTCCAGAGTCAGCAAAAACACCCGCCGACTTGAATATTCCCAGCCCCATGTTTCACTGTGGGTTTGTTACTTTCCCTCTTGTTCATTTCCTTACATACAGTACTTGGTTCTGTTACTGCCATAAATCTTAAACTTGGATTATCAGTAAATAGAACTTTTTCCCCCAGTCTCACACTGAAATGCTGGTGTTTCTTAGTCTACTCCAAGTGCTGATTGGTGTCCTGCCTTCTTTATTTACAAATTCTGTATCAGTGGAGAACTTGCTTCTCTATCTCTCAGGGAACTAAGCTTGATCTATTGATCTTATTATGTGGTGGTCACTTTTGTCTGCCTGATCGTGCTTGGGATACAACTGATCCAGTTTCTACAAAGTTTCATGCAGTGCTCCGTTACAAACCTTCAGTCTGGTCTCGATTTGACAGTGAAAAAGCTCTTCTTTGTTTAGAATAAGAAATTGACTTCTGACACTCTCACTTAGTTCCTTAATCCTCAAGCTTTCTGATAATTTCCAGGTTTGCATGAAAATATTAGATATTTTTAATGTGGTCTTATGGTGTGCGGTTTCTCTTTGCTTTTGTTTTTTTGTTGTTTATCTGTCTATCTGTGTTGATAATTAAATTCAAATAAATGCAATAATTTATTATATATGTAAGGACTCCCTAAAAAACAAGATTATGCATCTCAATGCATTCATCCTAATAATTACATTTGAATATATAATTACCAGAACAGCAACTATGTCTTAACATAACAGCTTAGACAGGAGCAGCAAATCCAGCATTAGCATTAATGAGCCATATGGAGAGGAGAGTACAGAGGTTCAGGTCCTGAGTTCAGGACTCAACAGAAATGTTGTCTCTGAACATTATCCAGGCTGTTTAAATGTTTGTCAACAAAACATACTTATACAAACAATTAATTAATATGTAAACCTAATTTTCAAGCGACAGGGTTTTTACGTTACATGCTCTCTACAGTATATGTACATAATGCTGAGAGGTAAATTTAAAAGTAGCAGAAGTTTGCTGTAGTACATTTGTCCAGTGAAGCATGAACATGAAATGTAACTTGACTGGCCCTGACGATGTGAAATGACACGAAGCAAGCAAATATTAAGAGTCTATATTCAAATTTATACAGTGGTAACTATACTGATGTATTTCCAAACACACAGGACTGAGGCTAGACAAATTATTTTCCTCTTTTGGTTGTTCTCTCTCCAGAGACTCTGAATCAAAATATGCTGAAATGTATTCCGCATACAGATGAACTTTTCATCAGCAGTAGATAGCAGAAGACCCATTAAGGTAGTGAAGAAGGAAGAGCCAAGATCTCGCAGGTACGTTTACCCTTTATCCATGTTCTTAAGTGATAACAGCAACAGACAATGTTCATGGCTCATTTCATTTCATTATCGTGTCCCATTCGGCTCATCGCCTCAGTCCCTGCACTAGTCTTTCATCTCAACATGCGGCCAATCACTCATAGACAGCAAGCATAATGGAAGTGGGGGGTTGTCTAATCAAAGGATTGTGAAACCAATTTACCATGCTCAAGAAGGAGTACCCTAGAGAGAATGCACCCACATCAGGCTGCAATTTCAGTTATGGTATAGACTTTCACCAACCGTATGAAATTGCTTATTACCAAGCTGAGCAGTCCATTCAGTTCATATTGCATAGAGCTTGTTATTTGTTCACATATAACAACACAGAGTGAGCAAAGGCTCTCTGCTGTTTGGACACAAGAAACAATGATTTACAGTATGTAATGTAACTACACATTCAGCTTTTAAAGGGTATCCCTGGTTGTTCTCGAGGGAGAAAAGGGAAAAAAAAGAAAGTAACGGTCTGCAGCGTGGCCTGTGAAGGTCAGTTTTTACTCTGCCGCTCATATCTCTTCATTTGGAGGATTCATAGCATCACCTGGTCAGATGGATCATGAAAGATGAATGGTCGGGCCCTTCCATTTATAACATTTATCCAAACACATCAGCCTGTATACTTACTGGCCTTGACTTGAAGCCCATCTGGAAATTGCATTAGTCATTTTTTTTCATTATGTGAATGAGATTTTGTTAGTTGACACATATTTACAGAGCTGATTAGACATTTTTGTCATCACTCACTTTTGGCAACGGCTGTGTTAAAACCTAATTCAGTGTTGTCCCAAATCTATGGATTTCGTGTGTTTTTATTGTTAGAAAACAGGCAGGGAAATTCCTCTTGAGAACACTGTGAAATTTATCTGGCACCCACTGAAAGCCATGTGAGGAGTCCACTGATTAAAGGAGACATCCTGTCCTTTCCTCTGACCAATGCCAACCTCCAAGCACTGGACTAATGGCCATCACTGCCACTTTTCTAACAAAGAATGGTTTGGTTCACTGTGGTTCTTTACCTTTATTAGTCACACTCATGCGCAACAACTTTAACTTTGTATACATCTCAGAGCAACTTGCTCCGTGATTATGATTCAGTGGCTGTGTCCTCCAAATCGATCAAGAGCGCAAGATTATTGGCCTGGAGGATTGATGGAAGTTATGAATTATTAGGGGGAGAGGAAAGTAATATTGGAGGGCCAGGGATTGAAGACCTGCGGCAGAAATGACCAATGACTGTGGTGCTGTGGTATAAAACAGACATTGATATGATTTAGTGTGTGTGAAGGGATCTCCCTGGAGAAAGGCCGAGGTTTATGCAATTAGCCCAGACTAGTCATGCCCAACCTTAGCATAACACTTGGTCACTTTTAGGTCTTTCAGTCACTGGGAAATTTCCTCCACTTTACCTTGATGGTTAATTTGTCTGGTGCTGTCATAACTCCATCAGAGCATACTGCTTAAACCTCACGGTGCTGCTGAAACAAACTCATAGTCTACCCTGTCTTCTAGACACTACGCTAAAAAGCTTCTGTGTTCTTTTGCTACAGAAGAGTTGGATGATGAGCATATAAATTGCAGTATTTTGACACTGAGGACTGAGTCATTTCTTGATTATGTTGATTAAAAAAGGTGCATGCAGCATTATTTATATCTATATTAGGATCACAGTTGTAATCCTGTTGATAACTGTATAACTGGAAACTTCACCCCAGAGCCTCCTCCCAGCCATTTAATTGGGTTCAAATCTAGTGAAATCAACACTACAGCAAGTAGCCATGTGACACTTTACCATGTCTAACATGTTAACGTGCCCACAATGACAATGCTAACATGTTAATGTTTGTCAGGTATAATGTTTACTGTCTTAGTTCAGTGTGTTAACATGATGACATTTGCTAATTAACATAAAACACAAAGCACAGTTGAGGCTGATGGGAATTCTATTGGTTTCGCAAGTATTTGGTACTGGCCAAGAATCCTTCATCTAATTAGGACCCCTACTGTTAACTGTAAACTAGGCCTCTAATATCATGACCTATAGTGCCAGCTCCTGTAATTGCAGTATAATATTTGTGGGCATTGTATCTAATAATATGTTGGATTTGTGTTAAAATATGTTTTTGAATGCATTTTTAATTTGAATTTCTGAAAAAAAGTAAAAACTTGAAATGATCAAAAAATAATTTCCCAAGCATCCTGTTCTATTCTGAGGATCCCCTAAGGATCTCACAGACCTCCTACTGAAGACCCAGGACCTAGAGCCATATGTTGTTAGTGTGGATAAAAATAAATGTGTTCCATATTGCACTAGGCACATGATTTCTAGTAGAAAATGATTATGCATACCACATTTTTGCATTGGATGCAACATCTAAAGCATTTTCATCTCTTAATGCATTCTCAAACACATGTACATAGGACTTGCATTACATACAATCCACATCCCACTGACAGAGACATGAGACATTTGGATTAAATTCCAGTGGCACGTACATTTCCACACAAAGTGCATGAGAACAGGAGTCAAAAAGACTTTCTGAGGACAGTGGGGAAATTATGCAGTTCAAGATAAACCTTTTATCAAGCTCTGAACAGTCCTCTCCGTCTGGCAATCCGACAGGAAATTTCCATGGCATTTCTCTGTCCTCTTCTGGTGTTAACAACCGTGCACTGAGCCTGCATTGGTTTCAGTCATTTAGGTTAATAGATACATGCAGACAAACTAAGCCAAAATACTTCAGGGATGAGGGTTATCACTCGTGGTCCATCATGGTCTCTATGGAAGGTTGCTATTTGGACACTAATCCTACACCAGGATCAGTGTGATGAAAAATTGCTATTAAGCACAGGGCAAAGCTAGATGTTGTAAACCTTTGTGGCTTAGCATGTTCTCCTGGGGAGATTTTTTCCCTATATGCACTGTGTCAAGCCACACGATGCCTAATTGTATGCCAGTCTATTTAGACTGTAAGGGAATGACACAAAGTGGAAGTTATTTAAAAAACATAAAAGATTTGGGGTTGGAGCCCCAGAAGCCCCCCTTAATCAATAAGATATAAAGTGGATTTCTACAACATAGCCTGAACTACCCAAGAGGAATAAAACTATATAAATGATGAATGGTTGTGACTGTGTTTGAAGTACATGCACGAGTGCAGTTCTACGTTTCATACTATGCTGACATAACAGATTTGCATGGTTCCTCTTTGGGTTCATCTTTTGAAGAACTTACATAGTCTCTCTAAATCCACGTTAACCACATCAATGTTGCAAGCACAGATATGCTCCCAAAGAACATGTGTTCAACAGTGTTCAGTCCATACTTTTGTACATTTCTTACTTCTACTACTTTTACTACTTTTATTAAACTCGATCAGCCAATATCCAACTTACTCTCTGCTGACTCCACCATTGATTCTCAACTCTTTGGAGGAACTAAGAAGATCAATACCATGACTAGGATCACTTCAGCCTTGCATTAGTGTGTGTTCAATAGTTAGGTATGACAACTCAACATGGACTTACAGTATAATGTGAGGTATGTGCAAAGAAAATTAACCACATTTGTGATTAAGGTCTCTCATATAGAAGACATATTATCAGGCGTATATACATAACTGTATCTGTATTACAATTTACCAATCTCGCCAAAATAATTTGTACCTAGGTCATTCCTACCTGATCGGTGCAACCACCTCCACTTGTGTTTCCTTACCTGATCACCAACCTGCCCAACATTTATACCCACTCATTCCACCAGATTGTCTTTAGCATCATGCAAAGCTCTCTCGCGTACATCTCCGGACTGCTTCCCTGGTTTCGACCCTGCCTGGTGTCCTCATCGTCTCTGCCCAGGTAACCTGACCAGCCTTCTGTCTCAGACTCTTCTGCCCTGCTCGACACTTGTCTGTCTCCTATTTGCCTGGATTTCCTCCCCGGAGGGTTCAGCTGGAAAGTTGGACTGTTTTGGCTGGCTCTGATTGTGGACTTTTACCTGTATATGGACTTTCATGTAACAGAGAGGTTGTAACACAGAACTGTGATTTACCGGCTGTGAGTTTTTGCTAAATAAACTGTTGAACTGTGCCTGCTCTGGTTTTAGTCTATGCTGTACTTGGGTTCAACCTCACGCCTGTTACATGTCCGAGCAGAGCAAAGACCGAGGAGTGGAATCACTCAGTTCATAAACAACCTACACTGTAGGTGTGCATGTGTGAAAAGGAAACAGAATTTAAGCAATAACCCACCTGGTGGAAATAAATCTTCCAAAGTCTAGGCTACATTCTTCCTGAAATGTGTTTCCTCACTCTGGAACATGTTCATCTTTATTTCTGTACCTAGCAGAGTTGTCATAGCGGTCTAACATTATTTACTATTCCTTAGTTTATTCATGGGTCTTTCCAACTATTCCCAATAGTTTATTTTGACAAACCAAACAATATTTTCTAATCTATTATTTTTATCCTTGATGAAATTTTATTCTATAATTAATGGATCTATGCTTTTATTCTTATTAACGCTGAATTTGCCTTACATTAACGTTGAGAGTAGCAGGGGGCTTTGAAATTGATGCAGAAAAAGTATCAGGAAATGAAGAGTATGGCACTCTTCATTTGACAATTGTCCTGGGGAAAGATCCCCAGACCATCCACTTGATTTGTGTCTGTCAGGCATGGGGCCCATGGCAAGGTGTCCCTTATTTTTTTCACATTAAAGGTGGGAAATCTCCTGCATACAGACCTAACAACCTCGACTAACAAGTTATCAAAAAAGTCTGCAAGGCACTTGCTGCTGCTATGCAAGCTTACTGCTCTGAGTGCCTAGTAATAACTGAAGGTGACTCAGATGACAATAACATTTTTATTAGCTCCACTCTTCTGTCTACAGAGGGTGGACAGTAAGAGGACAATGTTTAGAAAGATTCTAGTAAAAAAAAAAAACTCAACCAGGAACAACAGAAGTTAGAGGGATTTAAATAAATAGTACTCTGAAAAGTGAAGCGGATATGTCCCCTCTATCCTCAGTGGAAATTACACCGTGTGAATGTCATGCAGAATTGTCAGCCAATCCATCTAGTAGATGTTGAGATATTTCTGTCTTCACCAAAGTGCCGGATGAACCAAGAGCCATCAGGCAAGATGGATAATTCACTCTAATAACCCTAACCTTAACCTGCACCCTAAGAGTATATAGCATATATGCCACGAGTATCAGGCTACAGCTGCAGTCATGCCAGTATCACAAGTTCAAAGCAGCTTTAGTTACATATTGACATATACTGTGGTCTTATATCTAGGTTATTCTTCTATCCAAGTCCTGGGCTGTACAAGGCTCTGTGGGCCTGTTTATGTAATGAAGAAATACTGAATAGCTCCTTTTAAAGTTCACTGGTAGGCAGTTAGAAGGGTTCAGTGTGTCTGTGCTTTTAGGCAGTTCAATTGCGGATAAACTCTGAGTATGCCCTTCACTCCGAGAGTGAGAGATGAAGGCAGTTTTTCTTTAAAGAAAGTTTACAAGGTCTGATGTCACATTAGCCACACAGTTTTTCTTAATGTCTTACTATGGCTGTCTATGGTGATCACCTCACTAGAAATATGGCAGACTTGGTCTTTGGGTGGACAACAAAGATCTCAGCCTGTAGTGTTGTTTATGGTAGCTCTTTGCCAGAGTGGATTAATGCACATACTGAATCTTCTTTAAGATTATAGTCTGAGCAGAAGAAAATTATGATACTTGAACTTAAATCTTCAGTGCTCACTGTACGACCAGTGTCTCAATCTTTCGCCATCGTTCTTCCAGGTCATTGATCTTTGTTTGAAAATGTTTTTTGCCGCTTTAATATCTGTAAAGCTCTTGTCCGGAATGGTCAGAGGATCGATCCTTTGCTGCAAACATTTCTCTGTGTCAGGGTTTGTTATAAAGTTCTGTTCAAGCAATTCAAATAATTTATAGATGGATTTCAGAATGTTTGGGGATCTTCAGTCCTGTATATTCATCCACATAAGGCCTGTGAGTCAGACATCGGTTTGGTTAAGTCTGGTATCAGGTATATTTGTGCTTTTCAAGGATAACTACAAGATTCACACTACAAGCCACTGCCATAGTTAATATTAAATATTTACCAGAATTGATACAGCTCTTAAAGACCTATCTACGTCATGTGCATTGCACTTGTAGTCTGTAACTAATGGAGTATATTTACTTTCAGAGGTTTGTCTGAGAGTGGCTGTCCTGAAATGCTGTTGTTAATGATCCACGTACACAGACTAGTCTCATCAGTCATTAAACGTGATGCAACAAGCACAATTAAACTACTTTGTTGGCCCATGACGAGCACTTTACTTTTGGAAGCTATTTGGTAGCAAATGAATGAAAGAAAATGGCTGATGACATCATGCTTACATTTGCATTCATTCTATCCACATTTCCTTTTTTGGAAGCAGGGCAAAGAGTGAAACGTGTAAGTGAGAGTGAGACACTCTTCATTCCGAAGATTCACCTGGAGCAACATTTTCAACTGTTTCTGATGACAGCTGCACATCTGTACTGTAGCTGTCACCTGTCAGTTTAACTCCTCAGTTGCATGTTTTGTTCCCGTGGAGTTTGTATTTGCATAATGCAGCCATGTGTCCTACAAATTAGATTTATATACAATTAATTTGCAAAAGAAAATACGTTTTGAGTGAAACATGATGCCAATGGAATTATTTTCTATATATATAATGAGGAGATGTTAATTAACGCACCTGGCAAGTCACAAAAATGTTGTAAACAGAGTCAATTTTTCACTGATGCCGTATTTAATTTGTTTTCTGCCAAAATAGGCAATCTTGCAGAACAGACGAGTACCTCTTGGGATGTTTGAGGATGCCAAAAGCCGATGGAGCTTTGCAGTGCTTTGCAGCCAGCACTGTGGTGCCATAACAGACGGTCTAACCCTACATCTTTGAGTAAATATGCATTCTAACAACAGTGGGCTTATGTGATTTGTTTTATTATGGCATTGGGGATACATGCTGCTCCCCCTTATTAATGACACCACTCATCAATCCTCAGATGTCCTTCAATCAAAAGCATGTACGTACTTGTTGCACCATCAAGAGCACCATCGGCATCTTAAAAGGATGCTGGGTGACAAGCTGCTTTTCCAAACCATAAAATGTGTGCTTAAAGAAAGCAGCTTAGAAATGTAAGGTGTAAATGTATATGTGTAAATGTGTTCATTTGTGCATTACTTAAAAAGGTATCAGTAAATTTAAATGTATCAGTGCATCTCTTTGTTTTGTAAATTTCATATTTTTTTGGATTGGACTTTGTGGCCAGTGTGTGGCTCTCTGTATATCAATTATCTCTTGGTTGTCCAGGAACCCATCTGAGATGTCCAGTATTCAGCTGATGGCACATCTGAGTGCTGCCTCTGAGTGGCTCTTCTCTGATCAAGCCCAGATAACTCTGGGCCAGGCTTTTATCCCTCTAGTGGTCAGCGTCTCTCTTCTGTATTTGGCAATATTTGTTTTGGCCTCAGATTTGAGAGCAAACCTTTTAATGTATTTGATCATTTGTGTGCCTTTCACAGTAAAAGCATCCCATACATCCTTTTCTTAGTTTATACTTATTACTGATGTTATTAAATTCAGCTCATGTGCTGTTCACGTCCTGCAGTAGTACATCCATTTTAAAAGTATTGATGTTTGTCTCACATTCAGTGCTAAGTCTAGTTCTCCATCATCTATGAATTTTCATCTGGGCATTCTTGACTCTTCTCAACTTTTCTTCTTTTCTGCTGAAAAGGTATGTTTTCATCAACGATTTAAAGGTGGGTGGCAATGAAGCAGGTCTGCGACATAAGATGTTATGTCCCTGGTTGTGGTAGGCTTTGTGTCTAAGAAAGATCTGGAACTGGATCCACTGTGGGACCAGGAACTAGTGGTGGTTCTGAAGGATGGGGTTATTTAATGTTATAAAAACACAACTTTCACAAATAATTGTGTGGTTTAAGAATACATTAATCCTGCAGACCTTTCTTAGGACTTACTTTTTCTCAGGACTTTCCTTAAAACCAGAATTAAGAAAAAAAATTGTGGGGTTTCGGGGTTACCTTCCTGACAGAAGATCCTTTTGGCTGTGGAACATATTTCAAGGTTTGATCCTCCTTGGAAGGCCAGAGATACAGAGGCAAGCTGCGGACCCTACATTCGGACGCCTACAGTAATCCGAAAAATCTATGCGGTGACCAAGACGGTTCACCACCTTCAGAACGTGGCTCCTAAACATGGTAAAGAGGAGCCCCGGATGATAACCGGATAGCGGAGGTCCTGTCCGGGATGATAAAACTTCAGGCTCCAACACGGCGGACAAGTGACCTCATCACAGGTAATGCAAAGAACTGGGGCCACAATACATGCCTCAATCTCATGGAGCAATACGAGAAAAATGCCTCGAGGAGTTTTTGGAGGATTTAACTGGCTTCCTTACTCCAATTCGGAAGGGAGCCTTCGAGGTGGCGGTTAGGTGGACCCGCAAGAACCTGCCACAGATTACACAAGATGCCATCCACCACCCAGAGGCTCTGATTACGGGACCAGCCCCAGACCCAGGGCCCAGCACTACAGCAGACCGTGACGACAGCTCAGGCCCCGAGTCCAGCCCAGGACCGAGTAACTGAGGGACGAGCTGCGAGATAAAGGTGTATTAACTTCTCTTTGCGCTGTCTCGCTCTTTGCAGGCTCCACCCACCTCTCCAGGCTGCCTCATGGTTTTTTGGTTTCTTTGCTTTTATGGCACACAACACCTCACATCTACACATTTTCACTCATGCATACATGTACCTTCACCACTCATTGACATTAACACAGCCCATTGTTTCTTTGGTTTGTGTTTTGTAAAAGTTGTTTGTGTTGAGTTCTTCACAATAAATTACTTTAATTTTGGCCTTTAACCCGCGTCTCCCTTTTGTGTTTGTCATGTCAACTACGATCAAGAATGTACAAGGGGCACTCTGATTGGCTAAAAAGCCGTTTCCATATGCGTAAATCTGGATTCCGCTGATTAACTTCTCATCAGAGCTTCCACAGGAGGAGCAGGACAACCTCCAAACCCTCAATGAACACCTGGAAAGGAAATATGCCCTTCATTCCCCTTCTACCTGAGGGGCTTTTTGAGAGTGGGCCGGACAATGTTCATTGGATGACTGTGACGGGACAGGCCATGATCCAACACTGGATGAACTTTTTAAATGCCCGGACCCCCTAAGCCCTGCACAGGTGGGGGTTAGCTGTCCTCATTCCCTGCAAGGTGAGGTTATAGTGTTAGCCAAAGACTTTCAAATGTCTGAATCTCAATATAACTTACTGAGTAAGGGTTTGTCTTTCTTTTTAACCACAACTATGGGTAGCGAAGAAAAACTCAAAATTATCACAGCAAAATTAAATTAGTTATTTTTTTCCAGAATACCCTAACCCGCCAAACACATTATTATCATCATATAGAAAAAGTAAGAATTAAGGCAATGTCTTAGTTAAGGTTAAATACCATCTCTAGTTATTTTAATAACCATTGGCCTTGGAATCACAATTTTCAAGAATAAAATTTGTTAGGAATAGTAGAAATAAATGAATGTACAAGATTAACCAAGTATTTAGTCCTAGGTCTAGGAATATGGTTTATTTGATTTTTTTGTTCAACTTGCTATGTGCAATATGTGGGTGAGACAAAGCCACACGGATGGCACATCACCAGTACAATGTCAGAAATCAGAAGGATACCGATACACCCTGGGTGAAACATTTCATTGAACATGTGTTAGCATCTTTGATTGTGGCAGGGTTACAAAAGAATATTAGCTGGACAGATTGGGAGAGGAAAAAGAAAGAATATTGGATTCATTTGTTGGGAACAAAACAACCTTATGGTCTGGATGTAGGGCACTATTAGTGCATCGCCTAAGCGCTGCGGAATGGTTGCACCGTGGTTTAGCTCCGTCCTCTGCCCAGCATCAGTCCCCACAGAGCGCGTGACAGCAGCGTAACGGCAGTGTAGCGAGCCAGCCGTATCACAGAGAATCCTAAACGTACACGAGACCCCGCGATAAACTGTGTATAAAGAAAACAACAACAACAAACAGCTGACTTTGCTTCTCCAATGTGATTATAAAAAGCATCTGTTGTGTCAGAAATGATTATGTGTTGTTCCACTTCAACAATTAGTCTCTCGTCGTCCATGTTGAGACCCTTTGATTGATTGACTTCTGACCTGGTGCTACCGGTCATGACGCAATGTTGATGTGAAGTTGTGATAGGCTACATGAACTGCGCATTGTGTTTTATTTTGAAAGGGGGCGGAAGTGTATTACGTTGATTCTCTGTCAGATTTCCTGTCTTGTGCAATCTGCTCTGTTGAGATTCACGCGGTTTTGCAGAGGCTCACTTAAAAAATATAACTGCTATGCAATGATAGCACTGCAGCGCGGAGAGACACTGCTGGGACGCTGATGAGATATTCCGTGGCGTGCCCGGTGGGAATGGTTTCATTGATTAGGGTGGCAGGGATCAGCTCTGGTGACCACAGCGTAGCCGTTCTGCAGCGCTTATGTCCCTGGTGTGAATATTGCTTTACTTTCCTCTCCTCTGTCTTCTGTTTCATAAGGGTGAGGATTCCCATAGTGGGAGGGACCCTGAGTGACAAGCATTGCTCAGTGCTTTGCCTTTGACTCTCTTTACCACACCACGTACGTCAAACTGTAGGACAACTTGAGGAATGTTATAACCACAACACCAAACCTTAATAATCCAGGTTACTATTAGAATACCTCATAATGTATATAAGTAATTTTAAAGAAAAAATAGTAATCATGTAGCGTTTTTTTGCCTTATTTGTTGCATTGCATACTGAATGAAAAATGTTAAAACTTTCTCTGGTAATTAGACCTGTATTTAATGCATATAATAATAACTAACTATTAAATAAGGGAACTGGCATTTAGCCCATGTTTCATGTATATAGCACATGTCTGTCTGAATCCGGCCCCAATTTCATACCAAATCATTTTAAACAGGTTTTTGGGCTTGTAATGTTCACACAGATTTTCTCACTGCAATTTAGGTTAGGTTGCAATAGTGTTAGCTTTGTCTTACTTCTACAGAGATTGTATTATCAATTATAATAACATTAAATTTAGACTTTTGATTAAATGTAATTTCTCTGGTTACTCTCTTTCTCTTGTGGACTTTTTTTTTTTTTGTACAGAAAATAAATACCTCTCTGCACTTCAGGGGCACCAGCATTCATAAATCAAACCCTGATTTTAAAATGGCTCCATTTATGAGTTGTTTGGTGCAGCTGCTTTGATGTGAGAGGCTTGAGCTGTTCTGGCAGAAGCCAGACAGTAACGGCTTCAGTGTCAAAGTGCAAGTGAGATAAATGACTCACGAGCATCTGCTGTTGAGTTGTCCTCTTGACTGTCGCTGGGTCAGGGACATTTCCTCTCCTCTGGTCATATCAAGTGATGAGGAAAATAGGTTTCACTACTGTCTTTGATACTCTACTAACAGCATATCACAGCTATCTCGAATAAGCAGCATCACAGTCCTATACTGATTCACACTAGATGGAATTATGCAATTTAGCAGTTGCCTATATGGGGATTATTTAAGGAAGGAAATCTTCTGGGAACAAGCAAATGTTGCAAGTTACTGGATGTTACAACTTTACAAACAGACAGAATATATGCATAGGCAACATACCAATCTATAGATTTATGCACAAAAAGTAAGTATTTGTGTTTGGTAGATTATGTCTTTGTTGTAACAATGCTTCCTGGCAACAAATCGTATACCATTGGAAAGCCTGCTTTTTTTCTCTTTTCAATGGTGCTACATTTGTAAATTACATGCATTTGTGGGATGAGCAGCAGAGCTAAGTATGTGGGTTGTGCCCATCTTCTTTTTTCTTCTTTTTTTAAAGATTTTTGATCTTTTTTCTCCTATGAAAGGTACAATTCAGACAAAATCTGGAGCTGCGGCAAAAATGCAACCTGATGTTATGCTGCAGTGGCCAATCAGATAAGCAAAGTCATTCACAGTCAGCCTAAAACGACTATCCAGATGGTGTTCATGGACTAAACTATGATAGTACATTACCTGTTGTGTTCTGGTTTGGTTTATTTCATGTACCTTATTCTCTGATCTGTCTCTGATTCACAGTCTGTGCTGCAAAATAGTGACACAAAGAAGTTTCATTTGGTTTGCGTCTGATAGTTTGAAGAGGGGGGGTATTGGACAGGTGACATACACAGTGAATGATGAAGGGCGGATATTGTAAAGCTGGTGAATCAGCAAAATAAAAAGCTATTTTCTGATTGTTTCATAGCAGTTACATTCAGCACAAATAAACTCTACTAACCAGCAGCCTCCCTCACCTCCCACACACTGCTGAACAACCCTGAAGCAATTTACTGTACTGCTTGATTTGGAATAGTCCCTTAAAGGTACATTTCCTGAGTTACAGCCCACAAGTTCTCAAGAGCAAAATATCAAAACCCAGCAGCATAGTTACTAAAATAATCAAATTTTGAGCTTGGTGATTAAGCATCTTGAACTGAAATCAACTTTGCTCTTAAAAGAGTTACTAATTACCTGCTAAAAGTTTGTTTTTGCTGACCTTTCGTGGTTTAACTTCTCACTTTGCTAAAATAGAGACTATACATTTGGAGTGGTTACATGCCTTTTTGTTCTGGCCTTTCACTGTGTTGTCCAGCTGACCTTTTCTTTTTTTTCTTCATTTCCCTCTCTGGTTCTGGTTAACTGTCGTCTATATTGTTGTTCGTCGGTGTGGTTAATGTACTGTGTCAGGACACTGCATAACACCTCAGCTCCTCACTCCAGTCTTTGCCTGATCATTCACTCTATTGGTACTCAAGCAAAGGACAGATGAATTAATTTTAATTTAGTCTTATCTTGTGTTATGTTTCCGCCTTTTTGCTCCAACCCTCATGTGCTTCAGTTCCACTACTCCGTGGTTTTTCCCTGGGTGCTCGCCAAGCTGCCACCAACCCAGATCAGACTGCCTGCCCACCTTCATCTGTCTGCCCTGCTCTGACTCATTCACTTAATTCAACCACATGTTAATTATTTTTGCCACCATGGTCTGAGTTTAAGTCAAATTCAATTTATATAACAGTTCAGAGCACTGTCACCTTGTCCCCCTCCCGCCCTCTCCGTTCCGGACAGCGTGGCCTTAGCTTGCAGGCAAATGACATTAAAGTGCTTTGGGATGTGTGCACACCTACCAGCATGGACATCTGTTTTTCAGACATCCTCCAGAAAAACCATGGGTAGAGGTTGCACATGGTAAATAGTGGTTGCAGTTACTAACACATACATATGGCCAACACCATTATTATTATTGGGTGAGAAGCTCAATAAGGCTAGGTTATTTATTTGCAAGATGCAATTGGCTGACTCATGTTATTAGGCATTGATCTAGGCTATTATCTCAATGCTAACATTTACATTCGAAACTCCATTTCAGTGATGCTGGCATAATATTAACCTGCCTATTTTCACAATGAATGCGCTGTGTGTACAAAGGGAGAGGCAGGCAGGACAAGGACAACAACAAGGTCAGGGGAAGGCAGGTTAGGTACAAAAAAGTTTGTGGAACACACAGCACGAGTTAGTTACATCACAAAATTATAATATATATTAAAATTGCTATCCCCAGTCCCCTCACTGCTCGTATGATTTGTTTTTCAGATTGCGGATGAACAGTAATCATATAATCCAAAAAAATGTGCTTAATCATATTCGAATTGTGGACCCTGCACACCCCAGAAAAACTCCATCCTTCACTACTCTATCGTGCACTGTTGTATAACAAATTCACAGAGTATCAGTTCTGGAAAAGTTCCCAAAACTGTAGTTTGGTAGGATTTCCCCTTGTAAAAGGTCAGTTTTAAGTTTCAAGAGTAGCTGCTGTAAATGTCACCACTCCAAATAGACTCAAGAGGAAATATTTTTCTAGCTGGCACGTGTTGCACCTCATGAAATGACATTTGCTTCCCCAAAGTTGGGAACATCAAGTGCTCTGCCGGCTTCCAGAGCACTTGATGTTGTGAAGTAGGTGAAAGCACAGCACGGTGGCTATATGAAATTTTAATAAGTTGTCATGCCTCTTGTAGGAGTTTTACCCTCCCGCTTACATTCTTTTGTGAATTCTACATTTAGAAATTCTTCTCCGTGAGCAACTTCCACCAAGTATCCAAGTTAACTGACTTTGTAAGAGTGATGACTCTAAACACTGGACAAAAGGGTGACATGAGGAAACAAGACTTTCTTGATGTATGAACACACAACTTAAACACTGTGTTTTTTTTAGGGATAAAATTATTCACCTCTAACACTTTTTGTGTTCTATCTGCTATGAGACAACAACAACAATAAAATAAAAAAAACAGAACAAAACGGATAATCAAGACCTCATCTGAAGACATTTAAAACATGAGGGAATCACGTGGGAACATGCCAACTTTGGTCTTCACTCGTCACCCTTGTCTCCCCTGGAGTTCAATGACCAAATGAAAAGGTTGGTGAGTACTTGGACCTAACTTACCCTTTGTCCCCTCCCACACCCATTTCTATTTTATCTCTTCAAACTCCTTCTTGGCCTCCACCTCCACCATGGACTATAAGGCTTTGAAACACGTGTCTCAGTTACAAAAGACAAAGCTGGCCAGGAATTCTGTGATCTATTTGAAACGTTTGATCTGTTGCAGCATGTGAAAGGTCCTTTCATTGAGGACACACCCTGGATTCAGCAGGGATCTTTGAGATCATCTCTGTGTTTGCTTTGATATGTCAGTTTCTCTTGATTCTGGGTAGATTGTTACTTAATTGTCAACATTTAATACGACCAACACTAAAACTCTGGAGGATATAGCTGTGCATATTTATCCACCTGCCGTTTTGACATCCAGCCGGCCAGCTTTTAAAAAATGTTTTCAGCTGCTTGGAAATGGATGTGCTGAAAATTGTCAATGGCTCTTTCAGGCATTTTTCCAAAATCACTGAAACATGCAGTTGTTAAGTTCCTTCTTCCTTTGATATTGAATAATTACAGAGCCTTCCCTAATCCATCTTTTATTGGAAATATTATTGAGAAAGTTGCTTTAGCTCAGTTAAAGGTCTTCTGGACAGATTTAAGTCTGGCTTTAGACCACGTCACAGCGCTGAGGCTGCACTGATAAAATGACAATGACAAATGAACTTCATCTGAATACTGATAAAAACATCAGTTTGTGTGCTGCTTTATCTCTGCAGCCTTTGGTACTGTTGACCATAAAATACTTCTGACAAGACTGGACTGGACCATCCTGAGTGTGTTGAGATCATATCTCGAAGGCAGAGGCTACTTTGTTGCCATTGCGATCATAAATCTAAGTGGATCAACAAGACATGGCGAGCCCCCCAGGGTTTGATTTTCAGGCTGCTATTATTCAACCTGTACATGCTCCCTCTAGGTCAGATCATACATGACAGTAGCATTGCTTATCACAGCTACGTAGACAACAGTCAGATAGTGTCGTCTCAGCTTCGTCACTCTATAAAAGCTAAGAGGATTTAAATAGCTGAATGCAGGTGAATTCACTAATTAAATACAGACAAGACAGAAATGATTAGATTTGGCAACAAGGACAAATGAATAAATGGTATTTCTCAGCTAGATTCGGAGCTATAAAGATGAAACCCTAAGTTATTGGGATTCATTGTTAGAGATCTTGGCTCAAATAGATTCAGATCGGAGATTCAACAGCCACAACAAGGCGATAATATATTAGCATTTTATCATCTCAAACGAATAGCAGGCCTCATGTCCAGACAGGATTCAGAGCAGGGTGGGATTTTATAACAATCTCGTCTTATCTTCCTAAAAAGACTGTCAGACAGCTTAATCTCATCCAGAGCGCTGCTGCTGCAGATCTAAGAGAACTGAAGAGATCACTCCTTTTCCTAGACCTCTACACTGGCCTCCAGTTACTTATAGATTTTAACTTGCTGCTGATTTAGGAATCACTCAATATTCTCCGAAATACAAAATACATTTCTAATCTCCTTAAAGAATCTAAACCCAGAACGGGGCCCTTGGAGCCAGCAGGCAGCTGGTATAACTTCAGAAGTCAGAACCAAACAGGTGGAACTGCTTTTAAGCACAGTGCTGCACACAGATGAAAAAAGAAACGTCTGATGATCTCAAATGCACCACACGTTTAGCCGCTTCCAGATCTAAATGAAAAAGTGCTGTTCCACTGTACCATTGATTGATTGGTTTCTTTGCCACACTTTAATTTCCTTTGTTGCATGTCAGGCAAACTTAAACTTCTTATTGTACTGGAACAACTCTCTGTCTCCTGGTCTATTCTATTGTATTTGGATTTGATTTTATTTGAATTGATCATATATATTTTTTCAAATCAAAATTTTGCATTCTCCTTTTTTTCCATGTTTATTGATTTGGCTGTTAAATTGCTTGTTGTTCTTGACATTCAAATGCCCTTCGTTGCCCGTGTGGAGCCTCTGTGTTTGAAATGTGCCGTATATATGAAGCTGCCTTTCCGTGTCTTGCTTATTGTCAAAGGGCTGGAAAAACAGAGTAAGGCCAGCTACCCTGTGACAGACAACAAGCTGTGAGTGCTGACTCCAGAGAGCCCACAGAGTACAGAAAATCAAGAAATTAGCTTTAAGAAAGGCGACAGTGAGAGAAGGTCAGCCAGTTTTTTTAAAAGGTTGCTTCAGATCAGGGCCAAAAAACATTGTACTAAAAGTGTACTAAGATGGCTGTAGGTTAAAAGCTACAGCTGGAGACATTCAACAAAGAACAAAACAAAAAATATATATTATTTTAGTCTGCCTCTTAACACTTTGACTTCCCTACACTACCTTGTCTGTGATTCTCAACCCAGTCATGTCTGCTGCAGATGTAGCTTCAAAGCACAAGAATAAAACACTGGTCATAAAGATCTATCACAGCTGTTGGGGGTTTTCAGCTGTGGAAGAATATGCACAAATGATTATATCACAGCAGCATGTGTGGGACAAGCGCAGATGAATAAGATATTACAGGCTAAGCTGAGCATTGTTTTTTTCACCCTTTTTACATGCCATGTTGACTATAAGAACAATATGGAATATTATCAGCATTATCTTTAATTAGCGCATGTGAGTGGAATTAATGAGGGGACACATTGCTTTGTCTGTTCAAACACATTGTACTGTGGAAGCCGGCCGGGGTCAAGTGTCCTCATGTTGTTTTCATACTATTTTATATTTACATAGCGCCTCAGCCTTTCAGCTCCTCAGGTAGAGAGCTTTAAAATTTCCCTCTTCTGTCATTGGTTACAGACTATATTGACGTCCTGCCCTCATCAGAACACAAAACATCTAACACGGCATTCTGTGAATCTGGCTGCTTAATATATCATAGATGCATAGATCAAACTATATAAAGACAGCACAACTAAATTGGGTTTTTTGATGCTTCAGAAGGTGAACTTTTCAGGATTATGTTGACATTTTAAGAACATTTTGTTTCATTATGGTTATTCAGCCACAATATAAATATGTAGTTGCGTTTACACCAATTAAAACTGCAGCTAAACCGGAAGCAGAACAGACATGGAGACATAAATTATAGCAGATAAACGTGCCATATTTTTATGTCTTGTCTACACTGCTCTGAATCTACAACATGATGTAACATCAGGGATGGCACATACACACTACAGGAGGGCTGACAGAAATATAAAACATGGTTTAAAACAATCTGTGAATCCCAGGTGTGCGGTGCAGCAGTGAACACGGGGTGCTGATCCTCACACTACAGGGAGATTAGGGAGCTCCCAGTGCCTATGCAATATTCACATGCTTAACACCAGTAAAGCGAAAGTGGTCACATGTGAGCCCACATTAAGTGCTTCTCATCACAGCTGCTCATCATCATTACACAAAGTTATTACTGTATTTAAGTGCTGACTAAATGTCTGCAACTTGTTTGATCATCCAGCCAGGCTGCAGGAGTATTAGTGGTTACTATGGTTGAGGAAATCTTTCGTCTGTGTCACAGAATGGCTGTAAGATGAGTTGAAGAGTTGGTTCACCCTAATTATAACTCACTCACCTCTCTCTGGTTGAAGCTGTCCAGCCAAAATACTTTTGGTTTTATTTGTCCGAGTCTGATGATGTACATAAGGTTTCTGCCTCCGCAATGAAATTAAATGAAATTTAGTTTGTGCTGATTGCAACATTTAAAACAATCACCATTAACATCTGATTCAGTTACTCTGTAGAATTCATAGGATTATTAGTTATTGTATATGTAATTATTGATGCCTCAATTTGTATATCACTGTCATTTACTTAATATACTGCTGGGTAGGTTGTGAAAGTAACTAAAGTTACCAAATAAGTGTAGTGCAGTAAAACATATATATTTTTAGTTACTTTTCCAGCATGGATGGATTTAATCAGATTCAGGTTGCATCTGAAATAAAATGATGACTGACATCTAGGCCAGAAAATATATAAGGAAACAAACATGAAATATAACTTCTTATATTGGAACAATGCAATACTTCATTTCAGCCAACCAAACATGGTCGCTGCTTCGCTGCCCACTGTAACTCAACCAGCTCATCTGCTTTACTACTTCTTTCTGGACTCTGCGGGTCTCGGGTGATTGGTTCATCACATTCTGTCATCTGGAGCCAATGTTGGAGTCATTTTTATTGCAATGACCCTTCCATTGCTCCATTTCACAGTGTCTGCTGTCTGTCTTAGTGTAATAGTGTAATTTCTTCCAAGTCCAATAACAAACAAGTTATTTGAGAGGAGGGACAACACAGATTGTCCCCTTTAGTTGTCTAGAATCGTATTGATTGTTATGTATTTTTTAAAAGGTGTACCTAAACAGAGTTTCTGTATGTTGTAAACTTGCACATTCATGTTTGTGTCCTCAAATTCTGTACTGTAAATTCCTATATACATACTTGAAGGTTGAACATGTCTGCTTTCAGTTAGAAACCTGCAAGGTTGTGAGGCAGCAACACACACTTTGGCATGTTTACTGCGTGTTGCAGTTCTGTACATAGACCCATAGTATTTTTTTAAGTATACTAATGGTACACTGGTAATGAATGATACAAAACACATGAATTAATTTTACTGGCATGTATAACTAGTTGTTACCCAGTGAGAACAAATGAATGCAAATTCAAATGCAATTTACCCTCAGGGGAAATGAAGAGATGCACTACAATACAGAACAAAAGCCCAGCTGAGAAACAAAACTGATCGAACCATTATCTTGTAATTTAACGTTAGCTGACTTATTGATATCTCCATTATGCATTCCATGTTTATTCATAAGGAGATGGGACGCACCAAGATCCATCAGGAGACAACGATCACACTGCAATGTTACCTCCACTCTGCAGTGATTAATCAGAGCAGCCTGTACGTCATAATGTCTGGAAAATAGAATCCCCTTTGTGATCAGGTGGTGGTATGTGAAGGAAAATGAGCATCACCGCTCGTCGGGTAATGGGTCGTGAGAGTTTCAACCCACAAATAAGCCTTTACTTGCTCACTGGTAAATTACAGAGCAGCTAACCAGCCATGAATAACTCCACCAGACTGTTTCAGCTTGGCGTATCAGTAACGGAAATGTGTTGTCACAATGGAAACGGAAATGCACTTGCGAAATTAGGTAGATATGTTACTGATGGTACTTGATGGTAGCTAGTCAAGTGGCAGCTAAGAAAACGCAGCTTAAGTGTAGGAGAAAAATCTTCAAATGACATGGACGTCAGATGCATGATAGGAGGTATCAGGTTAATGAAACTAAATAGGTTTTTTTAATTTGATGGCATCAACAAAAATAGAAAAACGACAGATCTATATGCCCACACCACCATCATCCTGTGTTTATATTTCAGACCACACATAAGCTTTCTGCTGCAGCATCGACTCTAAAGCCATGTGTGGAGCCAAGAATCACTTTGTGGTCACATTCCCGGCATGATCAGGTCTAATTTCCATGAAAATAACATGGATCTGATCACAGAGTGGCCATAGTGGTCATTATGTTAGCTGGAAATTAAATTATAGGATACATGACAAGTACCGTGTCATTTAAAGGTTTCATTTGAGCTGCGTCTATGAAAAGGCAGAACAGACAATCTGACAATTCCATGGTTGGTCATGAGTTGTTTTCAATTTAGCATTCAGGTTTAATTGTATTTGCGCATGTGGCGATGATCTAAAGTGCAGCTGGTATTTGAATTTGTAGCAGAGGGGTCAAAATGCAAAACACAGACTGTCAGCATTAGCATATTTACCGGGCTGCATATTTTCAAAAAAAAAAAAACATTTCATGAAAATGTGACAAGAGCATTCAGCAGAGTTCAGGACAATAGAAGAGTAATAGAATAAATAATAGATTACATGGAGCTGACTTTTAAACTGGGCTAACCATTCAAAGCACACAGAGTCGACACAACGCTGACAGGTTTGCATTATTCATGGTCCACAGTCACATGCTGCAGCAAAGCCTCAGAAACACAGATGAAGAGAGGCTGAGCTGAATATTGTATTTTTATTTTATTTTGTTATTCGTAACGACAAGAAGTGGAAGCGATTGAAGAGTGATTTATATGAATGAGAATGTCACTCATTTTTAATGGAGGGTGTCACTTCAGCATCGTGTCTTGGCGTCTTTCGAGGCACTTGAAGGTCTGAATTCAGATAACTGCTCCTGTGAACCAAATAACAACATTATCAAATATCAAATTTTACAATCGAGACTGACAGCATCTGTTTAGGAAACGAAAATCACCAGATAAACTGTCTGCTTGATGTAGATGTACTGTAAGATGAAGGGAAGTGAGCTTGTCATTGCTTCTCTTCTGTTCGGATCTGTACAAAACGGAAAAAGAAAATCTAGAGCCATCATGGGCAGCTGAACACAAGCTGACCTGGCCTCAGACAATTAATTAACTCTCCCACTTTGAAGGAACTGATTCAAGTAGATGGAGCTTGGCTCAGTAACTACGACCTGGAATAACAATGTATACATACAGAGGCTGAAGCAGGGGATGCCACACTGATCAGTCAAAGTAACTGGCCATCAGGCCCAGCTAAAATGACTCCTGCCCACTGTTGTGAATGTGAGGACAGGCACATGTAAGCGTAGACATCAGTCACAGTCAGGACAGCCTTATAGTGCATTCTGGCAATTTTATTTTAATTGCACCATCCAATTAACAGCATCATAATAAAATGTTCCGATAAACTTGTAAAAGTGCTAAAAATCAAAGCTAAAAAAAAAAACTATATATATATATATAGTAATTGCACCACCCAGTTAACAGCATCATGAGAAAATGTTCCGATAAACTTGTAAAAGTGCTAAAATACAAAGCTAAAAAAACAAAACAATGGGTGCCAAGACACTGAATTAAGTAATAGTCGTGATCACAAGCATGTGTTGTTTTCGGATCATTAGGCTGTCGCACTGACGTAACAGGTACAAGGTACCAGGTGAATAAATGTGTAACCTCAAGTACTAGTAGAGGAAATCTTTTCATTTTATTTGGATGGCATATTCTTAGATAAATATCGAAATACAGACACGGGTCCCAAACAAAAAGGTAGTAGCAGCTGGCTAACTTAGCTTAGCACACACAACGGACTTGAAAAGGGGAAGCAGCTCGTCTGGTTCTGTATAAAGGAAACACAATTTGCCCAGCAGCACTAAAACTCCCTAATTAGCACAATGTCACAAAAACTGAAGTGTAAAAATGAAGAATTGTCATTTAATGGAGTATTTCCTGGTTGGAACCAGTTGCCCGGCAACCAACGGAGACTACGTGGAGATATTGGTCTCCGTCCAAGAAATACATTTTTTCCCCCTTTAATCGCAGGTTTGTCATGTTTTGTCATTGATAAAGTTTTGAGTCACAACAGAAAAACCTCAACCCACGCTGCCTACTAAATCATCCCATCCTATTTCTGAGAGTCTGTCACTGTTGCAAATGCGGCTCTCCACAATCTTGTCTGATGTCTCCTACCCGGATGGATTGAACAGGTGCCTGAAAAACTTTCCCCAGCCAATTTATTCTCGCAGACATCTGCTCAGTGGTGTAGCCGTGCCAGTTTCTTCCAAGACACTTCGCACATGAACAGTGCAGCTTGAATCTAGCCTGACAGCATTCACCAAATCCAGGTCACGGAGGACACAGGAAAGTGGAGTTGCAGTGAAGTAATGGACTAGATAAACCGTGTGAGATGAATCTCTTAAACTCCTGATCTGCTCTGTATTCAAATTCAACTCACACTTCCTTAAAATTAAATTAGATCTTTGATGACACACATCACACTGCATCTGCTCGTTTCGACGCTTCGTTGAAGCTGCCTGACACAGATGAGCGCTGTGATTTTGACTCAAGCATTACATCATGTGGACATTTTCAGGACAGACTCCCATGTCATTGTAAAAAGTAAGTTTGTTACGACTAAGTTATGACCAGAATTTATTCTCGTCTGGCGTGCCAATTAGCTTAAATCCGCCTGACCATGCATACGCTGTCCTCACTTAACAGTGGAGAGTTTCTCCGTATGACCAGCGTGCAGTGTCAGCTCGGGAGACTCCTCTAACAAAGTTACAATGTGTAGACGCACAGTATGAGCTGAGTGCGGTAAGGGGGTGCAGTAGTCCCCTCGGTGTGCAGACACTCTGATAAATATTGATGATGGAAGGCAGGCCTGTTGACATAGCAAGTGGCTGTGACACAGTTACAGCTGGCAGTGAGCTGGGGAGAGCTGCACTCTTGGCACTCATCATTCTCACTGAATACGGGGAGTGCTGAGCTGTGCAACAAACCCCTCTATTAGATCACAGTAACACATAATGGAATCAATCTCTATTTGTGCCTGCAATGTAGGCATTTTCTATACATGTAATGCATTTTGAAATTGTACTGTATGTCTTGCATAAAATGTAGCCCCTTTAACTTAGTTTGAGATTAAAATGCTGGTGAATCATGTTTTGCTGCTGCAATCAAACTGAGAAACAGGAAAGACAAAAAGTTGTTCTGTAGGTTTCCAACTCTTTGTATAATCCAGTTATTTTGACTACATATCTCATAAAAAATGCATAATCAGCCTGAATTGTTATTACACTGATGTGCTGAACAAATCAGAGATGCAGGGCAACGATTTCAGAGGACTGGAACCAAGCATATCCAAACCTGGCCTGGCCTGGCAGACAATGTTAACGTGGTCCAAATCTCTCATTATTTATTTATTTTATTTATTTTCATTCATTCAGCTTTTATTCGAAGCTGCCTTTTGAAGGTGTTTTTGCCTTTTGCAAATGGACCCCAGTGAGAGCAGAAATATCACATTTGCACTCAATAAGCAATACAATAAGTATAAAAAGTAAAAGCAGCAGTGAATAATTTAAACACAAGAGTCAGAATGTAGATGTTTAAACGGCACAAAGAGGAAAACAAAAGAAAGGAAAAAACGAGAATGAAATTAGAAACATTTTGCAGTTAACTAAATGTTTTACTCCAAATGGTTCAGTTCAGCTGGAGGATAAAACACACATTCACTTCATTAACAGCACGAAATGGTCTATGGTACAATTACAGTCAATTACCAGCCACACTTAACTTCAAAATGCCATCTTATGATAATCAATTAGCCCTCATTAAAAAGACTACTTCCCAGTGAAATGCCACATTGAAGGGTTATTCCTGTTGCAGCGTCTTACTGTGCAGCTCAGTCAGGCGAAGCTTAGAATTTCAGTGTGGCAGGTTTATTTTCATAATGTTGAGTTCCACAAAGCAACTAGAGCTAAGTTACTATAGAAACCAAACCTTACAGGCTTTTATGGAGGTTTTTTTTTAAACTTTTGTTTTGAATAAGCTTCAAGTCAAGCTTATCTGTTACCGCACTAGTCCAAGCGACATATATTTGCAACTATTTTAATTTGGAAATCTTTTTATTATTATATTTTTTATAAAACTCTATCCTGTCTAGATTACAGATGACACACTTCTACAAAAACCAAACACACACTCACATTCCCATGTCTGTCATATGCACAAAACTGGGTTTCCTTCCATTTGGTATATAAAGAAAATAATAAAGTACAAGTCCGTAGTTGAAATGATAAAACAAAAAGATGTGTGGTGTATCTGCAAAGAGGCACGACTGACACTTTCCAGAATTCAAAGTCAAACATGTAATAATCAATGATGATTGTCATTAAAACATGTTTGCTGATAAGAAAAGAATAGGATCATGTGTTCCTAGAGGACAGTGGAGTCGTGCGGTTCCATGTGTGATCCAGCTCAGCATCAGCGACCCTGCAGATGCAGCCTCATCCACCCGAGGGAACAGCTTGTTTACAAAAGCACTGTCTCCGTGTGCCTTTGGTGCTGTTACGCCGAGATTCGATTTTTTTTTTTTGATTGTTCAAAGAGGTCTGTTATTGCCATCAGGGTTTATATCTCATCACAGAAAGACATCAAAGGGAGATGAAGCATTCTTGTGATTCTTTAGAGGATGCCTGCTTGGGGAAAGCAGCTCCATCTCTTGGGTAAGAGGGACTCCTGAAGTTCCCCATCCTCCACAGTATACAGGCCAGTATTTTTTCTTTGTCTGTTTGGGATTCCTTTCGTGTGATTTTCTTTTGTGCTGTAGCACGGGAATGAGCGAGAAGGCAGTTTTGTACAAAAATGTAATGAGAAAGTAGCCACAAAAAGTCTAAATTGATCCATTTTCTGATTGTGACGATGCGAACAGAAACGGTTGCTTCTGAATGCAGAGTACAGTGGAAATAAGGGAGCTACTAATGGATGGAAAACACTCTAAACAGTAGTGAAGATGAAAGGTCAGAATCATGGCACTGTTTGGAAGTCATTCTACCACTTTTGTCTAGACTGAAATGTCTATTGGAGAATTTGTCATGAAATTTCACACAAACATGTTCCTCCAGAGGATCTGTCACCTGTTCCTCTAGCTCCAACAGCAGCTTGACATTTTTAGCTACTGAAAAAAATAATGGCTCCATCATCAGTTCAGAATTTCACGTTCTCCAATACTAAAGACCTTCCCATCAGCCTCAGCTGTAGTTTGTGTTTATTGCTAATAGCGAACATCAGCATGCTGCTGTTTACACTGTTAACCAGCTGATGGTTGATAGTGAAGTGAAGTGTGTTGCTGTGCCTAATACAGCCATCCTCATTTCCACTGCACGGTAAGATTCCACTTGACTTGTTTGAAAATGTTCTTTTTTTGGATTTCCATTCCAAAGTTGTGAATACCTGGTACCTGGTATGATTTCTGTACACATTCATGTCCCACCGACTTAGCTTCTTGTGGGACTCATAGTGAGTCATAGTGGGCAATGCTCATGGACACCCCCCATTCCCAGTTTGTATTCAGTGTGTACTATATTCTCATTATTTTTTAGTTATATTTATTTATTTGTAGTTGCAATGTGATATTTGTGCATAAGATCAGCTAATATTTGCAGTAGGTTAAAAGGTGTATCTATGTAAAGCTCTCACGGGCACTATGAGGCAGCTTAAGGGTCCTATTAGTAGTAGTAGTGCAAGAAAGCGCCAATTAATTAATGGACCCCCCGCCAGCCTGCATGTCGCGATGTTGTCCTGCTCATGTGCTTGTGTTTCTGTGTTGACAGGTGAGCAACAAGTATACCATGTGTTGAATGGGAAGTTGTGACATTAGCATACAGAGTGTGACATAATGAGATTGTACTGCAAATGTGTGTTTATGTTCCATGGGAATGAAAGTCTGATGAAAACCCCAGCCAGCCTGCATGTCGAGATGTTGTCGTGCTGATGTGCTTGTGTTTCTGTGTTGACAGACAGAAGAATCTAAAACTCATGCTCGCCTGAGAGTGATCCTTCGTGCTCGAGTGTGCAACATTCTTCCCAAGTTTTTCTGCTTTCTTGTCTCTCACTTTCTCATGGATCATGGCTATGTCCACTACAAATGCTATTATTATTACAATATTACTACTTTTAGTATTTCTGTTAAAGTTTATAGTTATAATTAACAGATGACCGCCTACCACTGGGCTTGGTTTTGGCTGGTTCTGCCTGTTAAAAAAAAAAAAGTTTGTCCTCACCACCGTTGCCAAGTGCTTGTTCATTGTGGGAATTATTGATCTCGGTAAATAATATTCTAAAGAGTACGGTCTATATGGAAAGTGTCATCAGATATGATGTATGTTGTGATTTGGCGCTAAATAAATGAAATTAAAATTGAAGTGAATCTCCCAAGCAAGCTGAGCGGATGCTAAAAGGTGAAGTCAAACCACTGATCGGCCAGAGAGAAATGCCACCGGTGCAACACAGAGCAAGCATTCATTTCTCATTTTTTCCAGATTTTAGTCATTTATTTTGCTGCTTTCGTTTTTTTTTAAGTTTTCTGTGACAAACTGCCACAACACAGAGAATCAGCAATGGCATTCCTTCGATATCCTCCATTGTTCCTGATTGTGTCACGTTGAAATTGATGCTAGAGTAGTTTCACAGCATCAGCTAATAATCCCGCCTATACTTTTATACTGAGGTGGCACTGTCTGCCATGTGAAATTAAATTGCGAAAACTACCTGATACCAGTTGAGTTAGTTGAGCCACAAATTGCTTATGTGGACAGGCACCATGTTTGAATTGCAGTCCCAATCCAAAGAAAAGCTTTAAGTCCTCTGATCTAATAGGCAGATTGCAATGAAATTTACTGAACACATTCATTGTCAGTGTCTAATTAACACTGCCGCCTCTGGGGACTGTTAGGAAGGCTTTAGGCTGCTTATCACTAGAAATTAGTATCTGGGTTTCTTAAGACTGAGGCTGATTCCTATCGAGTGTTGTGGAGGTGTTTTTTTCTTTCTTACTTTGCAGCTCATGAGTATTTTATTCTATTGTATTTTCATTGTATTCAAATATACCGGACTGCTATGACATTTCCCTTTGGGGAAGAATAAGGTCATCTATCTATCTATCTATCTATCTATCTATCTATCTATCTATCTATCTATCTATCTATCTATCTATCTATCTATCTATCTATCTATCTATCTATCTATCTATCTATCTATCTATCTATCTATCTATCTATCTATCTATCTATCTATCTATCTATCTGAAGGATCAAACCTTTTTCAGGCCGTGTCCATGTTAGCTCTACCTCTCTTGTAATCGTTCTGCATTTTCTATGTGTACATCAGAATGGGGTAAACACCTTAGGAAAGCATTATGCAAACACACCACAGACGTGGACGATCAATAGACAAGCGTGAAAGAGAACAGAGGGCTTAAGAGAGAGAGGGGAGCAATCAAAATCTGATTTGGACACAGACGTGGAGTCAGCGTGACACCAGACTGAATAACATGAATTATAACACAAATTTTAATCTTGGTTATTTTCACCAACATGCTTCTTCTATTCTGCTGCTGTTCATCCGATGGGTGGCCATAAATTAAATCCTTTATCTTTTGTGACAACTCATTTGAACATGACCTCATTCTTGACTCGATGAATGTTGTCTTTGTCTTGCTAACGCCTGTGGTAATCAAGCACTGAAAATAGAAGTGCATTCGCTCTAACGAGGACAGCCTCCATTTGTGTGTGTTGTATAAGGGTTACTTGAATCAGACGCTTCTTGTGGTGCCCATCTCTTTTATAAAGCAACACAGAGACAGAGACAGGAAGTCAATGATGATGCTGATAGTGAATAATCACATTTGGGCTTAAACTATTTGTCTACTGTTGTTGCTGTTGGCAATATCACAGTTCTAGACATTTAGAGTCTACACGATTCCTTGTGGGGATGAGCGTTTGCTTTCTCCAGCATTAACAAATAGTAGGAGGTGAGGTATCAGATTAGTGATGCCCTCAGGCAGCCAAAACACACATTAATCCTGTAATGACCCGCTATGCTGAAGTGAACACCATTATTTTTCAGATGACACGAAGCAAAAAGTTGGCAAAAGTGTCTGCTTATTCAATCAAACTGGTGGAAATCTGAAATCTTACCCTACAATATAACAACTTGGGATGCAGAGATCTGCAGATTTTACTTGAAATTCACATCAAATCACACTTGGGAACAACCTTTACATTCTCAACCGGCTGGCAACCAAGACGTACTAGCGAAATTCAAATAAATAGCGCTTTCACTGGTTGGCCACTGAAAAAATGGCAAGTCAACAATTAGTATGACCACATTTCTATTAAGAACACAATGGTTTAATAGATGTAGATGGATCGGTCAAACAGACACAGTACCTTGACCTAACCACTATTTAAATGAAGTAATGGATTAATCTAGATGGAGTTTATTTAAATGCATTCATGAAACGGTGCTGTCCTGATGTTTGCTTGTAAAGACAGTTTCAAGGTGTTGAACTTTAATCATTCATGTAGAATACAGCGGGTGCTGATGCTTACTACCAAATGTCCATCTTAAGATGTCTTATGTTCACGCCGTTCACAGTATTCTCATATTACCTTTTGCCCTTGCTTCAATACCACTTTGTTGGATAGCATTGAAATGCTGAAGGTCACTCAAAGACATTTTGCAGGTATTCTTTGATAGAAACTGAGGGACTCTGAGGGGAAACTCTGGAGGTTAAACTTGCTGTTAACAGCGTAAGACTCTGACCTTAAAGGGGTGCAAAAGGTCCCATTCAGCTGGCAGCTCAAATATCAAACTGCAGAGAGCTATTTGCACAAAGATTTTGCAAAACCACAGCTTTTCAAAATAGTCACCGGTAAAGAAGTCTGTGAAGGTTGTGAGCTGTCCAGGTCATCTTTATGTTTCGGAAAGTTAGCCTTTTGAAAGAGAGGTGAAATGTAAAATTGGAGCTTTAACAAAGTCCAATTGCTCCAGATTCTTGGATAGATTTCACAAGCAGTAAATAACCCTATGTTAGACGAGTGGTCGTTGAAGGGAAGAAGAAGCCACATTTTATGTCGTTGTCCAACCGGTGTTAATGTACTGAAGCAATACATACATCCTCAGTGGGTGAAAAAATAGCTGCAACATCTGTTTGTCTTCTGACACCGGTGCTGTCAGTTGACACACATTAATGTAGTTGGTGTCAAGGAAGAACAATGGGGTATTACAGCCTAGAAACAACAATAACAAATTGCAGGAATTCATTTGCTTGGCAGTGTTTAACTTTTGATTAGTATCCAGCAGTTATTCTCAGAACATCTGAAGCTTGCACACAATGCATCCTGATAGGCATGTAGGCACTGCCAACACTACTCTGCAAGTACTCAGCTTTCTCAGTCAATATAGGACACGGAGGAATGTAGTGCTTCTTTTGACTGCATTTACTATCAACACTGGATATCAACATGATCATAAGTTTGCAAAAGGCACAAAAACATAAATTGTATTGGGAAAGCAGACAACATAGCCATGGTAAAACAATAAGCAATGCTGCAAAACCCAAAACTGACAGAGTGAGTGAGCCAATGTGACCTTCCAGGGTGAGGCTGTACCACATGCTTTGTATTTGAAAGACGTTGATTAATCATCTGTTCATAGTTGTCTTTTGAAAGACCACTTTAGTGGCTGCCAAATGCAAGAAAAACATGAAAAACACTATCTTGAGCCAGTGTGCAGTTTGTCCATTCAGGGCTTCAGGGCTTCTCTTTAGCAGAGGCCTCTCAGTGTCTATAGAACAGAAACATAATGATCATCTCATTTTCACACCAACGCTAATGAAAACATAGTTATGAATATTGCATTCCTTTCCTGCCACATACACTGTTACCCATAACGTTGGAATAATTCTGTTTTCAGACACATTCCTCTTTTTATTCCTATTTACTACACATCGGGATAGTTGTGGTTTAATTTTCACTCTGATATGTTTGGAAGAGACTGATCAATAAAGTTTATAGAAGATGCATTTTATCTATGAAGTATAAATCACATTGTCACAATTATTTCAGCAGGAGAGGCAAAAATATTTTACTCCAACTTTTATTGGCAACAGTGTATAAAGAGAGCCCGCACTGGATCTTTAAATATCTAGCCTACAGGTTGCACATGTATATTTATATTCAAGTTATTATGGATTAGACCGTGTGGTCCAATTATACCACCTGAAATATTTTAGGACGAGGCCTAAATTCCGAAGTGGCAGTTTTATTGATGCATCTGAGTTTTCCTTAAGGACAAAAACAATTTGTCTGGAAAAGACTGTGAAAAAGACCAAGGCTAGTGTGGTTTGAAGCACAGCACTTACTGAGATGTTCTTCAGGGGATAATTATCGTGGTGACGCAAGAGAGGAATGTAATTATAACTACAAACCCTAGTTTTTTTTATTATTTCTTTATTTTTATGTCTCAGCAAAAAGACAGCGTCAGGTTATGATGGGGTGGTGTGATTTGCCGGTGTCAGCTGGCTGTGGTGTACAATCCCCAGTTGGGAGCTTAGCCGCTCTCAATTAAATCCACAACCGAGCACTTTGATGGTGGAGGGCTACACTGTGAATTAGCCTCTGTGTGAAGCTTTTGTGTCTCTGCCACAGGCAGAGTGCACTCACACTGGCCTCTCTCCTGTCCTTAAGCAGAGGCAGAAAAAAAATTCGAAGGAAAAGGCTGAAGTGTCACTGTATTTTATTATACATCTCTATAACAGAAGACCGGGCAATGTGTAAATAATAATATAGTGTTCCTTCATAAAGTCGTAATGCTTTCTGAAAAAAGTTCTGGTCAGCAAGTGTGTTTCAGATGCACACTGGTGAATTTTCTTAATTACCATTTTGGGGTCCCAGTGCACTCAACCAGCCGGTTTTATTTTTACAGCTCAGCTAAAATAAATGGTGATTGCTGAGAACTTTTAAACTATTTATGAAACAGTTGTAAACATCGGGTTTTATTGTCAGTCGGTCAGAAACAAAGAGAATAGAGAATGAATCAATGATCATCAACAACAGAAATTCATTAGAGAAACTAAAGACGGCTGTCGAAATGGACCAGAATGCAATGCAGGCCACCTGCTTTGATGAGTGTAGAAACCGTCTGACTGCACTCCAGGGACAATAGCCTACATCTCTTCACTGCCATGTTTTAAGGAGGATAATCCAGGGCTCCTTTAACAACTCGGTTGCTGTGTTCACAAAACATCCTCACACTAAAAATACCCTCTAACTGGCCAAGTCAGGAGAAACCGCTAAAAGTATTACATGTCAGTCCTAACTTTAAGTCCCAGTGGACTAGGTCATTCACAAAGCATCTCAACACTAAACCTGCTCCTATTTGAGAAGTTGTAGGTTAGTCAGTGGCTGGTACGGTAATTAAAATCTTTATAGAGCCTTTTAAAAAGACACGGACTTAATCACTGTTCACAGTGAAGGGATAATTAGTTCAATGTTATATTAGTTTAATTAGTTAAATGATTTATTACTTGTCACGATATCTTTGCCAACTCAAATCAAGCTTATTTTATGGTCTTTACTGGATGGCACATCTACCTACTTATACATCTGTTTATCAATCCCTTTATCTACTAGCCAGCTATCTGATTCAATGATGATTCAATGACTGCCACGTCTGTAGCATGGGGGTTAAGGTTAGAGCTCGTTTTTTCAGATAAATGTCATTTTAAAAGAAAACGCCACGGACAGAAACTGATTTTTATCGTGCTTACCACCTCATGCATGTTCAAACAATACCAGGAGATATTTTGTACTATGTGTACATACAATGTACTGTATGTGGAGCAGCTTCGGTGTAATTTGAATTTGACCAAACCCAGACAGTCAGACGGGTTACACAACGGTTTAAAATGATTTTACACCTGTTTTTATTCAAATGTCTGACAGGGTTAATATTTTAATTAATATGTATGCAATTCCATGTCATTTTCATTTGATATTAATTATTAAGTCATTAAAAAAAACAAAAGGACCAAAGATAAAATGATACAGGGCTTAGGAAAAAAGCCAAATAATGCCTTGTTTCATCACATCGTGCATGGCTCTGTGAACGTCGTGTTCACTACGAGCATTCAGAACATTTAACCACCAGATTTTGTGAACTTGCACAGATCTTTTGTCTTGGTTTGTGTGCTTCTACCATGGATAAATGGGCTACTTAGTACAATTGTTCCCTTTTGTCTGCTTTTAAGATCCAGCAGTCACAGCACAGTTGGATTACACGGCAGCCAATGCCAGGTGGATTCAAACAGCAAGGGGCAGAAAGAAAAGCTGGCTACTGTAGAGGGATGGAAGAGACGTCTGTTACTTTCATTCTGACGACGAATCCTTCCACAGCTACTTTTGTACTGCTTCTCCCCTATATTAATGAACATTGTATTTCCCATGTTAACCGGTCACAGTGAATAGCTCATAGCTTAGTAGTTCTAACAGCTTTTTTAACAGCAGCCTGATACTTATTATATTTTAACAGAGGTCCTGAATCACTGTGTTTTTCTTCTTTTCAACTCTTCCAAACAAAGTAGGACCACACACAGACATACACACTTAGCAGTTGCACAGGGCTAAAACCGCAGCTATGACTTGTTCAGCTTTGTGATTTTTCAGCCAAGGTCTTTCCGTTCCCTCCCTCCCTGTAATGTAAGATGGTGGGAGCCGAAGTATGACAAAGAGTATATGTCTCTGTGTTTGACAGGGTGACCCAGTGGGCGAGGAAAAGCTTCTACAACTGTGGGAACGCATCTGGCTGACTTGGTATTATGACAAATCTCCCTCAAAATGAGAGTATGCTTGCAATATATTACAATGCTGGATAGCAGCCTCGTGGCCCAGAATGAATCCAGCAGCTGCGTCCACCCACCTCTTCCATTATCTACTTGAGAAAATGATTTTTTTTTTTTTGAAGTGAATAGATCATACAGTATGAATATGACTTTCAAGCAATCAGTGGATGGGACTATAAAAAAAAGCACATTCAGTTTTTAATAGAGGGACTGATCTGTAGCATAATTAGAGACTTTTTTTTCTGCTTTTCTTCACACTTTTTTTTTTGTTAGTGGAATGAATCATGACCCTGGACTATTGATGTAGGTCTACCTGTTGAAAATAAATGAAAATAATGTGTGCTGAACACCGTCCTCTAGCAAACAAACAACTTGCTGTTACCTAGGAACATCGAATCAAATACCTGAAAGTGACTTTAAACCAATTCTGGTAAAAACTGACAACATTTTTTTTATCTGCGACTATCTGACTGTAAGCGAATAACAAACCTTGTAAAAGAGGATCTTTATTGGACAAAATACTCCACGGATTCTATTCAAGTCCAAGTCTGTCTGCAAAGCAATGCAGCTTTAAAGCTAATCTCCCAATCTAAACTCTAACATTGACGTGTCTATTTTTGTAACAAGCCTCTCGTCCCTCATGATCACATTACTACAAACACTTGATTATTTGGCCTGCAGCAATTCTCAATGACGGATCGATTAGCCACTGGTCATATTTCCCTTCCCAAAGCACAGGTACCCGAGAACTTCTAGTAGGGGGAAAAGAAACAATGCAGATGTGGATTTACCAAAATCTGCATGTGTGGTTAAAAAAAATAAAAATAATGAAACACCTTCTCACACATTGTACCAGTCTCCCCCCTGAGAGATTACCAGGATGAAATCCCCTCGTTGCTGACCTACAGCTGAATATCTGTAGGAAATCAGCTGATTGTTGTAAAAAAATATAATAAAGTGAACACTGCTGATGTGTTGACAGTGGGTTCTGTTGTACAATTTGTGGATCACTATAAATACGTCTTCAGTGACAGGCCTCAGCGTGACGGTGACATGGGATGATCACATGGATCATTAGGAACAAGTCAATTGTCAAGGATTCAGTCTTTTCTGATCTGATGCTTCTGCCAGCAGGACATCATTTGTCCATGCCAAAACTCTTACAAACATTTCAAATAAATCTGTTTTATGATCTGACAATGCGAAACAGACAGAGAGAAACTAATAACCCACTTGGTAGAAATGAATATACCAAAGGCTAGCCTTCCCCCGTCCTTCCTGAAAGGCTTTGGACTGAAGGTTGAAATGACATTTGAAAAATGCCTACAAATATTATTGACTCTTCATTTCCTGTACATTCATCTCTGACCCTGGCTTAGACTTTGAAACCGATGCTTAAAAACCTCACACTGGTGCATAAAATTCACCTGAATGCAGGCAATGAAGTATCTGACACTCAAAGTCTCACTGGGAGGACCCGTACACCTCCAGCTTGATTTGTTTCTGCCGGACATGAAGCTGCTGGCAAGGTGTCCCTCATTTTTTTCACACTGAGGGTGGCAACCCTAGATTATGAGGAACACTGAGTACATGTGGACAGCCTGGATCGTCATACTGAATGAAGCTGCAGGCAGGGACTGCCTCTCACAGGAGGAACTCATTCTGCTCAGGACTGGTTGATAAAATTCTTACTTTTAAATGTATTAACTTCAAGTTTGAGCGTAAAGGATGTCTAAGCAAGTGAAGACCTTAGTCATGTGTAAATGTGTTGTTAGGAACCATCTGTTCACTATACAATTAAAAGCAACCATCTGAAACACAACAAGCTGTAACATTATTATAAGTTTTCACAAGGTGCCAAGCAATGTATGAAATTAAACAGATGATGCTCTGTAGGTGTTTCCTTGTATATCCATACATTGAGAATGTATGTCTTTGAGAGTCATTCATGCAGTTTTAAATGAGTGTGTGTGTTTACAGAACCTAAAAAGACTTATAAAAAGTTTATATGGGCAGCTGTACATTGTTATTTGTCTCTGTCTGCTGTTGAGCCCGGTTACATTGTCCACTTGTCCAGCACTGGTTCCGGAACGACACCAGCTCTGCTCCCCATCAGAATTGCTCCGTGCCCCAGGCCTGAAAGCCTCCTCTTCCCGGTGGTACAAATACTAACACAGTGTCCCAGTCGTTCCCAGTCGAGGCAGCTCGGCTAACACACTGAGCTAACATTGGCTAACAGCTGGCAACAGTTGGCAGCAGTTTGCTGTCCATCAGAACACTTTAATCACAGATCGTTGTTGTGGAGCAAGGAGGTCAAAACTAGAAAACATTTCTATAAAATATGATCCAGTTTCACCAAAATCAGTGGAATAGTTCACTCTCTGATTACACGTCAGTGTAGCATCAAAATCATTTCAAATCTGTTCAAAGCTTCACAATGTTGCTTTAACATACAGAATTCCAAGCTCAGCTCCAGTCTGAAAGTCAAGCAAACATCTTCCTTTACACAGATCTATTGGTAGTTATTGCTAGTTTTGTCAGTTTGTCAGTTCATCTCTACGTTTGAACTAGTTTTGAATTTATGATGTGTAAACCTCCATTTAAAAACGTGTGTTCTAACTAAGTTTGAAATAACAAACAGACTAGTCAGTGCAACAAAAAAGATGACAAACTCTTCTTCTGTGTTGTTACTTTTGTCTCTGATTCCATTATGTGGGTACTTATGCTATGTTGCAATGTTATGTTTTGTATTCAGCGCTGGCAGATTAGGACAGCAGCGCGGTAATTTCCATCATTTTATGGAGGAGGAAATTGAACCCTGTGCTTTGTCTGGACTTTTTTTTTCATTTTCTAAGCATCAAGGGGTTTTTTTTCTTCCATCTCCGGCTAAAATTAGAAACTTACAGGATGTATTTATTCTACTGTGATAGGATTTATTCAGCCTTTTAGTCTGCAAAATAACTGATCATATCTCGCAGCCCGTTAAAACCTTTCGCTGGTGCTTATGAGATATGGATGTGGTGCATGTATCTGAGACTGCTACAATTCGAGGCCAAAGAAGCGGAAAATATTTTTTAAACAACAGATATTGTTTCGTTTTTTTTCCCTCCTTCATATTTGCCAGATTCGTCACGCATAACTCCTTTGTCACAATTTTGCATGTATTAAGTACTTATAAACCGGAAAGAGTATAAACACAAATTGTCAATCAATGCAGATAAAAAAAATAAAACATTAAAAACTTGCAGCATGATGAGTGGTTGTGAAGAAATTTTCCTGAAGACAGCCATTGATGAGTGACAGTGCGATGGAAGGTACTTGTGAACAGAGGATGGAAAACATCATTATAGCAAGAATATCTGTGCCATCGGAATAAGAGCCAGGTGTACTCTGGGTCCAGTTTATTATCCGTTTCGTGAATGCACTGCAGTCATTATGTGTATTAGACTGTAAATGTGCTGTGTGCATTTTTACTGGATGAAAGACAATGAGACAATAACTCTAACTTCGTGCTTAGTGAACAGAGAGAAGCACAGATGCAGCACATTTGTAGATTACTGAATATCTGAAATGATTTCCCACAGTGCAATGTTATGAAAAGCCCAAACCCAGTTACTGCAGTAAAGAACCTGCCAAATGTGATACTTGTGGCGGTGAAGTGCTGCTTTAGTTGCTGCTGCCATGCTATCTTGATTTAGTATTTATTATCCAAAATGATAATATTTTTTTTTCTTAGATTATCGCATTTTTGCTTTTTATTGCTGCCCTGGTATCGAATGCAGTTGTTTCCAGAGTGGAGATCAGGACCTCCCTCAAGGAGCTGCGGAGACGTGACATGATTCAAAGGACTGAAGAACAAAGATATCACACTGCAGCAGAAAAGTGATCCAATCTTTGCTTTTTCTTTTGAAATAATGGCAGTAGCACTCGGCGCTTCTAATAGTATTCAGATGAAACAATCAGGATTTAACACGCGCAGCCTTTCACGACGTGTTGACATTCATTTATTTGGATTTAACATTCAGAACCGCTGATCCGAAGCACGCTCAGCTGATGGAGGACTGTTTTTGTTTGTTTGTTTTTTTATTTTTTTTTACTTCCTTTAATTATTATTCTTGTCATGTTCCATACTGACTTGTATCTTTTGTCTCTGTGTGATTGTTTGATTAGTCACTCTTCTCTTTAAAGTTGCCTTTGTGACTGCAGAGCTAGTCTTGACTTAATTTGTTTTTCAAACACTACCAGAGGCCATTTGCTGCCATCCGTGCTTTGATAATTCACATTTTCTTCACAAGGGAACAAAGTCAAGGAGTTTTGTAGGGTTCCAACAGAGGAAGGGGAAACCATGTGATCGCAGCGACAAGACAGCAACTTTTGTACAAGTTCAGATGCGATTATTATAATGAGTTAAACTAGGTTTTGTGTAGGAAGGAGAGTGTTCTAACCACTGGACAGTGGATTCTAGTCAGTAATTATAACTATTTCCACAGTTCCCATTTGGGCCTCTTTCTTTCTTGGAAAGAAGTTAAAGGAGCAAAAAAAGTCAAAAGAAAGCACAAGAGAGCTTAATTGACTTTTCAGTGGAAAGAAAAGCTATGAGAGAGCAATAAAAGCTGGGAAGGAAGTGAAGGGCAATGAAGCAAGAAACATTAGCTTTGAAAACGAGCTCCATAATCCATGAAATTAAAATGAAGTGGCTGACCATGCCAGTCGGCCATTTCCATCTTCTATTGTAGCACTGCTCGTGTTCAGCTCCTTGCAGCGACATGCTCCTCTGATCTGTTCATGATTCTCCAGAGCTCAATACAGGAGGAATTTAGGAACGTTTATTTCAACCAGTACAGCTGTAGGCTATTTGAATATGAGAACTATGTTTATATTACGTGGACACGAGGGCCCACATGCAGAAAAAAAGATTTGAATCACTCAAAGTAAGCCAAATTCCCCCTCTGACGCTGCAATTGCAGGGCTTTTGTCCACTTGGCAGCTGTGAAATGGTGTCGCTAAGGCTATCTGGGGGAGCAGAGTATAGGCTTCCCTTTTTTGGGGGCTCACAGATCACCTGAATCTGTGACACCTTTCTGATTGCAGCTTTGTCAGGATCCTCTATCTGGCACAAAAACCACTGAGTGAATCGTCCTCTGATGCAGACACTGTGGAGAATTTAATTCGGGAAACACAGACACTGCAGAGAGTTTCGCTCTTACAGATGATGGATGAGCGTGAGTTTTCAGATGCAAAGAACTCTCACATTTAGGCCTGAGCACTTCTGTTGATGGTGTCCTTGAGGGAAGCGTTCTCCTTCACGATCAGTTCCCAACTAACCAGGAAACAGGTGAAAGTAAGTTACAATTACACTTCCCGGTTGTGATGGAATTCCCTTCTTGAATTCAAGGGCGGACTTTACCATTAGGCAACACATCACTAATCTGTGCATGGCTCTGGCAGTATGTATCCTATCATTAGCCAGTGTGTTCCTTAAACGTGGTTAAAATGCCAAGCTAAATGATCTAAAGTGTGTGTGCAGCAGGAGAGGGGAGTTGGTGGGTGGGGGAATCTGACAACGCACGGGAGACACTTTAAAGCAGAGGGATTAACCCTGCTCGACAGCTTGTGTTACCTCGAGTACATTACCCCGCAGTGTGGCCGTCCCTGGCCCCCGCCAATGTGGCGCATCGATATATAAAACACTGGATATCCGACATATCATAATGACTCACCATTTATATCCATGACGGGGAGACCATAATGATGACAACAGCTGCCTTTCTTCACGTTAGCAAATATGATCATATTTCTGCAAAGGAACTGCAGGAGTTTCTTAGCTATTTATTTATATTTCTACACATTGTACAGTATAGTTTGAAGTGTGAATGTGTCTTGAATGTCGAAAGTTATAGTGTGTTCTTTAGAAGAAAAAAAAGTTCAGACATAATAATCAAATAATGAAACGAAGAGATGAAACGAGTATCTTAGTTTTTATAATTATAGAAGAAAAACGACCGAAATTCATGTCTGTAGGTTTCAAGTTTCAATGCTATATGCTATAAAATATGACATTACAGTACAGGTAGCAAAGCATCAAAGTCAGCAGACTTATACATTGATACACCATCTAAGTAAGCCTGTCACATTCAAATCTAGGAGTGTAATTAATTGAACATAGATGTGTTTTATTGCAAATGGGTTCATTGTAAAAAAGACTAATGTGTTTTTCCCTCTTTCAAATGTTGCGTAATGTCACTAGCATTAATTGCCAACATTTTCAAAGGTCACGTCCTTTTTTTTTGTTCAATTATTAATGTTAGTTACTTGACTCGACTACATGGCCGGAGTCAGCTGGAATTTGCTCTTACTACAGCCTGGTAACGAGGCTCAGCTCTCAGTGTCAGCAGGTCGACAGACTGACAACGTATTGCACAATAAATACAAATGCACGGCATTTCCAGGAAGCAGGGAGAGCTGTATTTTTTAGAACAAGATGCATAAATGCAGAGGAACATCCGGCAGTTTCTCTGCTCCACCGACTCACTTGTTAGATGTACTGCCCAAACTTTCACTGATCCTAATTAAAAGGCCAAAGATAATGCAGGCAAAAGAAACCCACGTTCAAAAAAGAAAGAGAAAGAAACGGAGGAGCAACACGTTTTCACATTCTTTATTTTTAAGCTGTTTTAAACTAAATAAATAAATAAACATAACATTAACAACTGTTTAAATGTGAAAAGATGAAGAGGGGGATTTCACCCATCTGAGTAATTCCACTCAGCTCTACATTGCTGTTTTTCCTTTCTCTGACAGTTTAGCCTCTTGTAGCTCATTATATTGCTCAAATTGACTGTTTGGTTCAGTCTCACCAATTATTGGCAACATTTTTAGCCTCGGCAGGCAGCTGTGTTTTCAGCCAAAAACCTCCAAAAACCCATTATATGCTACCTGGCCAGCACCAAACAGCACCCCATGTTAACAACGACTGAACACAGAGGAGACTTTAGCTGCCAAAGAGACACACAGACAATTCCCCTCAGGAGTTGGTGGAGATTTACATTCTGCAGGTGGACACAAATAATAATAATAATAAAATCAACTTTATTGAGCCCTTAATGGGGAAATTATTTGACGTATATAAGCTCAAAATACAACCACACACACAAACATACATACTTATGTGACTTTGAGTATAGACATACCAGGAGGTGACTGGCACCTCTCCAGCCAGCAGTCCATTCTCTATACTGTGGTCCCTGCTGCACATGCATAAGCCATGAACACTTTAGCCATATTAACTTCATGAGGTGGTAATATGACAACTGTACAGCCTATTTAAATGCTCTACACTGGCACTAATAGATAACAAATACAGGTTTAATTAAAAGTGCTAATTTTACAATTTGACAAATGTAATAATTTAATTCTCTTACAAGTAAAAGTATATTTAGGGTAAGATGTTTGGGTCCTTTAGGAAAAAAGAGTTGAGTTTAGTTAGTTGTGTTCATTTTCTAAGTAGACTTCCAGAAGAATGTCTCTGAAACATAAAAAAAGCTCATTTTTCTATGTTCAGCTGATCTGCTGAATAATACAATAGACTGGACTTAATGTATGCAACTTGTGCAACTGTGGTGCTGAAAAGACCTTGGTTTTCCAAAGCAGGAGGCCTCCCCAGAGGCCCACCATTTCAGGTGAGGCTCAGTGAATGGAAGTGGAAAGGAAAATATTGCTTTAGTCACAATTGAACACCAGGAGACCAGATTGAAATACCTTAATGTATGTATTGGTTACAATACATACATACAGATTACTGTAAGAAATAGGTCAGAGATACTGTAGTTTTGAATAATTTTACCGCATTTCCCATTTCCACTTCATGTAGGTGTCATCTGAAGTGATGTCAAACAGTAATATTAGGCTATATTGGCTCAATTGTTGAACCCAGAATCTACAGATTTTCATGATGTCTTTTCTTCTGCGTTTGCTACTATTATATTCAAATGTTAAACTGATATTTAGCTCACCTTACGTTATCTCCTCTAGGTGGTGTTTGCAATGATTTGTTTTTCTTCCGTTGTGGGTGCTATGTAGTATAACGATGTGGTTGTATACCAGGAAATGTCACAAATTTGACACACTCTCAGACCAAAACAAAATTCAACATTTACTTGGGGAATAAACTGACATTGGCAGGGAAGCAGCAATATGTGTCAGAGCCTGAGGGAAAACCAGTAGAACAACACATAAAACTGTGCCGAGCTTCTTCAAAATCTACCCCCTCTCCTTTTTTTTTTCTCTCCCCTGTTTGTATGTCTTTCCATGGCTCTCACTATGTAATACCCATTGTGAAACTATACTTTCATCTCATCATTATTTCTATACTGCAAGATTTTTTGGTCGCTTTATTTCAAGATTGTGAAATTAAACTGACCATACAGTACGTAAACATATTTGATCAAAACTGAAATATTTACATTTTTGCAAAAGCCACCAACCGTCCATGTGAGAGCAAAGACATGTCCATTACTGTGACAATGGATGCTGCACCTATTACCAAGCTCATCGTCCCATAGCAAGAAGATGGAAACAAGTTCCCTCAACCAGATGGTCATGAGGCTCAGTCCACAGTCTCACAGCAAGAAAGGAAAAAGAAAAGTGCAGCAGCCTCTGGGCATCCACAAAAGCACAAAGTAAACTTTAAATGCTGTTTAACGCTGAACAGACAATACAGAGATTATCTGGGCACTGTGAGCAATCAGAACCTGAGAAAGACATTAATCAAGTGGGACTGAGGGACCACACAAGTGACCACAAATTGGCTACTGAGACTGGTTGTCACAGAAAAACCTGGCAACTCAGAGAAAACAGACTCAGAATCTGTTCCACCAACAACGAAATGCAGAGACAGAGCAACACATACCAAGAATGTGTCACTCTCTCAGACCAAAAGAAAATCAGTACTTAGGGGTGAAAACTGACCATGCTTGTATGGCAGCGAATCAGCAGAAAGCAGCACACAGAGCTGTTATGAGCTACTTCCATATCTGCTTCTTTTTTTTTTATATTTAATATCTACATATGATACGCATTTTTATACCATTTGAATGATCTGTTGCACCCATTTATAATTATTTTAATAGCAGTAGTGCACTTGTATGATGTGTTATAAGCTACAAACTGTGTTACTTAAAGGTTTTTACCGAGTGGCAACCTCTGCAGGTTGTGAAATGAATCCAAAAACTGCAGTTCCTCAAACGTCCACTTGAGACTGGCTACAGAACGAGTCAGTCTCTGTAAGTCCCCATGTTAAAATGTCCAACTTCACAGCAGAAAAAAACATGTTTACAGCCTGGTACAAAAAATACTTTTGGTTTTATAGCTAATTTTCCCATTTGACAATTGTACAGAGGGTGATTTTCATTTTATATTTATTTATTTATTATCATATTTATATTATCTATGAGAGAGTAGACCATTTTGGTCCACTTAAATGTTGACGTCAACACCACATTCCCCACAGATTTAAGGGAAAACAACTACTGTAGTTTACAGCTTGAAATTAAAACAATAAAAGCTCTTTCTCTCTCTCTCTCTCTCTCTCTCTCTCTCTCTCTCTCTCTCTCTCTCTCTCTCTCTCTCTCTCTGTCCTTTTGCATAACTCTTGTAGACTGTGGAACAAATTATCCCTGTGCTAATTCAAAAACGAGAGTCAAATGCTTCAAGTCACTCATCCATGGCAAACTCAATTATAAAATGTTTTATTTATTTATTTATTTCACTTGTTCGCGAGGTGTTTTGAAAAAAAAAAAGGGCTGGAGTCCACCAAGACAGCAATGAAAACCAAGGTCAGGCGGTCATCACAGGGGAACCAGAACTGTAAGAACTCACAATGGCTGCAGATGAATAGCCACGCTGCATGATATTCAGTTCAATTAGAAAGTTACTTCGTGCCTTACAGAATGCAGCTGTGAGTGTTCTAAACCAGTACAAAGAAAGAGCTAAATAAAATTCATGGGGAGAAAAAACAAAAACAAAAAAAATGAAAGTAGGTTGTCATCACACAGACGCTTTAATAGGGTCCCATGGTGATTGTGCCCCTACTCATAAAATCCAATATTGCTGTAGACTCTTGTTCATACATTGGTTCTGTTTCTAATTACGGCCATGCTAATAAAAACTCATTTGAATTTCAGACAGATTTTCTGCTCTTTGCACAAAACATCCAATCAGATGCTTCACACTGATTCGTCCTCTGCCACACAAACAATATTGACCAGACTAAAGGGTTGTAGTGAGGGTGAATTCGTTGGCAACCAGCCAGAACGCTCCAAGCTTTAACCACAGGCTGCTATTTTACGCACGCACACACACACACACACACACACACACACACACACACACACACACACACACACACACACACACACACACACACATATATGCATAATTCCCTCTGTGGGTCTCTGTTGTTGTTCTGCATCTTTATGGACATGGCAATGCTCTTATTCTGACAATAAAGACTGAGACTGGAAGAGAGAGAGAGACGGAAAGAGAGAGAGAGAGAGGGAGGGAGGTGGGCTGTGCCTCGCAGAGAGAGAGAGAGAGAGAGAGAGAGAGAGAGAGAGAGAGAGAGAGAGAGAGAGAGAGAGAGAGAGAAGTCGTCGTGGGAGCGGTTTGCTCCTCCACATCAGACTCCTTCTAACCCTCCGTGCTGGAGGAGCGAGGAGGAACCTCTCCTCTGTGTTTATTTACCACCTCTCCGCGGACACACGGATAATACCACACCACGGCTGGGAAGATGGTTTTTCTGCTGCATATGGTTACCCTTTACACTCTGAGCGTCTTCAGCGGAGCATCCGCCGCCACCCACTGTGAGTATTTCACCTATACGCTCACCTGTAAACCGCTCCATCCTCTCCAAGTTCGTTTCCCTTTGCGCCCGGCTGGTAGCCTACCTCCTTTGTCCTCCCGCTTTTGCAGAGGGAGCATCTTGATATTTTAAGACGTGTGTTGTTGTTGCTGTTGTTGCTCATGTGAAGTCCACTTTGAAGAGTGCTCTACTTCTAGACTGCGCCCTTTGTGTCAGCAACAGCGCAGATCATGAACAAGTAGTTTGATGCGTCCTCGCAGCGTGTTTGAGCAGAGCGGACTCTGTGCGCGATGAAGGTCAACCTAACAGGTCCCTTTCTTTTCATTCACAAGTGTGTGTGTGTGTGTGTGTGTGTGTGTGTGTGTGTGTGTGTGTGTGTGTGTGTGTGTGTGTGTGTGTATCGGCTCCACACAGACTCCATGTGGGATTTTTAAAGAGTCGCTGTTTCGGACGTGTTTTTGCTGATGTGTGTTGGAGAAACGCAAAGTGCTGACTGGTCACAGCTGGACTGGTGTTATTGTTGCTCCACTCGTCGGTGAAAATACAGCGAAGACAGATCGCTTCTCCCCAAAGGCTTGTCATTTTGAATCAGAGGCTGAGGAGAGTTTGAGCTTTGTATTTAGTTGCACGGGTGCTTCCAATAATGTGTGTGCAGATTTGTGGAGAGGAGAACAGTTTTAAGATGAAACATCCATCATTCATGTCATTCCTCAAGCATGGAACGACTAAAGTTCAGCTTGTCAGATGTAAGATGTTCTGTGAGGTGAAGACATGAATGGATTTTTGAATATTGCTGATTGGACTAAGAGGCGTTGCATGAAGTTTAATCAATGAATCAAGAAAAGCAGATTGATTCAGAATGAAAATAATAACTGTGGTCATGGTGCTAACATTATCTTGTGAATATCATACACATGTACTGTCTGTGTGTGTGTGTGTGTGTGTGTGTGTGTGTGTGTGTGTGTGTGTGTGTTTGTTTTACTAATTTCTCTCTTAGAAATCTGCAGTGATCCTAACAAGCAGACCTAACATACACTCTTCAAACTAAAGCCAAATCCCACAGACTGTAAAAAGTGCACTATCTGGTACACATAGACACCTAGTTCTGGTGTTTGACATTTTCTGTATATAAAGAAAGGAATGATGTAAAACAGCTTGAGTCAACTCTTTGGTCTGACTTACTCACAGGTCAGATCTCCATCAGGTTTCTTGTGGATCTACTTTTGTCGAAAAGTACTGATTTAGACATTCATGCTCCTCAGAGGATCAACCATCCCGACTTGGACTTTCAGGCTAAACTGTTGATGTTTGCACATAATAATATAACATCTGATTATCTAAGATTTTATGGTCATACTATGTTTTTTTTGGCAAGCTTGCATGCAAGGGATTTTTTAATAACCCCAATCCCTGTATCCATTTAGGATACATTTTCAGTTCTCGCCCTATAACCATGAATAACAAAGTCATCAATGCAATGGTAAAATCATGTTTAAATCATGTCAAAATGTAAAAAGTGATTGTACCGCAGACGGGTGACGTCATTTAATCTTTTTTGTTTGCTCTCTGAGGGTCGACGGTTACACCAGGCCTCTGTTGGGGTTTGAGCAGTTTATGTTAGGTGAGGAGCTCGGCTAAACCAAGCCGCATTACTCATTTATGACAGACCTGCGCTTCTCAAATGTGTGCAGTGATCAGCTCTGACAGACTGCGCCGAGATGAAATGGTGAGATGCTCCTCGAGGTCAGGGAGCTGCCTTCATATTTACCGCTGAGAAACAAAAGGAGGGGAGCAGGAGATGTGTCATGGCTGCTTTGTTTGTCAGGTGGCAGCCACTTCCCCTCACAACACCCTCGACACTTTCTCTGGTTTTTCAAAGAGAGAATGGCAAGTACGTCACTGAACACGTCAGCATCAGAGCTGTCTTTGATTAGCAAGAGTTAATTGATACTGTATTGACGTGACCTTTCCACTAATGGCCAAATGACTGGCAACAGAGGAGCTATTCATAAATGAGTTGAAATAACGCGATTTTATCAAGAATACAACTTTAGCTGCAAATAGAAATCTATCTTGACTACAGGAAAGATTAAGGTGCTCTTAAGAAATGTTTTCTATTATAGTAAAACTGTGAAAAGTCGCCAGACGGAAGTCTTAAAATACAATGTTTGTCTTCAGTTCTGTGCACCATTCCCCCAGTGACTCTTTTTTTAGCCTCCTTTTAGACTCTGTAGCTATAGTGCTTTTATTTGAACAAATAACACGGCCATTTATTCACATAGAAATGGAATATATAAATAATTATAATGCATTGATTAACAATTTAAGAATCAATAATATTACAGCCACAAGTAAAGCTCAGTTAATGAATGTTGTGGTTGGCTTCCTTTGTGCCAGTTTTGTCTGCTGCTTTCAGGGACTAGATTAGTCAGGGATTTAGCTTGGCGCTGTGCTGAGGCTGAAGGCTGCCTCCCGAAAAATAGGAAGAAAAACTTTCTGTCAACTCACGAGCTACTGATAGGTCTACATCAAGTTTTGCTTAATTGATGAACGAGAAGACAAAAAGGTGACTTTAAAATCTTTAGGTTTTTTTTTTTCCAGCAAAACTGCCTAAAACAAAATATAATTGCTGCATTTTCTATAAAGTAAGAGCCTAACAATCAAATCCTCATGCTGGAGAAGCTGCAAGCCTGCAGATGGCATTTTAATTTGAAAAATCACTCAATGAATCCATCATAAGCTCTTGTGATCATCAATTAATCATTTAGTGATTCATCGACTAATTGTTTCAGTGCTAATTAGGTATTTGTAACTTCAGCCTGTCCACATTTATCAACACAGAGGTGATTGTCACATCATGTTTGGCATTGCTGATAAGAACAATCACACAATCTGCCTCAGCGAACATGTCTCTTTTCTGTACGCGGCCGGTGCGGGGATTCTTTTGAGGGAACGCTTCCTGCTATTAGTGGAAACGTTTGCTTTCTGCTGAAAGAAGCGACGGCTTTCATTACCACGCGAGATGACACTCTTCACCACAGGTCTGTGGGAGGAATATACGCTCTCAGTGATTCCCTCACAGCAGGTGGAGACCGCTGCAGCACGCATCCATCTTTAATAAGCCAGAATCGGTTTCCGATGTAGCGAAGAACCACACACGCATATTAAACTTGAAATTTCATGCTTCAAGTTAGCTCGGCGAGCAGATACTTCACCGCTAATTATTTCCCATCTGAAGCACGGGGAACGTGCTGGCGGCGGAGTTTGTACAAATGACGGCATGCGTGCATGCATGTGTGTGTGTGTGTGTGTGTGTGTGTGTGTGTGTGTGTGTGTGAGATGCACCTGCAGATGTACTTAGCTTATGAATGTGAAGCAGGCACTCAAGGAACACCTACTGCTGTACACATTCAAGGCCTGATGAATTGATCAAAAAGTAAATGAGGCAGAACACCGCGGTGTGACAGTGCAGGCACTTTTCTTCACGTACAATATCGTAGATATCTTCTTAGACAAAACCAACTGAGAGAGCAGCTTCACAATGAAATGCACAATAACTGACGTGACATTGCATGACATTTGAATCAGTATACAGAAAAGTATGGTCTGATTATGTGATGAGGATTACTCTGATCTCACAGGGATGGGAACTGCTGGCAAAAAGACATTCTTATTGGAATTTATAAGTTTGATCTTTTTAACGTCATATTTTATTTTTTTACTGTCAGGTAATCTAAACTAATCTGAACTAACCCATTTACTTAATTTAATTAACCCCACCAAAACAAAATAAAACAGGAATATAAGTAGTGGCAGCATTGTTGAAACTAATCTGTCTATAGCAGTTACCATAAAAAGCATTGAATCTTCATGGGAGATCATCAGTTTTAGCTGCTACATTTCCTTCTGTCATACGTTTTGTTTGATTTCGGACAGATTGGAAAATAGAAAAACAAAAAACAAAACAAATCCAAAAAAAATAAAAACAACGAGATTATGCTTCCATCCTGATCGGTCTTCATCACAATGACTTGATTTTCAAAGCTGGAGTTGAAGACAGAGCAGGCTCTACAGAGGGCTGCGTGTTTATTCGGTTAAACTGAGTAAATACAGCGTGTCAAAGCTCTCTGCGTGATCCCTGACTGACTGCAGCTCTGCAGAGACATGAAGTCAAGAGACTTCTCCAGCTTTTATTTTATCTTTTTCAAAGCATTTTGTGTCTTATGATACATATTAAACGATTCGGCTGTGTGATCTGGAGTCTGCGTTCTGGTTCATATTTGAAGCCGCCATGAAATGGGCGTCCACGTCTACACTACAGTCAGTGTGGCTCGTGTATTTTTATACAATCATAAACTCAAACACTGTGAGCTTTCCCTCAGACAAAGTTTGAGTAAAGGTGTCCTCTCACCTCTGTTTAGTTTACTTGCTTAGCTGTGGTCAATTCCAGGATGTCTATTGGATCATATTTATGTTATTTGATCCCATAAACTCTTAACAGGTGAGCCTGACATTATTAGTTTCTGTCTCTATAAAGTGGAACAGTAAAACTTACTGTATCTCTATAAGCAAATCACACACGTTTATTCTATGTGATCCGCTTTTAATTACTAATGTAATAACTTATGCAATTTTGTTTTATTTTTTTCACTTCCATTAAGTGGGTCTCCCCTGAAGCTGTTTGGAGCGCCTCTGGGGAAACCCGCTTCCCACTTTAAAAAATCTCTGCTGTAAATTAAATAGCTGTAAAATTAAAGTACTTATTCACCTGGATGCAAGAATCGTACAAAGTTCTAATGGCTCATTGATTTACAGCATTGTTTGCAATAGTCGAAATCATCCGGTGAAAAAGGGTTGGATACAGTGTACTCAGTTTATTTTTTACATCATGGCAGGATATTTATATTATACTGCCCACCTTTATTTAAGAAGAAGATTTTAAATTTTTACTGTCACAATTAAAGCTGATGCTACATGGAAGCTTTTACGCTATTGTCCTCTGCGGATTCAGCGGACAGAACAAAATGCTTTCTGATTGCAACGAGAAAGAAGAAAATACAATGGACACATGATATAAGACTATTTAGAGAAATCATTTCTGCCCGCTCCCTCTGGAGCAGAAAAAAAAAATCTATTGTGATAAATGTGGCACCAGTGGAGGCTTTTCCATTTGCAGCTGTGTTGGTCACACAGTGATGCTGTGCCAACTCCCAGTCTACAGAATGCAATGAATATGCTTCAAATAGCTGTAGAGTCTGTAAGTTTCGTCCTCTATTTATTTCCAGTGTTACTGGCAGATGGTTTGAAAGGATTATCAACACCCACTTTCTGTTGACTGTGCCAATAAGATTGACGCAATAATCAGAAAGAGACGGCTACAGTGATGAAAAATGACACAAAAAGCAGAATTTTTTTAAACAGACTGAAATGGAAAAAAAAAACAAGTTGTTAAATTAAAAGTAAAAAAGAAAAACCCAAGGCCTGCTCATACTTGCCTTGCCAGATGTAGCACCATTCATTATGTTATCTAATTACATTGGTATGATTACCTATGAATTAGACACAGGCCTGCATGTGCCACCTCCATGATTTGATATCGATTATGACGTATTCATGGGGAACTGTAACAAACACCTATTATCTGGAGGTGCTGGTTTACAGCACCGACGTGCAGAGTAAGAGAAAAGGAAGCAGGATGCAGTGCTTTATTACATTTCAGCAAAAAAACACAGACAACACACATTTAAAATATGTGCAGCAGGATCTCTAGAAAACATTCAAACCAAATACCTTTAGTCCCGTTCATTTTCCGCTCACTCTTTAAACATTGGTCATGTTTAGGAGTCCAGGCACCCTGGAATGCATAAAACAACAGATTTTGTCTTTTATTTGGAAGACTTGTCACCATTTGTAGGTAACCAGCAGTTATAGAGTGCATTTTCAATGCGTCTTTTCTTGAATGCTTGAATGGCTGCCCATGCACCACCACACTCATATACGAAAAGCTATGTAAAGCTATAAAACCAAGACTCTATCAACTTCTTGCAATGGTGTGAAACTCCTTGAGCCTCCATGAACCATTCTTTTGAGACAAAACTGCTGCTTACAAAAGCCTCTTCATATATATATATATATATATATATATATATATATATATATATATATATATATATATATATATATACACCACTTCATGGGAACTACTCTACTTTCCTCTTTCTCAATTCTCAACTGAATTCAGACTTCTAGATCAATATCGGTTCTTTTTACTCGAAAGAAAATGATGCTTTTATGGATATCTTTATACCCAAATAACATACAGATATTATGAGTTCAATTAAATTTCGTTTTTAGCGCTTGGACTATATTAAAACAAACTGCTCACTTTTGGACAGAAACTTGGGTAAATTATGCAGTAAATTAAAAGTAATAAAAGCAATTGTCAAACATTATTGTGAAGTTATTACATAGCAGTTCTTCTGTTATTTCTCCCAATTACCTAAATTACACACACACACACACACACACACACACACACATATATATATATATATATATGTAACTACCTTTGTGATTGTAAATTCTGTTCCATTTTACTCCTTTGTTAACAAGATATTATCCCATTATTACTGCCATGTCTTCATCAAACTGTTATGTAAACTGCCCCCAGCAATTGTACAGTAAATCAACACAAATCCTGTTTCACTACATTTCTGAATGAGGGTTGAATAATTAATGTTTGTCAAATGAGATGTGTATAATTACTAAAGCTGTCGATAGCCAAGTAAAGCATCCTGCAGGCTGCCTGTAAATGCTTATAGGTCCCTTTAGATTATATGCAGTGTTCAGAGAAATGAAGTGCTACAGTAAACCAGCCCGTGTTTCTCAATCATTTGTATTGACGCGTACTTCCTTGAATTCAGCCAGCATTTGGGACTAATTGTCAGCCGATACCTCAGCTCTACTCAGGCTATCTCTGAGCAGAGGTCACTGAGCCCCAAAGCCTGTTAGTCCATGTAAGGCATCATATGAAGCTTTATCGATACCACACAGAGGTCTGAGGCCGCTCTGTTACCAGATACTATCGCTGTACCCTTTGATATTATTGACTCTGTGGTCTGTGTTGACTGAACTTATGCACCAACAGGCTGCCTTTGCTCTTGTGGGGTTTCACTGCTACAATATAAGGTTTTAAGCCGCCCTACTCTGCCTCTAATTGGCTCGTACTACTGTAGTTGGGATATCAAGGTAAGCCAATCAGAGGCAGAGAGTATAAATGCATATTCCTGTGGATGTAGGTAAAAAGTCTCAGTCTTTACTAACTAAAAACAAAGGGTTGTGACAGTCAGAAACGAGCAAACAAATCCAGATGGTAGATGACAAAAACAGGGTCAGTAAACAGAAAAACAACAACAACAAGAAAAAAAAGCCCAGAATCCACCAGGCACAAGGGAAGAAACAAGGCTGGAAGAGTAGACACAACTGGCACAGAGTGAGGGGAACACACACATTAAATACTCTAGTGAGGGGAGGATAACAAGACACAGGTGAAACCGATCAGGGCGGGGCAGACAAACAAACTGGAGAAACACACAAAGGCAGGAAGTGAAGTGAACTGAAAAGAGAGGAGAGCTGAGTTTTAAGAAAATAAAACAGGAAACGCTGAATTTATAAAAACATCATTGTTATTGGAAACAGGAAAGAAAAGGTTTGGCTTGGACACACTCCACATATGAAGAGTAGCTGATTCGCTACTTTCTTGTTTTTAATAATCTCTTTCTGGCCGATTTGTTGTTGTCGCAATAATCACTAAAAGAACATTATTAAATGACAACTGTGATAAATGACTTATTATTATTTAAGCACAAAACACAAACAATCCTTGAACATTGTGATTCAAGAAAATAATAACTAGGCAGGCGGTATATTGTAACACTAATGACTTACCATATTTTTGTGATTGAATTGCTCTCATTGGACCATCGTGTATAAATTAAATGCATATTTAAAATTGAAAAAAGCCTGCCCGAGCCGTGGGGCATGAACTGACTGCTGATTAATTGTTTCCACCAACAGCTTTTCAGCTCCTCAGTGATGGAGGATTTATGTGCAAGGACGGACACTTGTAAGCTTTCAGAGATCCATTTCAGTTATTCAAAACCATTTCAAAACTCAAGTTCCATTTTCTCAGACTATACTTGTACTTTGCATATTTTAAAAGAAAACACAATTGAATTATTTAAGTCCTGTAGGGATATTCAAACCAAAACAGTTAAATCTGTTTTATTAAAACATTAAAATTTTGCACAAGGATATGAGTTTCTTGAACATGACCAACATAAACACCGGTGTGCTGTGGATCAACTGCTTTTATTCAACGGTTGTCATCGTTCGAGGTGGAAGAAGCATGCGAATCAAAGTAGCAGTAGTACGACTCGAAGTTAAATATCTGCGACAAATAAGAAGATGTTTCATTGAGCTGTGTGTATGTTGCAGCTGTAACTTTAATCATGCCGGTTTGATCCACCCCGAGAAGAGGATCAGGTCAGATTGAGAAGCCTGCTCTGATCTTTATTGCATGTTCTATTTTTAGGAAATCCCTTTGGCATTTTATCTTATTCAACTGTTTGTACATTTCCTGAGACTTGATATCCAAGAGGAAACTCTGGCTTCCTCGTATCTGGTGCGTCACATTTATTAGTTTCGGGTGTGCTGTCGACTTCAGGTGCGATTTTGCCGCTGTGACTTGAGATTAAAATATCCTGCCCATGTGTGTTACAAATGGCACTTTGTTGTGATAATTGAGTTTGATTTCTTCACGGAGCAGCATCTGTTGTGCACTCAGATTAAGACGGGCTTGCCAATGAGCGGAGGAGAGCTCTGGAAAAAGAGCTGTGTGTACAATATGGCTTGCTGAGTCAAAACCACCATCATCCAATGTATATAGCTCACAATGTTGAGGATGACAACGCAGCTTCTTGTGTTATCCTGACAGAAAGTGAAATGTCTTTCATTGTATGTTTTTTTCTGAACTTATTATTATTATAATTATTTGTATAAAAGTTAATTAGAAATTGTCATTCTTTATGACAAAGATTTTGATTCTAATTAGCGACGAACATCAAAAAGGCCAATGAGCAGATTTAAAGCTCAGTCTGAAGCTAAATGTGTTTGAATAAGAAGAAGAAATCTTTTATTTTTAAAATGAATGGATTGTAAATGGTGTGAGGATATTGAAAAAAGAGCATTAAAGGATAAGATTGGCCATGTTCTATATTTTTCATATTGTCAAGAAATCCAATGAAAAGACCAAAGCCAACAAAGAGGTGATCCTACTAATAATCATTCCTCTGTGCTGTGTTGGAGCTCTTCTGTCCACAAAAACAAAAGAAACACATCAGCTCTCCGAATGTGTATTAATCCACAGCTAAAAATAATCCCCAAAGAATGCAATTCTTACTCATGTTTGAGCAACATTTGCCAAAAAACTACAGTGCCCAGCTGTTAATGGGAAATGAGTGTGAAAATGCTTCACCTTTTTAGAAATGTAACTGTATGTTTGTATGCATGCATGTATTTAAATGTCATCACAAGAGTCAAGAATTATTTTTGGATTAAAAAACCACCAACCACCAACTCGTCTTTTCATTTAATGAAATTACACATTGACTCTAACCCACAAATATACTTGAATAAATTATTTTTAGTAAGATCTCCGTCAAGTTAAGTGTGACCTAACTGTGTCTGCAGCTGAGAGTGAGGCACTACTCATGTTCATCTTACGATGTCACATGACACTTCTGTCACACTCTTCTGGTGGTCGTTCGGGCATTTCTGCGACTTAGGCTTTTGGTTTCTAGAGAGATTGTGTGTTCATTTTCAGTTAGCAGTTGTGTGCTCATGTTCATGTCCATGCGTTCAGATGCGTGTCTGGCTTCATTTGGTTATGAGATTCAAGCCTGAGCCCTGCATAGAGATCGTGAGTCAGCTTCTGAGGATTTTTCGTTATCCCACAAGAACAAGACGCAGCTTTGCAGACAAATCTTCCTCCATCCATGAGTCTTCCTGACTGACAGCCAGGCATCTGGCTTAGGATCAATTCTGTAACCAACAACAAGGTCTATAGCACATTTTGCACATGGATGAATTTGCCCTGCACTCACACGGTACCTCACATTTGTGAATTTGAGAACATGTTGTATTATGGGTTATACTATCAAGATATTGTTGGTTTGTTTCATCGTTGTTGTGTATGGTCATGCAGAGGTTGGAGCAAAGCATTTATCCGGGCTTTTGACGTGTAACTTAACATCAATGAGCTTTTGTTAGCTCTTCAGCCTGCTTTGCATTGTGCAAGAAAAGATGGATGGATACAGACTGAACGGGAGAGTGAGAGGAATCAGAAGTAGGATCAAAGATAGATTAGGAGGGCTGTGCTTGCATAACAATCTCAATTCCAGTTGAGATGTGTCAGGATGGCATGCCACTGTCCTCATTTTCCCAAACATCTGCAGCTGCATTGCAGCTCAGCCATAATTTGAGTCTTGGACAAAACAGCTTGATCCACTTTAGTCACACTTGAAATCAGGATTAGAGAAACCTCTTGGCAAGCGATCTGAGAGCAGTCAAATCAGGTCAGTCAAAATTCAGCGGTACGCCCAAAAGGAGAACGAGATCACGCTGTCAGCTCTGCTGTGCTCTTGTCTAGCAGATGGATGGCCAATTGCCACTCCAGATGTGTTCAGGATCCATCTGAACATGAAGTAGAATGGCATCCAAAAACAAAAAGCCTCTCGCACTCAGAGGAGTAAACTGCACGCTGACGGAGAGAGTAGAGGGATAATTGTAATCAGGCTGGTGCCAGTTTTCATTACGTTCTCAGATATGGGCCTTAATGCAGCTCTGCACTCAAGTGAGACAGTGGAGAGGCTGCTGCTGTGCTATTCTTATTGCGGCGGGCTGGGTGGATCAGAGGAAGATGGGACTGGCAGGTTTAGATCACTGAACTTGTAATCTGTTGGACGTGATGTAGTCTCACACTGAGGGATTAAAAAAGAACACACACATGCACACAAAAGGAGCCACAGCATTTTCTGTGCTATTTTCAAGGGTCACCACATAGGTTAATAGACTGTTTGAGGTCTCTGAGAACTGGATAAGTGAGGCAGCTCTGTTATTCTTCCTAGTTCTTGCTTCAAAACTCTACCACCGACAGGTAAAGATGCCCTTTGAACCAACAGGTTTTACTACTCAGAGATGCATTTTTATTATTTATGTCATCTGAATAAATGGCAAGCGGATGTATTGTTCAAAAAGTCAGATTTGCATGTGATTTATTTTTTTTTAAATCACATTTTTAACTGGTTTGTTTCTGCTTTCATTCATAGATAATTGCAATGGTCCCCTGGTATCCACGTTACCCCATTCATCCTTTCAGAGCTCCACTCAGTCCTCAGTCAGTTATGCTGCTTACAACGCCAAGCTCAACAGAAGAGATGGTGAGTACAAGCAAGGATGTTCCTGCGTAGAATCAATGTTACTATATGTTTCACGTACGCGCCACCCACTTATTGTACCAGCAGTTCCCAGTGAACCGAAACCATCGAGGAAATGGAACATGAATCGCTCATGTGAGCCCTTTTTGTGATGTTTTATCTGGTTTGTTTTTGAAGGAAATGACAAATGAGCAAAGAGGCGTCATTACTTTAAAGAAATGAAAAAGAGGTGGCTGTGTGCTAGGGTTAACCCCAATAACTGCTAGAGTGAAGTTAAACGTTTGAAACTAAATTCCAAAGTAATGTTTTGCAGATACAGTGAAGAGTCCTAGCTAATAAGGAAGTTCTATCTTCTATTGATAAGGGGGTTCAGGGTTGTTGTCATGGGGTCACAGCCCCCTCTAGTACACGTCCCAGAACAGCCTTCATTCAGCCTCTCAAATGTCAAATCAGTAGCATGAAAACAGTTTGATTACTGTGATTTGATTCTAATGTAATGGTAATGTACTGGCACACAGAATAAACTACTTCATCATCTCTAACCTTTTTAGTCACTCAGTCCTCTGATGCAACTCCTCTTGAGTAAAAGGAAACCGCTGTTGAATAAATAGAACTCGACAACTACATTGAATTAAAGATACATTTGGTGAACTCTAATGACAAAATCATTTAATTGTAGAAAAGATGCTTTATAATACAAAAAAAAAAAAAGTTTCATGTTGAATGATAGACGCTCCATTTTGTGGAGGTCATCGTGGGATAGAGGCAGGTTCGTTGAGCTAACTGGATTCTGCTCGCTATGAGTTCTCAGGCCAAGCTGTACACATTCCAAAATGAATCAGCTATTTTTTTTAAAGAGCCGAGGACCTCCACGTGGCAGCTCGACTGTAACTTCACCTTGAAACCATTCATATACAGACACTCTCAGTGTCGACCGAGCAGAAACCACAACAATATACTGCTGATCGACAATATCGATGTTTAATGGATCCCCTCTGCCCCCGTTCAGGAGCAGGAGGCTGGTCTCCCATGGTGACTGACCAAGAGCCCTGGCTCCAGGTGGACCTCAGGGAGCAGATGGAGGTGACGGCTGTGGCCACACAGGGACGGTATGACAGCTGGGACTGGGTCAGCAGTTACCTGCTGCTCTACAGTGATACGGGCCGGGCCTGGAAACAGTACAGACATGAAGACGGTGTAGGGGTGAGTCTCCAGATGAAGTTTTTATTTGATCAGCTTTCTGTATGATTTTGGGTTCATCATTGATTTCCTGTATATTATTCAATATTATCAATATTACTTTATGTAGCCAGCCTTGGTTGTGGTGACACAATGTTTTAATCGCTTGTTTTAGTGGCTGCTCTGTTGTATACTGCCATTGACTGCTGACTCCTCACTCCTCTTAACGTGTTGACAGGGCCTAGTATTTGGCGTTATACACTAATGTCAATCAATCAACCAGGCTAAAGACAAGCTTAACTTGTATATTGCAGGTAATGTTTTGGCTTGTTCTACTCTACGTTGGAGTAGGGTTAACCCATCAGAGGCAGAATAGGTGTGGATCTTTGCAGAATATAAGTACAATGGTACACTCCTTTATTCATTTTCTTTAATGATGATCATTAACATTTATAATTTTGTCACATGAGACTTCATCTGTTCCGTTCTCTGTTAACCATTCTGTCGGTGATGCTGGTTCAGGGTGAGATGACACATCCACTCTTTCCCTGACACTTTCCCAAGGTGTGGGAAAAGTGGAAGGTGCCAGGTGTCGACGCAGTCATTAGACTTTTCCTTTGTCCTTCATGTAATGTCAAAACTTGTTAGGTCAGCCCATACAAAAGATTCAAGGTTTAAGAAAACAGCCCTATATGTTGGCATATGTCATTAATTCTTTATTGTGTTTGCCCCAGTTATGTCAGGGGCTGCTCCAAGATGTTAATTGTTTTTCAACCTGGCAGTCCAATTAGCGGAGTGTGTAGGTGCCCACTACTGCACAGTGGTCTTTTTTATATGGTAAAAAGAGGACAGATATGTTAGGATGAATGTATACTATTAAAAATATTCAAATATAACAACAAATAACACTTTTATGAGAAGACCTTTTCATATTTGTAAATTTTTCTTTTATTGTAAAGACCAGATACTGGACGTTAAGGACAGGATACGATATTTGTTAATGTACCATATGGCTAAACAATTTTTTGTGGTTTCAAAATCTAACAGAGATTCATTTCTTTATGTATTCAAGGAACATAACTCAATGTTTAATTAGAGCCAAAGAGTTTCCCCACACATAGTATAACATAATATATAATGTGTTATCCAGTAATAAGTGTGCACACATTGAAATACCATATAAGCATAAGGTATATTCTGAGAAACAGCTCAGAGCTTCTTGCACATACTGTCAGTTCTCATTTCGTTATGTCTGAAAAGGGAAATAAAGCAGAGCAGAGCAAAGATGAGACATTATGTATAGATATTACCAACATGACCCACAGCTATCGCCCTTTGTAAGTGACTCATGAGAGACGGAGAAGAGAGCAAATTATTATTTCAGATATTAAAATTCAGATAGGGCTCAACCACAGGTATACAATGCCATATCATACAAGTCAGAACAAGCAGCATCCTCTGAAACTGGGCAAGCATTAAAACCAGGCATGACTAGATTTCATATTTACTGATGTGTATTAAGCGCACACTCACACAGACAATTTAAAGCTCACGCCTCCCTGCTTTTCTTTGACGTTCAGGTGAGCTTGAACTTAAAAATTTTACAGACAGCCAATTAGTCTGAAATTTTTAATGAAAGTCATGCCCTAGCTGACTGACTAACACTTTCACCAAGACCGTGCTGATAGTAACTCACATCCGTCTGGCATTTTAACAAGTGAAGCTCAAAGGTAACGGCTCACTGCCAGAAACTGAACTCAGGGGGACTAATGAGAGAGCAGCAGCTGCTGATATAGCTGCTTGCTCTCAGCCACTCTGAGCTAATGCCGAGCCAAATTAGCTCCATGGAAAAATTAGCTCTTGAAAAACCAGGGGTAAAGACTGACAATCCTTCTGCTATCTCTGAGGCGAGGCAATGTTTAAAGATAAAATGAGATATAACTACCAATATGCTATGCCAAATGTTATGTTATGGAATTCCTGACGCAATGACATCTTCAACAAAATGAACATCAAATCACTTTAAGGCTTTGACATGCAGTAAAACCTAAATGCATGTAGCTTCCTGTGCAAATATTATAATTTTGACATATTTTGTTTTGTTATTTATCTTTGCCTCTGAACCCTGTAATGAGTCACACATCCGTTTTTTTGTTTGTTAGTGTTCTGAGCAGAGCGTGCTGTTTAACAAGAGGAGCATGTGAAACAGGAAGGCGCCCCTCTATGAGCAGATAATAACCTAATTAGAATAAAAATGACTTGTATGTGAGGAAACAACATATTCAAGCACTGGGTCCAGATTACCTTTATTATTTCCGAGAAGCTTTACTTGAAAATTAATCAATCAATCAGACTTTATTTGTTTAGCACTTTCCATGCAAACAAAAATGTAACACAAAGTGCTTCACACAATAACACAATACAAAAATAAATATTTTGTATATTCAGCTGTGAATGAATTTACTCCTTAAGTGGTGAATTTACACACTTTATTTTCATGCTTGTTAGCAGTTCAGGTAGATGGGGAACTAACAAGAAGTAGAACGTGTTTGCTTTTGTGCTAATTTGTGTTTTACCTGAATAATTTCCTTCTGTCAGTTTCATTCCCTAGTGGGCTATGGTTAGAGCTGGACTGATACTGGATTTTTGGGGACGTTGCCAATGAAATAAATTCCAATTCTGATTTATCAGCTGATATTCTACGTATATATATATTTATATATGAATAAAAACACATTTTTTTGTCGTATTGATCTCTTGAACATGGTTACTGAACAAAGATAAGATGAAAGCAGAGTATATTACAGTTTAATAATAAACTTTATTGACCACTGAAACAGGTAATTTCACTGGAAATTCAAGAATCATCAATAAAACACAATGGATACTGATGATATAGTTGGGCTCTAAGTTGTAATATCTCTCTGTTGGTCAGCTGGTCTACCACTTTAGTCCAGACTGAAAAATCTCAAATACTAAAAGACACTATGAAAAGAGCATGAATCCCACTCACTTAAGTGATCCTCTAACCTTTCATTCACATCCGTGGTTTTGAGTGAAATATCAAGGATGGATTGCTGTGACATTTTCTACAGATATTAAATGTATGCAGTGGTTGAATTATAAACCTTGCATCTAGAATTATGATTACATCAACAGCAACAAAAAAAGCTCCACTTTGTCTCTCGTGCAAGGTAGCAAATGTTATCATCTTAACAGCCTAAATTATGATGGTGAACATGGTCAGTGTTATATCTGCAGCATGCTAATTCTGCCATTATGAGCATTTTGTTTGGTCCTGCAAGGAAAAGTAAACAGAATATATGTTGTCAAATGAATAGGTCAGGCAAATTATGAGGCTGACTATTGGACATTGCTCTGTGCTGGCAGGATTGAGCTTACTGATGTAAATGTCATGAAATGCCCAGGACAGCTTCAGAATCAGCACCCTGGACAGTGGTTGGAACGTGCCGTGCTGATGTTAACATTTAGCTCAAAGCATCACTGTGGCTAACCTCACAGGGCTTTCAGCGTGGCTGTAGGCCACTGAAGAAAAATCTTGACAGTATCTTGACAGTATTAGTATGTAGATAAAATACTGAAGAAAAAGCTAAGGCTTTGTTGATCCTGGTCTGACTGCATATGATCAGGAATCGCTGTAGTATTTTCACTCATGGCAAGGTCATGTATTCACAGCTTTCTCCTTACTGTGTGTTCCTTTGGGCTGTTTAACTGTCCAATGACCTTTTTGGGCATACTGTATCGTCATCTACGCCGGCAGCAGGATTTATCCCCTAGTGAGCTGATTAAAATAAACGTATGTGCCTGTGCTGTATGCAACAAAACGGAAAACTGACTCAAGGGAGCTCATCACTGGAGAGGAAGAGTAAAGAGTTTTAATGAATGAGGAGAGAGACTGTTACATGGTGACAGAAACATAAATAGAAATAATGAAGGCTCTGTGGGGTTAGGACTGTTTATGTGGATAAGGACTAAGCTCGGTCCTCTGGACCTCTGAAAGATCTTTTGTACCCTCAGGCCTTTATTCTGAGGCTTTACTTCATCTCCCAGCAGGAACACACAAGATGATCTGTCGCAAGTTTTTCCTAAGTGTGGAAGAAAAACAAACGTCATAGCTCAGGACACCCTCCGTGGTGTGCTTGTACTCGTATTGCTCTTGAATACTAATGACTCATGCTGACGTGCCTGAGTTTTGTTAGCTAATGGATAGTTAGAATGATTGGTGTCATGCCATTGTTTCCGACGGCTCATTATTCTGAAACCCCAATAGTCCAAAAAATGTCCCATTGGACCGAAAGCCCATTTGTCCAACAGCCCGTATCCCAAAAACAAACTCCTATTGCTCTGACGGCCCATTGCTCCAAAAATACACAATCTCTCTGCAGTTGTTAGTTCAGTGACTTCTGGTCATATCCTTGGCGCTGAATCAGCGGCGGTTTTGTCCCTTAATAGGCTATATTTCTGACCGTGATCTTTTTCTACATTTAACAAAGTAGTTCTGGTGCCTAACCAAACTGTGACCATTGCCTGCAATGTATCTCAGCAAGCTTTATTTTGAAAGTCTAACCAGTCGTTCCATATTTATTTTTGCTAACTTAAACCACTAAGAGGATACCATGTCAGTGTCATATTTTGCCTGAGGCGTGAAAAGCACGCAGTGGCCTGGGGTGTGTATTACACACTTTGGCAAGATACCGGGTTGGTGTATTTGGAGCAGTGAGCCTCGGGGGTCTCCGACAAATGAGCTTTGGGTCCAGTGGAACACTTTCTGGACTATTGGGACTTTGGAACAATGGGTGGTCCCCACCTGATCGCACTGCAGCCTCAGTCAGAGTTAATTTGGTTCATTAGATCTTCCAGATGTTCAGTGTGGAGTCAAGTGGAAAGACAGGATTAATCATTCTGGCAAAATTAAGAAGCAGAGATTCGTTTTTTTAAGTGTTTTTACACTGGTTTGAAGTGGACAGGGCGTGACGGGAAAAGCTAACCCAATCACAGTCTTGCAATATTTGAATCAGTGTGTATGACACTTGGTGGATTATGTCCCCAACAACGTCAGTCAGGCCAGATCAAACCACACAGTTCATGATGTTTTTGACCAATGAATAATGACTGAGGATATTTTTATTCTGAATTTTTTCGTCGTCATGAAGTAATGCTTAAACTCTGAAGCTACTTTCGAGTGCTTTAGAAGACAGCCGTGTGTCCTCCACAGCCTGAAAATATCAAAGTCATGGCTAGAGCACTATGACAGGCAGCAGCAAGTTCTCATCACCCTGATATCAAATAAAACACTCACAACTACATTGAATGTTTTGGCTAAAAGCATTTAGAAATGTTTTGTGAATATGTATGTCTTGGTTTTTCAAGGCCAGCGTGTTTCTCTTATTTAATTTGGTTTAAAAGCTGTTTGCAGTGCTCAAGCAATACATTTCCTTTGACCAAATGTTTAAGCCCCAGTGCCATTTGTTAATCCCTCCTGTGCAGACGTGAATTACTCTGCATGTGTAAATAAGCCTGCCTTGTACGTGTGTTGAGACTCAGCCACGAGGCTCTGCTCAGTAAATGGCTCAAAATGGGAAAGTGGTAGCATAAATCACAATAATAGCCTTAACAGTTGCACAGTTGCCTTGATATCTACCAGAAGGCAGCATCCTGGTGCATTCAACAATGCTTCTGCTTTGCAGCATTGTAGAAGCGCCGGATGGTCATTTGTGCTGCCGGTCATTGTGTTTCTGTTGTTGCGGAAAGCTGAATTATTGGCCTTGTCTGACTGTGTAGAACTATTCACAAAAGCCCGGAGCACTGTCAATGATCTATATTTTCTGTTCTTTATTGTACGAGTACCTATTGATTTGATATGTCACCTGCCTTGAATCGGTTATGAAGAAGCTGGTCATCAGTCATTTAAGAGGAGAGGTTGTTTGTCTCTGTTTCTGTCTCCATTTCTCTCTGTTTTTCTGTTTATGTCCCCTTGGCTTTGTCTGGCACAGGCTGAAGTAGAAGAGAGGTGGAAAAGAAAAAGAAGAACGACATCTCACCATTGTACTTAGAGGTTTTGCTTTGAGATCTGCAGGGTGAAAACACAATACGAGATCCCTTATTTTGCCCCTGGCTGCCTCAGTGGTGATTTTTTTTTTCCGCCTCACATGGACTTGTTTGAACGGATATTCTCACATTTCTACACCGCACAATGATTCTTATCACTTTACATCAAATAGTATGTTCAAGGATAGGAAGAAGACATTGCCCTTGGGTTTGCTTTGTCAGCACTTTGTTGTTGTCTGTGCTATTCAAGGATTGAGATTTTTTATTCTGCTTATATTTCAAGTATTCAGCTAAAAAAAAAAGACTTTTCTACTAAATAAATAAATAAAAAACACAATTTATTTCTGAGGTCATTTGGCTCCACTGAGATCATTGGTCATTTGCTTCACATCACTTTTATGCTTCCATCATAACTATTGTCTTTGTCTCCCTGTGGTCCTGCAGAGATTTGTTGGGAATATGAATTCGGAGGCCGTTGTCCAGAACAAGCTGTCCCACCCAGTGAGAACACGTTTCCTGCGTTTCATCCCTCGCGATTGGAACCCCAGCGGCTGGATGGGCCTGAGAGTGGAGGTGTACGGCTGCTCGTACAGTGAGTAACGCACACCTTGGAGTTAACACCACACCTTGAAAGTACATCTTACCTCTGTCCTCACAAAGCCTGGAGGGATCTTTCATTTGTACATCAGGCTTTGCAGCTCCGCTTCTGAGAGAACTTCTATGAGAACAATTTTCTTTTATTCGTTTATAACGTGCTGTTTGACACGGCAGACAGCAGTGAAACAATTATTCACAAAAAAAAAACAGTCAAGGTGTTTAACATACTGTATACCTGCAGCAATCTCTTCACGTTCAACACTCCCAAAATAAAACTTGAAAATTGGATCCAATTGTTGTATCATGTGGTGACTGTATTTTGTGTCCTGGGTTTCAGTTGTAAGAAAAATGCTCAAACAATTAACATCAGCATAATCGTCTCACGGTGTAATGGATTATTTTGAACACACAGGGTGTGAAAGTATGTAGTGTTATATACTTTATGTCCTATTTTTTCCTTGTTCTTGCATTTTTTTTTGCCCTTATTATCTCTAAGTGCAATTTTGATGTCTCCTTAGTGTCTTATGTTTAATGTATTTCTGTTTTTAATACATTTCCATGCCCCTGTAAGGCACTTTGAGTTACCTTGTGTCTGAATGGTGCTGTATAAATAAACTTCTCTTGCCTTGCAGCAAAACACTCCAAAACCCAATTTCTATACTCTGTCAGACCAATTTTTGTTTTTTTGTTTCCTTCTGACAGGTCTTTTCTGGTTTAGATAGCAGACGACTTGTGGTATTTTATAACTTTGTTTGCACTGTAGAAGCTACTAAGGTAACAAAATGCTGATTTTACTAATAAATGTCACTGGAAGGGACAGTGTGATTTGTACTGTAAGCAATATGACAACACACAAATACACAAAGCAAAGACAGATAATGTAAAAGCATGAAAAAATAAAATAAAATAAAAACATGCCCAATACAGCTCAGGTGATAAAATACTGACTCACGCTTACACAAGCGGGTCAATTAATATCAAATTCATCATTTACTTTCCTCGTTTATCTTTCCCATCATGACTTAATTATCTCCTTGTCTCAATTAAATGCTGTTTTCCTGAGATAAATAACTCATTACCTCAGGATGACTGAGGCTGTTATACTTTGAGTATGAAAGAGAGTCTATTCACGTGGGTTTCAGCATCGAGTCATTGTTCTCTGCCGTGGCAGAAAAGGGTGTCCCACATAACAGCCACGGTAACAATGACAAAGGGGTAACTAAGTGGACCTATTCATAACATGCAGCATACAGCGGCACACATCAGATATGCCTTACAGACAGAAAGAGTAGTCAAGGTGCGATAGCGGGGATCTGCCAATCCTGGGAGCAAGTATAAAAACTGCTATGCCAAGACTCCGCTGGTGTGTGGGCTTTTATAGAAAATAATGCTGCCAGTGCCCGTAACAAGCAATGTTAGTTATGAGTTATTTCAAGATGAAATTATTTTTCATCATTTTTTGATTCTGAAAAGAACACAGTTCAATTATTACTTGGGCATAACATATTCAATGATAAAAGGCTGTATTAAAGTGATTCCATACCTAGACGTCTGCATAGCTGATAAAAGGAAACGCTGTTCACACACGCGCTCACATTTTTATCCGAGCAGTCCTCAATAAAACACATATAATGGGGATTCGCTGACACACCTCTCCCACACATTGAGAAGCAGCACTAACTAGATGAGCCAGTGAATTAATGCACTGTGAAACACAGTCAGAATATCCCAGAGTGATCAGGTTTATGACGCCCAACCACCACATAGCAGTGAAGAGTATTAATGTTGCATAAGCAGGTATAAAACTAATACTACCCCTTATTCCTCTAGTGGTCAGTATATTTTTGGATGCATGCCTATGTATATAAATTACTGAAAATACCTCATGAATTACAGTTACTTATTAACGACTTGAGTTACAGAAGCCACTAATCCCCCAAATCAGACTGGGACAGAGACACAGGCAGGCTGCATTGCTATGCAGCTCATCCTGCTGCATTATAGACTGTAATCTATACAGGAGTGTATCTCTGAAGCAGGATTATATAGAGATGACACTGAGGATGCCCTCATACTATTAACTGATCTCAAATATATTATTCAGGACTCCCTGAAATCTATTGTATATGAATGAGGAGAGAGAGAAACAGGGAGCGTGTATATAGATTAAGGTTCTCTCCATTTTGTCTGGGGACGTGGCTCGTGTGGGTGCCACGAGGAGAGAAAGTACACAACTCTTTCCCTCCCTCACTCAGATCGCTGTGTATCTGCCGAGCTCCCAGCACTGCTGCGGTGTGACAACACCAAAGCCAGAGCGCTTTCCAACAGGGATCGCCAGAGCTGCGTGTCTCATAACAGACTGTTTCAAGACTGATTAACCTGTGCGGCTATTTGTTATCGACTCCACTGTGGATAGACTTTGCCGCCTGTTATTGCGACTTGATTACATTTCATAATTGTTGGATTGTTTTGATAGATGTGATGCAGAATGGATTATTATTTTCTATCTAAGTCTAATTTAATTATTGCATCCAGTGGCTTTGCTCGGCTTTAATGATCAGTGGCTCGTCCAAACCAATTTTGTGCTATCGCTCGCCATTACTTTTCCCCGAATCATTTCATAAAATTCTTCTATTTACTGCACTGTTGTTTTTTAGCCCTCTCGTAGCTTTACACATTTAGTTCTTGTTTACTTTCCATTTCTTTTCTGCCAGATTTATCCACAGATTTGCAGAGACTTGGGATGAGTTTTCGTGAGAGTATTTCTCATGAGCAAAAAAAATCAACCACTCCAGCCCTCTGGCATTAGATTAGTAGCAGTAGTATACAATCTTTATAGTTGGCTGGGATATTTTTGTTTGTTTTTAAAATTAATCCAAGTTTGAGTCTGTAACACACAAAAATGATTTGATACTAGTGTCAAAATGTACATTTATAATTAGGAGCAAACAAACACAACAATTAGCAACAATATTACCATCCAACATTTTCACATTTATGTTCTTCTGCAACTGTGACTTTCATTGCCAAAATAATTGTTTGGTGCAAAATGATATGGACATAAATATAAGAACAATTACCCAAAACGTGACACTATAGTAATTATATTTTAAAATTAGTACAAACTTGTAGAGAGAGAGTTTTCTTCTAGTTTCTTGAAAGTGCAGTGTGCAATACTGACTGAAGAGTTATTCTGATCTTCTTTTAGAGTCCTACGTGGCAGACTTTGACGGCAGAAGCTCCTTGCTGTATCGGTTCAACCAGAAGTCTATGTCAACGGTAAAGGATGTGATCTCACTGCGCTTCAAGAGCCATCAGGCCGAGGGTGTTCTACTGCATGGAGAGGGGCAGAGAGGAGACTACATCACCCTTGAGCTTCACCGAGGAAGACTGGACCTCTACCTCAACTTAGGTGCAATCCCTCAAAAAAATACCCTTCATTCATATTCACTAGGATTTAGCCTCCCAGTGTGTGTGTGAATCTTTGCGAGTATTTCGAGAATCATTGGCAGGTTGAGAAAATACAGATCCTTTAGAGCAGGTGTGTTTTGGAGGATGTTTTCATGATGGAGAGATATTACAGCAAGGGGGTGGTTATCATTTAGACATTTCACCTCATTTCCACCCAGTGTTTTTTTTTTTTTGCAGCTTACGAAAGACTGAATTTATATCCTATCATGTCAGATTGTTGTTTATCAAGCAAAGGGATTTGATGTGATGTTAAAAAAATACTGACATTTCTACCAATAAATGACTTGACTAGAGAATAATAGGTAAAAGTTACACAGTGCTTATCTTCAGAGCACTGTCCCTGTTTCAATGCTAGAATACGTCACCTGAGTCAATGAATTTTGTGCGTTCATGATTTTTTTTTTTGGCTCTGCCTATCTGCCCTCACACATTTACACGCTCTCTGTGGACGATGTAAAGCCACTCAGCACGCTCTTGCTGTTTTCTTTGTGTTTCCCCCAGATGACAGCAGGCTGAGATTCAGCAGCGGCCGCGTTGCCGTCACCGTGGGCAGTCTGCTGGACGACCAGCACTGGCACTCTGTTCATATAGAGCGCTTCAACAAGCAAGTTAACCTTACAGTGGACTCCCACGCACAGCACTTCCAAACCAAAGGAGAAGGACACTCACTGGAGGTGGACTACGAGGTGAGTTCATGTAATGATTGAATTATATAAATTGAAGGGGAGAAAGCAAGAACAGCCTGGTGAATGTAAGCATATTCACTTAATGAATTTATCCAGTGAGGGCCAGACAACCATATTATTACTAACACAGCAATGAGCAGTGGAGTTATTAATAAGCCTTGGAGCACAATGGTAAACAGAGTCTAGCATATGTAAGCCCTGCAGAAGGGACATGTTTTGAACTTACATCTCCATTATGAGTGATAGAATAGAAGGTAGCAAAGAGAAGTAGCAGAGACAAGTTATTTTTGTCGTCTCAAGGGAACAACAAACTGCCAGGAGGTTTGTCGACCTCTAAAAACCTTGCACACTTCTCTTTTTATTCAAGTTCTAAACTATATTTTAACAAAATAAATAAGGTGCACCTATTTAGAGACTTTTTAATTAATTGTTCACTAAACCCCTCCTCCAGGCAGCAACTGTCCTATCACATTTTCGCAGCTATAAGCCCAAACAGCAGTTCAGTCAAGCTTTAGATTACATGGGGGTCTCTATATACAAAGAGTTTAAACGATGGAAGTTTAGCAGGCACAGGGGGGCAGAACCCTCAAAAGTTTAAATTTGCACAACTGCAGCCGATACACATATGTACTCCTGGATTGTTAACGTGAACATTCCAGCAAATAATTGTCAATAATATTACTCCAAAATAGAAATTAACCTGTGTCTTAGAAGCTTTCCATTCCTCTGGGGAGGCTTTTAAAAAGTTTTTGGATAATGGCTGCAGGGGTTTGCTCTCATTCAGCCACAGCAGCATTAGGTGTTGGCTCATCAGGTCTGGCTCTCAGGTCGGAGTTCCTGTTCATCCCAAAGATGTTTGATAGGGTTGAGGTCAGAGTTCTGTGCAGGCCATGAAAAACAGCGTTAGACTTGTACACGTACTAGATAGAGTTACTCTACATGACACTTTTGTACACAGTGAGTGAGTGTTGTTTTCACACGCTGAATCACAGGCTCAGCGGTTCATCTGGTGACAATGTGTGTTTGCATGTATTTTTAGACAGTGATGTGTTAACAATGGTGATGATGATGATGGTAATGATCAGAATGTGGATTTTCATTTTAGATATTCGCATCCACTGGCTAATGGGGTCTACCTCTTCTGTTTTCCTTTTATCAAAGCTGAGTTTCGGAGGTATCCCGCTGCCTGGTAAACCTGGAACCTTTCTGAGGAAGAACTTCAACGGCTGCATGGAAAACCTCTACTACAACGGAATCAATATCATAGACCTCGCAAAGAGACGCAAGCCACAGATACACAGTGTGGTGAGTGGCACAGATGCATTCTGACTTTCAGGCAGGTGTTGCACTTTTTGTGAAGATGTTGAAGAACAGAGTTATATGGAGAATGATACTGGATTTTTCAGGCAAATATAGATATAAAAAATCAAGCTTCCTCAAACACAATATATCACCCAAGAGATGTATTGAGCGCGATATAATTTGAAATAAACAAACAGCTCACACAATGCAGGGATCCAGTGTCTACTTATTCATTGCATCACAGTGATGTTTCACGCACAGCTACTCTTCGTCAGACTTAAGTGACAATGCCATCCTAAATACATATATATTGAATACAGTCACATGATACAATAACATCAACTGAGTCTCTGATGTAACAATGAACTAGCATACAGAGACCACAATGTCAGCACTAATACACAGAGGATAGAACTTCCAATTAGTGGGTTTACGGAGTCGAAAAAGGGCGAATGCTCATTGTTGTCCGTTCCTCATTAAGGCCTTTGTCTCTAGACTTTTAGTGTTTACAGTGTAGATCCATAGTAGTAATAATAAGTTCAAGTTTCGAGAGACTGTCTCTGTGGGAGTTGGACAGTTCACTTTCCAATATAAGTGATCACTGTGGTTCATTAGACTGAAATGGTTGGCCAAAGAGCTCTTTCGGGTTCTGATGGTACTTCTGTGTTCTGAGATTCAGTAGCATATGCTCGTCTCAAAGATTAAGCCATGCAAGTCTAAGCACACTTGGCCGGTACACTGATATTACGAATGGATCATTAAATCTGTTTTTGAGGGTCCGGAGCTTGAGCATGTATATCACTTTGTTGGTTTTACATGATATGATACTTTAACAATGAATACTCTTCCTTTGTGTGGGTGTGAATGAATTTACACTGTTGACAGTTACCACATTTTTTTAATCTCCTGCTTTCACAGGATTCAGAACATAGCATTCAGAACCCCCCTCTTCTGGTTGTGGGCATTCAGGGTTATCCTGTAAGCCATGGTTTTAGTCCTGGTGGTGGTAGCACTCTGTGTCCAGATGGTTTATTTTACAGTAGAAGGGTCATGGGCCAACGTGTCTGAGTTTCGCCTCAGTGGATGTCCATATGAAAGAATGGCATCAGTGTGCCCTCTGTATGTTGAAATGTATTGCAGGAATACACATTCTTAGAACTGTTCAGCATTTTCTCCTTCTCCAACAGGCTGACACACTGCAAAGTAAAAACTGGGGGACATCTTCGAGCCTGTGACTCCAGTCACCTGCAGAAGAATGTCAGGGCCAAACATGAACACAGTCTAAATGAGCTCTCAAATACACAATGTGCTAGGTGCACTTTTTGTTCTTTCATCTAAAGAAAAAAACTCAGCTGCACTTAGCCCCCCTATATAGAGACATTGGTGTAGCAAGACCATCCATTGTAGTTTTAATTAAATCCATAGAGTCTTTGATATATGAGACCATAGGCGTGACACAGTGCTGAAGGAAATTATCTACAAACACAGATATATTTTCTGTTACGCTAAGGAGACTATTGTAGCAATAATGTGATTCCCCATGGGGTACTGCTTGTAGACTTTATACATTTTCATTAAAATGTAAAACTCTGCTGTTATGTTCATGTTCAGTGATTTCCTGTCATTGATACATGCATGTACTTTAGATTTTATTTCTGTGATTAAGTTACCCAGTCACCAGTCCACCAGTCTAGGGCCAAGTAGATTTGTATCAATAGATGAATTCTCACATTTAGGTGGAATAAAGGCCGATTTATCTCAAGCGAGTCCTATAAGGGTTATCATATTCAAAAACATAGTTAGACTTCTGGTTATGTTTAATTATATTCACGACTAGGTGATACAATCCCTTGTTTGTTAATACTTTGAGGCCTTGCTGTTTTGAGTGGAAATGATGATGACACCTCAGTGTCTTTAAGTGGGTGCCCTCCTTCCCCAGCACTTCACCAATAAAGCCAATTCACCTCCAGAGAGTTCAGTGATGAGGCCTGGTCTCCCATGCTCACCCCCTTTACATCATCTCATTCTTGATGTTATTTCGGCACCCAGATATTGTCTCTCCTCTTAAGCCAGAGCTACTGGCTTGCCCTTTTAGGTCAACATCAGAGAATGCTTTGATGGCTTGACATTGGTCCTGACTTTAGATTTCCCGTGTCCTTAAGCAGCCTGGTAGTTGACATGCGTACAAAACCTTTGCAGCCATCTCCACTGAGAAAACCTTTAGCTTTCCTGCCATATTGTTTGGCGTCAGCTGAAAACTCAGTCTTAAGATTTTTACAATCACAGGCCTTGCACAAAACATCGTCCCAGGGCACTCTAAGTTCTATGACGTAGACAGTACAGAGTGAGGTGAACCAAAGAATGTGGTCCAGTCTGTAGTTGGTTGTGGTGATCTTTGATGTGAATCAGAAAGTCTGCCAGTAACTTCCAGTCCAGTGCTACTCCCAGCTTCACAAGACCAGACTGTTTGAGATGGAAGTCATGAAAAACCTTTTGCAAAACATGTTACAATCTTTGCAGTGGGATGTAGGACAAAATGACAGTCCAGCAGAGATGCAAGTACTATAAATAGGATGACTTGACAGGTTTATGACATTCACTTCCACTACAACCTGCAGGTGTTGTAGGGCTCTCTTGTGGTGTTTTTGCCCCCTCCTGCCCGTCTCCCTCCTCAGTGGACTTGGGTATGGAGGGCTTGCGTCTGTGCTTGGTACTTTCTAAAAAAGGTTTCTGTAGAGAAGTGCCCCTGAATCCATGTGGAGTGAGGAAGCTGATGCAGATGGACTAAAATGTAGCATTGTCTCCTACATTGTTGTCTATAATTATATAAGTGGACATTGGAGCCCTGTTCATTTGTTTATTCCATGATTAACTCACTCTCAGCCCAGCAGCTGGCCTCTTTTGGTTTGAAAGTGCGTGCATAATCCTATCTGAGCTGACTGTGGAAAGATAAACTGTTGTTCTAAATGACACACATTTTGACATTTTTCTGCTGATATACAGTATAAGCCAATATTAACCAATATATTGCCCTACTGGTCAGCTCTATTGCTGACACATATGAATACTCTTTGTTCCGGGTCAGTAAAATTCTTCAGCTTCCCCTGTAGATTCAGTTAGAGTCTGTCCAAATGACTTCCTGCAGCTCGGTGTAGTCCCAGTGCTTCTCTTTCAAAGAACAGATTCACTGCTTTTAAAAACTCAGAGATGTAAGAAAGCACTTTACCATTTGAAAGAGCAAAGGATCTCTACTAGGGATGGGAATGGATTTTATATTTAAAGAGAGAAAGTCGGAGAGCATACTAAGAAGAGTCAAACTGTCAGTATACCATTTATTGCATAGACAGCATTTACATACACTGCATGTGTATATACACACACCATACACACTATATCTTAAAGTGACACTGAACTGCATAATTACATATATGGCATATATTGTGTAATTCTGATTAATGTACAGCGCAGACTGGAGTCTCTGTATGTTGCTGTATGTCTCCGAGCTGATAGGACAGATGTATAAAAGAGTTTTGCGTGAACTGACACAAGATGTCAGCTTTCTTCTGACAATGATATACAGTATATATTACTGTATATTATGTGAATAAATTAAAGTAAACAAAGCCAACAACTTGTGAATAAAAGAGCTGTGCATCTGCAGAAAAATATCCAGTTTGCGAGCTGTGGGGTTAACTGGCCTCTAGGGTACTGCAAAACCACTACTGTCCTACTCTAGATCTTTAGATACAATTCACAACACAGTCTACAATATTGCATGTTTTTTGGTCCGCTGTATTTTGTTTAAACTGACCTTAATTATGAATGCTGGCTAAACCTATAGGTAACCCCTCTTTTTTTGTTTGTTTGTTTGTTTGTTTTTTTTGGCCATAGCTGCAATTTATCAGCCCCTTGAACACCTCCTAAGCTACAAACATACTAACCTCAGCATGCTAACATAGTAACATAGTCACAATGATAATGCTAATGTGCCGACGCAGGGATAATGTTTACCATGGCATTTTTGTTTAGCATATAATCATATTGAAATTTGCTAAATAGCAACAAACACTTTTCATTTTGCAGGTATTTTTTTTATATATAAACCAAAGTATTGGACGGATGACAACTGAAAAGTCAACAAAGTCATTACAATTTATCCAGGGGAGATATGGAAGTGCCAAATGGATTAAATATCAGTGCAATCCATCCAAAATGGTGCGCCAGCCGACCAACAGTCTGACATTGCCATCCTCCCCCGCCATGCCGCTACTTTGGATAAAATCGATGCTTTCGTTTTATTTCTCCTCGCTGTGGGGTCTCACATTTTTCTCTCAACTGATTCGTGACGATATTTGATTAGTCAGATTTAGGGCGTTCTGGTCAGAAATTGGAAGGCAGGAATAACGTTAAAACAATCACGACATCCATTGAGATCCTAACTACTATATCATCAAGCCTAAGTGTGTGAATGGATTCATTCGCAGAGTGAACCCTCCCACACAATTCAGATTGGTCGGCCAAAGAGCCACAAGCCACATCTCATCTGAGACATCCCCTGCCTTTAAAGTCTGATTGCTGCTTTAAAAGGCCTTTACTGACAACAGAGGCAGAGAGGTGGAGAGAGACTGTCATGATGGAAGCTGTAATGGAATTTCAATGGGGCTATCTCCCTGCGGTTGATGGGAGGGAATCACATTGAGAGTAAAAGAGCTGTGATTGCTCTGTGCTGCCCTGCAGGCACCGGGACTGATGGGACTCTGACCTTAGCAGACACCACCGGTCTGTGTTTGAATGAGTCTAACACAACCTCAGCGCTGTGCAAAATTAAACTGAAATGTAAAGTTAAATGTTTTGTTGTTTTTTTTTTATCTTTGCTGCTCTACTATATTGGTTTGAAGCAAATATATTTCACAAATTCATCTTGTATCTGGCCTTTTCTTTAGAGGATCATTTCTTTTCCAAGTTTGCTTTCTGTGGCATTTAAACAGCCCCTGAACCGTGTGAACTTTGTCTTTAATTTACAGGGAAGTGCTAAGCGACAAGAAATGCAAAATACAATGATTCGGCCAATTATTTTACTTTATATGACATTCTTGAAGGATTTTGGCGATAAGCTTATTCACTTAAACGTAAATATGAACGCTACAGTCCACAGCTGGATGTTTTAGCTTTGCATTAAATACTGGAAACAGGGAGAAACAACTAGCCTGGCTCTGTCCTAAGCACTTCTAAAGCTCATTAATACGTCATATAATGTGTTCAAGGTGACGGAAGGTTGATTTTGTTACCCTGGGGACAGGCCTATCTAGTTTCTAATCTAAGATAAGCAAATAATCGCCGGATATGTGACAGATGTGAGAGTGGTATCAATCTTCTCATCTAACCTTCTGTAAGAAACAAAACAAAAAATATATATATATATATATATTTCCCAAAATGTCAATCATTCATAGCATACACAAAGCGTGGCAGCTCTTCTCCTCTTGAATCATTGTGAAATAATTCTGCTGCATACTGTTGATTCATTGACAATTGATGACAAATAATTCAGCCTAATTTAAGTTACTGTCATGCTCATAGTTCTTTAACCATCTGTTCCCTTTTTGTGCTGGCAGCACTTATTTCCAGACACATCACAATGAGTTTCATGAGACCTGCTTGCCCTAACATGTAGCTGAAGACGCATGTTAATCTGTGTCCTTGGGTTTTGTTATCCTCCAGGGCAATGTGACCTTCTCATGTTCACAGCCCCAGCTGGTGGGCTGCACCTTTCTGAGCTCCGGCAGCAGCTTCCTGTCACTTCCGTCAGCAGCGTCTGCCACAGGGGGTTTCTCAGTTCGCTTTCAGTTCAGGACATGGAACCCGGACGGACTGCTACTCTCTGTGCAGCTGAGCCCGGAGCCCCAGAGACTGGAGCTGCAGATCAGCAACACCCGGCTGTACCTGACCCTCCACAACTCCGGACGACAGAAATCAGAGGTGTCTGCTGGTGAGTCCACAGTCTTCATATGTACACATAATTTCAATAACTGCGTTAGTGAGGACGTGAGGACTTTTTTCGCTCCCCAGACTTTTCTACTTTATACCTGCAGGTTTATTTGAAATTAGTTTTTGCATTGTGTTGTTCTCAGAAATAGGAAGCTCTGATATGAAAATATTATAATCATTACACATTGTGTGCATATCATACTAGAAGTGTATTTCTTCTGCAGAGTCATGTATTCATGATGAATATATTTGCATGGTGGTTGAAGGATAAAGCAAGTTAGCTCTGAAATATTCCCTTCACTCCAATGTATCTTAGAAATGAAAACTAAGAACCTGGAGTTTCTGAAATAAGATGAGACGTGTGTTTCTGATTGGGTTTCAATCCTAACAAAACATTTCTGAAAGACCTAAATTTTGTGGAGACTAGTAGGAGAAGTCTGTCCAAACAATATTACAGTACGAAAGATAAGGAGACCGTGCAGAGTAGGCAGTTAAACCCACATGAGCATAATTAAGTTTGACCCGAGAGTGAATTAGGTCATTTGCAAACCTTATTGGAGAGAGGATATTTGAGACATTAGACAAATCATTATTATAGGTAAATGATAATAACAGTCTAAGAATGGACCCCTGCAGGACCAAGTTTATCCTCTTTGTTTATCAAGTCAAAAAAGACAGACTTTGATTATATTCTTTGGCAATAGAGTCAGGTGGGCGATAAATGACGTTCTCTCCACCAAAGACACCAGAGAGCTCGACAAAAACGGATTCCACCTCAGCCCCAGCTGACTTCAGGGAGAGATTATCCCTAATTTTAAATTCATAGTCACCAAGAATAAACAGAGATACTCCACCTCCGCATCTATTTTCTTTTACATAGTGAACCAAATTGTATGCAGGTAATTTAAATATTTCTCCTCTGAGTCCTCTGTAAGCCATTTCTGATAAAGCAATAACAGAAAAATTGTGTTTGCGTGAAGATAAATAATGAATGAATTTGCGATATTGCCTTCTTATATGAGGATGAAAGAAATTCAGGTCTGGGTCAACATCAAAATTGTAAGAGTAAAGGGATCAAAAGGGCTTCGAGGTCATTGCCTTTGAAAATCTGATTAGTTATAGTTTATATTCTGTGTAAAGAATAATGTGGCTGTGTGGTTAAGTAATAAAAGTGTTACAAGTGTTGGTCCGCTTTTGTTGCTGTGGGTTCTGAGTGGGTGGATGGACAATAAGTTCATCATATCTCAAATATGCACTGTCACCTCTCTTTGTCTCGAGGCGCTTTCATTACTCGAGTACTTTTTTCTTTCTTTGTCAGACATCTTTACTGAAGTCCTCTGAGAGAGACCCTGGAGCCCTTTCTAGTCATTTCTAGACTTACCTTGAGATCATTGAGTTGCTTTGACAGATCGTCCTCTTGTTTGCTTCGACAACAGGAAAAAAGCTTCAAAGCTTGTACAGTTGATTTTTCAAAGTTCAGTAGAAGTTCTAGGTTTTGACAGGATTACTCAGACTACTGTTGGATAGGAAACCAGCCAAATGTGCAAATGGAGCCATTGTGTTGGTCAAGTTTGAAGGTTTCTTGATTATTAAAGAGCGACTGACCTATAGGTGCAAATGTTTTATTACGCAGGAATTGCGTTACCAGGACCAGTGTTGTATCTTTACAAAATATTATAATGTATTCAGCTGACTAGTCAATATGCGAAACCTTAGAAGGAAATACATTTAACACATCTCTCAGATCTCTCATACTACGCAATGTAATGAGTAACACCAGGGGTTAAGGTGAGATATGGCAGATGGGGTAACCGTAAGATCTCAATAGCCTGTAGCACATTTCCTGCGTCACAAAACATGTGACAATTTGTTACTTTTAAACAGATAAAAGTAGCAAATTGTCACATGTTTTGTGCTGTTCACAAGTCATTTGAAGATGTCTGTGGAACCCAGACACTGACCTAATTTAATAAAAAATTAGCAGACACAAATATAACTTAATACCTTATTAGATAACAATATATTACATATAATGATAGTTATATATTTTAAAAAATAAATGTAAAACAGACCTCAGTCAGTTGGTAAAAAAAAAAAAAAAGCTTTGCATTTGTTTCCTTTACCACCAACCAGCTGATCAAGAAATTTTAACTATATTTAACTCCTTCGCCCTTTTTTATTTGGTCTTTAACTGAAAACACTGATAGCTAAACACTTTGAACAGCAGTAGGCACACCGAGGATGAACCGTTGTGATAAAAGTACAGCAGCCACTATTCACTGTATTTTATGTTGTTGCACTTACAGCAATTGTTGTCAACTTGTACAAATTCAAAGTGAACCACTGAATTACATTTCTGCTTTAGTTCATTATGGGGGGGACTACAATGTAGTCCTAAAACTAACTCTGAGACCCATAACCTTACACTTTACACATCTACATGAGCATGCTGACTCCAAAGTGCCCTGTCTGCAACATGCACGGTTTCTCTTCTGCAGGCTACTGACTAAGTCATTTGATCCACTTATTTTTATCACATTTGTCCTTAATGAACTCCAAAAAAGTTTATTTCTTTGGAATTACTTGGAGAAAAAAAATGTCATCATCCCCTGTCTGGGATTACTTGGCAAAGATAATAGAGATAACTGTGATTGTTTGGGGAAGCCAGACTTTCAGCAGATGGTGAGCTGCAGGGAAATATAGATGGGGAAGACAGCCACAGCTAAGGGACAATATTCCCATTGATATAATTTACCACAAGCTGCATTAAATTACCCATCAGCCTTAGAGCAGAAGCACACGAGGAGTATGACCTGGAGTCCTTTTGCTGTTTGCAATAACGGAACAATAAACGTAAGTAAAAGTTGCATGGCAAATTCATTTAGCTGAATAAAGTGGTAGTGTAATATTAGTTTGATATGAATTGACTTCACAGTAATATGGGGTATTTATCAATTTATTTACCCACTTGTGTTCATTAAGATCCACAGTTTTTTTTTTTCATCCCTGCCTGACTGAATTTTTGGAGGTCACAGCTGAAATTATTATTGAGCAAGATCTCGGTTATGGTTATAAATTCAAGGTGGCTCATCTAGCAGCTCAGCGCAGAGATTGCCCAACATTTTAAATATACTGATATATAATCCTTGGGATTTATTCTGTAAAATGCTCAATTATTTTGTGTGAATGTGATCCATCAAACACACATGGGGTAAATGTGTTGTGTTATGCTGGGGGGCAACTGGAAATCTTCTCTGAGATGGCTGAATCATAAGCAAACAGTGAGGGTCAGTAAACATGAGCATGTGGCACAGGGCTTGGATTATCCTAAGTTTAAGGAGTTACCTGTTGAAGCCAGTATATTGCCCAACAGTGCCGCTTTCAGCTGCATGATCATTAGAATCATTAATAACGTGAAAATGCTGTGCACATGTGTAAATGCATGCAATCCAAGCTCCGTTAAAACCAAGAGAAGGGAAAGTTGTGAGTTAAACATAATTAAAAGTAAATGGTTCATAGATTACAGAGTCTTCTCACCTTTCTCATCACTCTCCTTCCCTGGTACAACAGTATCACATACCTCAGCAGTGTCAAATGTGCAATGTCAAAAGCACATCCAAAATGAGCAACTTTTTTTTTTTTTCACTTCACTCTGCATCTACTGCCAGTTGAGGTTGTTAAGGACTTGAGGCATCTGCCACTGCAGCTTGGTGCAGTAATGACATGATACTGTCACATGAAACTGTGTATTTCCTGGAGGCAGCACTGGGGCTCAGAGATGTAGTCTCAGACAGAAGACGAATAGGCAAATGTTTTAACTGTCACGCAGGTCACTGATGTGATACAAAAAGAATTATTCCTGTGTCCTAGATAGTACTTTGACACTTCAAGCTTGGCCAGCAGTAGGACAGGAAGGAGATGATGAGATATACTGTATATGAGCTGAATGGAGAGGGGAGGAACACTCTGTCTGATGCTCGCCCAGCAGTCCCTCGCGGCTACACTGCTTATTCCATGAAACAGTCAATGGGGTGGAGAGAAAACGCCCATGGCACTCACAGTCCTCTGGGGTAAAAGGTTGTGCTGTAAGCGAAAGGCATCACTGGATTGCAAGTGAAATTCTCAATTTTTTCCAAGAGGCCGGGCTGATCTGATTTTAGACGAACTAAAATAACTTCCAGTGTACTGTGCACTCTGTGTGACCGTCTTGTCCCCTCTGAGCTCCCAAACCACACAACAGCTCAGTGTGGATGCTAATTTAGTCCGGGTCCAACACAGTTAGAACGGAGGTGCGGATCAGTAATTTCCATTCACAGCTGCTGTTTTTGAAGGCTCTGTTCTTGAAGTCTCTGTGAGATAAGCTGTCACTGTCAATTTAACCGAAATGGGTTGTAGATCAAGCTGAGTTGGCTTATTACTCATCTTTTGGGGTTTTGATAGGTTTTTGAAAGAACTGAATTATTTTCAGCTTGAGTTTTATTCCCAGATATCAAAATATTGGATTCAACAAACAGTCAGTCATTTCAAAAGCAGAGGTTTGTGATAGTTTAGCAGAGAGGAAAATGTGCCTCTTGAATAAAAGACATTGGATGAAAGAGCACAAGTTATAATTTGGGTGTTTGAGCAAGTTTTATACCCTTATCCAGTAACTAGACAAAAAATTTGCTTAATGAGCATCAGGGAGGTTGTATGGGGAAAGTAAAATCCGGTTGTTAGCTATAATCAGTGGTGGATGGAGTATTTTGATCCTTTTTAAAGTAGAAGAAATGTTTTTAAAGTAGCAATACTAATATACTATAATACTCCTGTACCAATCCAGGGTCTGAATTTTAGTTCGGTATTGTCTTGAAAATGTATTTCACTTCACCCGAAAGTATCAAACAAAAGAAACAAGCAAGATTAGAGGTGTTCTAATGTCAATAATGTGCTAATCTAACGTGACATAAATGTTACATTAATGTTTCGTTAATGTTTGCCATCTATCTAATGTTGTGACAAGTTTTCCACCACAAAGATGAACGTATAATAATAAGTAAAGGCCAACCCTTTATTGCATACTGCCATACAGACACTGAATATGATTAGCTATTATTAAGCCTTATTAGCCACCATCAGTAATGAATACAGAAACATTAATCAAAGTAATAACTAACAGCAGTCAACGTCACACTACTTATCATACTTAACTGTTACCTGGTGAAGGCCTGAGGTGAAACTGTTTAAGATTTATCAGTTAAATAAGTGTTGGTTGGTGGATCAGATACACAGCAAATTAAACATTGAATCAAAACACTGTTAATTCAACATCTTTCTTGTGTGCAATGTTTTTTTTTTATTTCATCTTCTGCTGTTACACAAGTAACTAGCTGTTTTCTTCAGCCTCCTGTTTGATGCTGAAGATCGCACCTTCCATTTGATAATAATAAATATGTCTGATATTATTAGAGGGTCGAGGTGAGAAAAAGAATGCTATTTCCACCAAAGCGACTCTCAACAGACTCTTACTTTACTGGCTGCCTGCATGATACAAAGCAGCTGGCTTGAGGTAACATAGATGTAGACCTTCACAAATTAGCTAACAAGCCACTGTTCAATAGTCCCAGTCAAGCTGCAGAACTATTTGTGTTGGAAAAGCTAAGAAATGGCGCTTGTGGAAGTGTTGAGGCTGTGCTGTGATTATCTCCTATGACTGAATCACAGCCATGATTTTATTATCAAATTATTAAATATGTAAGCAAGTACAATAAGTCTTTCTGAGATGTACAGTGTAAACGTGTAAAATACAAATGTTGAATATATATATATGTATATTGTTGCTACCACTGTAACGCCATAGTATTTGTCAACAGTGTTTGTACACAACAAATATGAAGTTGACCTCAGAGTCCTTCCTCCTCATTTGCACAATTCATAATTCTGCTGACAACTTGAATTGTGCGAAAGAAGTGAACTAATTCCACTAAAGTGGAACTAATCAACAACACAGGAGAAAATAAGCAGTATGACATTAGAGGGTAAAAAGTCATATAGTGATTATACAACAATAACCAACTTGAATAAAACATATAATCAAAGATATTCATATTTGGGACAATTTGTTCGCAAAATATATATTTTTTGTTGGTAATACACACAGTCTGACTAATACCTGGAAAACAATCAGTCACAGCAGTATATTAGCAGTATAGTATATTCCTATACAGTATGTAATGGAAGCCATTTTACTACCCCCTCAAGTAGTCCCAAGCCAACTAACGTGAAAGGAGTTCCCGAACTAAATATATACCAAACATGTAGACAAAAAACAAAAAAAAAAGAGATATCTGCTAGACATTAATAAATTAATAAAAAATAATTTATTCCATGGACAGATTTTCACATGCATTTGTAATGTAGCAGACAGCAACGCACAGCTGATGGAGGGTGTGATCCAAACATTTGCGATAACTCCAGATAGTTGTAATGTCCAAAAGTCAAAATGTGTTGACAAAACATGGATAGAATAACCAAAATTAACAAACATGTTTTTACCTATCAAAAATATTCTGCTTCAATCCATATTTGTTGGTCTTTCAAAAACAACATTCTCTCTGCGGCCACCAAACTGTTTCATCTCCGACGTGCTGCACACAATGGCGCTTTGTCTAATGAATGATGGTCTTACAACAGCATAAATTATATTCATGAAAGAAAGTTTATTTCATTATTATAGCAGCGGGGGTCATGCAGCAGCTCTGGCAGTTTGAATGTTACCATGGAAATGCCAGAGTAATATTTTCAGTAATGAGCATAGTGTGATGTCATCCTGATTTAAGTACAATGTGTAGCTGACAAATCAGATTGCTTGGTTAGAGCTACTTGTTGTATAATTAATAATAAAAAAACAAATAAAATCACTATGATTTGACAAAAGTAGAAATTCTCGGTCTTAATGTGAAATGTTCTTCTCCAGGGCACAAAGTCAACGATGGTCTGTGGCACTCTGTGAGTCTCGACACCAGGAATCTGCACATCACTTTGACTGTAGATGGTGAAACATCGTCCACAATTGAACTGTGGGAACAGCTGGAATCGAGAGGCAGCTTTTATGTCGGAGGTTAGTGGATTCTCACAATTTGTTTGCAATGTTTAGACACAGGAATTCTTTCTCTTCAACACAGTATTTCTTGAAAGGTTCACGGAGTATGTACAGTAAAACTAGAGGTTGCCTCATGTGTTTCCATCCAGGTTGTCCCACCATGGACTGTCAGCACCAGACTCCAGCCTTCCAGGGATGCATGCGGCTCATATCCATCAATAGGCAGCCGATGAATCTCAGTCACATACAGCAGGGATTGCTGGGCAGTTATAACGAGCTTCAGTTTGACACCTGCAATATAAGAGACAGGTAAAGTGGTTTGAACTTCTTATTTACACTTTTCTTTAATTAGAGGACAGTTCATACAGAGATCGTACAGAAAACTTTGACGCTCAACAGTCAAAATGTGTCAGATCTAAAAATCTGTAAAACATTATCCAAGCTGGCAGTACAGAGTTATTCATGCCCACATTGTTAATTCTTAGATGGCAGTGTGTTGTCTGCAGAGCTGCCTGAAAGTCACTGACATCTTGTCTTATAGAGACAAACACGCTGACAGGATCGTCCAATTAAATTGCAGCAGAAACTCAGCTACACCTTTTCTGGCAAGAGGACTATGCTAACAAGCTGCTTCCTACTGCCCTGTGTGGCATCCCTCCCTATCCCTATCCCTATCCCTCATTACCCCACACAGCTGTGGGCTCTGTGAACGGGATTGGCAGACCTATGAGCTCATTGAATGTCTGCATGTGGCTTGGAACATTTATAGGAACAAGACAAATGCGCAAACTGCAGTTTTTCTTTTTCTTTTTTTTACCTTGTATTTGCCCTGAGGAGAATCTCTCCTTTGTCAGATTTCAAACTGTCTGCTTTCTAGTCCAGATTGTCTGCTGTCAAAGGATATGCAAACACAACAGCGCTGCCAGTCTGTTGTGTCTTTAGGCGAAGAGATTCACGGCAGGAACTGACAGAACGATAGAATGAGTTGTTTTCTTTTCCCAGACAGAGATGCATATGTCTTATGTATGTATATGTGTTGTTGTTGTTTTTCTTCCCCCCCAAAAAAAATCCAAGTCCAAAGGAGGTTTATTGTATAAATAGCTCTTGGTAACTGCTTTTAGTGGCTAAAACATTTCTAAATATTCTAATAATAGAAGGAAAAATCCTTAAAGCTTGATTACTCCCACATACATACAGCAGAGGCAAAGGATTTAAAGGTCCAGGGTGGCTCTAAAGAATATGGCAGGAATTCAATATATTATTAGTAATTATGTTTTTATGAGTGTTAATCACCTGGAAATGTAAAACAGAAAACTGGATGCCTTCCTGCGGGGCAGACTCAGAACCTGCTCAGGGGACTACAAAGCGCACCTGGCCTCAGAATGCCTCGGAAACCCCCAGGAGGAGCTCATGTCGGTGGCATCTGGAACGCCCTACTGCCACTGTAACCCGACCCCGGATAAGTGGAAGGAAATGGATAGAATCTTTTTTTAATCTTAAATAATAGTTATTTATAGTAGCTGCACAAAGTATTTCATAAAAACGTTTTTAATGCGTTCTGTATTTACATGCATTATGCAGTATATGTCTATACAGTAACAAAGAATGTGACAATTACATTTACATAAATTTACACATCAAGCAGGCACAGACAGGATCATTAAGTATCACATTCACTCACCTTTTAGCTCCAGTTTGGTCTCCTCCACCTCCTGAGGGAAATATCTGGCTCGTTAGCCGCTAAATGTTCTGCTTTCGTCGCCAGCTGAAAGCTAACTTTGTTTGTATGTCATTTGGTGCTCGGCTGGTAGGACGGTGAGTTCATCACAGCTGTCTGCTGCTGCTGAAGAGAAAAGGTCAAAAAGTTATAAAACCAAACTGTTAAACCAAAACTTGCTCACTGTTAATCTGAAAACAAAAGCACAACAAACAAAAAAAAGCCGTGAAATGTTGCAAACATTTTGTATTTTTTTCTTTTAATCCCTGATAAATATTAATAACCACTGCATAATGTATTTCTTTAAAGAGATAAAAACAGAGGTTGTTTTTGATATATCCTATAAATGAAACAACCTATCGGCATGCATTATGCATACACTCAGCAACAAAGAAACTTATGCAGAGCTAAAATGAAATTAGTGAGTGGGTGACATCCACACTTGATTCTTCCTGTTCTGTACTTGATGTCTCGTGCTGCGAGGACATCACACGTGAGGCTGCTGCACTCAGCTTTGCAGATGTTTATTACGACGATGTTAACTTTCATTTCCCTTACTGTGGCCTCTTTAATGACCCCTGTGTATGAGAGAATTAACTTTTAACAGAGTTCATCTCTTTTTCTCTGTGTTTAATTAAAACCTGCGACTCAATTTATGGTCAGTGTGCACTTAGGTGTGCTGGCTACTGCAATTCCATGACCTGTAAGGGCAACCATGAACACAACAGAAAATAGCTTGATGGTAATTAAACCAGTGGCTGCAACCCTATCCATGTTGCGGCTGGCCCGCTCCGCTGCAGTTAATAGGTGGGAGATGAAAGTGTATGAAATTATAGATGCATGCTCGAAAGGCTGGCAATTATGTGAAACTGAAGGAGGCTTGAGGAAGGGACTATTAATCAGAAGAGTGTGGTTTGAAATTTCTGTGAAGCGCTTATTGTGTCAAAATCCCATTAACAGGCATTCTAGTCTGAAGGTGACAGTAATGCTTTTATTTTTAGAGAAACACCTCGACGTGTCAGCTTTTTCAAATTCAGACAAGGGCACAGTATGAGACACTATTGTTTCACTGTTGTTTGAGATTTTTAATGAAACATGAAGAAACAGCAAATTAATTTATTGGGTGGGTTCCAAAGCGGGTGTTCATAATTGCATACAAAAGAATAAAGAGTACAGGGAGTACGGGTCTTGCTTACCTGATAAATAAAAGATCAAGTTTGCAAACATGAACAAAAGAAGTACCTTTATTGGGACTTAGCACTAATGCCTGAGAGGTTTCTATGATGTTTTGTTTTGCTGCCAAGAAATTTGAATTGTTTTGTGCTGCCGCTAATAGCAGCAGATGAAAGAGTTTCAGCTCTAGGTGTAATACATTTTTATCTTCCGCTAATAGCGACAGAAAACAACGATTAGATTAGTTAATCAGCAACTGTTTGCAACTATTTTGATCGTTTCTGTTTTATGTGATTGTAAATCCACACACACACACACAAAAACCCCACCAATGTAGATTTAAATTTAGACAGGTTTATTGCATAATATTGGATAGAGGTGAACAGAGATGACGTGCTGTAGGAGGGATGAGGGATACAGGGACGAGGGTCAAGGATAGAGGGATGAAGAGATGAAAGCAGGAGGGTAGAGGGACGGAGGGTTTAGGGATTAGAGGAGAAATCGGAGTTGTCGGCTCATGGAGAAGAGACGGAAGAGATAGAAATTGACCGGTGACTGACTCTGAGTCGGGGGAACTGTCTCTACGTCGCTCTGTGTTTCAGAGCAGCGAGAGGTGAAACAGGGGGAGTTTAAGCTGTGCTCCCTGTTCCTGAACCTACCTAGAAAACATTTACATTTTTTAATTTTCACCTGCTGGTTTTTTATATACACTCCAACTCTCTACAGATAAGCAATGAGCAGATAAATTAAGACTGAACATAATGTCCTTAATTGTTTTTTTTCAGATGCCTTCCCAACCTGTGTGAACATGGGGGCCGCTGCTCCCAGACCTGGAGCTCCTTCTCCTGTGACTGTTCAGGAACCGGGTACTCTGGAGCAACCTGTCACAACTGTGAGCAGTTCATCTCGCTTTCATTTCTTCAACTAGTCTCAAACCTGCTATTACACCCCCTGCATCTCCCCGTATGTTTGAGGTCTACTGAGCTGTGTCATTTGATTCAGCACACACTGACACGGCTGTCTTGCTCGTAGCTTTCTTCAACTCAGAGGCAAAGCAAAAAAACTTGCCCCGCTTCAGCCTGACATGACCTTACAATCATTGCTCCTATTCTCGCTCCCAGATTTCTGAGAATCTGTTTTTTTACTATATCCTTAAATAGCTATAGACTCGCTGGCTTCAGACTGGCTCCACGTGTAGCAGTATCATTTTTTGACATGCTCCCAACATCGTCTTGATATTTGTAGTGGAGATGGCTGTTGTGTGATTCCACTGCCCCAGAATACTGATTTCTTGTTTATATGCAGGCGAACACAGTTTTCCTTGCATGTCGGAGGGTACGTGACAGATAAGAGCATCTTCTGAATTAAAAGTATTTTGAATTTAACCTCCATAAAAAGTAACTTTTCCTCGAACTTGCTTAGCTGAAACAGCAGTATTTGAAACCTACTGCATTACCAAGAAAGCGATACTGTACATAAAGTGTGAGAATGGATTTAACCGTGTGTTTTTCTACTCTGCTCATAGGTCCAAAGATTAGCATAGTGAACTAGCTTAGTACCTGTAACCTAACCCAGCATTAATTCTAAGACTAAGTAGGATTTCATTCTAAATTATTCTGTGGGGTAATGTAGTAGAAAATTGCAATAGCATATCCGCTGCATAGTTATGAAGCAGGCCCTGGATGTCACAGTGTAGTGTAACATTAGCGGCACTGTCCTCTTTATATTTGATTTGGTCAAGTTTAAGCGTTCATAGCCCTTCTCCAAACGATAACGCATAACTCTTGACTCTGTCCTGTTTGTCCAGGTATGTCTAAGGATTCTGAGTGGGAAATCTGCCACCATACACAACTGCATATGTGCAGATGTAGCAAAAGACACTAACGGGGATGATAATGGACTCAGTTTTGATTGGTGATTGGTTTCAGATATTTGAATGTGGAGGACCACATGTCCTTTAAGCATATATTTAATTATACTAACTTTAACTGGTACAGACTCCAAATGTTACAGTGACTATATTCCGATCAGTGGTCTTATAAATAACTGTCCTGTCCAAATAGGGAGAAAATATGGAAGTAGACAGAAAAGAAACCAACAGGGATGAAAACAATGTCTTATAAACAGTTCATAAATAAAGATAGAGTTTGCGCAGTCAGATGACTCAGGCAGCTAAAAGTTGTTGTAGTGTGGAGTGATTCTCGGGGGATTAACTTTCTTTCTGTCCCCACATGGCTTCTTCCAGCCATCTACGAGTCATCTTGCGAAGCCTACAAGCTGATTGGCAGCTCCTCGGGCTTCTACTCTATTGATCCAGATGGGAGTGGTCCCTTGGGGCCCACACAGGTATACTGCAACATGACAGGTGAGATCATTGTGGTTCACATGTTGTCACCTTTACTCCTTTTAATTTCCATTGAGAAGTGGCAGAATGCACAGAGTAAAGAGTCCACTCACCGAGAGATCGCATTGCATCGATCTACGTTGCAACTATCTGACAGTTTACCGTCCAGTAATAAATCATTTCCGACAACTTGGGGCAGTTCCTGAGAGTTTAGAACATATCATTGAGAGGTCAATACCTTCATAAATGTCACATTTAGGTTACACTGCAAGAGTTCTGAATTTCAGGGTGCTTTCACACTTAACATGGTTGGGTTAAATCAAGCCAAGGACCCAACAAGCAGGTCGAGACCACTTGAAACCCAAAGTCTCATTCGACTATCAAGCAAAGTATTTTCTAAGATGTATAGTACTAGATGTTAGCAAATCTAAACTTCTATTAAATCCATCTGCTTGTTGTGAGCTTTGCAGGAAGCAATCTTAAAATCAATTAGTATGAGCATTGTAAATATGTGTATAAATCGTCAGCATGCATGGGGATTTTCCTTGATCGATGAGTCAGTCCAAAGCAGTTTGCAAACTGCAGTCTGCTTCCGTCCTGCGCTGTGCACTTTGCTGGTTCATTAGGTCCATTAAAAAAATATGTGAATATTTCTGTACATGACACCTCTCCTCCATCCTGTCTCTATCTGTCGTTATTCACACCTTGCAGTCAGTTTGCAGTCTAATATAAATGTTTATAACCAATAATTTCTTCATGAGCTCAGAGAACACACAGTAGACCTTAATATACACTACACAATACAATATTGTTTGTAAAAGGTTTGTGTGCTAAAGAACCAGACCAGAACTAAAATGCACGAATTTCCTTCGTTCTGGACCAAATTAACCACCCTTAAATAATCATTTAATCTATCATTATTCCAGCCAAACAATGACAACACCCCTCATTTATTGTGCCTTAAACTTGGAATTCAGAGAGAAAGCAAGGTATCATCATGCCACCAACAAATAATGGAATCAATGAGCCACAATAAGCACCTTGTGCTTTTCGAGGTTTCACTGAGTTCAATAGAAGTAGTGGCTCTTCAAATGAAAGAGTCGTGACAAGATACCTTAACAAGCATAAGTGTCTAAAGCTCCACTATAGTGGCCTCTAGAGACTGCAGTTTTCATTAGAGCGGTTGGTCGTTAAAGTCAGAGGGGTTAATCCCTCTGGGAGCTCTAATCTGTTCAGTAAATTTCACAGCAGTCTGTCATTAAATCATGAGATATTTTGTGTGCCATTGACTGACTTCTTGGACCATGAATATTTGCTGATTAATCTGCTCAGTGATTTTGGAAAGAACACGGTATGCGCGTTGTTCATGGAGATTCACAGAGCTTCTCGCTAATTTAAAGTCATTCCTGACACAGGAATCATTACAAAACATGCTCTGATTTCACAGACAACTTAGCAAGACAGCGCGTCTGTGTAGTTGTATGTTAATAGAGGACAATCAGTGGTCTTTTGAAACTTGGACCTTTCATTTTATCTCCCCGTCAGACCTGCTGCATCAGTGCTATCTGTTGACGGCAAGAACACAATGTGCTCCGTATCACCTGAACTGTCACCTGAGATGTGACATTTGACAGACAGGGAGAGGGACACAACCTGATCCATAGTCCTCATGACATATAGGACAAAACATATTCAGTTAGGTTTTGACACTGTGGAGACAGTATTCATGACTTAGCTGTCACAACTTCCTTAGTTACTCTGTCCTTTGCAAGGTTAACGCAGAGGTGATGTTTCAGAGGAGAGCGCTGACACCTCTTGCTGTCTGGTTCCGGCATTTTGTGTTATCAGTCTTCCCCTCACAAATTGTTTGGCAGCAGGTACACCTCAACTTGACCTCAATTAATGAATCTATTAGAAATGTAAATAACTCTGAGCTTAACAACCTGATGTGAATAATCACAAAGACGAGGGGGATTTTCTCGAAGGCAGAGTAAACATGAAATTCCGCATAATGAAACCCGTGGAGGAGGAGGAGGAGGAGGAGGAGGAGGAGGAGGAGGAGGAGGAGGAGGAATTTCCCCATCTGATTTTACTGTACAAGCTCTTGACTACCTTTTCTATGTAAATCAGTCAGTTCACAACCGGCAAGCGTTAGAAATTCAAGTGTCTCATGCAGACTGTTGATGCAGACTTCCTCTTGTGATAATTGCTGTCTTGTGTTACTCACGCTTATTTTCAGGAAGTTTGAGGTTCGGGAACACAGAGAAGGTCAATGGAAAATTGGTGTTTGCATTCATTTGTTTTGTTTTGTTTTAGGGGTACAAAAACTGCAAAAAAGAAGAAAAAAAAACTGTGAAATGTCACCAGCAACACTGACAACACAGAATGTCAGGCTGGTCACTAATGATGCTGAAATGTAGGCTACTGTAAAAAAAAATGGCACACAAATGGGTCATACTGTAGCAATTCCATAGTAACATGATAAATCAAAACACCTACTGTAATATCATTTATTTTTACCAACTCATTAATCTTCTCTTGTGAACTTTAAAAAAGAGCCTGTCTGTTTTTGTTCAATCACCCGGCGTAGTTCGGTTTTGGGAACATTTTGCAACTTTTCTGTCAACACTGAATGTCAGATTTAATTTAGATTTAAATTTAACTTGTAATGATGAATTCTAAATATCATTTTTTTTCCCTTGATAACTGAGAGTGTGACATTTTCTCTGGGAAATTAACAACATATGGGTTTTGGTATATCAAGGAAAATTATACCGTATGCAGATGACGTGTTCATGTTAACATACCAACTGGATTCAAAGACCCGTGTTTTTACAAATTTCGTGGACACAATGGGCACAGTGAGATCCTCTTAACGGACTGTCTTTTCACTGATTTGAAATCGTTGACATCAACACCAACAGTCTTGCAGCTTACTATTTAGACAAGGCGTGTGTAGTGATTACAGTGCCTTTTACACATATGTTTTCTTTGCACAGGAAGGTGTTGATGACATGATAGTGTTTAGAGAGGGTGTTTTGCGGTGATTTCATGCTACTAAATGTGTTGGGTTTTTTTTTTTTTTAATTTCAGAGGAGAAAGTGTGGACAGTTCTGACACACAACAGCACAGCTCCAGTTATAGTCCAGGGCTCCTCTCTTCACAAACCTCACGTCATGACGTTCAACTACAGCGCCTCAGCTGAACAACTTAATGCCATCGTATCAGGGTCGGAGCAGTGCCAACAGGAAGTGGTTTACAACTGCAAGAAATCCCGCCTCTTTAATACAAAAGGTGAGTGTGAATTTTTATTTTAATTTTTTATACCTGCTGTAGTATTTATGAGTCGAGATCAAAGACCAAGAGGAAACCCAGCACAGGGCACGGGATTCATTTCTCTTTGTTTTACAGCTCAGACTCAAGGGTCTGCATTGGTAGAGGCGTGTTGCTCAAGGTACCGGTGCAACATGAAATATGATCCAGTAAATCTCATTTGAGTAACAGATTAACGTGTTTGAAGGCTTATCAGACGGCTAAAACAATGCACTGCTGTGACACAGGATTTATTTCAACTGTTTTATCTTTAGTTGTGATATCAAGCCAGAAATACAGTGTTCTAGTTACAAAGAGTTCCACAAGCAGTGTCCACTTGCACGTGTCTGACTGGTCAATGCAGCTCCACAGCTCAGAAGAAGTTGCATTGTGTCTTGGTTCAGCTTTTTTGCTGGCAAACCCTATGTGATTTTTTTTATTTATTTATTTTTTTGCCAGAGCCTTCTGTATGGCACCCCCACTGATTCGCCTGACTGGCCTCATTCAGATGAATGAGGGGGCTCTGTGTTTCAAGTCGAATCCACGGCTTCAGTGTGGACGTTGTGTGTCTTGAATGTTCTGCGCTTCGCAGCATCAGGGGAGTGTTTGTTGTTAGTCAGACTGACTGCACTTTGTCACATTCGAAGGTGCTGCCCCTTCGACACCTCAACTTCTGCTTCGCTATTCTTGTTATATTTGCAAAATAACTAGAAAGGCGGGCTCCCAATCTTTTTTGTATGTGTTCATTTTCAACATTTGCTCCTAAATCATGAAATGTTCATGTCCCAGATTGCGTCGCTCCCCGGGTGCCACGTATGTGAAAACAAACAAATGTATTATCATGGCAGACATGTGGAAGGCGCAAAGGCAATTTTATGGAAACTGTGTGAATGTTTCAAAGGCGGCCTTCATTGTTTGAGCAGAGGCAACTCTTGTGGAAGAAGATAAATACCTTGTTGTCTTACTTTCCTGAGCATGTAGACACAAACAATATCACTTTTGACGACAATCATACTTTGCAGCATATACAAAAGAATTATCGCACAAAAATGCACTTACCATGCTAATTTACGGGGGGGAACAACAAGCGCAGCTGTTCGAAGCAGCCCACTGGGATTACAGATGCAGGCATGTGCCAAGAACTTTTGAAGTTCACCTCCAGTTGTGGAGTGTGACTGAATAACATATCCCCTCTCTGCCACTGTTCCTGTCAGCCTCTGTTCTGGTACTGTCACTTAAAACACATTCAGTCAATTAATGTGTTTGTAATGGTGTTCAGCTGTGGCCTGGATTGCATTGCTAATGATTCTTTATTTAACGGCCACAATAAATGAAGTTTGGTTGGAGACAGACTGACAAGCCTGTGGCTTTTAATGTGACAGTGAAGTGACGAACACTTATGACGGCAATTAAACACTCCTCTCGGTGCCTTGCCCTTCAGCATCGCTTGTTGTTTCCACATTCTTATTTGTAGCCAGCAGTATTTTGTCAGGGTTGATACATGTGTGTTTCCATATGCTCTATGACGCAACTTGACATTTGGAAAACCTTTATTAAAGCCTACAACACACTCATCGTTATCCTCCTGACTGGTCCGGTTGGTTGGGGAGATCTACATGTGCTCTCAGAATGATGATGATGGCCTTTCCAGCCAGTAGCTGCTGAGAGCTTTTGTTTTTTTGGTTTTTTGAAGTGAAATGACTCGTACTGTAGCGCTCTGAAATACTAATTTTTGATTAAAACTAATTCCCGTGGAAATCCAAGACCTCCATCCACCCATCCATCCATCCATCCATCCATCCATCTATCCATCCCTTCTGTTAAAGCTTATCCAGAGTCACGGTGGGGTTGGAGCCTATCCCGGTTGGCACTGGGCGAGAGGCGGTGTACACGCTGGACAAGTCAGCAGCTCATCACAGGACTATATTCTAGACTTGCCGTATGATATATGTTGTGTTGAATTGTATACTTTAGAATAATAGAATAGAATAGAATAGATATACTTTATTTATCCCAAGCTGGGAAATTATAGTTATAGATAATTATAGAATTGTATGCATTAAGAAATAAATGAATTCAGGTAATTCTTACTTTACTTTTCTTTCTTCACCTCTAGTTGCTAGCACCTCTGGGTAGACACAAGATATGTCAGGGAGTGAGGGAAGAAAGTGACAAACGTGACTAAGTGTAAAATAAATGAAGCATCACATAGGTTTTCGTCCACAGTGGTGCTTGTTCAGCTATGAGCAACAACTCCATCTTTTGTTTTTGTTTTGATGTGGATGACCCCCAGGCAGACCGATATTGCATCCTTGTGTGTTTAAACGCACTCAAGTGCAATATCGCAATCAACTCAGAGTCTCATCAGCTGAAACAATTTCAGTTATTTGTTCCATTTTAATTAGTAGAGTGGGGATTTATGAAAGAGTTGTCAACAATGTGGTTTCTACTCACTTCAGTGAAGGTGAGAGTAAGACACATTCGCTTCCTCGCTGTAAACAAGTCCTGTCAGTATTGAGCCAATTTGAGGGGAGAGAGTGAGACTCACCTCTCCTTCAGGAAGTATTGATTGTTGCCTTTTTCTATTTGTGTACCTGTTCAGCGTCTGAATGGTGTTTTAAAACAAGCAGAATAAGGAATGCGGTGTGTTTGCAGTGAATCCAAGGACACCGATAGATGGTGAAGATGATAAAGTGTGTTATTATTTTCTGCATTTGTAATGCAAATGTTGGCCGGCTGGCTCATGTGGTGAAAACTCACATTGTTTCCTTTCCTACCTGTGTTTGGCCATTTAATACGAGGAGCTTTTGTCCTTCCAGTTTTGGTCAGACTGTTAGTCACAGGCCATCAGCTCGAGGTTGGAGAAGATTTCCAAAGTGCTATTTACCCAAGAGCAGAATTTCACTTCTGCAAACACGGTGAACTGATGGAGATGGGATATTGTTTGCGGTCTCAGACCCACTTGGTGACTCGGTGTTCAATATGTATATCCACACATAAAAACCCTGCCTAATGCAGCTATAATGTATGCTGAGTTGGAAGAAAGCACCATAGCATGTGACACTTGATTATGTATTGTGACATGTAGCTTAATGGGCTTTTCCTCGCTAGCTGGCCTCATCTCCAATGCAGGGTCACGTTGTGTGACAGATGATTGAAGCTGGACCACTTAACCCCACAGTGGAGGTAATGACTTGTGCCTTTATGACTTCGCTGTAGCCTCATTGACAGTCACAGACGACGTGTCAAAGAATGCCAGCAGAGAATCAAAACACGTGCATTTATTCAATGAAGAAAATAACCATTTACCAAGTACAAAGTGCACATTTCAGGAGGGAATGGGCCCTTGAAAGAAGTTTGTCAGACCTGTTTTAACTCTAAACCAAGCTTCTTGTCTGGTTTCTTGTAATTAACTTTCTAGTTTCCGATTCTATTACTTTATTTTTAGTGTAATGACTGGTTTGAGTTTTGCAGAAATGTCTCTGTGTCCTCAGCTTCTAGAACAGGTTTTAATTGTATTGTGTTTATTTAACAGAGACAATATGGATGCTTTGTCACATAAAAACAGGAAATGCAGCAGATGTTGTAATGTCTATAGGGCATGCAGCTCAGACTAACACACAGCCCCCATCTCTGGTTAGACATTTAAATCCAGGTTAAAACAGCCAAGAAACAACAAGAAAAAAACAGAATCAGGATGAGAAAAACATCAAGGTACATAAAGCAGACCATGTATGCATGTTCTCATGCGTGTGTGTGTTCATGAATGGGTGTAGCTTTGTTCACATTCATTTTTATATATGTGCTTATTTAGGTTTTCTTCCCATTTGTACATATGTGTGTCTATATGTGTGTGTGTATATGTATAAGTGATGATAAGGGATAATATACAATAACATACATTTGAATGTTATATAAGTTATAAATATGTTATATGTATGTGAGACCCGTGTGCATGTGTAAAAATGCACACACATGAATAGTTAATCTGTTGATTTATATGTAAATATTCTCAGTGTTTCCTTTTGTGTTTGACTTCTTCATGCCTGCTTATTATTACTTATTGACTTCATTCTCATTATCTCTCATATTATGTAAGTCTCTCTGCCTCTGGCCAAACAGGATTTCTATAGCATGTTTTGTTGTTTTCTTTGTTTGTTTGTTTTTTTCCTTTTTTGTAAAACACATTTTATTGCAGTAGAGCCATAACAAAGATATTTATATCACAAGGAAAGGCATGGTATATATATTATCCCTTACCATTACTTATACATATATACACACACATATAGACACACATATGTACAAATGGGAAGAAAACTAAATAAGCACATATATTAAAATTAGAAATAATAAAAAAAAGATCCACTAATGTCAAAAGACAGGACATGTCACAATATACAGGAAACATTTACCATCTAGGCAACAGATCGGCTCTATGAAATTAACCGTCAGTGGAGAGAACAGATAAATAAGTAGGAAATAAGAGGTTGCCAGTGATTGAAAGAAATTGCCTTTGAATCCCGCAGTGAGAAATTAATCTTCTCCTATTCTAAGAAAGACATTAATGTAGTCAAGACGCGGTGGAAGGCAGTGTTTCCATAGGAGGAGGATTCTTCTTTGAGCTATCGGTGAGGTAAATGAAATAACATGTGCCTGTTTCACCGAAACATGGTTGTCTTCTTGAGGAGCTCCAAACAGTTGATGGCTTGAGTGTTAGCCCTAGTATCTCAGAAACAGCCTAAAAAAAGTGATTCTGTCTGACCACAAGCATAACAAACTCACAGCATACTTACCTGTAAATCTTTCATTTCACTTCCAGGCACAGTATACTTGTTTTTATTTTTATTTCTTTGCATTTTAAAAGCCAGTGAGGCAAAATCGGTGCAGTCCTGCAAATAAAACCCATGACCTTGACCTACTTGAGCTCGAGCTCTGGCGCTAGCAGACATCAGGCTGTTTTGGTCACTGACTGTCTGACTGAATTCATTGTTGCAGATGGCAGTCCGCTGTCATGGTGGCTGGACCGGGAAGGAGAGAGACGGAGCTACTGGGGAGGCTTCCTTCCTGGAGTTCAGCAGTGCTCCTGCAGCCTGGAGGAGAACTGCGTGGATATGAACTACTTCTGTAACTGCGATGCTGATACGGACACATGGTACATAGCACAGACACATGCAGTGCAATTTCAAGCCGAAAGGGGCTTTTGTTCTTTGCAATGTGTTTTTATTGATGGTTATTATATCATTGAGAATAGGTTAAATAACACAACACCTCTCTGTATAATGCGATACATAATGCGAACAGAAGCATCATGCAGTTGAATCAATACTTCTGTATAACAACGGAGCATTATAACCTTCATGAAGACAGGATTCATAGCAACACTGTTGTATAAGTGGTTCCAAATATGAATTAACCCGACCACAAGAGGAAAAAATCATTATCTCTTCTAATTATTTCATCAATGATCTCTCATAATCGCTCTGTGTGTCCGTCCATAAACTGCCACCCTGAGATAATCCATAGAACGACTACAGAGATCGAATTTATGACTAATTATTCAGTTAATTCCTGAAACAATTCATCGAGAATTTTCCCTCAGTCGCTAAAAAACGACTTACGGAGCAGCTCCGTGCATCTATCTTCGACGATTTCGTATAGCAGGGTTTACTCTGGAAAGATGAATTGCAGCCCATACATTGTATTACAATTATGATCGAACAAATCATCTGACTCAAGAAACAAAGGCTGCATTATAGTCTCTGAGTGTTTTTGTTTTGGGGTATGTTAATCCACTCCTGAGCTTCTCTCGATTCAGCTCAGTTTGCATATTTCCAGCGGCAGTTGTCTCCATTGTGATAGATTGCTCCCTTTTTAATGTGTTTACTCTGCGTTCTGTGCTAATGCAGAAGAATGGATGGCTTTATCTGGACCCCCATAAAGGCGTCCAGCCCTGAGGCCTTTGTGTTACTATTTATTAATGTATTTCTCTTTCATCTGCCACAGGGCTAATGACACAGGAGTCCTCTCCTATAAAGACCACCTACCAGTCAGCCAGATAGTGATCGGAGACACCAACAGGACGGGCTCGCAGGCTGTCTACCATATCGGCCCTCTGCGTTGTTATGGAGACAGTAGGTGATCACCTCAGTGTTGAAGCTACCGTGCCGGATTTGGTTGCAGATGGAGGACTTAGTGTTGATCAGATTCAGACTATACTCAGATGATATCTTTATTCCTCATGTGTTTATCCAGGGATAAAAAGTTAAACTTCATCTGTTCGGTTTCAAGTCTGGCTGGCTGATTATAACCTCGTAAAAATCCGCTGGACCTTTCGTCCTGTACTAGCTCATGTTGTGCAGCCAAGCAGGGGTGCCAAAATGGAGGGGAAACTCGGGGACTGGAACATAAAAGAGATTGTAGATATTTACTGCTTCATGTCCCAGAGTGAGCTGTAGACACAGAGCAGGGAATTTTTAGTAGCTCATCTGCAGTCAAATGTAGTTCAAACCCCCGTGATCTTATCTGAAGACCCAATGGGTGATAAAGACATCAGACGTGTCGCGCTGAAGCGTGTCTAACATTATATGACGGGAGACGTCAGAAACAATACCTGTGACGTGACCTAGTTTTGTTTGTGGAAAATGGGCATGTACAGTAAATGAAACTAAATGGGTTCATTAAAAAAGCTGCTGCAAATAATTGTAAGAGACGTACTTTTCTGCCAGTAGAGAATAAAGAGTTAGAGTTAGTTGAAATATCTGTATTTGGTTAGTTGCATGTTTCGATAAGGATAAATGAAACCTTTATTACCCTGGGAAATCTGCTTTCTATAAAGAACCAATGGAATGCAAAATAAAAACCTTATGTAACATATGACCTAAACAACATAAGCATCACACAAGATCATACAAGCGCAAGAAAGTGCCACATTCAATCCATGTGATCAAAGCTGGTTGGCTGCTGGACAAAGCATTTGTAATCCATGAAGATAAAAGTGCACATTAAGACCATGCAGTGTGTCTGCTGTGATCTTCTGAGCTAAATTCACAATGTACTGGTTTGTCGTGTGAGTCTGAAATCTCTTTAAAACTTTAATATATTTTGATGTTTTCTTAAAAGCGGACCGGTGAATACTGGCTCTGCTCTTTGAGTGGAAAAGCAAATACTGTGATGTTGTTGCAAAACCTCCTAGAGAGGAGGTTGCGACAGACGGTCAGGTGTACAAAGTGTGTGAATTTTGACACCAGAAACCACAGCTTGCTTTCCGTTTCCTACCAGAAGTCAACATTGGAAACGCCGGCAACAGATCAGATGTCATGTTCCATTAAAGTCCTCCTTTATCGTATTTCAGTGCTGCAAATGGCACGAAAAGATGGAAGCAACAAAAACACGGAGACTTTTCTACAAATGAGACTTACTTTGTACGCAGCACTCTCTTTTCCTTTTGCTACTTCCTTTCTTCACTCCCTTTCTTTCAGAGTCCATATGGAACGCAGCGTCTTTCTACCAGGAGTCCTCCTACCTTTACTTCCCCACCCTGCAGGCCGAGCTCGCCTCTGATATCTCCCTCTACTTCAAGACTAGTGCTCCTTCAGGAGTGTTTCTGGAGAACCTGGGCCTGAAGGACTTCATCAGAGTGGAGCTGAGCTGTGAGTCAACGTTCAGAGCCAAATAAGAGAAGTGCAGCATGCACAAAGTACGACATGACACAGACATGAACACAGAACAGCTAAACATAAGAACACCCACAAAAGCTGTCAGTGATTTTCTTTTTTTTTTTGCTCTTCTCAGATGGAAATGCTAGCTGTACTGCAGCTGACAGTTTAATTTCCCCAAGAAGCAGGCTGTCAGGTCTACACAGCATGATGTAACCCTAATGACACAGTCAACAGCAATGCCATGCTGTCATGGGAGACATTAAAAGCATTTCCTTACTACTGCTAAAGCAGAAAAACTTAATGAATACACCGCTGGATACGAGAAGCCGGGATTCATGAAATTACCTCGCAGATTTACTGTAACAGAGAGGAAAAAATAAGAGGAGGCTGTTAAGATTCACGGAAAAGACTGACTCATTTACATGGGCGTCAATAAAGAAATAATCAAATATTCTTAAGGCGCTCGGACTGAAAAGAAAATTGCAGAGAAATCAAACAGCGCATTTATTTAGCGTACAATAGAGTGCACACCAGCCTTCAGGGAAGTCGTTTCGAGCACCGGCAGCTTGAATTATTTATTTATTAAATGGTGTTGGGAAAAGGTGAGAAACTGTTGATTACAGTGTGTTTTGTTCACAAATCTGAAGGAGGGGGTTCTCGGGCCATCATGTATTTCTGCAGTATCAGAGACGTTCTGAAATATTGACGAGCTGTCAGCTGAGCCCCCTCATAAATCCATTCAGGTCATCAAGTTTTCCCAGTAGCATTGTATCACATTGCATCAGAAAGGGAGGACAGAGAAGACATAAAACACCTAATATCACATTCAGTCTGACCTGGCTGTGTGTGTGTGTGTGTGTGTGTGTGTGCGTGTGTGTGTGTGTGTGCGTGTGTGTGTGTGTGTGTGTGTGCGCGCGATTCCCCACCCGACCTCCCAGCTCCCTCAGTGGTGACTTTCTCCTTTGATGTCGGAAACGGTCCGGTGGTCCTGTCTGTGAAGTCCCACCTGCCTCTGAATGACAGACAGTGGCACTACGTGAGGGCAGAGCGCAACGTGAAGGAGGCCTCCCTGCAGGTTGATCAGCTTCCCCTCCGCTTCCTGGAGGCTCCAGCTGACGGACACCCCCGCTTACGGCTCAGCAGCCAGCTGTTTGTAGGTAGGCTTGTCAACAGACTGAATATACCTACGGTTATATTTAAAGCTGCGTCTTTTATTGGCCATTTTGATCAGACAGTGCAGTTCTCTGTTAATGCAACATTCACACCATCACCTAAACAGTTTACACATCTGGTACATACAGACTCTCTGGTCGCTCTGTTTTTGGTCTCCACCAGTGTCTGAGGGAATGCTCTTTAGTTTCTAAACTGTGCGTTGCTCACAACAGCTGCCCTACTGTGTTCAACTCGGCTGTTTGGTATGCAGGCGGTCTACAGTGGAAAGCTTCTTCTTTACTGGAAACAGCTGGGATGGAAAATAGAAATGAGATCAAGAGCAGTGAGAGTGAACCGAAACAATTTGCGGGAAATCAAAACCAAAACAATGAGCTGACAAATGATGAGGCTGGTGATAATTTTCTGGTGGTTTACCAGAAGCAACACGTTTCACATTACACGCAGTCATTATCTTTCCACTGTTAATATGAAAATATTGATTAGTGCAGCTTTAAAGAACAGGTTCAAAATAACTCACAAGCCCTACGTCCTTTTATTTTAAGAGGCGTTGGCCCCTGTAGTCATCCCCCTTCCTGGAATGGCCTTAAAGTGATCCTTTGGTATGAAGAAAACGTTTTGCACCATAATGAATTCTAAAGTGCAGCCGAGGCTTCTGCAGTGTGAGGTAATCAAATCAAGGGTATTTTAAGCGCAAATTTTTCTCTTTGTGTTTTCTTTTGACCAGAAGGACAAAGATCCTTGATTTGAGTAACTCAGACTACACAAGTCTTAAATGTTTTTAGAAGCTTTGGCTGAATTTTTTCACACGGAGCAATGACTGTGGATGTTACACAATGCAGTCGACTAGAAAAGTATCTCTTCACAGCCGGAGCGAGAGTGATTACAGCTAACGATGACACTTTAAACTTACATTTGTCCTCCGAGTATTGTACTAATATAGACTTGAAAAAACACAAACCTGTCCTGTAAGCCACTGCGAAGAACTAATGTATCTTATGATTTTTTCATTATTGCTATGGTTCAGGAACAGGCTGCTCTCTTTCTCCTCTTTCCTCCTCTGACATTTTAATGTCTCCTTAATAATACACCATCCCTCTGGAGGGGACAGAGACACCATTAAAAAAAAAAAAAAAAAAGTCTGTGTGTGTTTTTTCATGTGTTCTTATTCTAGGCCTCGGCTCATGCACTTAATGGATCATTTGCTTTTAAAAATCATTCATCAGACGAGTGAAATGACAAATGGAAGCAATAATCCTCTGTGGACCTTTAGAAGAACTTGTCATTAGCTTAAGATTAAATTGTTTCATATTGGAGGTACAGAGGTTAAATGAGAATTTATTAAAAATGTGAATGTTTTAGAGTTTTACTGAAAGAAACACAGATAATATTATGATTAATTTTAATTCTAAAAACTACCCTTGACATTTTAAATCTTAAAATCTGGAACAGTAGATAATAAAAAGTGTTGGTAACAGACAGTCAGGCAGAGTATTTGTCAGAATTACTCAGTTTAATAATTAAGTCCGAAGAACCCACAGTGATTAATGTTTGTTAAGGGTTAAGTTATGTTTAGGATTATTATGTTAGTTAAGGTATATTCACGGAGTGTCACCTAAGTGTCTATGAGTAGAGACAACAGGAAACAGTTAAAATGTTACAATATTTGTTGGTTTAAAAAAAAAGTAAAATTACCAAAGTAGTTCAGAAATAGAACCTACTGAGTTCACGCCATGAAGAAATGTCACAACATTACGAGATTTTGTCCACATCGCACACTGAATCTGTATTTTACGGTCTATCTGTTACCCAAGAGGTTTAACACATCAACTGTTGTGATGGATGATGGAATATTGAACAACACCGTACTGCACGGAAATGAATATTGAATTTCTCACCTACTTTACATTGTATCATAACTGTGGAAATGCTTTAAATAGACTGTAGCTCTTCAGTAGATTATGTAACACGGTATTTATTATTTATCCAAAAGCTCCTTCCATGTTTATAGATGTTAGTGGCAGATACAGCTGTTCTTTAAGTAAGAGAAGTGGAATTTTAACAATTAATATATAATGTTTCTGTTTAATGACTACAAGGCTGTAGCTTTATTCCCATCCATCAATCATTGTGAACACAAAGAGACAACAAACAAGGGCGAGCACAGCTCTGGGGCAAGTAAACATGTTAAGCTTCCACATAGACAAAATGAACACCGCTGTCTTAAAATGTCTAAGACATTTGAAACTAAATGAAAACAAATAAAAATTTGAAATGAGAATTGTTAGGGAGTAGTTAGGGATAAGTTTGGAAGAGATCCAATCAGTTTTATTAGTCTTATCACACATAATAGATGTTTCCTCCAGGAGTATTTGACGAGTTTGGAAATCATAGAGAAACATTTAAACCTAAAGCAAACTGAAGCAATTCAGATGTCTGAAGCATAAATAGCAAATGACATTTTAGCCAAAACTTGATTAAAACTAAATCAATGATTACTGTCATAATTAACACTGAACAGTAACTTGATGCTGGCAGCAGGGGTTTTTTTTCTCAGATAAATTATAGGCATAGCAGCGCGATACATTTCCATCATCAGTCTGCCATCTCTATGAAGCATAAATTAGCAGCTGTCACCATGTCACAAGCATTTGTTTTTAACACATTTCCTCTCACAGTGAAACGTGTCCTTTACATTGTATATTTAGGCTTAATGAGGCAACACTCTTTAGTCTCCTCGCCTAATGTCTGTCCTCGTCACAGGAGGGACAGCATCCCAGCAGAGAGGCTTCCTGGGCTGCATCAGGACTCTGACCATCAATGGTGTGAGCTTTGACCTGGAGGAGAGGGCCAAGATGACTCCTGGGGTGAGCTCCGGTTGCCCTGGCTACTGCAGCGGCTCCAGCAGCCTCTGCCACAACAGAGGGAGGTGCATCGAGAAGAGCAACGGCTACGTGTGCGACTGCTCCCAGTCTGCCTACGGAGGAACTACCTGCAACCAAGGTGAGTGTTCATCAAGAAGAAAAAAGGCGAGACGCTTAATGCAATTCTTTCAGCAGATTAATGTTGATTACAACAAACAAATAATCAATCAAGTCAAGGTTATTCCATTACAGAGCGTCAATAAAAATGCAAGTAATGCAAGAGGCAATTAATACTTGTCCTGGCTCCAGACTCCAACTGCATTTAAAATGCATTAAACCAAATTATCTCCTGCAATATGTGAGCACAGAGCAGAGCGCAGGCACCGACGCGACTAAAACTCAACACCCAGTGCAGATAGAAGAGCAGGAGTCTGAGCAAACAGCCATATAGACATGGCAGAGTGTTGGAAGATTAAAATTCTGGCTGCAACTGTGGCGAACCACTCTGCACAGTTTACTCTCGCTCGGTGTGTTAAATATGAAAGTGGAACGCGCGCCAGCGTACAGCTAATCTCAATCCCGTTCAAAAGTATTTCTCGCTTATTTCAACCACACAGTTCGATGTGTTATTGTGGTGTTCAGAGATGTCACCTCAATGGTGAAATGAAGTTCTGAGACAAAAGACGGCGTGACGATGTGATAGTTGTCAGATTTCCTTCAAGGTATTTATTTAGCCTATAAGTATTTTGTGACAGTGGCTGCCTTGAGCTGCTTGATGCTGAGCAGACTGCTTGCTTCAGTGTGGTACTCACAGACACTATGGTACTACTGAGAGACTCTCGCTGTAAATGTGTTATTGCAGCAGTTTGAAACAAAAGAATGATGTAATGATGTCTCGGTGTGTTGGCATACTGTGTCTTCCATTCCTCCCACTCCTCCCTACTCCTTGTTAAACTTGTCTTTTTTCACACATAAAACAGAAGACGCAGAGGCCCGCTTGTTGAGGGAGTTTTAAATGTCAGCGCCTGTTGAGGTAACAGTGCTCTGAATGGCATTGATCGACAACGCTCCCTGCGGTGCTGTTGCATCCACTGTTGTTGTCAACCTTATATCTGTGTCATCGTCTCCTCGTGGAAGGGATTTAACCGCTTCACTGCTGCTTCAAATGACGTCTATTACTATGACTCCATGTGTTGGAGCTACAGTAGCTACCGCCAAAAGATTTGTGGGTGAGAGAGGGGACCTGAGTCCTTTAAGACAACACTTTTGTAAGCTGCAGCCTCGCTCTCTAAGTTGGACACTAATGCATATCTCTGACTTTTTTTAGAGTTTGATACAAAGCCTTTGGCCACACAGTCACTTCCCTCCTGCTGTGTATATTTGGCAAACTTCATTTTTTAGCCCACTTTTTCAAGGGTGTGTTGATTTTTCCATTCAACCCTTTCACACGATAAGATTTGTTGAACGTTGCAGCCTCTGGAGGCCACGAGCTCTGTTTTAGTCCTTTATAATCCTGTTTCATAAAAGAGCTGGAACACAGCCCCCCCTCCTCACCCGAGCACCTTTTTTTATCTGTGTGTCCCCCGTGTGTGCAGAGGTGTCGGTGTCCTTCGACATGGAGTCCTCTGTGACCTACACTTTCCAGGAGCCCTTCTCGGTGATGCAGAACAGAAGCTCGCAGGCGTCCAGCGTTTCCACAGAAAGCAGCAGCCGGGCCAGAGAGGACGTGGCCTTCAGCTTCGTTACCTCCCAGAGGCCGGCATTGCTGCTGACTGTCAGCACCTTCAGCCAGCAGTACATCGCTGTCATCCTGGCCAAGAACGGTACACACATGTTTTACATTAATGCATGCATAAAAATGATTTACTACACTGTAATAACTTCTGGTAATGATATGTACAGATATACATTCCTATACTCTTTGAACGTGATCACACGCATGGAGAAAACATTAACTTAGCCTACACAGCCAGCTGAGTAAATTTAGCATGTGCTTTGTTAGCAACACCTTTAATTATAGTTCATAATTACAGACATCATAGAAATGCTGCTTCCATAACTGACTATTTATTAGTATATATTTACATCCTGTTGTGTTTGTATGAACAAATTATATCTGAATTCCCATTATGCAGTCATTTGAAGTCCTGTCAGATAAAATGCGGTGCAGTTTGTGCCATGATGGCAGCAGGGTGGGTGGAAACATACTTTCTGACATCTGAAGCTCTCGGTGTTGCCCTCAGGTCATGAGCCTTCAGGTGGACTGACAGTGATGTTATTTAACAGGATGACTGTGAGACAAAATGTAGCTTTATTTTGAAGGGTCCATGGGATAAGTATTCATGGAATCAAAACATTTTCCACTTAAATAGCTCAGCGACTATATCAGGTGCCTTAGCTTGCACGCTCAATTATTTAGAATTTGTATAACTGTATTTGTATTAGGCTTAAAACCAAAGACAAAACCAATGCCACAATTTCTGCCCGCAGTCCTTCAGCAGTGTTCTGTTCAAAGCCACCAGACTCTTCTCTGTCTTAACCCCTTTTAACTCACAGGCCGATGTACATGCGTTACCATGGTAACCAAATTAACTTGCATAATAACAGAGTGAATGCTTCCTTGACAACGGGTTAGTCCATTTTATGTCCGCACCACAAACAAGATACCCTGTCCACAGTCCACTCGAAAGCCGACAGAGATCATCTGTTTGAATAAAAAATCATTCAATTACAATCCCGTTGCACTCCAATTACCATATAAGGTTTTTTGTAGAGTCGCTGCAAGACATGTGCAGACATGCCAGTCAGAAATGGTGCAAAATTGGAAATATCTCCGAGGTCATTTACATTAACACCAAACAGAGATCTAATTTTCGGAGAAATCTCAAGTTTATTTGCATGTTGAAAGGTGTTGAGGCGAACAGAGAATGAGGCTCAAAGTAAACAGCTATCGCGTATCGTATTTCTGCCACAGCTGCCAGCGCGAATTTAATACTGCCCCCACAACTTTGTGCAAACAGACTATAGGCTAATGAATAGACTTAACCTCCAGTTCTGCTCCTCCTCTGCGTCTTTCGAAAGACCCTTTCTTCATTGGTAGTCTTGATGATCAATATACTTAAGTCAGTCCATTAGTCCTTGTTTATCCAAAGAAAACAAAAAAGAAAAAAACAAATGTTATGCTTTAAGGTCCTTGGTAATACTCAACTCTTTCAGCTCCTGACACCAGAAAGGCCTCAAAGCTATGAGCTGATGGCTTGTAAGCTGTATTCGATCTTGAGTAATGTATCATGAGTGACACCTATGTGCAATTGTTATTTAGTAAGTCTCCTAACACACACTTTTAAATTAAATCTGAACGCCAATGTTCCTCGGGTCTCTGTAAACACTGAAGGGCAGAGGAGACACTTCATCTACAATGACCTCCATCTATAGGATCACTCTCAGGATTTGAAATGAATCACAAACACAAAGCCCTTCACCTGCAGACCGGGAATTGTAATATTGACCCGGCTCCACTTGACAATGCATATCTTTCTGACTCTATGATCTGGCAGCGATTGTGTGTGTGGGAGGAACACTGAGAACTTATTGACTTCTTCAGTGTGGGAGCGAAGAGCTATGAGATAGAGATCTCGAAAGGCAATTGAAGAAGTTTAGATATAGAGGTCTATTTATAAATGAGCAACCACATCATTTCAATAAATAGATGTATTCGCTTCTCATGTAGAGCATTATAATGCAATGTACACATGCTTGAAGCCAAAGTGGAATGTGTTTAATATAACGCAGTGTTTATTTCAAAGGACTGGACTCGAGTGTGAGCACAACATGAAATCAATCACCTCACATGGATTTCTCCAAAGGACTGCACTACATGTCTTTTCATGCCTTGTGTCCAGGGAGTCTGCAGATCTGGTATCACCTTCAGACAGACAGGAGTCCAGACGTGTTCAGCCCCGCCCTCAATAACCTGGCAGATGGACGACTCCATCGAATCAGAATCCACAGAGTGGGCAAAAACCTCTACGTACAGGTGAGGGTCTGAAATGTTTCAAATTCTGAAATACTTCTGTGTTACAGCGCAATGCTTTTATTTTTTCATAGTTTTATGTCTGTATCAGTGCAGTTAGATAGATACCCACTGGAGCTGCAGTTATGGAAGTTTAAATGTCCATGTTTATGTTTTAATCGTATTTCACTTGCGAAGCTTCAGTTTAGTCTGGACCTACTTTAATGTGTGAACAACATTAGATAAAACCTAAATGTCTCCAAAACCTTCACTAAACCTTCCTGGGCAGCAAAACATCTCAAAGCTATTAGAGAGAAGATTAATTCATAGTTTGACGATATAATCTTAGCTCACAGTCCACTTATTAGCTTTGCTGAGTCTTCATTCGCAGATGGAATTTCTTCTGCACTAGAAAAAAGTGTTTTGCTTTACGTTAGCTCCCTGAAATCTTAAGCAGACCTAGTCCAGCTCAGGCTGGGACAATATGTATATTTGGCTTTGATCGTGGATCAAAGATGAAGGATTAAAGATCAAAGATTAAGTGTGTGTGTGTGTGTGTGTGTGTGTGTGTGTGTGTGTGTGTGTGTGTGTGTGTGTGTGTGTGTGTGTGTGTGTGTGTGTAATTGTGATGGTTGTGCTGATTGAGCATTGTATTTACACTGCAATGTATTTGGGAACACATCTATCATTTATATTTGTGCACTAAATATTTAAATATATGTAGAATTTAACTCATTTATAAAATAGGATATAAATATCTCTGCTTTAATTTGCTTCTGTGATGTTGATCAGCCAGTAGGTGAATAGTTGACCCTGTGACACACTTTGAAAGACAGACCCCATGTTTTGGTCGTACATACTAATCCTGTGTGGCTTAAAACAAAGTTTCCTTGCTCATGTTAGAAGTCTCCGTAGATCTACTGCAGCCACATCTGGAGCATCTTCGATCCAATCACAAATCCGCACAGCCGCAGCTCCAGCCTGCACAGCCAGGCAGAGCAGCTGCAGCTGTGCTCACAGCCTGTGGCTATACGCTGTCTGAACTTTGCCTTTTGAAAGGAGTAATGAGCAATAAATGCAACATATAAAGTGCCGCATGGTCTCTCCTTTCTGTATTATCTCCAGCGCGTTTCCCTAAAATGCCACCGCGTAAGAACCGAAGTGGACAATTTAAATATTGTAAAGGAATGCAGAAGTACTTCAGGAAAAAAAACAACAACAAAAAAAGGCAATTGCCACAGTGATCCTCAGTTCAAATGCATGAACTTTTTCATGTGGCTGCGCAGAAGGCAGGCTGTCTCGAATTATGCTGATATGCAACTGTTCTGCAGAAGTGAGTTCACTCTGCAGCAACATTTAGTGCCAATGCAGGAAGCAATGTGCGCTTCACATCGTGCAGTGTAAAATGAAGATGGAGAGGTGCGCCTGCCCTCCAAGTTCACAATCTGTTTCGTACTAGTAGTTGACGTCAACATTTTTGCTATTTATAAGTAACTCATGGTGGACTGGTACACCCTGGAGTATACTTTACTGTATATCACTGCAGCAAGGTGAGAGGATAAACCAGTGGAGGTAAGCAAAATAAATTCAGGGCATGTTAATTTGTTTTTTAACCCCAACCTTTGTCGAGTGGTTTAAGTGGCCCGACAGGAACCACACATACAGATGTACTAATAATAATAACTGGCAAATTAACTTTTCCCGAAATATATTTTATTAAAACTAAATAGTTCAGCTTTTGTCAAACTTGAGTCAGCTCGAGCAAAAACAAACAGAGACGTCTAAATTCAGTTCACTACATAGTGAGTGTAGATGTGTATTTAACTATTTTGGTGTGAAGCAATGTCTGACTCTTTTCTATACATTTCTTATTTATGAATATTTTCTTATCCACTGTGTGTACACGAGCTGCTGTGACAAGTGAGTTTCTCCAGTGTGGGATCATTAAAGTCTATCTTGTCTTATCTTATCAGATAAACTTTCAGTCTACTGAGCTGAACATCTAAACATCATTTAACCAAAAATTCACCAAAACTATCCAGACAGCAAAAATCTCAAGTAGCGACCTGTAGGGCCGACTATTATTACGTGTTCCACACTAACTACACCCGATGACAACTGAGCAAGAAAGCTCTCAGAAATCTCAGGAAGTAGACCTTTATAGCATCAGTGGACGCTCTCCAAATCTTTTTTTTTAAATTTTTTTATTTGCACATCGTCGAGGTAGAAGTGATGCAACTGAGTCAGCATGGTAGTGCAGAAGCGAAAGGTTCAAATCACTTCAAAGCTCACTGTGGGCGGATATGCTTTTGCGTGAAGCTGTTGAGAACTCAATCTATAATGTATTGAAATGCTCTGGTGCTGCTGCTGCTGCTGGTGTTGCCGTTACCTCGGTTTGGATTTCTTGTAATCGGCTTGTTATTTGATTTCTCCCCACTCAACCAGATCGACCAGGACATCCACACAAAGTACACACTGTCATCTGATGCAGAGCTGATCTTAATCAGATCCCTGACATTGGGCAAAGTCACCAGTAAGTCTAGCTATGATAAAATGGCTGGAAAAACCTGCCCCTCTATTGTACTCTTAACTCTAACCATTCATTATTTTCACATGTAAATCAAACATGACCATCACTAACAACATGTACCTTTCACCTGTCAACGGTATCTCTGCAGGGAGGGAGAACTTCAGTGACAAAGTAATGCAAGCAGCTTCTAAGGGTTTCATTGGCTGCCTCTCCTCGGTCCAGTTCAACCATGTGGCGCCACTGAAGGCAGCGCTGACCAATCGGGGAAGTTCACTGGTTACCATCCGCGGTCCACTGGTACAGTCCAATTGCGGCGCGCTGGCAGAGTCCACCTCGCACACACTGCAAGGTAAAACATTCAGTCATTTCCAAGTTGAGCTCCATGCTGAGGAGCAACTGGAATATAAATTGAAAACCGAACAAAATCTCGGACTTGGTGGCGTTGTCAAGCCTGCATGTGAAATGAGAAATGTGCCAATCATTCACATGCAATCGTTTATTCAGCAAAGATGTCACGCAGCCCTAATTAATTTCTCTTTCTCTTCTGGCCTTGGCTTGTTGTTTCTGGGGAGCTATATTTGGCTCTTCGTGGCCACATTCTCTCCTCTCTTCTGTGCTTCACTTGTCTGCAGTGAAACTCCTCTCGCCGCATCGCGTTCATTGACATCCGTAGTGCACTTCTGACACACAAGTCAAGACAGAATTTGGGGGTGTGGGGTTTTATGCAGAAAACAAGAGGTGTGGGTGTCTTGTCAGGCATCAAACGTGAATCATTTGCTGCAATATTTCTTTGAAACAGGTTCCTTTAGCATGTCCAGTTGTTACTGTTCGGAGAAGAAGTCCTCTCTGTAGAGCTGGGCCTTCAGGATGGTTTTTTGAAGGTAGAGAGGGATGCCCCTGATCTGGTAGTAACTGGAAGCATGTTCCATCATCAGGGAACCACAGATTGGAAAAGTCTGAATTGCCGTGAGCATGCAGGTGGCAGAGGCCAGGCATTGTTCATTGGAGGAGCACGATGGTAGGGAGGAAACTTAGACTACTTTGTAGATGAGCATTAGGGATTTAATACAGGCTTGCTATAGGTAGCCAGTGGAGCATGATGAGCAGCAGCTTCTGGATCAACTGAAAGGGTTTCAGTGTGCAGGCCCCCCGTTGTAAAGTGCGAAGTGGCACGACCTGGGATCATCATGGTCATGGATCATGACTCCTAAGTCAATCCATGCACTATGGTGACCTGTCCTGGTTAAAAGTGATACCAGAAAAGCAGCGTTTCACTTCAAAAATAGCTGCTAACCTGCTAACTTTTCCCACACTGTACAACTGAACAAATCAAGTCAAAGCCAGACGTTCGGCCTAACTGGCTCCTTGTTAATCGTGACTGTCTTTAAAACTTACTTGTCTAGTCTACTCGACTAGTGACTTGTGAATTTAGCTATTCGCAGTCTGTCTAAACCAGACATATGCCAGCTGTGCTTTTCAGCCGTCTGTCTGACAGAACAGATGCATTTCTATTTTTATCAGTGGCGCTGTCTACACCAGTCTCTGCAGTCACTCAGTTGTGGATTATTCATGTAAGAACACAGTAGTATAGTAATTTGTTTAGTGTGAACAGATGGGAGCACATAGTTATGTGGTTATGGTTTTAAGAAAGTGAGGTAATTAACGAATGTTAATGTTTTATTTACATATGAAGCCTTCATGAGTGGGAGCGGCAGTGGCTCATGTAGGCTAATGCTACATTTCCACAACATATACTAGTATAAAACGTGATTAAAAATAATGTCAAACAGTAAAAGTGGAATTCATGTCAGATGCTGTCCTGATTGCCCTGGTTTGCCGAGGCACCGGTTTGAGCTCTGACTTTGGCGGATGCACGCAGACCCTCTCATGCAGAGCATAATGGGAAATGTTTTGTTAGTCATTGTTTTGGCAGCGATGTGAAACGGCTCATCGTGTGGAGCTATAACATGCAATGAAGCCACTCGCTTCAAGGCTCATTCACCTCCAACCCATTCAGCCTGACACTTTGGGTTAAACCGGTCAGCACACATCATCACTTCATCACCATGCTCTTCCTGAACGGGGCTTAATGCAACTCAGACTCTATGTAACGTCTTCGTTAGGTGGGTGGTATTGAGACCGTCGGTGACATTTAAGAGTAATTTAACCGAGCAGAGGATACAGAGGGAAAAAAAAGAGATATGTTAGTGATTATACAGAGAGTAGAGTAGAGGAGAAGTTCAAATGAAACTAAACTTCATTTGTTTGTCATTTTAATATAATTCTGTTTAATTCTAGCTTAGCAGTGAAGCGTAACAAACTACACTTCACGGGTAAAGGTGACAGCCGGAGACTGCAAATATCTTTGCATAATGTCAGACAGACCTCTTGTGTATCAAGAGACATTAATGGATTTTTTTGTCTCTGCTTCCCCAGATCAAACTGTAACAGCGAATAAAGACAAGGAGCAGCATGGCAACAGAACCCAGAAGGATCTGGCTGTAATAGCAGGTCTGTCTTTCCCTCCTCTGTGCTGCTTTATTTTTCTTTGGTTAATTGAAAATGACTCCCAGCTGTTTATTCTCTGCATTTGCCTCCATCTTCATTCATTTTTCCCCCCCTGGTCTCTTGATAACTCTGTCTCAGCTCAAGATAATTTCCATTACTGCCACTTACACAGCTTTGTTTGGAATTAAATTTGATGATGACTATTTTCAAGGATCCGTGTGTGCTTTCAAGACGGGGAGCCTTTGCTTTGCATTGTGCTTCTCCCTTACACGTACACGGCTGTATTTTTGACAACACAGATGGCACACGGTGCTCATGAGACAATCATTCAAAGTGTTAGTTTGACATTTTGTGAAATCTACTAAATCCAGATGCACAGATAGATATAAAAAGATGGGAAGTAGACGCCTTCAAGCTAAAGAGTGACCTGGTGTCTGTACAAAATCAGGTCTAGACTTAAAATGGGCACAAAAGAGGCTCAGTTCTTCTCACTAAAACCGTGTTGTGATAAAAGCATTTTTGTTTTTATTTTGGAAAGCTTTTGCTGAGAGTAACAATAACTTTATTGGCCATTTTAGCTTAGTATAAATCCAGTAAAACTTTAAAATCCTCCTTTTAGCCACAGTCCGACTCACTTATTTATTGTATTTGTTTGCTTAATTACGCAGGACTGTTTCTTGGCTGAGACCAGTTAGTGGTCCCCCCCCCGTACATAGAGACGTGAGAGTGGTATCAATCTTCTAATCTGACTCTCGACATGAATGCGATTTTTAATCACTCGTGAGTTCACTGTAATCACAATTTAAATACACTAACAGAACCTCAGTACATCAGTGAGCAATTATGCCTCTCAGCTGGGCAGGGCTGTGAGAGTAGAAATACTTGACACTGATTTTATGATCTCTGTGTGAAATAATAAACGGGGTACTGTCTTAAAATTAACAGTTCCTGTTCCAATTAAACTCTGTGGCAAATGAGTCAGGACATTACTCTAGCCAGTGTAGATCTGGTAGTATTGTCTCGTGGTACGCGCTAATGTGTCTTCCCTCCTGTGTCCTCAGGTGTGGTCACAGCAGTGGTCTTCATCGCGGTGTGTGCTCTGGCTGTGGTAAGCCGCCTCCTCTACCAGCAGCGGCGGGCCCAGAGGAGCAGCAGCATCAAAGAGGAGAACAGACACAGCATGTACACGGACTACAGGACAGAGCTGCACCTCCACAACTCAGTCAGGGACAACATGAAGGAGTACTACATCTGACTGCAGTGTGCACTCTGTGGACCTAAGACACAAACTTACCTCTCTCTTATAAAGGACTAACAGGTGGACGAGCTTCTGCAGGATTTCTTATAACAAAACATCTCTGTGCCCTGGAAGTCTCTCAGGAACACTACGAAAGCCTGTAACCTGTAGTCCACTCTCGTAACGCTCCAGTACAAGCAAGCGGCTGAATCTTTACAGCTGTTAGTGTATTTGATGTTGGTGAAACTGTCAGAATCAAGCTGCTGTGGTTTCCGTCGTTGCAAATTGTGTAAAGCAAAAAAGATGAATGTCCTGCAGTGGTGGACCGAAGAGGACATCATGAGCGCAGCGAGCGAAAGCTGCCGTCCATCCTGAATGCGCACAACTTACAAAGTTTTGTTTGAAAAACTCAAATGTTGAAGATTTCAACATTTCAGTGGGGACTCTAGAAATTGTACTTGCAAGTCAGGAAATGTAGGCCGGGCCTGTAAGATATGCGTGCATTGGCTGCTGTCTTTGTTTTGTCAGTGGTGGTGAATGTTGTAGAAGAAGTAAAGGGGACAATACTGCCTATACTGTATGAGTGCCTAATTTGCATACAAGTTTTTATTTGAACATTTTAGAAGTTATCCTGATTTGCACAAAGCATTTACATAGAGATTAGCTTATTGTCATTCACTTCTCCAACCCACACTACATAGAATAGATGGAAATTTGAATTTCTTGTACCAGTTGGCCATCAGTATCAGGTGACTCACTGTTTCTTTCACTGAGCCGCACTCTTTGAAGTAGCCTGGAAATGAACAAATCTAAAACTAATAAATCCAGAAAGTTGTGATCTTTTACTAGGTCCACACGTCTCACTTCCGAGAGTTTCGGGTTTTCGAGTCTTGCCCCTAAGAAGTCATTGTACACCATGAAGGTCACATATATTTAGTAGGTAATATTTAACTGATGGCTTATGAAATTATGGGTATTTTGTATTTATTTAAATTGTGCAAAATCTACATGTGTATTATTTTTTAATTAAAGATCCAAACAAGTGTGTTTATTGTATCATGAGAGTAGCTGGAATAAGAAATAAAAGATTTTAGTATTCAAATAAATACAAATTGATACAAACTGCTGGCAGCCAAACAGTAGTATCTAGTAGGATAAAAACTGACCCTGGTATAAACAAATCTGGCAAACAAACCCCCACAAGCAGTATCTTTGGTGTTCTTTGGCAGCAGTTCGGTGTGTACAGGAAGCGTGGAGCTGGTTTAACCAGCATGCGAGTCGAGTCAAGTTATATAAAACAATCGCAGCAGCAAGTTTATCGGAGCTTGTACAGCTGTCTCGGGTTAAATGTGTCAGTCAAAACCTTCTCTACTACACTTTGTCACAGTACTCAGTTCGAGTTTGTACCACTGTTTAAACTTATAATGCTTATATGTCATTTGCTAGCTTGGTCATATGGTATAAGTAGGCAGGGTAAGGTTGGCCTTTTTATGTCAGAAGTATGGAAGTAGTATGTACCAGTGTATACCCGGTGCATACCAAACTCAAACGGTACTGGTACAAAAGTTCAGTTTGTCCATTCATTTGCTGCGCTGTTCAGCAGTGCTAAGAGCTTTTCGCAACCAAGAGAAAGACCACCGTCCTTACTGTACCTTTTTTATCAGTTATTTGGATTACAGGGATACATGATGTCTACTGTATGTATTTTAGTCACAATATCGCAGCACTTTTTTCTATACGGCTTACAGTGGTTGAAGAAAAAATCCACACACACACACACACATAGAAGACAACCTGCAAGTCTGCATACACATTCAGATTACAGCATAGCATGGATGGAAAATGAAGACGACTTTGCTTTATTTATTTATTTATTTTTTTTTTTGAAGATCCTTACCACAACTGTGTCAAAAAATATGAAAAAGGTGGTGCCAGAGTAAACGCAACGTTACCTAAATTTCAAAATCAGCCTGCTCTACATGATTAGACTCATCATTGGCTTCAGGTCCTCCTGGCAGGTTACATGTCTTTGCCTGTTGTACTTTGAGCTTAACATGCTAAAAAATAATGAATAAGCCCAAAGAAAAGCTGAATCTAATGCTTACAGAAATGTTTTTGTTTTCTGTGTATTGGATGAGACCTAATTCATCCTCTTGGACTCTGTACAAAATTTCAAGAAAAAGCAATCAAGCAAATGTGAAGATATTTCACACAATGATCCCAACTTTTTTGGACCAGTGGACTAACGGATGGACAAATGGAGTAAAGACAAATAATATCGCCCTTTCTGGAGCTCCACCGCTACCATGGCTAAAGATTACATGACTGAAAGTGAGAGTGGCATGGTCAAAAGATAGGGTCTCTATCCTTTGGACCCCATCTGTGCATGCCCTTGTTATGTCTCAAGATGTGATCTCTAGTATCAGTAAATGAACACATACCTCTCAGAGTGTGCAATGGGTAATATCATGTGGTTATTTCTTCTTCTTCTTCCAATGATTTGTATAGCTGCAGTTTTATTAAGGATCTATTGTATAGATGTATAATTTAATAATAAAAGTGAATATATTGTTAATCATCTGTTGTAAAATGGCTTGACTTCAACAGCTTTGAAGAAGGTCTTGTGTCGTTTTTTAAGGCAGCCTGCAGTGAATCCAATCAAAGGTCCAACATTTTTCATGGTGTTTGCAGGTGGGAAGCCAGTGAGGGATCACATCCTTGTTGCTGCACTATACTGTAGGTGGGTCTGAAGAGGCAGTGCATGAGTCTACCATGTTGTGCCCAACCAGTGAAGGTCCTTGTTGGCAAATGAAAAGATGCATTGCTTATTTTGAGTTGTTTTGTCAAATCCAGTTCCAAATTTCGTAGTTGGCAACATTTACTCTTTTTGAAGGCTACACTTTAAACAGTTAGAAGAAGTAAAGCTTGGGGCGGTGTTTAGCTCAGTTGGTAGAGCAGCCACCCCATGCGCGAAGGCTCAGTCCCTGCTGCAGAATCCGACCTGTGGCTCTTTCCTGCATGTCATCCCCCTTCTCTCTCTCTCCCCACATTTCCTGTCACTCTTTAGCTGCCTCTATCAAAATAAAGGCCAACAAAAAAATCTTTTTTTTTTAAAAAAGAAGCTTTGCATCAAAATACAGCTGAACTAAATCATGTACAAAAATAAACGTACAACATTGTCAGATCAATCCGAAAAACCAAAAAAGCCACTTGAGGAATCTGAAGTCCTTTGTAACTTGTTGTGGTGGCAAAAAATCAGATTTTCCAAGGAAGAATGCTTTGACGTTTTATTAATGCAAATTAACAAACTACAAGAAAAAATCAGGGTGTACTGAATGAATGAATGAATGAATGAATGATGGATGAATGACTCAAACTGTGCTCCGACAAAACGCACAGCACCTTTAATCTACAAACACGCGCAGTTACAAAACTGTGTGGCTTCTCTATTCCTAAATTGTGATTTGAATCGGTCAGCTGTGCAGGTGACGTCACAACCACAACACCCCACTTTACCACACATATAATATTACAAATGAACTAGTTTCAACTTATCCAAATCTGTGCTGTGCTCATTTTAATGAATATTGTAATATTTAGAAGAAAAGTGGTTTTAAAAAAAAAGGTTTTAAAATCTCACAACTCGTGACAAAAAACATGAGGGGGCTGTGCGTGTTCACATGGTAGCACTAATGATTAATTACCCCTTTACTCAGCTTTTCTCCAACTGACACTGCAGCGATCAGGCAAGTTAGTTCTTAAGCATATGAATAAAAACTTCAATGAGAGGAATCTCAACATAATGCATCCTTATGAAGTGAACACAAGCTCAAAATGCGACAACACTGTCATATTTCACAAAGTGAAATAATGTGCACAGATGCACATCAGCAGGTGTTGTTATTGTATTTGTCTTTTGTTTTCTGTATGCATAATTTTCTTAGTAATTACATATTATATTGGTAACTATCTAGTGCCCTATAATGAGGATCTGCTAAATACTCCAATGACCAGCTATCATAAATAATAGTGTACACATACTGTATTATATTCTGCTGACAGGATATCAGGAATGAAGCGTACAAAGGGAGCCAGATACAATATGTCCCTGATGTACAGTATGTATATTTATTTTTTAATTGTATTTATTTCATTTTACATAGCTAATCTATTCGAACTGCCTGTAGAGATATATATTTTTTTCTTTTTTTGGAATATCAATCTACTTTTAAACTATTTTTCTATCAAATCTGCTCTTTCAGATTTAGAAGCAGGTTAACATATCACGTCTTTGGATTGGATGCACATGTTTTCCTGCACGTGTGGGCACAACTGTGTCTTAGAACAAAGTTATCACTTTAAATTACCTTGGATGGGTTTTGTAGCAGTTTAGATTAGGGCCCACAATGTGCAGTGTAATTGTTCCTGCAGGGTAATACATTTTTTTGCAGTTATACTGTGATGGAACATAAATCTTCCACAACTGCCTCATCATAAGAAAGCTTTTATACTTATTCTACTCCATAACAGCAATGAACAGCACTCATCACTAGTGTCAGTCCACTTGAATCTGAACCACCTCAGGCTCATGAAATCCCCCAATAACTACAATGTTGTAACCATGCCGTACTGTAACTTGGTCCACTTTCCAACATATAGTAAAATATAGACTACAGGCCCACAGAGTGTTCCTGACAACACTTGTTTCATGGACCTCTGTTTGTTCCAAAGTCAAAACACAAAAGTACCCTGTAGTTATTGTGGAACTATGTGTAACAGTCTCAAGGGTGGAGTGCTAAATACAGAGGTGGGTGAAATGTAGATTACTCCTCATCCACTGATACAGTTCTGAAATTTTTATTTCAGGGAGGTGGATTAGGTTAGTCTATCTGCATGTTGTTATCATTTGTACACCTGAGTGATATACAGGGACGGACTGGCAATCTGGCATACCGTGCATTCGCCCGGTGGGCCGATGTGCTATTTGGGCCGACAAGTCCTGATATATATATTTAACGAGTAGATCACACACCCCAAACACACTCTTGGGCTTAGCGATGGGCAATGTGGGCCGCACCGGAGCGGGTGGGGGCTGGTTAGGCTAGGGCGCACGGCGCCCACTGGGGGGGGATCCAAAATGCCAGGGCCGATTTTTTGTCCCAGTCCGTCCCTGGTGATATATAATATGTTTTTAATAAATCACAGCAGATTGATAAAATGCTATGTGGGACTCATTATCCCCAGCTTAGTTATGTAGTAACAGAATAGGTACAGTATACATTCCTTCCACATTGTTGCTTTACTTTTTAGAAATATGCAAATCAGTTTATTTCTTCGGCACTTTTTAGGAGAAGGCATCACGCAGTGTTCCACACATAGAAACTCAGCAGGAGTAAAAGCAAGAACAAATCTTAACTTGCCATCTTATACTAGTGTCACCGGCAGCTATACTCACAAAGCAACCTGATTCCTCTGAGTGCAGAACTAATCTAATGGCCTTTCTGAAAGCAGCTCTCCTAACTACCCCTTACATAAAGCTCCTGCTGATACAGAATGTAAGGGCTGTAATGTAGTATGACTTTCTACATCACTGGGATATGACTTTATGAAAAAGTATGCTGTTTGAGGGCCAGGGATGGAGGGAAATAAAAAGGGCACCCTAGAGGGCACTTTGTCGCATTTTGCAACTTGCATTTCTACTTGTTTTTTGATATGACTGCAGATAATTTTCCTGACCAGTCTAATAAATATCCTGTGTCAGTGTTGTACAGCAGAGCTAATAGTAGCTAATTAAACACAGACACATAACTCATTGAAATCATAATGCTTCAGGGTGTGATATCAGGAGGGACTTTCCTGTCATCGTTGCAGGATTTGGGTTTTACAGTGAGATGTGGGTTCATTGTGTGCTGCATTATCTAACATGGCACAATTATTATGTAAACACTTGCATCCACATTATTCATTATTCGTGCTGCAAAAGGCAAAACTGCGCACATCACCAAATTTTTCAATATTTATTGATCCAAGGTCAAGTCAGCTCAGTTTTTCGCCCTCCAGATGAGTTCTCAAGGCAGAAGAGTTGAGTTTTTACTTTCACCACTAAACTCCAAGTCCAAACCTATTTAGAAACTATTTAACACTAGCTTTCTCTTTACAGTATGCATGCATATCAGCAGATATACATACAAAGGTTCATACACTTGAAGTGAGCTTTATAGATTCTTTAAACAGAAACAAGTTTTGTATACTGTACCAGAGTCAATCCTATTAAAAGCATAGATATTGATGTTGCTGTGGTGGGGAAAAAAAACTGCAGCCCATATGTAACATTTTAGTTATAATATATACTTGACCTCCATCACAGCCTCTTGTCAACAGGCTGGTACAAAGGTGTGAGTGATTTGTCTCCTGGTGTCTAACTAGTTTCCCTTTCGGTCCACAGTTCATTGAAATGCTGTGGATACTGAACAACCCTGTGCCCTACAAATTGCACATGTGCAGCTATGCATAACATAGTATGTCACAGTATGCATTAGCGAGTGTATGTGCTAACATCTGGTGGGGTGTGAAAGTCGAGGTGAGGAATGAGTCACTCAGCGTTTTGCGCCGAGCGAGCGCTGTCGCAGCAGCTTCGCATCCGATCACGAAGACGTATCCGTTGACAGTATTATCATCATCTTTCTCTCAACCTTGAACCAAGAGGTTTACGTATTCTACCTGTGGGCTACTAAGGATGTGCGGGAACATCCAGTTGACCCTTGGCTATGACCTGCCCCCTCAGTTATTGTTGTTACACCTGTCAAGCTTTGTATTCTGGCACAGTGTTTACGCAGTCTGCAGTGATGATGACAGCTTTGCCTCTCAAGGACTTTTCTGAAACAATGTGTCCTTGATTGAAGACAGAAGCCGTCAAAAACAGATTTTTGTTCGTTGACTGAAATGACGGCTGGCAGATTGAGAGAGACTGACAGGTTTGATCAGCTGCTTCCTGCTCACTTTTAAAATGTTTAAGGTTGACATGAAAATGAAGGGTAAGAGTATATGGAGGAGGTCTGGAATACTCATGGTGGCTACATGCATAATAATACGATAACAGTGCAATAAGTACAACACTGTGGTGGATGTAACACTAAAGCCTAAAGCTTACAGAAAACAGCATGCTCACAAGCTGCACATGCTGGAAATACAGTAGCAGTTAGATAGCAGCAGATTAATCTCTATAAAGTGATACTCTGCATATCAATGCAGTATCTGCAGGGAAGATTCTGGCACCTGAAGTGTCCTTGTTTGTATTGACCAGTCACATTTGAGTGGGCTTCGGTTACAACAGTCCGTATTGAGAATGAAATCCCGGCACCCTTGGCTATTGTCTGACGACAATTTAGCTTTTTTTCTTTAAATGATCTGCTTTCATATGCAGTGAAAGAGTTCAGCAGAAATGTGTCTTTCTCTGCATTGTCTTGCGCTCTGCTGCCACAATATGCTTTACTTTTAGAGGAGGGCTCGATAAGGACCTCCTCCAACACTGAATGTTCCAGTCATGAACAATGAAATAATGAAGTTAGAAGTGGTGGGAAGTGATGAGTTTGAAGGACTTGTATTTTGAGCATTTTTTATTTGATGCTACTTCTTCTTCCACTACATTTTAGGATATTGTACTATTTTTCCATTACATGCTTGTGGCCCTTGAATAAACCCTTTGAAATATCTCCTTACTGTGTCATAATAACAGGATATTGAGCTGGGGAACATGAAAACCTCAGAAGATAGAGATACACTCCCAAATAAAGAGCGATGCTAGTCACAGAGCCTTTTCATGTGAATGTTAATTTCAGCAAAGATGAGCGTAGCAGACTATAGAGATCTATGAGAGGGCTCCATCTGTGCTCATAGAAGTTGCTATACATAACTATCCATACCAATTATGCTAAATTGGGCAGAAAATATATAGTACCAGACACAAGTTGTGATAAATGAACCTCTATTAGTTTGATGTAATGAAATGATAGAAGTAAAGTAATGACTCCATGTTGGTAACAGCCTCACAGCTGGTACTCATTTTAAATCACCCCAGATGGATTCACATGTATCCCATTCACCAACTGTTGCCCTCCGTGTATTTGAATTTCTCACTCCTTTGTCCCCACGCGCGCACACAAGCGACGCACAAGCAAACACACCTACGCACGCGCGCACAAATTCACACAGGCTCTAATCAAACAAACCAGAAAGACGAGAGGAAGTGTTTAGAATCACCTCCACCGCTTATTCATTAGATTCAGCACTCTGTGTTTTGACTGCAGGGCCACCTACACAAACTCCTATGAGCACAGGTGCTGTTTTTAGCATAAGGAAAAGTTGGAGACAAAGTTTCTTGCCACCAAACTTCTGAGTTAATGAGCTGTGGAGTACGGCACTCTCTTTTAAGCCTGCTTTTAAGTTTGTGTATAAGATCTGCCCAAATGAGTTTCAATAATACAGTATTAGGTGTACAGTTGCATATATATATATATATATATATATATATATATATATATATATATATATATATATATATATATATATATATATAGGATATAATATATACCCATATGATGTAGCAGCACTATCTATGTGGGAGCCAAGCAGTATCCCAGAGATTTCTGCTGTTCAACAATTATTTCAGGTACCCGCTGTACGTCTAATGACAGCCTGCAGATTCTGAGCAGCAGGACTGAAGGGTGGGGCGGACTTTTAAAACTAATTTGAGGACACTGAAAATATGCCACTGCAAGTACAACTAATTCAAGCTTATTTACATTTCTAAAACATCAATCACTTGACACGAGCAGAGAAAACTTATTTTAGGTTTTCATGGGGAATGACAAAAGAACCCCCTCTATGCACTGATGCAGGTGGAACTGAATAGCCAAGTGACAGAGTGGGACTACTTTTCAACACTGCCTGGCTGACGTCCACTGATGAAATGCTTCCTGTGGAGGCTCCATACTCAGGGTAGAAATACAAAGAACGCAGCAAAGCCACCACGAACCTCCAACAACTCCCACACTTGGCTGCCTGTGGGCAGATCCATCGAGCTGTCAATCCACATACAGTTCACCGCTATCTCCAGCGTTGTTTTTTCGCTTCACAGTGAAAGCAGACTAACGCAGGAGCTGCATCTGATTGGAGTTATTTAAGAGACAAATATTGAGCTTCAAATTATATTTATTTAAAGTAAAATAGTCTTCGGTCCTCACTATGTGCGTAGGTGCAAAAATGAGATGGGTTATACAAAAGATATTCTAAAAATAAGCCTGTTTAATTACTTGCATCCCCATTTCCCTCAACCACAACATAAGAGCTATAATTTAAAAACAAGATTACCTCCGGCGAAAGTGCCAACATTTGAGAGAGGAGGTAAAAAAAAATGTCTGTTTCTTCACAGATCTAACAAAAGACTGAATGAACACATGCAAAGTTCAACTGTTATGGAACAGTGCCAGAGGTAGCATGGCATCTGTAGACTAATTCACAAATTCAGAATAGTCTGGAACCCTGCAGTTCAACTTCAATTTCAAGGGGGTGTTAACAATGGGAAGACTGCGGTGGCAAATATATCCATTACATTCTCAACCTCTAACTATATTATATTTTTTATTTTGTTACATTTTACCACGCTCTGTATGTTTCTTAAAAAAGAGATGACACTTTTTTGTCTTGCAGCTGCCTAGACTGACTATAAGTGTAAAGAGATGAGAAGCAAACTGTACAAGTCATATTTCCAGTAGGGTGAGAAGCCACTGAATTTTAGTTTCTCGTAATTAGGTTGGTTTCCGATCATGTCAGATTTAGGCTGTATAAATATATCTTACTTTTATTTATCTTTGTCAGAACCGCTTTCTGTGTGTGAGGACCTCTGACCTTTCTAGCTTCTAACTTCTCTGGGTGGTATTCTTTGTAATGACGTTCTTACAGTCATGTCGCTTTCTTAACCTCTTCTTATTCTTATTCAGTTGAACAAAGACAATATTGGAGTTCATTTGATTATCTCTGACTGATGTTTTCTCTACAACAACCAAAAAGAGCAACAAAATCTGACCTAGAGCCTGTCAGAGCAATGAAATGTGATGTTCCACTGAGCAACACATGCAGGTTGGTGAAGGTTTGGTCAGTTTTCAATCAGGAAAGATTAGCAGTGCTCAGTTTGACAGTTTCATCTGAGTTTTGCGAGTCCACAGCAGCCGACTGGAGTCAGAGCAGTAAAACACGAGACACGACTTTTCAGATCTTGACCTGTGCTGCTCCTCTGTCCATACCATTAAAATAAACCATTTTGATTAGCCCAACCAGTCCACAACCCCCCACAAAATGACTCATTTCAGAATTTGTTCTATTTGGCCTGACACGATGTAGAAAGTCATGTTATTCCCATTCAAGTTAGTGACTTACTCAACAGGAAGTCGGGTGATATCTTTCCAGCAGGAAGTGGCAGCCTACCTCCAATGCTGTACCCAGTTCTTCTTAATACATTAATGGGCCAAACGCATCTGCCAGAGCAATTGAATCATGAGCTTGGCAGATTAATCTGGTTCCCACAGCTCCTGTAAAGTAAGTTTGCCTCTAGCAACAGAACACCCAACAGATACCAAATGCCACGGCAGAGGACTCCCCAGATGACACTGTGCATTAATGATTTAAATGGAACAGTCTTTGTCCTAAAGGCGAAGACACATTACCACCGTTGAGCTGAATATAAATATGATTTGGGCATGACGACTGATCAGACCCTGCCACTAGGGTGACCACCTCATTGTTATTCAGTTCCTGAACAGTAGACCTGATTTTGCAGGACAATGCTGGATAATTCCTTCGCCCAATGTCAGCTGGGATAGGCTCCAGCCCCACCCGCGACCCTAGTGAGGAAGAGCGGTTACAGATAATGTATGTATGTATGTATGTTGGATAATTCCTTCGCCAAAATTCTGGTTTGATTCCTTTTTATGTCTGCGGCACAGGTGTGCTTGAACATAGATGCCCTCTCCATCTTTGTCATTAGCAAACTTGCAAATTGCAAAGCACTCTCTCTCTAAGATAAGGAGTCACTTTTGACAGCCTGCCAGGAACTGTGCAGGTGCTTGGCAGCAGGCCACAAATTCAGCGTGTCGGCACATGCTCATAAAGATGCCATGTACCCCACTCCTGCAAAATCAAAAACATCCTTTAATTCTTGAACACTTTTAGCTGTCGACAACAAGGGATTATATATTTTTCAATAACAGTTCTCAGCTTATCACTCGATGCTTCCCACAGTAATGTAGAATATGGCTTTTGACTAGTGCAGTGTTCTTAATCTTTTCATACACTGAGTTATGTACCCCATAATTCATGCTTCAGTTTGATTCATGCTGAATTTCTATAGTTCGATGCATCAGAAGGAATAGAGACATATGGAAGGGAATCTGATCTTTCTGCAACCATTGGTGTATTTAACTTCCTCAGAGATGTCTCCAAAGATGCTCGTGTAAGCATCTGTGTGTAATAGATACACTCTTAGGCTGGTATCTGTGTTGTATCTGTGTTATGAAAGACACCAGTTTTGTCTGCGCCGCTGTCTTTTGGTTTAGAGTAAAAGCTTGTCATGCTAGTGTTGTCATTTCTTTGCTGTGTGTGTGGCTTTTCACTGTCCCCATGCCTTCTTTTACCCCGCCTCCGCCGCCTCCTCCTCCATGGGTGATGGTGAAACTCTGGCAGCATACACTGCAATCTCCTTTCAGGGTCACCTGTAACAGCTTTCATCCATTGATTTTTTTCTCTAATTCTTTGTCAAAGGAGCATGTCCGGCTCCATTTTCCTTCCTTACACTAATGCTATTGCTATCAGTTACCATTCCTCTTTGCTAACCTATTTCCAATTTACATTTGTACTACAGAAACTACAATGTGGAAATGCAGGGTGTTTGGTATCAGTTGCTGAATTTGTAAAAGGTAGTCAAAAACGATTCAGGTGTTCTCCGAGTCTCATTTGCATGCATTTCATTCCTTTTTATATGTCGTAAAGAAAATGAAAAAGCCTGGAGTTCAAAAAATTCTCTTCGTGGATAAAACATTTCTCCACTCTCAGAAAAGTATATTTTAGTCCTTCACTGAGGGAATTTTGCAAATGGAGGCTCCACACTGAGGACACCTTCACTGTTATTACAAGAAATTGTACCAGTATCCTTGATGCTGCTGTCAGGCAGGTGAGTGTGAGGCAGCAGGAGAGGACCCAAATGCAGATAGCTGAGGCAGGTAGGGACAGTTCAATGATTTAATGACCAGTTGGAGATACAAATAGGCTTGCAGACAGGCATAGGCACAGGTAGGCAGGCAGGCAGGTAGACAGCGTATAGGAAAGTAAACAAGTAAACATGATAACAAAGAAACTGTACAATGATCAATGCGTGCTGCAGGGCTGATGAGGAAATGAGGTGCAGGAGGGGAAATCTCTGCAGAGCAGGCCTGTGGTTGAATAGTCAAAATGAAATCCTTTTCCAAACACTTTTCCTTGACTTCGTCTTCTCCCGCTTATCCCAGCTTCAGCAGGGAGGCCCAGACTTCCCTCTCCCCGGCCACTTCGTCCAGCTCTTCCAGGGGAATCCCAAGGCGTTCCCAGGCCAGCAGAGAGACATAGTCCCTCCAGCGTACTAACTTTTCCTTGACCTCAATCGAAAAGGTTGCGAGGTCAAGGAAAGATGTGAAGGAGAATTTATAAGGACTTTAAAAAAGACATCCACATTAAGCAACCTAATTATTATTATATAATAATTATTATTGGCATAGGTCTGTAGTGAAACTACAATGTTCCGAAGATGACTACAAAAAGGGACATCGAGATTCTTCTCCCTGTGTGTTCATGCAAGATATATAAACGTGGACAACCCAATGAAAAATAGGACCTTATTATTAAATTTGGTCACAATTAAAATAATAAAGGAATATAGTCCGCATGTCACTCTCTCTGTCATTCTCAACGTAACAACTTCATTTCACTTTTGTGACATGTGGCTATCACATTAAGAATGTTTGCTAATGCTCACCCTGCTGTCCATTAATATATACGCATATTGACAAGCTGTGGTAACTTGATGATCTGTACGGATGCTGGACATCCATCACAGTTGAAGGAGAAGTCTAATTACCGTCATACTGGGTGCCATATTTCTTTTATAAATTAATATGAATGGCAAGGATAACTTTTAGCCTATTGACAACAGTTCACAACAGTTTGAGAAACTGTTTTTCACTGCAGCAAATTGTAACACCACTGTGTGTCAAAGCAGCTCCACAGTCAATAACACAGAACTAATGCAGAGAACTGCAGGAGATGAAGAGGAACGAGCCAGTTCATTAGTTTATAAGAATGCAGCGCAGTGAGGACGCAGATCAGGTTTCATCAAGGAAGCGAGCGTCTGTTTGTCGGGGGGAGTGTATTAACTGTAACAGTGGCTTTCATCCAAAAAAATAAAGCTTCTTTTTCTTACTAACATACCTAATACACCATATATGTTTTAGGTTTCATTCCTAAAAGAGACAAATTGTATTTTTAATTCTCTCCATTTGCTGCCTTGCATAAAAATTACAATGCAGAAATTCTGATAAAATAGATGATTTACTTCATAATGAAGCATGAATTATTCTAGATGCATCAAAACGTACTTGCTGTACTTGTACTTTATCTAGCACTTACGATGATAACTTATGACACTACATGGTTTGTTATAGCATGCTATAAGCTCTTATTACAGCTGATTGTTGACGTGTGTGTGTAGGTGAATATTGGCAGTCATTGTGTGTTTCATCAGTCAACCTTTAGTTTGCATCTATAGCATCTATAAGACACTTCAAGTTACGGTTCAACTGGTAACGTGAGGAGCGCGATGCGGCCAATCACAGTGAACTGATTGACATCCAGGCCGCTGGTGACATGAAGGCTGCTCTCCGTGGTGCTGAACACTTTTGAGTGGCTCGTCCCCAGAAGTATGACACACTGAGGACATTAGCCATGTATGTGCTCACCATGTTCGGATCAACATACACCTGTGAAGTTGTGAAAAATGAACTAGGACTGCAGGCGCATAAGACAGGCATAATAGCTGTCAAGCCCGATGTTAAAACCATTAACCATTAACCGAACATGAGTATTTCAGTCTTGTGATTTTCTTGGTTTTACTTCGTATTAATTTGCTGGATCACAGGCTACTTTAATTTGATGTAAAGAGTAACATTTCTCATAACTGACGGCCCTTTTATTTGTCATTTGTATCTATTTTGATCTTGTTTTAAGTTGTTTTAACTGGTTTTACTGGTTTTAACTTAATGTTGTTTTAACTGTTAACTGTCAACCATTTGGGCTATTTATTGTATATTGTTTGTGTTTGTTGTGATCAGGGCATTGCTGTAAAAGAGCAATATGCTCAGTCAAGGTTTCCCTAAATAAAGAACGGAAATAATAATTTGCTGATGTGCAAGGCTTGCACTTACCATGCTCTTCACTGTTATATTGACCTTTGTTATTAAGAAGCTCCAATAATATAATACAATACTATAATATTATATTACAATACTATTGTGTGGAGAAATAAAGAAAGGACAATGGAACAATAAAATAGCAATTAACAGAGCGTTTAGTATTATTTTTTTGATTGGAGGTGGGCTATGGCACAAGCTACTTTTTTTAAGGGCATTTGTTTCATTTCACTTAAAGAAAAATGTAGAAACATACTTTTTCTTTTTACTCTTCACCTGAATCCAGTAATATACTGGGGGCCAGATGGAAAGCTCTGGGTGTTCACGTTCACTGATATGGTACATCAGAAAGCATTATGCATGTTTAGGGGTGTAGTCAAGAAGCATCATGAACGCATTATAATGCACTATGAATGCCCCCATAATGCACTATAGATGTGGTCTTCATATAAAGTGTTTTGTATTTTGTGGTTTCTTTCATGAACATAAACTCCATATATAATTAGCCTGACTAGATCAGGAAAGAAATTTTGCTTTAAGTGAAAACACGTTGTGTGTTCATGTCTCTGACAAAAACCCAATCAAACATGTAGGCTGTACTACATATTAGTCATAAAACAAAGACAGATAAAAATTAAGAATCAGTGTAAGCCAGGAAACAACAGAAAAAAACATAGTAAGACGAAAGGAAATTAAAATCCAGATTTTGGTCATGCACTTCTGAGTGCAGTGATTTTTATTTAATCCTTTCGTTGCATGAAATCGTCTACCCTCAAACTCTTCTTTTTCTTAAACAGAAAGTAGGAAATTAAAGCAGTAGTCTTCATTCACCATCATTTGCTGTGGAGTTCACGGTCAGCTGCCCACCAGCCAACTCGGAACACGAGGGACAAAACGGAAGGTCTTCACAAAGCATAAGAAAAAGATAACACTGTGTGGAAACTGGTATTGTTAATGTGTGCGTGTGCAGATATGAAAGATAGACAGAGATGACTGACAGATATGCGGATCATTCTTACAGTAAAAACCTGGAAATGGTCTCTCTGTCAGTCAATCACTCATCAATTCCAACATCACCGTAATGATAGTAATTACAGAGTGTACAACTATTTTAATTAGCACATTTTCTAAGCTAAATACTAATGGCTCTGTGTGTGTGTGCGTGCATGCGTGCGCGCGCGCGTGTGTGTGTGTGTGTGTGTGCGTGTGTGTGTGTGTGTGTGTGTGTGTGTGTGTGTGTGTGTGTGATTATGTGTGTGCCCCACCGCTGTCACAGCCTGCATGTCTCCTTTGCTTTCCAAGGGAAAAAAAATTCCAATTAACCAACAGCTTGCTCTCAAGTGGAAGTGAGAGATTGAGAAACTCAGACAAAAGCACAGGCACAGAACAGACTGGAATAACAATTATACAGATCACTGAAAAGAACTGCAGTTGCAACACATTTCATTGTTTACCTCAGATGATGATAAAAATAATGTGTGCTCACAAAGGCTATGTATGCAGAATAATCAAGTCATTATATAGTCACCACAGCACCACAAATAAAAATCGACTGTTATCACCCTCAGATCTATGAAGTGTGACAACATCTTCCAGCTCACTGTTTTGGTTCTCCAGCCCAAAGGTCCACTGTTCGTGGCTGATATACAGCGACTGGCTGGTGAATATAGAAGAATTTACAGCCAGATTGTTCTTTCAGTAGCTGGTGAAAACCTACTTTCAGCAGGTGGCGACTCCAAATAAAAGATGCATGTCAGCTGGATGTCTAAATCATGGGTATAAAATGGAGGGCTTAATGCCGCATTCAAAGATGGCTTCCCAATTTATTCCTATAAAAGTTGCTTGCTGGGTTCAAATGTTGAAAAAGAGAGCAGATGTTCTCACAGGGACTTTCTTTGGCCAAGTGGGTTGAGTGCTTGGACAGTGTTGGCTCTGGGAGAAGATCTGATTTCATCAGAGAGCTCTTCTAGACTTTCCAAATGTTCTTGGACAGAATGGATGAAGCTCTGGTAATGAAAGTCATTTCATTTGTGATGCTCAGAAATAAAATGTCTGTCACAGTTTTACAGCAATTCCTTTGCCGATGAATGTGTTTGGTAAAATAGCTTTATGGGTCATTGTGCATTATCTAATGACCCTGTAATACTCCAGTTGGTGCTTGGCGTAAATAACAATTTTGCAAGCACGCTGGCCATGAGGTCATTATATGGTGATTTTAGCTTGTTGCACTGCTTTCCACTATGCAGAAAGCAAATCAGACAAATCAGCATCCTCGCTCTTGGACAATGAAACCTTTGTGATTAGAAGTTAAACAACAATTACAATTACTCTGTGAAAAAAAAACTGCTGCCTTGAAAGCACGGCAGCACAGATACACGTCATTGTAAGTGACCAAAAATGTCTTCACCCTTCCCTCCTCTCTGTCCTGCTGTCATATCTGAATTATCCGCAGCCCCTCGAGTAGTCAATGAGCCCTGACATTTAACCTGCTGTCTATTAAAGGTCGCAGAAAAAGATACAGCGATGTTTGATTAGTTTTGGGTATTTTCTATCCTCACCCACAAGGACTAAACCACATGAAGTACTTTGAGTACAGCAGGTTCCAAATCTTGATTTTTCATTATTTTCTCTCAAAAGTTCAAACTTCACCTCAGCTCTCTGGCTGTATCCAGGAATCTCTCATTAGTTACTATAAAGTTCACTTCAATTGTATTTTTTGTCGACAAATTTCAGCATGAAAATATATGCACCACATACTATACAGCTCTCTACAATACAAAGAGTATTGTCCATGGCATGTGCAATACTTTCTGCTAAAATTACAGTTCTACGACTCAGCAGATGTTAGCGATGATGAAAGAGTCTGAAATCTCCTGTTACTGCTCCCTGTTGAGTAAACCACTATTCAGTGAGTGGCTATTATTAGGAATGCCCAATGTTTTTTTGGCTCCAATTACCAATTATGTATGGGCCATCAAGTCATCATCTATTTTTTCTTTCTTTTGGCCCTTTTCAAGCTTTTATTTGATAGAGACAGCCGAAGAAGTGTCAGGAATGTGGGGAGAGAGATGGGGACTGACATGCAGCAAAGGGCCACAGGTCGGACTCAAACCCCGGGACTGATCTTTCGCACATGGGGCGGACGCTCCACCAACCAAGCCAACCAACACCCCCATCAGGTCATTATCATTGAGTTTCTCACAATCAGAAATCGCTCCCCAGGCAACAAACATTGTTAATTTAGAATGCATTATTGCAGAATCAATCGTATTTGGGTTATTTTTAACATTCAATCAGTATTGTCAGTGTCAGTGTGGAGACATTGTGACATGTGACACATGGAACCTGATTGGTCTGAGCTGACAAAGAAAGCAATTTTTGGTGGGAAATGTAGGCAGAGATGGAGAGGCAAATGGTCCATTTATTGTAATAAGGGAGTAAGAAAACTAGTTAGCTCAGTAAAACAAACAAACAATAAATAAGCAGACCAGAATCTTTAACACATTATCTGGCTGACTTTTACAGCTTATAAATGGTTAACTGACTATTATAATGTGGCCATATTTTCTGCTAAAAACATGTCAGGCTGACATTAGGCTAAAGTATTAAATCTGATGGTAAAATGGGTCAAATTGTCAGGCTTCTGCTTAAATTACAACCGCGTTACGCAATGTTTATTTTATAGACTGTCACATATATGCTGAGCAATGTTGTGGAAGCAGAATTGTTTGGTAAGTTAGCAGCAAACTTCACAAACATTAACAACAACATTTTTTCAAGGCCCTGGCTGCACATGTTTTTTTTGTTTTGTTTTTTTGTCAATGCAGTCCAATACAACAGCATGCATTAAATCCCACTAATTACTTGTTGTACACCTCCGAGCAATCTCTCTCTCTCTTAATCTGTCAAGGTTGGACTTCCAAGGTGATCTACAGAAAAACCAAATGTCCACCATCAGCATCAGGTGTGAATGCAGATGAATAAGAGAGTCTTCAAGGAGATGGTAATAAAAGTGTTCGCTGGTGGACTTAATGCCCCCTTTACCTCATTAAGATGAATTATGAGATGATTATATAATTAATGTTTTTGTTCACAAGAGGAGCGTCATTTGTACCTGAACAGTGACTGTATTCAGAAAGGTGAATGCTTAAATGTATGAACGTGTTGAAAAGATCATCTTTGTGACTATACAAGTACAATGTTTGCTGGATTTATGATGTTTCCCTTGATACATTTTGATCTGAAATGAAAGATTCAGAAATATTCCATACACTTTGTAAACTTTCTGTACATCTAAATTGATGCTATTGTTATCTACCTTTTGTAAACAAGTGAGCTGTTATTAAATTTATTATGTATCAACAATATCATGAACAATAACCAGTCCAGCGTGATTCAACATAATATAGATTTGGAAATAATCAGACATCCATATAAATTCAATATTTCTGCCTGACTTCATTTCACTGTTGCTTGAATTATATTTTGCTATGTGGGTCGACTTTTTCTTTTTCTTTTTTTAAATTCTGATGTGTCACAGTGCGTCTTTTTCTTTGTTCTTTGCCTTAATGAGCCCATTACAGACATTTAAATATTCCAGGGTAGTGTAGATTTAATTAATTTTTCCAGCCTATATGTTCTAAGACATTATTTGTTGATAGTAGACACTCGTTCCACACGTTACAACCTGTACCCATCAGAGCAGTTTTGTCACAGCAGATAACTTTGGCTATTTGGACAGAAAAGAAAGCACAGGTGTTACTCATAACATTAACAAACTCCATTCTGTTCAGCAAGCCCTGACAGTGAGCCAGCAAGACAACAATACCTTGAAGACCTCGACACTGAAGTCGCTAAATGGAATTCAGCTGTCCTTCATTTTATTATTTACACCTGTGCTTTTCTTACCGTGTCACATCATCTGAAATGAAGAGGGACCATTGTTCACTTGTGGCAGCTGGTGCTTGAATCAGTGAGAACCCCGTTGCAAATAGTAACTGTTTTACCACTTGTCCTGACATGTGTGATGTAGCCACAATTAAGAAATGCTAACATTCTGCAATCCAGGTTAGTTGAATAATTCATTTGCTTTATATCTAAGCAGTAAAGCTTTTGAAACTCTGTATATTGTGTCTCTTAGGACACCATTTGGCCTTTATCCAAATCTATTCTTCCATATGGTCTAAATCTGTTTATAAGTTCAATTTTACATAAATGCTCATAAATCAAAAGCTATTGTAATCAAATTTAGTGCAAATGTGAAATGCTGATATCTCATAGAAGCTGTGTGAATTTGTTCTATAGTCATTTTTTATTATCAGGTAACAGTGCATCTAAATAGTCCAGTGCTTTAAGATCGAGGCAGCGGAACATTTGAGTTTTTTGGTTTTAGAACAGTTCAGATCAGAATGAGTCCAATCAAGTTAGCCCTGAATAGGGATGGTGAATGAGCAGTAAAAACGCCCTCATCAATGGAACGCAGATAACAGAATTCATCAGGGCTCGATCCTCTCGTCCTTCTCCCCACTAGCAGCAGCAAAAATGTGAGCTGGCATGGCAGAAAATTGCTGACCTAGTTAATGCGTGAGGAAAAAAAAAAAAAAGTTTTATCTCTCTCGCATGTGTGTGTTGTGTGTGTGCACGTGTATTTTTGCAGCTGCAACCCAGGAGGTATGAAAAAATATTTGGCAGCAACTGTAAATGAAATATAATTCAGTGAAGTTGTTTATCCTACACTAATTAGTTCACATTCAACACATGGCATATTTAATAAGTGAAAGTACAGCCAGTATCTAATACAGTCTATTTGAAAGCAACATCTACATTCTTTACCCATACAAGTCCCTAAGTTTGTGTTGGATATGTTCACATTTGGCCGCCAGATAGAAAAAAAAACGCTGAGGCCCATAAAAGAGATGGGGGTCCTCCACCTCCTCTCACAGCAGCTGATGAGATGGACCTCAATCAAAACAGTGGGTGACATCTCTAGAGGAAACTCATCTGACCCAACCACCTCTCAGGACACAGGAACCTACATGAGAGGTTAGATTGTTCAAATCGCTGACATATGAACATTCATCCTTTTGCCAGCGTTAGGTCATCCATCCGAGACAACTTGGCGCAGTGAATTTCTTTTGGCAGCGTAATTAACTGCTGCAACTTTGTCAGATTCTTAATCTATTTTAAGATGACTCAGAGTTATACATTTGAACATTTGTGGTGGGGCCTACACACACCACTGCAAAACAAAATCCAAATTAGTTGAGGCACTTTTATGGGTAGAGTTCTAATTGAACTGTCTCATCTTCTTTATCTTCTGCCAGCTACTGATGGTGTAATCTGCCTGGTGGAGCATTCTGCCACAGCAGACCTCCATGCAGTTGTAAGCACTCTTATTACTCCACAGATCTTTCATAATAGGTTAGAGTAAAGCACAAAATAATGTCCTTTTTCATTACAGCTGCCACAGAGAATAAAGATACAGAGAGGCCTATTGGGATTTCTACCTTTTAAAATTAACATCTAACAGTTAATGGTAGCCTCCAAAAAAATAATAATATAATAATAACCTTAGTTTTTTTCCAACAGAGCACTGCTGGAAATTGCAATGCAGAAGACAGCCCATCCTCCTCCACAGTACAACTGTACCTTAGTAAGATGGAAAGGACAAAAAGATCACATAAAGTGACCAAGACATCGTGAAATTTACTGTTCCTCTACCTGGCTCTCACAGTGGGAGGCAGACACTGTTTTCCAGAAGGGAGTGTGCCGAAGAGGATTGATTTTTTTTTCCCTTATAGAAGACAGCACATACGACACCACAGTGGAAAGCTACAAACATTGTAAGTTCCAGTTTTCACCAGAAATCACACCACAAAATCACCATCAATACACAGCGGGACCTACTCAGCTTTTACTGCCAGAGATGGACGCTGTTTTCTCTCTCTTGGTAGTAGAGTCTTGCCAGAAAACACTACCTACTACCACATTACTGTTGTGTGGGCTGAAGTGTGGACGTTTCTATTTTCTAACAATATAACAAACCAAATGAAACTTTCGGAAGCCGCTTCATGAAATAAACGATGATGCACTCGTGAAGGTCCAGTGTCTTCAATCTGTCCAGTATTTTAAATTTGGACCCCAGTACCAATTTTAACCACTACCTGACTATGTTACATATTGCATTAAGGGGCTTGTAAAAAAAAAAAAAAAAAAAAAAAAAAACTGTAATAAGGACCCATTAGGACGCGTATTAACAGTTATATATGTTAATAAGACTATGTAAATGTTAATGATAACATCGTAAACAAGTTCATAGGTTAGAATATTAAATATTTTTATAAGCCAATCTTGGAACAACGACCAGTGTCATTCAGAAAATGAATAACAGATATGCGGTATAAGACTTAAATGTCTTATACTCTAACAATAAACATGTCCATGATGCTATTATTAACTTATTGTACTTACGTTCTCTATATAGTCTTATTAACATATATTGATGATAAGCATAGTATAAATCCCTTATTATCCAACAACTAATGCTTATTTGAAATATGTCTTATGTGTAACAGTGAGACTTTTGACCATCATAGGCCCCTGTCCTATCTGGCACTGTGAAATTCAATGTTGTTTTCTTGTTGTTCCAATAGCTCTCTTTGAAACAGCTGTACAGGGTGTACTGAAAAAAACAAATTGAAAAAAATCTAATTTAGAAACGGACCACATGAGGCTGCAGATGCAGAAGACAGACTAGAATAGAAATTTTACTGCTGGAACATGAGCCAAAGGTGGGTGAGGTGCCCACACATGGATGATTTCACTTATTTGAACAACAAGACTATGAACTACTTTACTGCATTGGTGCTGCAGGAAATAAAGAGGACTTCATAAACAAAAGGTGTATCGGATTTAATTGACTGGGGAGGTGATGGGTCAATCAGAAATGACGGCGGGGTTATCAGGATTATTATCAGGATCATATCCCGCAGTGAGCCAAGTTATAACGTTGCCACTGGCCGAGCTCAGGATCAGAGCTGGCACAGGTACCTTCTGTCCCCAGAGGCGGTAACCATGGAACTCTCCTATGACAATGAAGATACAGTTTACATTTTTGGTTTCAATAGGAGGAAACAAAATATTGATTATAATAGGATATAGCTGTGTGCACTCACGAGTCATGAGCCGACCCAGGACACTTTGCTTCCACGTTTCTGGTGATGCAGGCTGCATCACATATGATCTGCACAGTGTAATCATAGCCGCAGCAGTTGTATTGTTGTATCTTTGAGGCCTACCTGCATATTACTGCTGTGGAAAGACCTCCTGTTGACATTTACACCTTCATTTACTGAAGGACCTCTTAAGGATTATGAGTGCCGCGTATGCAGCTCGCACCTTATGCAGAAAAACAGTAACCTTCAAACAGCAAATTGCAATTGTTTGTTTTTATTTCTATGATTTAGATAGTAGGTAAGATACTAAGTTCCATTAGTGGTTTATAAAGGTGATCCAACAAAATGTACACAAAGCTAAAACAAACAGAGCAAAGTACTAAATTGGCATATTCCCTCAATCAGCATAAGAGCAACCACAAACCTGGTTTAGTAAATATTTCCACATTTCATTACCAAGTAAAAAATGAAATGATTGTTTTACTAACTGAGCCCAGCTGGAAAAGACGAGTTAGCATCCATCAGCTCCATCCGGCTTAGTGTTATCCACAAGAAAGTCATTTTGTTTGCAAGGTTGCTGACGTGAGATAAGAAAGTAATTATTCTGTGATCAAAACAACAAGCGGTCCAGTAGTTTCTTCCTGATCATGAAATAATTGATTTTTCTTTGTTGACTCAAAGTGACACCAGACTGTTTTTCTTGTGATCATGACACAGCGAGCGGACCAAATGACACAAATGAAATGGGACCCAGGTAACTGAAAATAAAGTATTTGCAAGAAAAACACAATAGGTGCCTTCAAAAAAATGTGGGCATGGTGGAAAGGCAGTATGAGGCATTAAGGGCGTTGTTTAATGACTTTTTTTTTTTTAATTTCCCTTAGCGTCTGACTTTAGAAACGTGTAGCACATTATTGCTTTAAAGGGCCATGAAAAAGGACATCTGGGTATTTTTGCCCTTGTTTTCATACTACTGCCCCCTTTTGGGTGAAAGAATTGACAGTATAAAGAATGGACATCATTTCCAGGTGGTCACACATGTGGCTAAGCTAAAAATGAGCAGAAATTCACCCTAAGTACAGTTACAACAGCCGCCAGCTGAACAACTGAATACAGTCTAATGTTGAAAGCATGTTGGTTGTAGGTCCAGGTCCTATGTTACTTCATGTTGTTTACAAGGTTCTTTATTAGTTCAATTTATGGGAATTATAAAGGTCTTCGAGAGGACAAAAATAGAAGACCACATATATTCTGAAAGCATGTTTTATGGTAGTACCATATTTTCACAATAAAAACAGTTACACCAGTGTTCGCTTCAGAAGTACTGACTTGATCAGGGTCCATGCTTTACCTTTCTTGTCATCTGTGCGAATGGCCTCACAGATCTCTTCTTTTACTGTCCTCGGTGCTTTGGGGAAGTAAAAATCATAAACTGGGTTTACTGGGTCTAAAATGTGACAGGGCAGCTTCTAGGCATGGAGCCACTAGGGATTTTAACGGCACCTTTCACACAAAAAGGGGGCGTGGTGGTTCTGAAGACAGCAGAGTGATGTATGACTGCTCTCACATATTGTTGTTTTGCTGTGCTCTTTGCTCCCCCAGCTCCAAAAATACATTCAGAAACAAAAAGAAACAAACTAAAAAAAAAAAAAACATACATGTGCTCCACATAATAACAAAAAGCAGGTGCACAGAGTGTTGTGTTCATCTACGTTTGTGTGTGTGTGTGTGCACCTATGTTTGCATGAATATGCTCAAATTAGGCTTGTGCACATTTGCAGGACAAACTGTATGTTAAAGCAACATTACGTTATGAAATGTAGTTTTTTCTGCTAACAAACTGGGCTAACATTAGCTACCGGCAGCTACATTTGGCAGCAGTTCACTGTCCATCAGGAAACTCTGTAGATTACGGGGAGTTGATGTGCACAGGCGGGTGCAGAGACACCATTCACCTGCATACAAGTCAGTGCAGCATCAGAATGATTTGAAACCTGTTTACGATAGAGAAGTTGCACAATGTTTAATGCTTTAATTCAAAACTGAGTTGGTCACTACATTGTAATTCCTCTCCGCCATCGCCTTCTACATATCTTTCCATCAGGTACAATCAAGCTTAAGTGTTTACCGTATTACTTGCTGACCCCTGAGTAGTTTAATTGCAAACCCCAGCAGAAAGCTCCTCTTGAGCTTCAGAGGAAAATGTTGTAGCACTGCACAAGTTGATTAGTAAACTACTGAAAAGCTATTATATTCATAAAACAGCAATGATAGTAATGATGAGTAATAAAACTTGTAGCGCCACTACTTGCACTGATGCTACTGCCCAACTCTGCTAACCAGAGATAGTAAGTGTGTTTGCAATGCCACAGATTAAATATCTAAACCACAAACAGCAAGCACGATTTGAGATACATAAAGGTGCACGTGAGACAGATGGCATGTCCTCACCCACAATGCTTATTCATCATTGTTATTGTTTGCCTTATTGTAGGAGTTATATAATTAGATCAGTGCCACTGTGTGACTCAAGCTAAATAATCATCTCTTGGCTAAAGTTATAGGTTTACTGTACACACACTGATCTCATTCTTGGCACAAAAGCAAATAAGTTCTTATAATTTGAAAAAAAATCCAGTCACAATATCAACTGCCAGTTATAACGCCAGTTATTTTTTGTGTGTGAATTGTGTGTTTGGTCAGCCTCTTCTGCACAGAAAGCATTTTATTCATCAGATTTCACATCCGCTTGAGGAGCTTTCCATTCCAATCTCCCCCAGGAAGCTACAATCCTTTCCCCTTTACCTGACTGCATTGTCACATTTTGGTTTGAAACTAGATTGAATGAACCTGTGAGTAAATTCAGCCCAACTTTGTTATTTATACATGCAGGATTTCACCTAAAATTTGATCTAAAATTCTTCCCTTGTGCAGCTTAAACATGATGAAGCACGTCCTTGTGCTCTCTAATTCCCAAACTTGACTTCTTATTCTTTGTGAAAGGGCAGTAGGTCCGGCAAGATAATTCCAGCACTCACAGGGGAAGATTAACAACCCCACAGAAGGCTCGGCTGTAGCTTGTCAATCAGGAAAGTCACTGCTTCTTTTCAGTGCTTTGTTCTTTGAGCTGATGCAAAGGGCACTTACTCATTTCCACCACTTGCATTTCCCTCAGAATATCCTGACTGAAGTGCTCCAACGGAAAGACCTGAGAATGAAAGAGACACCACTGCAATTGTGAGAGAAAACAAAGGGATAGTTGTCATTCATCTCATGATCGTAGTGCTCCACAAGTATGAGAAAGCAAAGCTTTAATAAGGGAATGCATGGAGACAGATAAGCAAATGGCGTGAAAATTACATTTGCTATACAACCATTTGTACCAGTCACAAGATAACGAAAGAAATTTCTATTCACATTATCATCCTCTGCAGACTTATCGAGAACCAATTGCAAATTTATCCTGCAAGCCTATATCACGCACAATAATTAGCAGAAGATTCCAAGACATGGAGTATGTGTATAAAACGTTATAAATATATGCTGTGCATATATTGCTCTATATCGGTGTGTTCACATTTTCTCGACATTACAAAACTCAACACGAAAGAAGAGAAAGCCTTCACTCGAGTCTAATTTTCTTGAAAATGCCCAGATAGACACATTGTCGTGTTAAAGGAAAGGCTGTGACCCCCCCACCCACACACACACACACACACACACACACCCACACACACACACACACACACACACACACACACAAAGCACCTGCAAATTGCCGGAGGATGTGCAGAGAGTACTGTTTCATGTGTCAAAAGAAGTGTCACAATGCAGCTCAGTGACAGACAGCACAGAAGGCTGGAGCATAATTACAGGGGTAAATTGGCCCACAGGATGATGTTTTACACAAAGAACATTTAGTTCATTCTTCATATGCAATGTACGTCCTGCAGAGCCACTTGGAAACCATGTTTCTTTCTTTACCAATATATGTCCACTGTTACACAGCGGGCAGGAAGTCAGCAGATCCAGAAAGAATGGTAATGTAACACTCATTCATTTATATTCTTGGTTGAAATCTTTTAACTCGGGAACTTGCAGCAGTAACCCACAAGGGAAAAACATTAGACTTTCGACATGGAGATAACAAAAGCCAGATTGTAGAACACAACAACTCTGTTTTCTAAGTTGGCTGAAACTATACTGAGCATCTTCGTCTCATCTTCCATGATCAATCCATATGTGGCCAAGGTTAAGGTTACACTTTGCTCTTATTTGAGATTTTGCTGATGTTGCCTGAACTAGTAGTTGGCCCTGTTTTTAGATATCAGTAGTAAGCCCACACAGCACTGCAGGCTCATATATTCCGAAGAAAAATATAGGTAACACTTTAGGGGATCAGACAGGATGAAAATAACAGGGGAGATCAATGGTGCACGGCAAGTGCACAGTGGAAACATCCGTGAGTGCTGGAGGTATTTTCATTCAAAGATCATACTTGAACCACAGCGACAGATAAAGTACCAGTGGTGACAGATTATCAATAACTCTGTTATATGACTTGTCAGAGAATATGACAGACCTGACAGACCAAAACAATGGCGAACAATGTTATATTCACACATTTGTGTTGGCTCCCTGTGAGAACAATTTAAAAAATGAACATGTGCTTTCTGTGATGACAAGGTGAAGTGTGAAGGTCTTAACCAGGTGCAGGTGCCTTCACTACATTTATATTTGTCAAAAAATAGAGCCCAAATAGAGACATTAAGTTAGGGGTGTTGTTTTGGGCTAGAAGTTAAAGTTTGATTCATTTTCTGTGGAGACAGTGGTATATGCCTCACAGTCCGAGCGGCTCCCAAGGCTTGGACGAACATAAAACTCATCAGTCCAAAAGAAAGAGAGGCAGTGTTAGAAAACTTCAGGCTCTGTGATAGGAAGTCAAAGGCACAAGCCTGTGGACATCAAAATTTAAAGGAAAAGCAAGCAATCACCGGCTACAAGTCATGCCTTTGTATCCAAAGCCTGGTATAGCTTATTTCTCTGTGCCACAGACTCCATTGTTGTCCAGAAACGATTAGAAACACAAACAGAAGTCACACTACTACACTGGGTGACATGTTCTTTCATAACCATGAACACAGGCATGATAGTTTATGTTTTACTCAATCCCACATACACCATCCTGCTTGCTAGAGCAACAAATAGGCCTATGTAATCGTGTTATATTATAGAGCTGTAAATAGTCCCCGACAAATGCAACATTCACTCCTGTTCGAGTTGCATTTGCTAAACTACAGGGCCCAGCTGTTGTAGGAAGCTGCCCAGCCTTTCTTTGAATGCAGCACTGTGTCTTTGTAACGTACATCTCCAGCAGGAAATAACAGGCTTACGGACAAACACAGCAGCCTCAACCTTTGAAGAGAGAGATCAATTATGACTGCCAAGAAACATTTTAGCAACCGAGCAAAACAAAGAAAAACAGCAGACTGAAGGTTGTGCCAACAGCAGGAAGAAGCTAAAGCTCGCTAGATACGACAGTTAGTGTGTTTGAATCAATTAACTTTTATATTTGGCGTCAACAACTATGGCGCACTGTTTTATTACCAACCAAAACAACAATGTTGAAGGATTTCACCATTGCCACCAATGTCTTCTCTATAGCAACAGTTGCTAGGGCTCATGGGTATTGCAGTATTTCAACCCATCTGCCATAAAAAACTGTAACATATGCCTGTCATGCTTTTACGTGTTCGTACTGCGTTTCTGTCTATCCAACCATCCGCTCGCTCCTCCTCTGTGTCTCTGATGATGAATATTGAGGACGAGGAAAACTTTACACTGGAAATATGCAGCGGGGGAAATATTTCTGGATCCGCTGGATCCTCTCACTTCGCAGGTCTATGCACCTATCTCGCACCCAAAGTGAGGAATGAATTTCACACTCAAGAATCAGAGGCACATGTGAGCTACGCTGCCTCCTGACTGCATGTATCCAGATAGCAACACTGCCATCTGCTGCCTCCATGATAAAGCCTGATGGGTTATCATCAGACCGGTGTCCCTTTTAAAGTCTTTTTACCGGCAGCCTGAAATACATAAACATAAAGAAATTATTATGTTGAGTTCTTAATGAACATAATAAGCATTGTTGATTGTAGTGACATTCCCCTTCCTTCCTTTGCGTTCTTACTCTGGTTTTCTGTTTCAGGCTCAGTCGTTCCCATGCAGCTGAGAAATCAACCGTAGCACCAATAATCTTCCCTCGGCTTCATCACCGAGTCATTGCAAGGCTTCCCGTGGCATTTAACTATGGAACGAAAATTTGCTTTTTGGCACAACATGTTCAATATCAGTCTGCTGGATAGCGTTAAATTGGTTTTAATCCTGCAAGCTGTGACTTTTAGATGAAAGTTTAAAGTCAGCTCACTCTACAGGGATGTCAATTTACCAAAATCCTAACACATGACAAAACTCCCATATCAGTCATTTTCCTCCAAAACCCAAAAAGCCTCTCACTTTCTTGGTATGAAATCAGGCCACTGATTCATTTTTTAAATCTCAGAAATGATAGTCTTCGTTTATATTTTACTGCATGTTGCTGAATGTCTTGCACCAAGGCAAGGATAAGAAGGTATAGTTAATGATTGATAGATTGATAGATACTAATCATCATTTAAAAAAATCATTTAGATTAATGCTTTATAGGGCACTTATTGAATACTTGGAAAAAGTATTCAATATAGTAAGACAAATACTTCAGTTTTAGGCTGCAGATTCAAAAAAGCTACCATACATGGTCACTCGCCCACCTAGGGTTAAAAAAATATCCCAAAATAAACATATAAATAAATACATTCTCCAGTATATTTAACCTTATGATTTTGCCTTCTGCTATTTAGTGATTGGCGGTTAATATGCAAAACAGATTTCTGAGTGATTAAACTGAACCAAAACAGTAAATTTAAGTTGCAGCCTAAAAATTAGCTGAAAGACACTAAAATGAGTTGATGTGAGCTGCACAGTTGGGTGATAGTAAAAGTGACATTTGCCATATCACACATAATAATATGGTCAATTGTTAATGTAAAAATATTGAAAGTGAATATTGTGCAGTTAAGCCAAAGCTGCAACCTTGATGGCTGTAAAATTAAGACTACGCAGAAGTGCCAAAAATTGCAGTTACTCAAACGGCCACTTGAGGCTGGCTACAGAACAAGTGAAGTCCCCATATTAGAATTTTCAGATTCACAGCAGAAATAAACATGTTTACAGTCTGGTACAAAAAACAGTTTTGGTCTCTATAGCTAATTTCCTTGTTTATGACAACTGTACTGACTCTGAATTTGTATTTATTTCACCTGTTCAAGTTATATTAAAGCTTATAGTTATGCATGATTAAGAGCACGGCCGCTTTGATTTGATCGAGGATTCTTTTTACCCACATCTTGTGAGGTTAGCAATAACGTGTACTTAAATGTTAATGTGGATAACCAGGAATGTTTGGCCCTTTGACAACTTAAAGTGACATCATATTGCATTTATTTTCTCTTGAGTACCATTCAGTACCAATTAAGTGACAATAAGTTGTTTCTGCTTCCAGACCAGTTCTACTTCAGTTACAGCTCCATTCCTCGAAAATTCCACCTTTCCGTTGCCTGTTGAGACCTCTGTGTTACATTATACCAGGCAGGACACTGTGCCAAATGCCCTTCTTCCAGAGTTCATGTTTTCCATCCTCCATTAGCTCAATCTGACTGCACTAGGCTGCTGCACTGTCAATTATTCACACTCCTTTTGTCTGAGTAGTCCTGATGCTCTGGCACTTGGAGTGCAAGTCGACAACCTCTTTTCAGCTCCTGGCAAACACCTGGCCTTCGCTGTCTGCTGACTTTCCGGGCCAGCTAAGGGTGGATTTCTTACTTTGTTACACTCTGAGTGACCTGCAGACTACTTTTTAAGTGCTTAAGTGACAACTTTTTTTGTTGTTGATGTAAGCATCAGATTGCATGAGATAATTGTAATGTACGTTTTTAGATTCATGTCATTTTTTTAATGATGTATTGGGTATACTGTAAGTTGACTGACAGTATAACAGGTTGGGAAACATTGTAACAAGCACATTTCTTTATTTGTTTCATGTGCCTTTAGGTTCCTTGGTCTTCACCATCATTTCTTCAGTTCCTAGGGCAGTTTGAGCTTGTTATAAGCTCAGCCAGAAATTTCTCCACTGCTCTCAGCAACTTCCCTATTCAACACAGCGGTCGGATCTGTCCAGGGACCTTCTGACAGAGCTCCCCTGGGTCTCTTTTGGGGCATTTTGGGGTCTGAAGTGTTGAAGAGAATAACATCATTTCTATAGGCAGAACTTTCTCAACCTCCAGAGTTTACAGAGGCTGAACCAGCTCTCTGTCCTGGGGGACACTTCTCTCTGGGAGTGGACTTTCTTGCAGAACTTGTCCTGGTTTAAAACTACTCTACCTTACTGTGCTGGGAAACAGAACTTTGGAGAACTTGGAGCATGTTGTGAAGCTGAACTTAAGTATCAACGTTATCCATCTTGTCCAGACATACTGTCATAATTAGGAGCAGGCCGTTTATATGACAGGATAATGAAGGGGCTGTTCATCACCAATTCTTCTTTTCAAAGTCCACAAGTGCTCTTTGATATTTTTAGGTCTATTATATTGCAAGTAGCAGATCTCTATTTCTTTTTGCTGAGGACAAAGAAGATAATAGAGATAGAGTTTTCTTTTATACTGCAGTCTGGTTGCAGGTTCTTTCACTATATCATACAGTAATTCAGAGGAAAGGGTTGCGTTCAGCACAAGACAAATGGCTGATAGCGACAGCAGTTTAACTTTAATGCCTTCTCTCATCCTCTCAGGCAGCAGTGCTGGAGGAAATCAGGGCTCTGGATTCAGACCAGAGTAGTTTGCATTGATAAAATTGTGATCATTCAAATACCTTTGTTGTTGCAATGTTTAAAGTATTGTTCCTGCATTAAGTCACGTATGGAATACTGTTGATTCTTGTACATTCTTGATTGGTAATGGTGTACCACATGAATTAACTCATGCTTTCATGTGTATGAAGTCATGATATTTTATGTACCCCTATTATAAAATGTTACAGAGACTCCTGAGAATCTCATAAAAGATTAAAAAGGCCTCTGGTGTTAGCTCAGGAAGTTCAGCCTGCACCACAAGCAGCTGTTTCTACAATAATCCAGTCTGTTCTCTGTATCCGTTATTGTCTGGTTTAGATCTGCCACCAAACGGGACAGGAACAGACTACAACGGACAGTCAGGACTGCAGAGAAAATCATTAGTGCCAACCTGTCCTCCATTCAGGACTAATACATGTCCAGACACAAGGAATAGACACGAAACATCACACCACCCGCAACACGACCTGTACAGAACACTGTGCGCCGAAACAACCAGAGACGAGCACAGTTACTTTCCATAGGTTTTCATTTAGATCAACGAGAAACTGGAATCAGATTCCTTATCATTCCCCGGTAACGGAGAGAAGCAGCGGATCAAACAATGGGTACACACGATGTGGTTTTGATCATTCTATCACCAGGCTTATGGTAATTCAATCAGCCACACTAAATGCTCATTAATGAAAGCAGCATGCTAATTGCTTCCACAGCAGCACAAGAAAAACTAAAGTCAGAAGCTCGTTATTAGCTCTTGATGTGTCTCTGCATGTGCTTGGGCCTGGCTATGTCCTGGGAAGCAGCCTTTCATGTGCATATTCAAGCCACAGAGTAGAATTATTTTAGTATTCAGTTGTCTGTGACCTGGTCAGTCTTCATTACAATCATCTCAGGCGGTAAGTAGTGAGTAGGTCCCACTGTGTACTGACGATGATTATGTGACGTGATTTTGCCTCTGTGTCTTTGTAGCCTTCGTTTGTGACTTTAGAAACTTTACGAGGAAAATAATAATTAATGAAGTGATACGTGGAAAAGTCACCACAACCTCGCCACCCCTCTCTTCCGACACTTCAGCGCACTTCGTCCCAGAAAACAGCATTTGCCTCCTGCAGTGAGAACCGGGCAGGAACAGTAACTTTCACAATGTCTTTGTCAATTTCCATGATGCACTGTGGGTCAGGATCCCCTTTACAACAGCAACCATAAAGATAAAACAGACATGATGGACATATTCTTTTAATTTACACATGTTTTGATGCACTGGATATGATTTATAGTGAAATATTGAACAGGCGCTCTGTGGTCCTTCTGGGCTCTGAGCTGTCTCCATCTTTTAAATTCATCTCCAATATTTACCCATGTTTTACCATGTTTCTGGGCGTGGAGCTTTTCAGGTCAGGCAGAATCAAACAATATTTCCATTGATCCACTTTGTTTGCTTGCTTCAGTAGGCTGAAGGACACTGTGTCTGCTTCATATCTGTAAACCCAAAGCATCGATATGTGTGGCAAAACAGGCCAAAATACAAACAGACCTTCTAGACCAGAAGGCAAATATTAAAAGGAGAACAGACGGACTGTGTCATTGTTGTCAAGAAGCTCCTGTTTAAGTTAGATTTAATACAGTGCATATTTTACATATTAATCCTTGAAGATTGCATTACAATTCAGATCTGGTCGGTATAATGGTGACCGTGTCATACTGTGTTTAACATTTCTCAAATTTTTCTCCTTCATACTCAGGGCTCCAGAGGTTATCTTGTGCTTCCAGCTCTATGCCATTGATATTCAAGGTCTTGGATGTGTTTCAACCTGTTCACCATCCACTGGTGACACATCTCATATTGCAAGATTAAAGTGTGCCGGACTGTTGTGGTGAAGAGGGAATAAAAAAAAAAATGGAAGCGTGCTTCACAGGAAAAAAAACATTATAAAATATAAAGATATCTTGAAATGAAAAGAGAAACTGTGGTGATAAAAATAAAAATGATGACGCAGAGTTGGACTAGAATCCATCTCGCCAAGCTTTGTGTGTTTGTCGGAACCATGGCATCCTTCAGAATGAGCTACTGGTCTAACACGAGGTGTGTGTGTGCGACAATGTAACAATGGCAGTTTCTAAAGAGGTTAGGAAAGATGGTAGCTTCATTGAAAGAGGAGCAAATAACTTTACTTTTGATCTTCTCCCAACTAATGTTCCCTTATTTGATTGGTTGAACCTGTGATGGATGCTGACAGACAGATGGTTTACCCAATTGAAAATACCTGCCCTTCTCCAAACGGTTTTCCGAAGACTTCCCAGTCAGGTTAAACAGCGTTTTGAAATGAGTTCCAGGATCCTGCATTTGACTGAACCTTGTTAAATATTTTACACGTTTCATGATTATTCAATACTGATCATATTGATCATTCACAACCAGGGACGTAGGTAAATATTGGAAATTCATTTGAAAGACGGAGCTCAGAGCCCAGAGTCCCTGTTCAATATTTCACTATAAATGATTTTTTATTTTAGATAAGTTGTCATCAGTAATTGGAGATATTATTCATAATGTTGAGATTTGTGATTTTTTCTTTCTTAAGCGGGTTTCTACTTGATTTTACAGAGCCGCTGAAGTCCCAAACTGTAATATTTTTTATATTGTGCACACAAGTTATTCATCTTCTAAAAAAGATTGTATGATTGTTTTTGATCTCGCAAGTGTCAAGAAGTACAAAGTCTTTAGAGCAGAAGATGTGCAATCTCCTCAATCTTAACTTTTTTTTCTCTGTTCTTTCAAATTCATGAACTCCATCAGTTGAAATGTTTTGCTTAATGCTACAAGCAATTATTGCAAAAGTTATTATCTATTTTAGTCTTGAACAAAGTCGGGTCACAGCAGGAAGCCAACATGAAAGACGTCATAAAACTGCTTAGACATTGCACTGAGCAATGGAAATGCTCCAGCAGCATTCATTACTGTCATATTACTAACCTGTCATTGGCTTCTCTTGGTGACCAATCTGAACTGCATCTCAGTGAAAAGATACACCGTGTGCTCTACTGTGTATAATGAAAAACAAACAAGAAGTGTGTGTGCACACACACAAGATAAAAAAATAATAAATACAATTTCCTTTTGGGACTTAAGGGGCTCTGTACAATTTCTTCTTGTAAATGAAAAAGAAATATATCTCCACCATAATCGTCCCCGTCTTTTAATCTTATGATTGCTGTTGTGAGAGAGATCTCACGCATAGTGCAACGTTGCCGTTTCTTGGACGGTGTTTCTGGGAAATTATTTCCCCTGTACCATACAGACATGTTCAACAATAAGTATCTGAGGTTCAGCTGAGTTTCAGACAGCTGGAGTTCAAAGACCGGTTTCTTCAATCATGAAGAAGTGACCCGGCCACTTTTCACAATCGTTCCATTACCTCAACAACAAAAGACAAAGACGCTTTGTAGATTCAAAATTTATTCTTTCAATAGATAGAGATTATTTAGGATGTACAACAGGGGACAGCTGGATCAATAATGGATGAGGGGTTTGAAGTTCACCATCATCGGGGATCAGGCCGGTGGACTCAATTCACTTCAACCAGATGTATTTGTCTCCGACGTCTGCGTTATAACCAGGAGCATACTTCTTCCCAGGGAGCTACTGGCACAAACACAGAATGACAATTCATGTAAAGGATGGAATATTCAAACAACAGAATCACATACAAAATACATATGACCACAAAGCGCTGAGGTTTGATGGAAAAAGAAAGTTAATCAAGAAGAATGAAGAATTAGGCTGCAGACGAATAATTTTGTATTAAGCTGGTTCTAATTGAAATAAGCGTGTAATAACGAGCTGAGTGCAGCTGGATTTGATGCTTTTAACACTAAATATGAAGAAAATCAGTCGGTTTTGATAGATGATTAATCACTTGAAACATGTGAATGAAAAGATTAATTGCTTTGTACAGCTTGAAATACAGAAAGTGCACAATGGAAGCTGCGGCGCTTCAGTCTTGTAAACGTCCTTCCATGACTTTACTTTGTGAACTCGAATGTGCTGAGGGAGATTACGCCGCCACGTGCCGCACTTCTCATTCTCTCCAGTGAGAGAGCCGGGCTCAGAACTAAATGTCAGGTCGCAGCCTCCTGTAGCATTACGCTGCCTCGTTTTTGCAGCAGGGGGGGACCCAAAAAAAGTCTCCAGTCAATAAACAGAAAAGGTCAGACCCGAACGTTTCGCTGAAAGACTGATGATACCAAAAAGGCTTGTAGAATATTCCGCGTGGCATTTGCCTTCTTGTAACTGCGAGTCGCTCAATATTTCAACGGAAGAAAGTTCCATTGCAATGACAGCAGCGCACAGGCGTCACGTGGCAGGAGAAATGCAGTTATTCAATATGAAAGAGAAGAGAACAAAAGCAGGTTTTCTTCAATATCACTGCATAGGTCAGCACAAGATGATGCAACTCATCCTCAGATAATAAACGGAGCAGAAACAAAAAGGGCAACGGATGCTCCTGTAACTTCATTGCACGCAGCTAATTAATGTTTCCAGCAACAACTGTCCCCAGACGATCTGCGGGATTAGCATAATGATCAGTCCGCAGCTTTGACACGCGCCTCTGTATTACGGTGTATGTGGAGTGTGTGCGCGGTGCTCCAAAAGGGAGTGCTGTGTGTGTGTGTCCAAAGTTCAGATTTGTTCAACTTTGAAAGTTGTTGATCCGGGCAACGCTGTCCTTTGTGAGTTGAGTCTCGGAAACATCAACCAACTACTACTGTAATATTAGCACAGTATTAAAGTTCGGTTCTAAGCAACACTGAACAATGATTATCTTCATCAAGGTCAGGAGGGGTCTGGACAGAAGCCATGCAGTGCATTTGTTTCCTCACGACGCCTCCACGTCCCGCTACCTTACGCTCTGCTGCCATCAACTGTCAATCAGCAGAATTGCATGGAAACCACAGGAAGGTGTATTCAACCGTATGCACAGGCGACAGAACACTGATCTGACGCCACACAAGCACTCCGCCAGTAAGTACCATCTCTGAGTGCATTAATAGATGATGGCGCCACAGGTACAACCTAACAATGGGGTTCCATATATATATAAATGTGTACTGTACGTGTGGGCACGAGTGAGATGTAAGCACAGGCACCACGCCAGACCAGCAAGTGAGACTGAAAATCTTCGTCTTTACATACAGATTTATAGGCATAGTATTTTTCATCAAACTCGTGAGCCCCGATGGTGATCTCAGGAAGAAACTTTGGTATGTGGACCAGGTCTGCCACCTTGTGCTTGTCTTCCACGCTGTGAAACAGAGAGGAAAAAAGTGTCAGAGCTTGACAAACTGAGGCTGATGTGGTTGCTATGTTGCTGTTCTTTCTTCCGTGTAAATTTGCATTCCAATGTGGAAACCACTCATCGACGACTCACAGGATCCTCATGTGGTGGTAGGTGACATCATCCTGCTCCAGCCATGGCCCTTTTTCAAACTTCAAATACTCGATGTCCTCTGCGACCTGTGGACGGCATACAAAGTGCAAAGTAAGCCGTCTGTCTGCAGGAATAGGAAAATAGATTTCGAGGGAGGCGGGGGGTGAAAATAACATCCAGAACAAATGACACCGCCGTCTTACCCTTTCAACGTTCTGCGCCTGGGCTGCATCGTAAGCGAGCAGCTCTGATGTTTCGCTGAAAGCAAACACACAGGAGGATTCAGCAAACACTGAAGGCTCGGAGTTTTTAAAATATTAAACTTCACAACAATCATGTATGATTCATAACTAATTTGACAGCGGTCAGAGGTCTGGTACACATTGTTTTTCCAATTCCTCACCTGATCTGGGGCAGGAAGGACTTCTTGTAGCAATCCTCAATGCTCTTCAGGTAAGTCAGGGGAACATTCTGAAGATAGGGCTGACGATAATAAGATTTTAATGAATGACTCACATGATAAAAACAGCCCATCTCATTTGAAACCCTTGATTAAACACAGAGAGTTAATGAGCGAGTAGAATGTTTGGACAGGATTACAGCATCCTACAGAGACAACAGTGTTGTTCGCTTTGGGTGTGTGTGCGTCTCATTACTGTGCCGCTCTGTTTCAGCTTCTTCTGCACCTCCTCGGCCGGCAGGTCCACATAGATCGCGAGGTGTGGAGGCAGGAACTCGCAGATACTGATGCCTTTGATCTCGTTGTAGTGCTGCACACCTGAAAACGCAGCAGAAGGAAACATTGCATTCCTTTTTTTTTCCCCTGAAAGAAAGCCTTTTGAGCCTACCGATATAAAGAGAATGACTTTATCGTCTATGCTTCATCTGAATACTCACACTCATTCCTGATGTATCCCTCTTTAAACATGGCCTCCAGGAAGACCATATCGCTGAAGGGAGAGCGCTCCAGCACCACGCCTTGGCCTTAGGCACAGAAGATCAGGATGTAAAAGAGAAGAAGAGTTCTCACTTGATGAAATCACATAAAGTCAATTCAAAAGATGCAAATAGGCACCAAAAGTGTGCCAGGCGCAACACAAACGATGCGAATGCACCAAGTTTCTGGACTCTGCTATGATCTGGAGGTGTTTACTGGCGGGAGGAAAGTATTTTTATTAACTTTTGGGATGACAAAGTAGATTTATCTTTGCCATTACTTCACAACCTGTCTGCAGCAGAGAGCAACAAAGGTGATGACCTCCGCTCCGTTGCTGTCTGCGGGCACCCAGAGCTCTGTGATACTACTTCAGAGTTATAGAGATCAGAGACAAAAAAAAACCAAAAAAAAGAAGTTTGCTTGGAGAAAAGTGAGCAGGAAAGTTGGACTACCTGGTAAGTGTAACAAAAAAACAAAACGTGTCTGTTACTTGATTCCAGCCATCAGTTGTGTTTCACTATAAATATCCAAACTCAATTCAGAAAACAAGTATTTTAAAGTTGTTTGCTCGTTGTCCTGTGGACAAATCAACATCATGATTATGACAACTCTTTTTTTGCAATTAAATCACAGCAGTCGGTTTATTTGGGGCTCGTTCGACAGCAGTGAATCAGACAGGACACCTCGTGAGTGAGTGAGTGAGTGCTACCTGTGGTGAGCAGGTGTTCGATGGCGTCTGCGTAATAGAGCAGCCGCATGGTGTACATCCACAGCTGTAGCCGGTAGCTGTTTCCATCAGCAGCTTTGGGGTCCGTGTAGAACTTCTCCAGGCTGCACATCCCGTTGAAGTCGACGGGAAGTGGCTCCTTCTCCCCGGTCATCTTGTCCAAGTAGAAAGTGTCGGGCTCGGGCATGTAGAGCATCCCTGCACAAACGGAGTTATTGTTTTCTGCACAGATACTTTGTCTTCATGGTGTCTAAAATTAGGATTGTCCAAGCAGCCCAATCAATGCAAATTAATGATCAAATCATCGCGTAGTTTACTCGTACTTTTTTGTCCTCTGGCCAAAACAAATATTCAAATTTCATTAACCACTCAACAAATTACTATTGTTTTATGGCAAATCTTCCATATTTGGCTGGTGGACGGAGCTAACTTTGTGCTCATCTTCATCCAACCTTCATCTGCTGGTGGAGACTCTAGCAAAAAGGCGAGACACTCACCCAGCTTGTCAGCCAGCTTCTGGGCCAGCGCTCCTTTCCCAGAGGCCAAGTTTCCATCCACCGTGATGATTTTGCTGTACTCCTTAAGTCGCGGCGTCGTCCTCTCGCCCAGCGCGTAGGCCAACCAGCCATATCGCAGGCTTCTCACAGAGCTCGTGTGAACACCCGCCTGGATGACAAAAACCAAAAACACCACCACCTTTAAATGACGGCAGAAAACGCCTCGACTCGGACCGTGAAACACAGAGCTCACTGCGTGAACACTAAGTGGTAGTGACATGATAGAGCTCACTGATGACGTGGAGAGGAGTTACAGCAGTGTTCTGTCCATATCGTTCATATCAGTGAGATAATAAAAGAGACACAGACACCTGTGCAAACTGTTTCATTGCTGGGATACAGAGCAGACCTCTGTAAAATAACAATAACACATCTATAGACGGATCCTGACGTTTAAATAACACTATGTTTGCATTAGGAAAGACATACACTATATTGCCAAAAGTATTCGCTCACCTGCCTTGACTCGCATATGAACTTAAGTGACATCCCAGTCTGAATCAATAGGGTTTCATATGATGTCAATCCACCCTTTGCAGCTATAACAGCTTTAACTCCTCTGGGAAGGCTGTCCACAAGGTTTAGGAGTGTGTTTACGGGCACACTGCATAGAGTGGTCTAAAGCACGCCGCCACTGGACCTCAGAGCAGTGGAGACGTGTTCTCTGGAGTGACAAATCGTGCTTGTCCATCTGCAATGTGATGGACTGGCCTGGGTTTTAAGGTTGCCAGGAGAACGGTACCTGTCTGACTGCACTGTGCCAAGTTTAAAGTTTGGTGGAGGGGCGATTATGGTGTGGGGTTGTTTTTCCAGGAGCTGGGCTTGGCCCCTTTAGTTCCAGTGAAAGGAAGTCTGAATGCTTCAGCATACCAAGAGATTTTGGTCCCAACTTTGTGGACAACAGTTTCAGGAGATGACCCCTTCCTCTTCCAACATGACTGTGCACCAGTGCACAAAGATGAACTTGACTGGCCTGCACAGAGTCCTGACCGCAACCCGATACACCTTTGGGGTGAATTAGAGCAGAGACTGAGAGTCTGGCCTTTTCGTCCAACACCAGTGTGTGACCTCAAAAATGCACTTCTGGAAGAACCTCGTGGACTTCCCAGAGGAGTTAAAGCTGTCAGAGCTGCGAAGGGTGGACCTGCGTCATATTAAACCCTATGGATTAAGACTGGGATGTCACTTAAGTCCATATGGTGAGTGAATACTTTTGGCAATATAGTGTGAATGTGAACGAGTCCCGGAGTGACGTAACATTACGCAGTGCTGAGGTAACAGATGTAATTACATTACATTTACGTTATATTGCATTTAGCAGACGCTTTTATCCAAAGCGACTTACAGAGGAGGACATAAGCTGAAGGCGAGGTGTAAGCAGCACAGAGTAGTTGTTAGTTTTGTTAGGCAGGGAAGCATTCTTGAAAGAGAAAAATTTTACAAGTTTTTTAAAGGTAGAAAGGGATGTCGCTGTTCTTGTAGCCGTTGGGAGGTCATTCCACCATTTGGGGACAACCACAGAGAAGAGTTTAAAGTGACCTCGCTTTGTGAGAGGCTAGACTAGACAGTTTGTCTAACAAACAAGTGTAAAGTTTAAAGCATTGGGCTTCAGGTCTTAACCTAGAAACACAGCACCTGAAATGAATCTAAATTTAAATATGTAAGCTTTTATAGCCAAATTAAACATTTGCATAGGATTTAAATATATGCAGAGTGTTGAAATTTTCTATCCTTAGGTTACTTGAGGTCACGTGTGGGCCTTGAGGTCCTCGGCAGTATTAGTTGTTGGCTTTGGTTGGGAACAGTAGGTGCCAGTCTATCTCAGCACTGTGGTGGCCAGGGTCAAAGAGACCTATTCCTGCTTTCTCAGACATAATAGATAGCTGGCCGGTGACGTTCCAATCTGTGTAAACAGACATCTGTGTTTACAGACTAGAATATGCTGACAATAACACCTGCATGAATAAAAACATTCACTTTGAATAATTCTGGGCGTTTAGTATTTGTGGTGTTATCTTGGGGTTTAAAGTCGATCCACCAGCACGAGTTGGGCAGAATGTGAGACCGACTCAGGCACTTCTGATGAACTTTGAGAGTGTCTAATACAGCATAAGACATTGGAGGCCCCTGAACACTTTCTTCCTTCCTGATCTCACCATTGACCTTTGACTTCAGCAATTTCTCCACAACACAGGAGTTAAAAATGTGCAGAGGGGATTAAACATTTGAACAGAGGTTAACCCGCGCTAAACATCTAAACAAAACCTACATAAAAAGCAGAAAGTGAGCGTAGAGAGATAAAAAGAAACAACTACAAACGGGGATAAAGGACTGTGTGCAATTAAATGAGGCTGCAGACAGATGAATGCATATTCACAAGGTGCTGTACGTCACACCTGCAACTGTAAGTTTAATGTGCTGACAGCTCGTGTCATGTTGTGACCCTCTCGGCTAGCTAACAAACAAACAAACAAACAAACAAACAAACAAACAAACACACACACACACACACACACACACACACACACACACACACACACACACACACACACACACACACACACACACACACACACACACACAGCACCGAGTCTGACTGTGATGCTAGCCGCTAGCTCGGTTAGCTTGCCCTTGTAAACTCGAGAGGTTTTGACAGAGGAGAGTCCGCGTGCGTCTTTCCTCGCTCGTTTACCTTCTGTGCAGCAGTCACTGATTTCAAGGCGCCTGGCTCCCGCGGGGATGAGCGGTCGGATCGCCCTCAGAGCCATGATGAAGACGAGGATGAAGAGCTTTATCCTCCACACCTGACCCGAAGATCACCGCAGCCCGGCGCCTCAATGAGACGTCACAAGCAGCGAGGACCTCTGCTTAGGGTTGTCTCGTGCATTTTACGTGTAAGTATGTCTACTCGGTGCCTGAATGTATTTCGTTTTTACTCATCAGAAGAATCAGAATCACTTTATAATGACCAGGTGGGAGGAATTTGACTCCGGTTACACTTCTACTGCTCTCTCAGTACAACCATATGTAGACACAGGTACAGTTAAAAAAACAAAACAGAGGACATAAACATAAACAGGAACACGAACAAAAAGTATGTACTATAAAAAAAGGTATAAAAAAGTATAGTTATATATTTACATATATAGTTCTTACACCACACACACACACGCACACACACACATTTCATTCAATAACAACATTTTAATAAAACCCCATTTTGCAGCATTGATAACATTCATTGATTTTTCCTGTAAAATGTCTCAGAACAATTTCCCTTAACTCAAGGCGGCGTGTTAAGGTTTCTTGATTTAACTGAGTCCTAAACTCAGATATTCATTTTTTTATAACAAAGGCAAATCATCACATTTGATAACGTGGACCCACTTAATGGCATATTTTGCTTGGAAAACATGATAAACAAAAAAAAAGTTATTGACAGTTAATTAGGCTTTATGTATACAGATTTCCTGGCTACTGAAGGTGTATAATCAAAATAAATAATACACTGTACATTTTCTCCCGTAAGAATGACAATATAAACATTATTCTTGTAATTAGCATTGATTCTGATAGCAGACTGCAACCTTCAGTGACGTATTCATGTATCCTTATGATAGCTCACTGGGACTTCTACAGCAGCCTATGTCCATGCCTGGTGTGTGTGTGTGTCTGTTTTGTTTTTTTTCCAGTAGGTGGTAGTAGTGATTTGTTTAAACACCAATGCTTCGCCACTGTAAATCCCTAAACTGTCTACTCCTAAAAAATGTCCATCTTGTTGTGAATGTCGGCAGTGAAAGGCTTTCTAGGTTTTCATCTCCAAGGTTAGCAGCAAGGAACAGCTAATGGTTGGAGGCTTGGCTTTGGCTCATGAGACAGACTAACAATATAGCTGGGTCTAATTTCCCACAAGAGGCGTCTGTTTCTACATCAAAGGAAGATGTCCAGTAGTTATTTCACAAACTTTTCTGATTCAGAATGAAAATATGTTGTTAATGTCAGAAATCTTTATGATGCGGATGTGCATTTACATAACGTTACATAATGCTTGACATCTCATCACGTCTTTGTAGTACAGTAATGACTCAGCAGTGGTACAGGTGTAGTTTATGAGGTGTGGCAGAGATGCTGCTGATTAGACCGTCTACCCAAACAAATCATCATTAATCATTCACTCTCTTTTTATTATCAATGGGCTGACAGTGATAGTAATGTCTAACAGGCCTCTGTTTAGTTAGGCTCATATTCTTCTGCATTTGCACTTTCGCCTACAGCTACAAGTTGATTGTGTTCACACCTAAGACTTTATATAACATCTAAAGCTTGTTAGTGTGTCATACAAGTGTGACTCACTGGCTGTCTCCTTTGTAGGCTAGGAAACCACCAACATAAACATGACTGACAGTCAACAACACCGCTTCATGTTTCATTGACTGTTCGGTATGAGCACATAGTGTTTCAGCTTTACATAGTCAAGTCAGCTCACTCACACACACACACACACACACACACACACACACACACACACACACACACACACACACACACACACACACACACACACACACACACGCTGCCAACTCTAAATTCAATTCAGTTAGCCTGGGTGCCACCCACAACACTAACAATAGCTATATTGCTATGTGTTTCCCAGCTTTTCTTCCAAGCTCTCTTCCTCCCTAGATTTTGTCCAACACACACACACCTTGGATGTTGCATCATCTTTTAGTTGTCAGCTTTTTGAACACAAGACAAAACACGTTTTAGCACACACTTTTCACAATGCAAACTAGTTGTACCGATACTAGAACTAAAGGTCTAAAGCAATTGGGGGCTATGATGTTTATTACACCCCACACCAGGAAAGAGTTGGTTAGAATCAAGCAACAACCTTCAAGTACGTGAAAAGAAGCCAAAAACTGTAATTCCTCGAGTAGGCGCTTGAGGCTGGCTACAGAACATTTCAATCTCCATAAACGTCTGTAATAAAATACCCAACTTCACCTCAGAAATAAACATGTTTACAGCCTGGTACAAAAAAAAAAAATGTTTTAGTCGCTATAGCTAATTTCCGCGTTCTTGACAAGTGTAATGATCATTTTTTAAACTCACCCCTTCAGTTTAAATAAAGGCTTAAAAAGGTGCGCATAATTAACAGTTTGATTGACAGGTAGGTGCAGTTGTTACAAATGGCTTGTTTGAGCACCCAGCTTACGTCTTTGTCGAGTTTTAGATCAGCTGGGAGGTGAAAGAAGCAGGACAGCCAACGAGGTGGCGACTAGAACCACATATTTCCAACTTCATAATGGTGCTTCAAAAACGTATGGATGACGTCACGCGTGCTTTGTCCATTTGTTATCATGTCATTGTTTAGAACACACAACAAATTGTTTATTAATCTATTTTAGAGCATTAACATTTGTGGAGTTAAACTGTTTGTGAAGGATAGAGAAAAGGTCTTGGAGAAACTTTGTCTTGAAATGCACTTCAAACAGCATTTCTTTGTAAAAAGTTCCCTGGCAATATGTTTGATTAGCTTTTCCCACAATATCCACTTGTGGCTAATAAAGCATGATCAACTTTAAGGGTTTAGCTTAAGGAAACTCAAAGCACTTGGTTACGGTCTTAGGAAAGTTTGTGGTCTTATTTGGACACGAGACAAGATGTGTTTACTTTTTCAGAATATAACCAAAAGTGCATATTTCCCTAACCTTAACCAAAGACTGCACATCTGTGTGGTACAAACTCAGCAGTTTGTGGACTGGAAAAAACTTTGCCATTGAACATTAATCCATGCAGAAATGCATCTTCTCCACAACATAATTAGGTCGATTTCATATTTTGTCCATGTTCGCTGACTTCCTTCCTCATCTCTGGCATATCCAACCTATTGGAAACTACATGAACTAGTGGCATGCAAGGAAATTACGTTATTGACCAACTAATTTCATATTTTCGTCAGCAAAGTTTTTTTATTTTTTCAGTTCCGTCAGATTGTAGTTATAGTTGCAATGGGGAAAAGCGGTAAATGCTGTGAAGGAAACGTGTCTTTGCAGCCAACTCTTTGAGGTGAATTCATTAAACGTACACATGCATACACTCAGATGTAGAACAGTACCAACACTTTCCCGTATACGCATCCTGACACACACACCCACAGGAACAAGACCAATTAGTCAACAGTAAAACAATACACCACATTCAGGTCTCACGGCTGAAGCACTGTGAGGCCAGCTGAGGGGTTTGGCAAATCCATCTCTGCCAAATTTTTCCTCTGACTCTCAGGTTTTATTTCATTCCTCTGCAGTTTGGACTGGATCTACAGTACCAACAGGGAAGAGGTTCACCTGCATTGTTTATAATATAAAAATAATAGCACCCTGTATTTTTTACTCTACACCTGTGTACGTAGAAACCTACTGTGTCAGTAACATGCTTCATCTAGACTTTAAGAGACTATAACATAACATACAGTAAATATTTGACTTATAACACTACCTGCTTCATGTTTCTTAGTGAGAAAACCCATTGTTACATTGTGTATTTCCTTATGAGGCTCACAATTGAAAAACATTGATGAAAATGTCAGCCTGCTGACCAAAGTCATTAGATTTAAAGTGTGGCTTTGATTGTTGCTGTTGTTCCACGTTGCAGCCCACATGTTGGAAAACAATATAACACAATAAGTTCTTTGAAATGCATATTATTGAATACTTGTGGAGTATTAAAATCTGAAATTGGCAGCAGGGTTTCAAAATTACTGCTTGATTGACATCCACTGGCTCACGCCTAGGATCATTTCCCGCTGTAGTCATTTCTTGTATACTAACTGCCAAAACAGTGCCCCGTCAGTGTTAGAACATGCAAAGTTACATAAAGTGAAGCACAGGGGAACAACCACAGGCAGTTCAATATGAAATCATTTTGAGTTTATTTCACAACATTTTGCAACAGTCTTTGGGATCTGAGTTATGTTATCTATTTATGCACTAATAATTTTCACTTCAACCATGTAACAAAATAATTGCCAATCATTTTTTGTTAAAGAATTCAGAAATGTCAAAAACTCTCTAGTTCTAGCTCCCCAGTTTCATGGGTTTGCTGTTTCTCATTGTCTTTACAGCAAGCTGAATACTTTTAAAAGTGCAATTTGGTGACATCACTTTGTGGTTATAATTGTGGTTATTTATCACTATTCTCTTGACATGTTATAGATGATAAGTAGTACAAAAATCAATAGTGACTCTTTTAAAATGAATAAAAACGTTGCAAAAACGTCTTTGCACATATTGCATGTCATGAAGTCTTTGGTTCGATTTTATTACATTTGTATAATGCCAAATCATGATAGAAGTTATCTCATGACATTCTCACGTAGAGTAGGCCTACATCTTACTCTTTATAATATTATTTACAGAGACCCAACAATTTCCAACATGATCAAGCATGTGGCGAGGAAAACTTCCTGAAGCTGAGATTTTCTGGGCTAAAGAGAGCACTGTGAACCTCTGTATTATCCACGTTGGTGGCAATTTAAAAAGCTTCAGCTGGTGACTCGGTGTCTGTCAGAGGAAGCACGTGGTTGTCTCTGAAAAACATTTAGAGTTGGCCGATACATTTCACTTTTTTTTTATCATCATAATGAAACATTTATATCAGTGTTCACCGCCAATGCAAAATATTTACCATGAAGATATGTGTAACAGTGAATGTCTTTCATTTGTTGTCCACACAAGATCCATTTCTGGATAATGAAGCACAGTGATTCCTATCCAAGGCAGTGCTTAAACACTTAAAATGAAGTGGATGATTCATCTCATGGAAAGCCATTTAAAAAGTTATTGCTTGTGCTTTAGCATCATTTCTCAGCACTGAATCAGGATTGTGACCTTTGGGCTTTTATAACATTTCTTCTTTCAGACGAGTGGAAAGAAAATTACCCAAATAAACATTTGGCTGTATTTTTCTTCACTTTGTCCTTAGATAATGCCTCATTTGCTTAAACATTATATATCAGAAAGCTTGTTATATAAAACAAAATGTCTTAATGCAAGTCAACATATGAGTGAGTTTCATGGTGATATCTGCAGTTACAGGGTTTTTTTTTTTTTTTACCCCATTCACGTGTCATGTCTTAGCTGTTTTCTCATACTCAAATCTCCACTTCAGTAGCATCCATACATCACACTTTCTAGTTTTCTTCTTGTCTATATTCTAAAGGGTTTTTTTAAATCACAAAAAATAGATAGGACAATACAGTACTTCAAAAAGTACAATTCTGCTCTCCTTCTCTTCACTTTTTTTTATCATCATAATGAAACATTTATATCAGTGTTCACCGCCAATGCAAAATATTTACCATGAAGATATGTGTAACAGTGAATGTCTTTCATTTGTTGTCCACACAAGATCCATTTCTGGATCCTACTGTGTCTTTGGCTGCTCCCCAAAGACACAGTAGGAACTTCCATACCTAACTAATAACATCACACTTCAACAATCCGACCACACAAGTGCAAATTAAGTGAAATCATGACACTCGGGGTGCTTTAGGCTTTACAGCCTGATGTTCATGTGAATGGCGTTGTGGTTGAGGGTATAATGGGTCTCAGTTACGTCTCAGTGTTAAAAAAACTGCCCTCCTGTCCTTCACACGCAATTCTTCCCTTACCAGAGGGCAGAAAGTTTCAGGTTTCAAATGCAGCATCAAATCTTATATCCAAACTCTTTGAAAGACGAAAAGTAACAGCTCTCATGTATGTTATAGTAAATACAGTGCCAAGCTCAAAATTAAGTCAAACTTACGAGACAGTCTGTCATAACTTTCAAATTAGACCTGTATCTTTGAACTATGATTGAGGAGTTCATAGTTATGACTCATTCCATGTGTACTTGAACGTATTTAATTGAAAATAATCTTAATCTAATAGATTATCTTTAACATCGGAGTACCCCAGGGCTGTGTTTTGAGTCAGCTGCACTTTCCATACACAACAACTGTGTAGCTACTACTGACTCCAAAACCATTAAGTTTTGTGACGACACAGGTGGCGTCAGGGGCCTGATCACTAATAACAATGAAAAGACATATCTAAAGGAAGTGGGGAACCTGACCCTCTTGGTGAACATTGGTGAATTTTTACTTCCTGTTCATTTCCATTCTATGCAAGCAATGGGGGCCAATCAAACCTTTGTATCTGGTGGCAAAGATGATTCTCATCTCTGTTATGTGCTGAACTTGGTTGACTTCACCAGGCAAAGTTCACCAATGTTGAATTCGCAAATATGCAAATAAATGATGCAAGATGATGATGTATGTGACCATGCTATAAGGAGTCCGGAAGAAGATGATAATGGATTTTGGGAAGAAGCAGGGGAGAAACTACATACAACTTAATCAATAGACCCTTCTTGATCTTGGAAAGTTTTTTCAGCTAAAGGTAGGACAGGTGCCTAAAAGACATTCGATACCAGATTCTCCAAAAATAAGGCTAAAAGAATCTTTAAGGATCTCAGCCACCAGCATTAACCAGCTTTTTCTTCCTGATATGATCAGGAAGAAGGTTCCAGATACAGCAGCCCAGCATTGAGAGGCTCAGGAAGAGTGTCTGCCCTCAAATGACTAGGGTCTTAAATGAGGGCACTGCCTAGGACTGCAACCTTGCTTAGCTTCCGTAGATCTTGCTGGCAAGGGAAAGAATTTATCACAGAAGATTTCTAACACATACCTAAAAGTGTCGAAGGCTCACTCCCTCAGCTTGAAATCAAAACAGTAAAAACAGTGTTGTAAGTAACTTTGAGAGAATTTGCAGTGGGTGGAGAACAATAAAAGGCAGTGACTGTCCTAAATGAAAACCACTGCTGGGCTGGATAAAACATTGCTCTAAAGTTAGTGTGAAATAAAGACACCGGGCCTGGTGTTGACGGCCGCGCACCGGTGGCTGTCACACAGGAATGCACCAGGGCCAAATAAACAAGCACACAGAGTTAGGTTAAACGCATGGGAACAGTTGCACAGGGCTCACCAGCGACCACACGCCAGATTCTGTGGTCCAGCAGCTGCCATATTCACATGTCCCGTTTCCCTCAGTGCTTGGCTGCTTTGTTCTCATGTTCAGTGAGGGGGTCTGTGTCAGTGCACACAGCCAGGTTAGCTTTAACTAGCCCTCAGGGGATGGAGATGGCAATACCAGACGTCTAACATTCATCCAACAAACAAAGCTGTCTACTTCTTAAATATTTTAACTGGACTCATTAGAAGTCTGGGTGACATACAATACTCTGCAATGTTGTAGCAAAAATGTCCTCTCTAGTGTATATTCCTCTAAAAACTATTTCCCATCTCATTACTCGCACAGACCACAAATTATGAGCCATGTTTTGCTATTTGCTACCACTGTTACTATGGAAATTCTCTGGTTCTCAGTACTGAGTTAGCCTGCAGGCAGGGTGGCAAAATTTCAGTTTATTATATTTTATGTAAACTGGCATAAGAGCTTAGAGCCACTGCAAGGAGAGTGTGAATCTAGGTGAATGTTTTTTATCGGGAAAATAGACAAACAAACGTTTGCTGTTGCTATAAGCCTTTATTCAGTCAAATTTAACTTTTTTGTTTGTTTTTATCAGTTACTTTCCGGATCACTGTTAATGAGGGAGTGAACATTTGTTTGTCTTCTGAAGGTTGGCAATTCAGAAAAAAATTAAGGGGCCACTGAAGGCAAAATGACTCAACGCTACAAAACTAGTCTGAAATCTCTCTGTGAAGCCGGCCCTAGCAGCTGAGGTAATCTCACTATTATACTAACAGGAAGTGGCTCTTTTTCCACCACCTCAACCTGAGCATGTTTTCTGATCAGGAGGTCATTGTTTGAGTTTTCCAGTTGGGTGCAGATGGGGCAAAAGTAATAATAGTATATTTTATATTGTATGCTAATATATTCTTCACTTAATGCAAATTTAAAATTGTATTGTATTAAAATCTTTTTCTTCTGTTTTGTATTTCATAAACCTTGAAGTAAACTTCACGTTAGTGTGGAAACTGTGTTCTGACAGTGGAAGGCACACTCAAGCATATATTGACACTGGTATGATTTTCAGCTTTAACATAACAAATCAATCATCAACATTTTGATTGAATTAAAAATGATTGAAGTTTTTTTTTCTTTTTTTTCTTACAACTTGGGTTCTCTTTTGATAGATTCTGTTATGACCGCGCTGGACTCACAAGTTTCATTGTAGAAATGTAGATTGTGAGACAAAGTTTTACAAAATCATAAAAGTTTAAAGTTCACATAACCAGCCCACCAAGAAATAAATAAACAAAAACATGCCCTTCAAGTTATTTACTAGAGACTGCTCTAATCATTTCTTGTTTCTCTCTTTTTTAGATGTTTTGCATTTCGAAGTTTGTTGCTACGTGTTTGTGTTTTTTTCTGTTTATTCAAATGCAAATTTGGATAACGACAGTGTGTGTTTTGACAATAGTGACATAAAACTGTGTCAGTAAAAACACTAAACAGTCTCTTGGTAAAGACAGCAAAACAAAAAAAAGAAAGAAAAGTTTATCGAATTGTGCATTTCGAAATTGAAATTTTTTTGTTGTGACACAAAATACATGTTTAGGATTTTCTACAATGTCAGCCTGTCACGATTAAAATGTGCTTTCGTTGATACCAATAAAGGAACAAACTGCTGTTGGGAAAGTTGAACATGACAGACAGCTGTTATGAGGAAGTATAGTGCGCCCAAGATAAACAGTGCTGTTTACAGAGAAACGATGGAGAAAGGTTAGGGTGTGAAAGGTTTCCATGGGAACTGTCAGCAACATGTCTCGAGCTGTCACTGATGTGCTGATGAGGTGATACATTTTGCTTTTGTTAAATGTTAAGTCAAGACATGAAACATTTTGACAGGGAGATGTTCAGCCTACACCCATTGAGCTAAATAGGGTGGACAAAATAATAGAAACACCTGTGCAGATGAATCAACACCTCCCTGCAACAGTTTCAACAAACCAAACATTGTAACCTTCTCAGAGGTATTATTACAGGACTGTTGTATCAGACTGCATTAGTTTTGGCAAGGTGCACCTGATAAACTGGCACCAGAGTGTGTGTTTTTTGCAGCTGTGAGCTCCATTCAGCCCCATTTCCTTTGCACTTTAACACTTTACCTCGCCCAATTAAGCATTTATAAGCTGTATATAAATAAATTCAATTATTTATATATATATATAATATATATATATATATATATATATATATATATATATATATATATATATATATATATATATATATATATATATATATATATATATATATATATATATATATATATGCGCAAAGTGTAATGTATTTGTTGCTCCTCTTTGGACACCCATATGGTTGCTTTATAAACAGGTAATGAATAAAAAAATATATAGAATATAGAAGAAGTGTGTAATATAAACCATTTATTTTCATTTTTAATGCTGCTTAGAAATCTTAAATATGGGGACTTAAAGCACGTTACAGAGGAGTCCATTATTCAGCACAAATATCAATGAAAAGGTTATTTAGGGTTGTTTTGCATGAGTTGGGTTAGGCTCTTTAGTTCCAAGAAATTTCCAATGTTGTGGCAGCATTTCGGGAAAGGCCCTTTCCTGTTTCAACATGACAATGCCCCTATGTGCACAAAGAAATGGGCTGCAGTCGAATAGTAAAAAATATTACATCCTACATCCTATCCCCGAGCACTTCAGTGGAGGCCTAGAAGATGCACAGAAGAATATAAGGACTACGAAAAAGAAGCCAAGGCAATCCAGCTGGACTCTAGACTGGATTTTATTTATAACATTTATTTATAACATTAAATTATAATGGAAGCTTGGTGCTGAACAATTCAAGCTTGGTTTCCAATCCAAAATAGAACTTTTACTGATACGAAGGGAACATTTTTACAATAGATACGTTTGGTGTCGACGAGATTCAAGCTGACTGGATGATGCTCTCATAGCTGAACGAGAACAAATTCCTGGTGCACAATCTGGTGGAGGGCCTTTCCAGAAGAGTGGAGGCTTATAATGAGATGCCAAAATCACATATAGGTGTAATATTTGGTAACATCATTTTGGCTATATAATACAGTATGTAATATGATATAGCATAGTTTGCAAGTTCAAATCCCCAGTAATGTAGATTTCCGACTTACCCCATGGTAGGACAAAAGTTAGTGGCTGCATCTGCCTTATATAAAACCTCATGTATGTTTGAGCATTAGTTGATTCTCTACAGAAAATAGTACACGAGATTAAAGATTAAAGCATACCATAGGCTTAAATGCATGATTGTAACAGCATGCAGACATGTAATAGAAAAATGTCACTGAAGCCAGGATGTATGACTTACATAAACAATACAATATGTGTACTTCATATATTATGGAAGTTATCAGGGAAATGTTTGAATTATATTTCCTGATGTGGTGAGAAAACCCCAGCCAAAGAACATATTTTTCTTCATCCGAGTGAAAAATCACAACACAATGTGCACACAACAAAAGCAGACGGCAATCTCGTGTACTTGACAGTGGCAAAAGAGTCCAGTCCACCTTAAAACGCAGCTCTGACAGACTGTACATACACATTTCCTGAAAACGCCCCGTGCAAGAAAACTCAAGTGACTGCATAATAATAATAAGGCTGCGCTGTTTATGCAGAGAGGTGGGGGGTTGGACATAGGCTGAATTTTGCGCCAGACTCTTCGAAGTTTCCCATTACCTCCACCCTTCACTAAACTTTAACAGCAGTATTTACTTTAAGTGCCTCAGTCTCACTCTCACCGCTCCGCCGACCAAGGTCAGTGACAGTGACCGCCCACGGGAGTTGTCAACGCGGCACCAAACCTGCGCGAACACCGGCAGCTTTTTTTTATTTTTTTGTTTAACATGGGAGTTTGACTCACTGGTTATAGCTTACCAAACCACGGACCGCCGTCGTATGGAGGAAAGACGGGAGTGAATGAGCCACACAAACATTATACGAACGTCTAAATTCGTGAGCATTAAGCCACGTGACACCATGTTGGGAAACCCGGGGTCTTATGCACACAAGAAGAGGAAGAAGCCTGTTCTCAAACAGTAAGACTTGTCAGAAACTGACAACTTTTCTCTTTACTCTTCGCTCACTGTTTGCACTTTTTTTGTTGTCTTTCTTTTTATCCCGTGCTAAACTGTGTAATCTTTAGGAGTTGCATTTAGAGCTTGGAGATAAAAGTAAAGCACGTCTCAAGTTGGCTGCGGACTAACTTTTTTAGTTCGTGTAAAGTGCAGCAACTTCTAGAAAGATGGGCGATAAAAACGCTTTCTATCGTCTTTACGGTGTGGCTAGAAGTACTAGGACTAGAACCCGGTAGTGTGTCGTCTTGGTTTTGTTTTCCTCTTTTCGTGGACTACCTTAAGAATGTGTCTAGCTCGGATCTGGCATGGATATCTTGCCCTCGCGCATTAATCACAATCAAGTTGGAGAGTCGGCTGCTGCTCTCACGCGATGCTCCGAGGAGGGGGGAGGCGAGGGCTCGCGGGCTCCGAGTATGTTATTGTAATGTGATCCACGGTATTGGGATCACTGTGTGTGTGTGTGTGTGTGTGTGTGTGTGTGTGTGTGTGTGTGTGTGCTGTAGTGAAGGTTCCTCTCTTTCCCAGCTCTTTTTTTAAATAAATGAATTTCATATATATATATATATGTGTGTGTGTGTGTGTGTGTGTTGGAGCCTGTCCAGGGTTAGTCTGACTACAGCACTACAGTATTTTGTGGGACGTGTATGGTTGCAACAAACTTGAATGGATTCGTGGTTTAGTGTATGAACTCAAATTCTGGTTTGACACCACCTTGGATGAACCCGCTTGAACCGCTACCTAACCAAACCCAGTCAGCTTTTGAACACAGTGCAGCATTTAGTTGCTGAAAAGCCAGATGGGTTTTTTTTTGTTTGTTTTTTTGTGAGACCAAAATAGAGCAAGTGTGTGCTGTTAGACATTTCATACTTAATGTATGAACACTTCAGCAATAGTTTACACCTGACACTTCTTCCAAATACAAACAAAGGTCTTTGCCTCTCCGTTGCTATCCAAAACACAGGACCAGGTCCTGCAATCAGGCCCTGAACTCACTTTAATTGATTGACATCTCTGTTTTTTTTTGTTGTTGATACAATACAAGTTAACGTTTGTTTACAGCAGTTATGACACCGTAAAAACACAAACAAACGCTGCCTTTAAATCACGTAGGTGAGCGCGGATGCATCACGAGTCGACGGGGTGTAGTATAGATCTGTGTGTTTGTGGTGATCTGGCAAATAGGCCGTTCCCAGTGTAAATCCCAAAATAAAAAGGTGGTGTGTGTATGTGTGTGTGTGTGTGACTGCAGTGAGGATTGAGGTTTCCTGGACGGCCCTGGCTCAGCTGCACAAAGGCACCATTGAGCCTGACTGTAAAAAGCTGTGGTCACTACACAGGGGCATTCCATGGCAGATACGACCATCCAAATTCTCTGTTTTATAAGGCGGGCGCCCGCTCTGCGTGTTGCCACTTTCTTTTGCCCATGCATCCTGCTGTATTATTACAAATACTCCTACAGCTACGACAGTTTCCACTCAGTTTGCAAGCGGCATTGTCTCGGTGGTCATGTAGTCAAAGGTGGGGTCATGCTGGAGAAAGATAGTTGACTGTTGATTCTCATCCACAGCACTGACACCACCTATTGTGTTGTATGTTTGTATCCTGTTTATCCTGGGACTCAACAATTGACGGCTAAACACGGAGACCTGACAGTTTATTGACGTGGATGAACAGCAATGCAGACACATCATTTGTTTGTCCTCTCTTCACCCTGTACAGTATTGTTTTCAACAGTAGCAGCATCTGTACAGGTTGTGGTAAAAGTATGGCTTAATTATAGAGTATGGGGGCTCATTAAAGCCCCCCACGCCTTTCCCCACCCAGAGAGAGTGCAGTGGTAATGTGTGCACTTAGGTGCATTAGTATAAGTTATAGGCTTTATGGTGCAACTCTGCACTTGTTGTGGCGAGTGAAGGTGTCCTTCATGAGGTGCTTCAACAATGCAATTTTTTCTTGCATCAGAATCTAGAGTGCTATTGAGAAACACTGACAGGCAGACATGCTGATAAGCGCTTTGGCAGAGCACCGAAACACTCCCGACAAACAACAAAGTTGCTCTTTGTCCTTTGCTCTTTGTTTCACTCTCAAAGAGGAGTCCTCACACACACCGGACACTTTTAAAACGTTTTAAAAGACCAAAAAAACATTTCCACTTATAATGTGGATACTGTGTTTGTGAGCTTCATGTGGACCGCCAGTAGAACGATGAATGCTGGTGTTTGTTGTGTCGTGTTCGTTATCTCATTAACATTTTATAGATGTTTCAGTCTAATTGACGGAGCAGCGTAAAAACAGCTGTAGCTCAGGTAGAGCTGGTAGGCACACAGACACACAATAGTGCGGTTGGAGGTTTGAGCCGCAGCCATACTTGTCACCGCGTTGAAGTGCTCTTAAAGGACGACAGCGAACCCCAAAGTGCTCCTGATGTGTTCGAGTGCAGGGGGGGGGAGTCACTTTGTACAGAAGCATCTGCCAAACTAATGTAAACAATGACTAAGGCTGGATACTCGTGTTTTTAACTCCTCGTAACAGATGTGATGTGATTTTTTCCAGACACGAGTATCGAGTACTAAGTATCTGTGAAGGTTTAAAAAAAACAAAAAACACTTTGCATTGCTCGGCAATAAGAGAGAGAAGAAGGCAGCGTTGCGTGCAACAGAAGCTAGGGTGCTATTCAGGCCAGAAACTTCAGCCCAAACCAGTCCCAGAGCTTTTAAAAACTTTGGCGCAAAAATGACCTGAATTCAGCCTTTGAAAGTTGGCTCTAAAGACTCTGTGGCTTGCTCCCTCCCAGTGGATAGTACTTTCAATTGACTTCACACTTCTCGACGAAACTTCTGCATCCAATTCTCCACATGCTTCAAAGACTCTTCGGGCATCCACAGACCACTACTTCTGTGTCACGCTATTGCCTCCGCAGAGCACTGAAGCTCCTCTGGGTGCTGTGTGTTTAGCGTGATCGTATCTGTCGCAGGCTTTTGTATACATTGGCACTCCTTCTTCATGCTGTTTCGTGCCGTATGATGCGGCCGGAGAATCAGCGTTCGCCATCTTTTCTGTGGCATGTCTTTTCCTCTCAGCATGGGCCATAATGTAACATGTTCCCTGTGGGATATTGTCGAACCCATTCATCATCTTTGTTCTTGTACATTTATGCACAACATATGTCATTTAGTGTGAGTTCTCCATTCTGTTTTCCCCTTCTGTCTGGAAAGCTCTTGGTAGACTAAAGCCTGCTTTTGTAAACTATCCTGCCTCCAAATTTGCAGTCTCTGTTTGTCAGCAGCCAAAACATGTATATAGAAAGCATGCTTTTCATGCTCATGAGCCAATGAGTCATCCCTGCGGATCTGGCAGATGCTCCACCTACTCTGTGCAGACAAACACTGTGTGCCAGTGTCATTACAGGGGCCGCCTTGACTCGGAGACAGAGGTGGCTGGGTTCAGATCTCTGCTTTTGCGATAAGGAATCCAAATAGAAAATGGTGGCATGAGGTAACCCCCCCCCTTTCCAACAATGAACGTCCTCAAGTCTGCTGCTCAACCCATGATCCATAGCAAATCAAGGTGGAAAAAATAGTTCTGAATGCTGGCTTTTGTCTCCTCTAGGCATTTCTTGAGAGTGAGATCAGGCCCGCTCTTCTCAGAAGGTACAGCTCGGGTCTGAAGCCAGCAATCAAGTTAAGGCTGCATTCCCTGCAGACTATTCAGTGGCAGAGGAAGAAATTTTATAGCCTGTCATTAACCAAAGTTTCAGTAAAGAGGGAAAGTTAGGCAAAGATTAGCAGCCTCGAACTGCAGATATGCTTTGGTGATAATTGACCTGGATACGTCGAAGCTAAGGATAATGTTATTAGAAGTGGCCTGCCAGATACAGATCACTAATCGGTTCCTCTTCTTAAAGCTGTTTACAGAGAACACTCCCACTTTTTGTATCATTATCTATAAGGCTGTCATCATGTCTCATCTATTATCATAATCATATTATGGACTTTTTTTAAAGGTCCCATTATGTGGAAGGTTTCCATTTCTTTTATTATAAAGCAGGACTAGATGCTAAAGTAATACTATGAAAGCAGCAAAACACTCAGTCCACTGGGAAATACACACAGCTGGTTGTCATAAACTGTGCCTTTAAACAAGCTGTCAGGACTTCCACAGGGTTGTGATGTCACAACTGTACAGTCACTGCCCTCAGCTGTGCCCCAAAAACACCGCACAAAATGGCCAGTTTTTGTCTGAGCTCCAGAGGGAACTCTATCGAAATGTGTTCTAGTACTTATATACATCTATTATATATATATTATTGTATCAGAACTTCAAAAATAAAATAAAAAATAAATCAAATATGGGACCTTTAATTCCCATGTCTATCCAGGCCTGTTTAACTCCACAGACTGAATCTGATGTCCTTGACCAGCAGCCGAGAGAACTGCAAACATGACAGACATACAATAAAATCACTGTTTTAGAAAGGTTTATCTACTTATAAACACACAGACTCATAATACTATCATAATGTTGTTTTACACAATTGTAAGAAACTCATACTCTTGAGACTTGTCATTCTTGTTCTTGACCTAGTTTCTCCCGGCAGGAATGAGCCTCAGTATATTTGAGATGGGTGGTTCCTTAAAACAGGTGAATAGTCCACAGTGGTGTTGTCTGTCGTCTGAGTTGCTCCCTTTCACTGACGCTTGGTTTCGCTCCACTCCACCATGTGTGTCTGATTTGTGAGTAATGACATGTATCTCAAGAGTTTGTATTTTGCACTTGAGCCTGGGTGGTCTTAAACCCCTGCTGCCCCTAAAGTGAAAGTCAAACAGAGAAAAATAAAGCGGCTGTCATGGTAAAAAACTGCTTTCCATTTTGACAAACTACACAAGTAACCAATGGAATGATTTGTGGTCACATTGTATATTTTGCTTGCTGGTGAGTGTACTATTTATTCTGAGCTGGAGATTGTTTCTTTCAGAAAGAGACTCACGCTGTTGTTTTCGTGTGTGTGTGAAGAGATAGAGAGTCGACCGGGTCTTCTTACGACCAAACCGACCGGTTTTCTACGTTTTTCAAACAATCGCCACTACTTTATTTTCAGACAGATAGTTAGCAGCTAGCTGCCAGGCTAGTTGCCATGTACGAGCAGTAAACAATCCGCCATGTGGAAACTTAACAGATTGTTTGACACTTATCACCTTAGTAAAGCATTCAGGCTGTTTGGTAACTCATCCCATCAGTCTTCAAAGCTAACATTACCTTAAGCTGCTAAATTGCAGAGGCGTCAATGGTATTGTTCGGAAGTAATCCATCAAATAGCCTTTAAGCACTTTGACATTGTTCAAGTGTCTTACCAGCAGTTTATCTTCTTACTTTAGTCATTTTTTGTATTTTTTAAATATTGTGCCAACTTATGCTATAAATTGATCTGCAGGAAATAAACAGTGTGTCAACATCATGTTTTGTGATTCTTTTTATGGACAGTGATGTGTACACTTGACTACTGTATGTCCCGTCCACCACCACAAAGACTGGGAGTTCGATTCCAACTCCCAGATTTGTAGTGTATTGTATGAAACAGATAGCTTCAGATCTCCAAAAAGTTGGTCCTTTGAGCTTTTTGTGCCACGTGGTTCAGAATCATCTGGCAAGGCAGATCAATCAAACGGCTATTTTCTGTTTCTGGACTGTAAATATTGTTTTAACAAAAATGGTCATCAATGCCTCACGTGAGGCAACAGGGTTTGAGACCAGGATCTGATGATCTGCTGACTCACCTGAACTGCAGTCTTTATTAGTTGCCTTCATGGTCGCCTCTTTCTTCCCAGAGTAGGTTGGAAGCTGTGTGGAACATTGCTAAAAGTTAAGATCATGTTGAACTGGCATGTATCACTGAACCCCGCAACAGATGGCGCCCTGTCGCAGGGCCAAGTTAGCCAGGCCTGAGCTGAATCAGTCTTGATCCACAGTCTTAATCATAGCATATTTATGTCTTAAATAACCAGCTATGTTTTCTGTCTTTTTCACTCCACAGAAAGAAGACATCTGAAGGTAATGATGTCGTCAAATCAAACCCGTCAAAGCGCCACCGGGATCGGCTAAATGGGGAGCTGGACCGGCTGACGGAACTCTTGCCCTTTTCCGAGGACATTCGGTCACGTCTGGACAAACTGTCAGTCCTTCGCCTCAGCGTGGGATACCTGAGGGTCAAGAGTTACTTCAAAGGTGAGAACGAGCCAGTTCTGTATTTGTATCTCATAAAATTCCAGTTTTTAACGCACATCCGGGTAACTCCGGGGCCACTGCAGGTGGCCCATGGATGACCAGGGGAAAATGTTAAATGGGGAGCATCGACTTTTTAGGCTTCTGAAAGGGGTCATATCATTAATAGTTTGGGAACCATTGCATTACATTGTGCTATATGAACTTCACACTACTGTCTCCATAGACACAAGCTTATTCAGAAGAACTGCGTATTAATGTAGCTAATAGGAAACATGGCCACCTTTTTGTTTTATTGGCAAAGGAGTGTGGTTGGTACAGTTAGTGTTTCATAGTCTTTTTATTTATCTAAGCATCAAGAAGCATTTATATGAATAAAGACATGTATGCAGTCTAGTTATGAAGAATGTATTAAAGCCTGATACATAGGAAAAAACATGTGCAGTACATTTGACAGCTGAGGCAAGAATTCGAAGCATGCTCCTGCATGTGTTTAGGAAACAAGACATCCTCCATACTTGTAACATTACTCTCTCTCTCTCACCAGCACAGGCAATAGTCAGGATGAAAAAAAAGATGAAATGTTTCCTTTATGATTCAAGCTCCTCGCTGTAAAGCCGATTAATCTTGCAGGCATTCGGACTTTAAGAAACCAGATGAGTTGTGTAAGAGTCAATTATATGTGAGTCACACATGCAACATCTCCACCACCCGCAGATGATAGTTTTCTTTGAGTTAAACAGACATTTTAGTCGAGGTGTTGGCAGACGGCCTGCTGAGTAAGTTGCCTCTGGCTGCACTGACGTCGTTATAATTTATGAGTCTGTCTCTGTTGCTTTCTGGTAAATTTTTCTGGGCACTGTATCATCTTGTAGTTATATTGGACATGTTGCACTCAGCCTCTCTCTCGGCAGATCTCAGATGGATTAGTGACTAATTTGCAAGCCAGCAAAAAAAAGTAAAATTGCATGTAATTCGTATTGACACAATCATTTTTTAATCAAGGAAGCTAAAAGTTTGGCCTAAATGTGCACAAAAGTGCGTTCTAACACCATGATAATATTGGGATTCGTCATTTCATGAGCTTATTCTTTTTTATTTGGATGTTTTAGCGTTTCCTTTCAAGAAGTTTGTGGCTGCAGACTGCCATTTCCTTCTCAGTCGAGTTGTTGTGAACATCCAGTATGAATGGACAGGTTATGCAGTCAAAGGAGCTGTGACATTCCAGCACTGCTTGTTCTCACACCCTTTTGCCTACTTTGATGCTATGCAGGTGAGATAGGCTGAAGTTGCGCATTCATTTCAGATAGTAGATTCCATAAACTTTGACTTTACAACTTTGACATTTCTATACCTGTAATAAACTTCCCCTCACCTTTAATGACCTGCTCTAAATAATGCTGCAATGTTTTCTTTCCTCTCGATAGACAGTTGCGATGAATATGTGGACAGTTCTTTTCTTATGATGCGTCTTAAACTCTTGTCTCAGAGACCAGGGAGCGTAACTCAAATGTAGTTTCTTTAATAACTGATCCATATAGTATGTGTTTTATCATGAGGGGACAAGGGGACAAATGTTTATCAGCTTTTTATGATGTTTAAAGGTACAGTACTCTTCCAGATACTGAATTTGTCATTCGATCAGATAAATGGTTTGAACCATAAATAAAACTCATTAAACTGGTTTAGAGGGACAGCCCTGTCTCTGCAGAGGAAGTGGGGGAGAGGTGGAGGTTAGCAGAGCTGACATCCATCATGAGCAACTCACTCTCACCTCCTGCACGAGACTGTGGCGGCCTTAAACATCTCCTTCAATAACAGACTACTCCCACCATGTAAGAAGAAGAGTTACCACAGGTCCTTCATTCAACAGCTGTCGGACTCTTTTAACAGCAGCGTGATTTTGTGTAGCACTGTTAGATCTCATTCTCTATACCTATATACACATATACCTTTATATACATGTCATTTGAATTATACCACACCATCTTTCCAGGTAACATTTTCTTAGATATACAGTATATCGACAGCACATGTGGAATCTCACTGGAATCGCTCCTATCAAACAGCTGGTGTTCGACGTAAAGATGATGCTTTAAACCGATGCACCTGACATATCTCACACATATAAACTGGCACTGATAAATGAGGAGCGTGCAGTGAGAACTCACGCATACTTCAGATCCTGCAAACACGTGGCTATACAGTGCCAAACACATACTATATTACTAAGAGTGGAAATAGATTTTTCTTCTTTTTCTTTGCCAGCTGCTGATTTTTGATTTTAGATGTGTTTTATGACTTTGACAGCACATTCAGTCCTTTACCGATTACAGCATACTACTCTCCACATTTAAGCCCCATTCTTCTTGTACTGCCCCACACACACTCGTCAAACATCATTTCCACTGTAGTGACATTTGCCTACACAAAAATCCAAAGAGGAAAGAGAAATGAAAGTGTTTTTCCCTGCAGCGCTGGGTCAGCTATCTGCATTACCAGTATCCGGCCTTTTCCAAAAATGAATTTCTCTACACCCAAAGAACACAGAGAACATGAAACTGCTGCCGCAGCTCGGTGTTGGGGGCTGACGTCTCTTACACTTCGAGATGTTTATTGTTTTATTGTTTTAAAAACTTGTTAGCAGGAAAGACAGGAAGAGGCTGAGGATAAACAAAACAAGGGTTGAGACAGGTTCGAAGCATGTCACTAACAGAACATCCCTACAGTTTACATTGCTGTGAGAAAACTGGTTCATCACTGAGTCATGAATGGTTCAGTGTGTTCATAGGCCCTTTCATGACACTGACATCTGTGTTATTATGAGCACAAATAAACATATTCAGAAATGGGCTGCATCATACTTATATTATTACCTCCTGTGCCTCTGGAGTTTGTCGAGTCCAATAAAATAATCTCGGCTTTGACAGAACATTTTAGTTACTAACTAGGAACAGTTAGTAAGGAGTTATTAATATATTGCACCACAGACTGGAGTTTCCACCAACAGTAACAATTGAGCGAGATACTCTTGTCTGTTTGCACTGGCGTGGCTGACATGTGATACACAAATAACAGTACGTGCTGCTGGCCATGCCAACTCTTTCCGTGTGTTCTACGACGCTTTACTCCGACTAAGTGTAAGAAAGGGATCGGTTTTGTACCAATGACACAGCTCTTTGATAAGTGTACAATGGACTTCTACACACCATGGGCCTTAGCAGTCATTGACCGCGCTAAGATAATTCATATTGTGAATAAAAGCCTTACGGCACAGGGCTGGTGTTTACCGTGGTTTGTATTGATTGCAGCGCTCATAAATCTGGCAAGCACACTATGTGTTCAGTACAAGCCTCACGGTCACAAAGCTCATTTGATAATAATAGTCCTGTCTAAACAGACATGAAAGTAATCATGAGGATAGCTTTGTCGACACTATATTTGGCTCTGTACTGGTGGAGAAGTATTAAGGCTGCTGCAGAAATGATTAACGAGAGCTCTATTAATATCCCTAACCCATTTAGAGCTCTCATACTTATATTTTTCTGGCGATTTATTTGAAGTTTCGATACCCAAAATTTCATTTCTATGTTGTATTGATGGAAAGACTAGATCGAATTAATATTCATACAGCACCCAGACCTCCTTAGTATTAAACATAATGGGAATCTCACTTTCTAAAATATTGGAGCTTTAAGCGGGTATTAAATTCGTCAAAGTATAGAGTGAAATCTGATTTAGATAATAGAGCTGGCAGATCTGGTGTCCAGATACAAATGTGTGCCATGATATACGTTCATTCAAGATCATTTGTTCAATAAATGTGATTTATTTATTGTATTTGTGTCATTATAACAGAAAGTGCACTGTAAGTTTACATGTGAATGCATGCAAGCCCTTTTCGCCCTGAAACAAACACACATTCACATGTTAAGGAAATGTAGTTGAAGGAATGAAGGCAGACAGCACAGAGGCAGCATTGAATGATGAGGAAACTTCAGAGGTATGTCTGAGGATGTTCTTGCTTACTCACTGATACAGTGTTATAGACAGGATGGCCTGAGTCACTGTCTAATCATTAGCCTTATCGGGACAGAGGTTACACAGAAGTCAAGTTATGAGAAGATAAACAAGTATTACAAGTCAGCACATGTTTCATCGAAAAGTTTTCTGAGAAAGTGGAGATAGCAAACACACACACACACACAGTGAGTATGATAAGCCCTAAACTTCGACCTTAAACCCAGGCTTAGTTAAAACTGTATCAAGTTGTTCACATGAATCTGCACAAACTTTAGAAAGACAATAGCCGTATACAGTGATGATGATGATGATGATGACTCCAAACACAGTCTTTGCTATATTGTACGTCTGCACTAAGGGGTTATCCCAGACAAAAAATAAACCTGCAATGGCTGTTCAAGCAGAGACATGCCTAGAACTTAAGATAAGGATCCCGTAAATCGTTAGGTAAAAGAAAAGGCTTTGGAGCAAAGAGCAGACATAAGCAATTCCAGGGGCTACGAGTAAGATTTAAAGATCCGGTAATGAAACAAGCTATTTACAGCTGGTTCAAAACGACAGATCTCTAGGAACGAGCGGGACGCCTCGCCTCATAGCGTGACTTTATGAGCCAGTACTGGATATTTTGAAAGGCTTGTGGCTCACTGCTGCTGACATATTTGTGTGACGCTGTTAGAAATTTGACAAAAATGTGGACTGGCTTTCCAAGCTCATTGAAAACATCCAGGGCCTGTTAGCAATCATAGTTGATGTGGTAACACCATATTATGTGCTATAATTTGGTATTTAGCATGTATGAACCATGTATGCACAAACTCATACACATGACACAAGTGTAGCAGAGGGAATGAAGAGGTAAGAAGGATATTTTCGACGTTCTGGCAAACATTTGCAGCTTGGAAGAGAGAGAGTGTCGTGAAGTGCAAGTCTTGTTTGTTATTCAATCCTGATTGCTTCATTATAAGGATTATCTTTTTAGAAAGACGTGTTTTACTTGTACGTGCCCCTAAAACCTCCAGCATAATTCACCTGTCAGCTCAGCATCATAATATCCGAGAACAGGACATATTACCGGGGTGACAGATGTTGCCTGTTGGCTCTTGATTCCTGACTCGCCTTTCAGTCTATCGTGCGAATGCAAACAACCGCTGGGAGACAGATTTAATCATGTTTTCATTTTTTTTCCCCAACTTTCATTCTTTGGAAGGTTTGTTACTCTGTCTCTCCAGCTCTCACAGCGTTACATCTCCACTTTTTATGGTTCCCTGTTTGCCGGAGCTGAGCTCGCCCACCGAGACTTTCTGTGACATTAGAGACTTCCAAAGAACGCTGTTGTTTGTTTATGTTTTTGTACCAAAATCAGCTGTCGTCCCACTCCAAGTCTGAATAGGGGGATCAGAAACATGAAATGTACTATCACATTTATTTAAGGACTACGATTCAGATGTGATATTTATCCAGGACAGTAAAATTAGCTCTTTGTATTATATCTGATCGTTCTCCTCGATCCACCAACAGTTTCAACATCTGAGGGCTAAATATAGACACCTCGTAGGAGGGAAAGTTGGTATTTTTGCTTCAAACTGTTGCCTTACATGATTCCTTCTTTCTGAGAGTGTTGTCTGGCCGTGATAAGAATCATTTGATATGCGAGGCACGCCCGACACAGCAACCTGTGTCCAGGTAAAAACCACAGACATTACCTTTCTAGCAGATGAAAAAGAGCCCAGACAGCCATAAATAGCTCAATGTTGATTAACGAAACAAATGCCCCCAGACTCCACCACTGCACCAAAACACACATTGTGTCTTGAATAGTATATAATCACTGTTTATTTTGATCACCGAGGTCTGCCCATGGGTTTTGTGCTGCAGCACACAAACCTTTTCAAACCTTCAGGGCTGGCTCAAGGCTGAATGGGGCCCTAAACAAGGTGTGATAACTAGCAAACACAGCAACTACAACCGATAAAATTCATACGCAGGAAAAAAAATACCTGGAATGTGTTCATATGTTACGTACAAATCTATGTAAAAATAGAGTTTTGTTAAAAACACTTTAAATCCATAACACCTGGCTACTTTAGGAGTGTCTGTATATGTGTCATAAGCCTTGGGCTGTCTGTGCAAACCTCTGTTTTCCATTCAAAGCTGCTCTTTCCTTCTTTTCCTTGACATGAATAGATGACACTCTTGTCTGATCGTGAAAAAAAAATTAGTTTCCTTACCCTAAAGTCATGGAAGTAAGCGGGGACATTAATCAAAAGACTAATGGGAGGTTGAACCTATGGCCCGAGTGGCTCAGCTCATTGGCCGTTATTTGTTGCAAGCGCCGCTCTTTCCTGCACATCTGCGTGAGAACAGAGATCTCTGTACAGGATCTACTGGAACTAAATGTTTTCAAATCAAGATAATATTCCCCTATGCATTGCTGGCATGCTTTATACTCTCTCTGAATCTGGCAGACTTCCAACCTGTGACAGCATTTCCTCTCTCTCTCTCTCTCTCTCTCTCTCTCTCTCTCTCTCTCTCTCTCTCTCTCTCTCTCTCTCTCTCTCTCTCTCTCTCTCTCTCTCTCTCTCTCTCTCTCTCTCTCTCTCTCTCTCTGTCAGTATGTTCCAACTCCATACAACATGCTTAGACTTGAAAGCAAACACAGTGCACACGGGTTATTTTAGTTCAGCTTCAAACATTTTTCGATTTTTTTTTTCTTTTGGTTTAGCTTTAGTTTTGTTTTGAATTGTTTGTGTGACTTTCAATCACCAGTTGACATATGCATATACAAAAGTCCACAAACTAAACACTAGCTATAGAGAGGGCGCTTTGCATCCTACTTACTTGCGTCTCATTCTCTCAGGCTCAAACAGAAGTCTGTGAAGACTTCTGTTTTGTCAGAGTTAAGTCGAAGGAACATCTGATTAACGTCCTGTACGTTATAGCTGCCAGGCAGTCTTGTAGAGCAAAGATCTGACTGAGGTTATTAGTCTTAAAGGAGATGTAAAGCTGGGTATCGTCTGCATAACAGTGATAGGAGAGGGTGAGTGGAGGGGGTTGCATCAGCAGCTACACTATCAGGTGCCATTAAATCCTATTCACTGCCACTACTTTATATTTGACCTTGTTTTTCTTCTCTCTAACTTGTTCGCCTCAACAGTTAGCGAAGAAAAACTCCAGACCCCTCAGAGTTCTTTGGATTTCACTTAATTGCCCCATGATGAAAAGACGTCAAATCCTTTAAATGCCACCTCATTCCCAGAGTGACAGGGATGTTTGCCTGGAGTAAAGCATGCATCAAAAGCATGCTCTGCGTTTCCCCAATCCGATAATGGCCTATTTTCTGAAACAGGAAGCTGCAGTATGATGCTGAAAGCGGCCTCCCTTGGTGTCAAATTACAACCGGGCTTGAAAAGAGTTTGAAAGTATTAGAAGACGCTTTCAGGGCAGCGGAAAAATTGTATGAGTGTGTGTCACTACAGTTATGTACATTTTCAGGGCTGTTTTAGCCAAAAATAGAGAGCCATAAATGTTACATTCTCTCCTATCCTATAGTGAATCACATGTCAAGGACAAACGACTACTTATTACAGAGACCTGCGTTTTCTATTCTCGATACCAGTACCTCTGGCTTAGTTGTGACCGAAAACAATATTGTCAGCTCAGCTGTTGTTTACAGGACGTTACTTACCCACTCACATTTTTAATCGTATACACAGTGTTTATATAGGCCTGGTTTGAGCTGAATGAAGAATGGGGGGAAAAAAGAACGCTCATGTCTAGATGATAACCCTAGATTTGCAAACGCATGCACTTAATTCAGCGCAGTAGTGCTCGTCACTGCAATGGCAGGAAGATGCTTCAAGTTTTGTCAGCATGGAATATGAGAAGGTTTGTTGCTTTAAAAAGCAACAAATTGCTCGAAAAACATTTCAACAATGTCTTTTGGAAATCGGGTACAGGGTGTAAAGTGTGGAAAAGCTGAATGAATTAGTTGTATTTTCAAGTATGAGATCAGGATTTGTGTCCTGTGTGAAGCCAAAATTCCATGAAGCTTTTAGATTTTTAGTCTTAATCAACTCAGTATTTCCAGGTTTTTGTTTTGCTTTTTTTTCAGGTTTCAGTCTAGTTTGGTTAGGTTCAGGAACAGCTCATGGTTTTGGTTAATCAGCTTTGACTTTTGGTTAAACGGGACATGAAGCAGCTATATCTCTAAAAGAAATCTACTCCCACCTAGAGTTGTCACGATACTAAAATGAGTAACCACGATACTATACCAGACAAAGTATTGCGGTTCCGGGTATTATCGCGATACTGTGGCCTTTTTTTATTATTATTATTTTTTTTAAACTGCAATGTATTTGTACAAGTTAGTTTGAAACAACGACATTTGTTTTTTAAGCAAAATTAGTGTTGCCACTGACGAAGACGCCACGGCAGACTCACTGCTCGGGCCCGATGCTTCTGCCATGGTGAGTGTGTTGTCTCGTGTCTGGGCGAGACAGAACTTTAGCTTGTTGTTTGTTTTGAAGCGAGTTTCTATCGAAGTGGAGCTGTCTTCGCAGAGTTCGTTCTTGCCGGCAGAAACAGCCAATCAGCTAACAGACGAGCGGACCCAGCGTGCGGAACCAGCCTATCATATCCCTGGACGCCACCAGTAATAGGCAAACAGCCAATCATTCAGCAGCTGTGTAGTTCGGTTGCGGTTCCATGTTGGTTTGTTTACAAAGGAGTAGCATGCAGTGAGAAGCCGGGAGGAGAGCAGAGGCGGCCGCTATGTAGCGGAGACTGGTCCCGGTAGTATAGTAATCCATGGTAGTACCGTCAGTGTAAAATTTCTAGTATAGTAGCGACGGTTATGATTTGGCACCGCAGGGTACCGTGTATACCGTGGGTATCGTGCAACTCTACTCCCACCTGCAGCAACAACGTGTACAAATCTCACGACAATCAACAGCAAGACCACCAGAGCAGAATGAAAATGAACCTGGCTTTAGTGTCTATTCACACTTAAACGTGTTAATTCTGCCTCATCTATCTGAAGCACATATATCAAACAATATGACTGATATGAACAAAAAAACGATTGTGCCAAAATATTTTGGTCACATGGTGAGCAGCCCTTTCCTGTTCTGTGAAGGCGTTGTTTGATGTTGGTGGGAATCTTTGTTTTTCTGCCTTCACTGCCTCCCAACAACTTACAGGCATGTCTTTCTAAACCTGTGGTCAAACTCCTGGCCAAGTGTCACTGAACATAATTCTCCTGCAGCCACATGTGCAACTCTGCAACGCCATAAACTGCTAACTCCTGAGGACAGGGAGGGAGAAGACAATGTCCAGTTCATCACAGAGGAAAGGAAAACCAGTGTGGAAACAAAGAGGCTCTATTACTCACGCAAACACTGAAGAAAGAAAGAAAGAAAGAAAGAAAGAAAGAAAGAAAGAAAGAAAGAAAGAAAGAAAGAAAGAAAGAAAGAAAGAAAGAAAGAAAGAAAGAAAGAAAGAAAAAGAAACACAACATCAGGGATGATGGTTGTGGATTATCCAGATTTGGGCTTGCAGTGGCATGGTCTGTTTGCCTGTCTATGTTTTGCTGGAGCAGTTATAGGTTTCTGTGTGTGCATGCATGTCTTTGTAATATTTAAATTTTCCTCTCTCTGCTGGTTTGTTCAGACATTTCTGTTCCTGAACTGCTCGCACATGTATAACTCAGATTTTATGCTAATAGCGGTTGTTTGCATGTGAGCCCTGCAGCTCTGTGCGGTATAGATGTGTGACTGTCAGACAGTGTTTACGCAAACGCCTGGACCTGCACAGCCTGGGTTTTAGCTGTGGGGTGCGGAGGATCTAATGTGTCTGAGTTTAAAGAGGGAGTGTTCAGAGGCCCCTTCCCTCCTTAAAGGAGTTGCGTGACAGGACTGCACGGACGGGCTGGGAGAGGCCATATCCTGGGATTTTCCTGTAGTGGCCGTCCAGATAAGGGAAGCGCTCTTGTTGGCTGTTGCTTACAATAACCCCCCAGAGACAGATCCAAGAGGACAGAGTGTGTATGCGTGTGTTGTTTCTGTGTGTTATGTGTGTGCAGGCTGCCAGATCAGTTCTCTAGCAATGAGAAAACCTGTCTTCTGGCAAGGGACCAACAATCACAGCTCGACTGGAGCCAGATAGCCAGCAACGCTTTTTCTCTCTGCCGCTGCACACTCGTGGTCTCACATTCATATTATTTATAGATCTGTAAAAGAGTCTTGTGTCATGCGATAACTAGTTGTCAGAACGTAACATGAACTCAAGTGCTGTCACAGCCATGACAAACTGCTCCTCAGATAATTTATACTTTTATTTGCATGGTTTTGCATCGTATTTAGAACCAAAGCTTCGCAGCAGGAGCACGTTTAAGGTTTTTCGCATGAGAACAATTGCATGACTGTTCTGAATTTGAGCAGCAGTCTAAACATCATGACATGACATCATTATGGACTACCCAGAGAATAATGGACAGTGATCTGTTTGATACACAGCACTGGCAGCAGATGCAAAGGTAGAACCAAAACAAACAAGTGCAACTCAAGGTTGTTGCTGCAGGCTGTCATTCCATGTGGACATGCCGATATGAATTAAGTAAGTGATGAAACTTCGGCCTATGCTGCAAGTTTGCAACAAAAGTAGCTCATACGCTATCCTAATAAAAAAACACAACAGAGCGTTGACAGGCCAGTTCAGACAGCCTGGAAATGGTTGTCTGAACTGGCTTTGTTCTCTCAGCAGCTCAACCGATAGTGGTGTCTTATTACTTCAGGTTTTTTAAATCACAGGACCTCTTAAGTGGTGCTGATTGAGGTGGGGATCACCTGATCGGTTTGGGTACGCTCACATAAGTGCCCTTAAAAGTGGCCTAATAATTAGGGCTGAAAGCAACAACTGTTTTTACTTCAAGGTCCAGTGTATAAGATTTTACGGAAAATGGCAGAAATCAAATGTAGAAAAAGTATATGTTCAGCATATAATCACTTAAAAATGTACATGGTACATGTAGTTTCTTTGATGTGTGAGGCCAAAAACTATTCAGTTGGTTACAATCTGCAAACTCACCACTAGATGTCACTAAATCTAAACACACTGGTCTTTTAATCAGTCCATCATTTTGAGAAAATGGTGAAATTATCTCCTAAAGCCCAAGAAACCAGAAAATATTCACATCTAAGAAGCTTATATCAGAGAATTTGGACATGTTATGTCTCATACTGATTAGTCAATTATGAAAATAGCTAAGGAATAATTAAATAGCAGAAAACTGATGATTGATTAATCGAAGAATTGGGATAGCTTTGCTTATTATATTAACAGAGAATTAACATGTTTTCCTTATGTCAGATTTGAACATGCCAAGACAAATGAAACAAGTCCCTCTAAATGAAAAATCAACAACTGCACTATACATCTGGAATGTGTAAAAGAGACAACATACAATGTGTCCTCAGGCAAGATGTAAGATTTAATGCTACCGCCATGTGACAGGTAAACAATATAAAAGAGCCATTGTCTGTTCCCCGGCACTGTGCTGCGTATACAGCGACAGATCTGCACTCAGACATCAGTTATTCGTTAAAACAAACAAGCGTGTGTGTCTGCTTCGTGCTTTCATACCTGACAAATGTGACTGCGGCACTCGGAGTCAGCGATGACTGATAAGAAGCAGGTCGAAGAAAAGATCAACGGTCGAGGAGATAAAAAGTGGTTTACATTTGCCTCATTAAAATGACAGTCTCAGCTTGAATCATGGGTTTTTAATCGTGGTATAGAAATGAGCTGCCATAGACTGCTGATTCAACCTGATAATAGTGATAATAGACGAGAGCATTTTTGGATTATATCAAGCCTGCAGCTTTGTAAAGTGCCATTGTTCAACCTTTCAACTACAAAAAAAAAATGAAAACAGAAAATGCTGATGCATAGAAGTTACTGTTATGTTTTTATAGTGTTATGTTTTCTAAAATATTTCAGACTATCCAAGGTCAGGGGAAGTGTTGGCTTGCACTGTTTGGCTGCACGATATGAAGTTTAGGCAAATAGACAAATAAGTTTAATTATGTCTTCTAAACCAAATGATTACTAACCAAGTGAAGAGAGTAAGATGAGTTGGAAATTGTCAAATTTTGCACTGATCTGTGCACATGCAGTCATTAAGATAACGTGGTTTAAATGTGGATCTGTGTCCAATCAGTGATGTTTAAGGGACTGTAGTCTCTGCCATAATTGATGAATCATTTTGAGGCATAAAATGTCCAAATTCTCTGATATGAGCTTCTTAAATGTGAATATTTTCTGGCTTCTTGGGCTTTGGGAAACACTGATCAATGTTTCCCACCATTTTCTCAAAATGATGGACTGATTAAAGGTCCAGTATATCTGCGATTTAGTGACATCTAGTTGTGAGTTTGCAGATTGCAACCAACTGAGTATTGTTTACCTCACGTACCAAAGTACAGCTGCGAAAAACACAAAAGGCCCTATCGAGAAGCAGTATGTGCTGAGATCTGGAAATTCTTCATCCACATTAAAGTCCAGTACAGAATAAATAATAGAACAAAAGCATTTTGAAATGTTCCCTTTAACACCCACAGGGGTCTAACGAAGTCCTTCATCAGCTTACGTCCTGATCATGTTTGCTTTCACTCACACAGAGTCAGTTTTACCTGTCAATCTCACCTCCGCTGACACCTCTTCTTCTTTGTCACCTTGTGTGCAGCGACCATGAAGAACAGTAACAACAATCTGATGTTACCCGGAGCGAACGGGAACAACATGGACACGGCCGGCTTCTCTGAGGGGGACTTGCTGCTCCAGGTACGAAACAAGTTCACCTGCATGGGGGGAATCAACACCCATTTAAACTCTCCTTATTATTTATCCTAATGCTTCTGTACACTGCCATGTTAAGGACTGTTACTTTACTGCAAGGAGCAAATACTGTCACCTTTAGGGGAATATGAAAATAACTATAACTATAACCTCCTACAGGTGGTATATAGTTTAGAACCACCAGCACCACAGCCGTCACAGAGGTAATGATGCTTCCAGGCGTTTTGGTGTCTGTGTGTTCAAAATGAAAGCTGGCCACATGAATCAGACAGCAGCATGCACGCTGTTACACCCTTTACAACAATATGCAACCAAAACCACAGGCTGCCAATCCCATGAGTGAAGCTACCTTTAGTCCTCTCAGGACAGGTTGTTGTTGTAATTCCATAAAACATTACACAGAGCTTCATTAGAAATGAAACTAAGTACCAGATGAAGTTTCATTTTGGGCAGTTTCTACCTGTACCATGCTGTTTTGGTCATCGTTTAGTCTGTAGCAGTTACACAGGCTAAGTGTAAATAGCAATAGAGATAAAAAACAAAACAATCATCTGTTGCTTGAAAGCTTAAGCAGTCAAAGACTGTGGTCAGGAGGAGCACGGCCCTCCGCAACACAAGAGTGACAGATGAGGGGCACTCGGTAGCGTAGTGGGTTAAGCGGCCGCCCCGTGTGTGGCTACAGTCCTCTCCCTGCTTCCTGTCTATCTTCAGCTATCCTATCATAAAAGGCCAAAAAAATAATCTGTGTGAGTGACAGATGAAAGCCGGGCACTCTAAAATAGCGTAACCCTTTAACAGTTTCAGAAAAAGCTGCTGCTGCTTTGCGCCACTGACCTGACTGATAAGTGAACAGCCCGAGGCAAGCAGGTGCATTAACACGCAGTCAAATTGTGTTTATGTGTGCACTAATCGTGTTGGTTAGAGCTAATCCAGGTCTATCCATCATGCAGGAAGTCATGACAGGTGAGTCTGTTCATCCAGGTGCCTTTTGCCAAAACTCTGCCACGCTTTGTGGTCCTTTATAAAAAAAAATAAAAAAAACCTGAGCTTTTCCAGCGGCCCTGCGCCTTGTTTATTCACACTCGCCTGTCAGGTATGTTTTCACACTTTGTTCTGCGTCGTGATCACAACAGGAGGTGATTATGTAACACAAAGGGGGCTTTGAGAAGCAACAGCTGTTGACGTTATTTTAGATTATAACAAGGCAGGTTTACTATTCAACAAGCTGCAAAATGGATAGTAGTTCAGAACAGAGCCATTTAAACGTTCTAATCTGTGGAAGCATACTGTGAGCTGTCCTCGTAGCACACCGCCCTGATCACTCTCTGAACTGCTGCAAACACCACAACTTGTGACCACCTTCCAAATGTAAGAAAGCAAAACTGTTGCATCCATAGTGAATTATTTTATAGCGTGTTTAGCATGTGTCTCTGTTTGTGATGGGATTTGTGTCCACATGTGCGTACATGTATGCATCTTTAAGAAACATCTGTGAGCGCTGACCGGCTGTCTGTTCCCCCGTACAGGCGCTGAATGGGTTTGCAGTGGTGGTCACATCGGAGGGATCTGTGTTTTATGTCTCTTCCACAATCAAGGACTACCTTGGCTTTCATCAGGTGAGTAAAGGGAAATTAAAAAAAAAGTGATTTTCGTGTCCAAACACTCTGATAAGATTGGGTGTTGTCCTCTTTGAATTCATCAGTGATGATGTGATGATGATGATGTTCTCTCTGCCCTGCAGTCGGACGTGGTTTATCAGAGTGTGTTTGAGCTCATCCATACTGACGACAGGGCCATGTTCAGGGAGCAGCTTCACTTTGCTCTCAACCCCCCGGCTGCTGGCACCAGTGGAGATGGTAAGAACTGGAAATGACAAATCATTCTTTGGATTCAGGTTTTTGCCATGAGGTCAGTCTCCACGCCTCTGTGTGAATACAATATGGATTTGACATATAGCAGAGGCTCATGGTTCAGGTAAACAGCTCTCATATGTAATGTTTAATCTCTACCTGTTGTTAGGCCTGCAAAGCTGTGGTAATGTGGTGATGTACAGTCCTGAGCAGCTTCCGCCAGAGAACTCATCCTTCCTGGAGAGGAGCTTTGTGTGTCGCTTTCGCTGCCTCCTGGACAACTCCTCCGGCTTCCTGGTAAGTAATATTTGAAGTTATATATTTACTGGGTGCAATTGAAACTATAGAGGGCTATTGTAAGAAAGTAACAGTATAAAGTAATAGTTTTTATTGGACCACTTTCAAAAATTTAGTCAAATTTCCCTTCATCATCTCCCCCCGACTTACTCATGTCATAATATTTTACCCAAATCAGGCTCTGAAGTTCCAGGGGCGACTGAAGTACCTCCACGGCCAAAGAATTTCCAAGGACAACGGGACCTGTAACAAACCTCAGCTAGCGCTGTTTGCCGTTGCCGTGCCGGTCCAGCCTCCGTCCATCGTGGAGATCAGAGCTAAATTGCTCCTCTTTCAAACCAAGCACAAGCTGGATTTCACACCCATGGGTATTGACAGCAGGTGCTACAGACACTTTCATTCTTCTTTTTCTATTTACAAAATTCCAGAAGTCCTAAACTCTGGCTGTTGATGAATCACTTGAAGTTTTATTCCATCCTCATTTGTCTCTGTGCAGGGGGAAGGTCATTCTGGGTTATTCGGAGATCGAACTGTGCATGAAAGGCTCCGGATACCAATTCATCCACGCAGCGGATATGATGCACTGCGCTGACAAACACTTGCAAAGTACGTCAGCAGTTTTTATACAGTTGCCTCTTTTTTTTCCTCCTCATACTACTCTTAAGAAAAACTTTCCATTTCTGCTAAAGCGCTAAAGAATGTGCTGAAGAAAATGAGAGATGAACATATCAAGGAGTATTTACTGATAAGCTCTCACTGTGTGTTGTTCTTGTCTTTTTTATCTCAGTGATTAAAACAGGAGAGAGCGGTCTGACTGTTTTCAGGCTCCTGAGTAAGTCGGGCAGCTGGGTGTGGGTGAAGTCCAACGCCAAGCTCATCTACAAAGGAGGAAGACCCGAGTTCATCATTGCATATCAGAAAGCTATAGTGTAAGTGATGGATCCTGTCAATGCTTGCTAAAATTATGAAATTAAAGAAAAAACAACACCCATAACAGGAAATGCTCAACAATGTTTCTTACTGACCTCGTCTAATTTGGTCTATTCCAGCAACTCCGAGGGTGAGGAGTATCTGCGTCAGAGGGAGCTGCAGCTCACCTTCAGCGTCATGACAGGAGAGGCCGTCCTCTATAACACCGGCACCACGGTGGATGTCGCCCAGTTTCAATTCAATAAACTGTTCGGCGACACGGACACACACAACGACGTGGTCCCCGGCTCTTTGGTCGACTGCTTCCTGAAACAGGACGAAGCGGTCTACAATCAGACAGTGGACACCCCCCCACCTTTGGATCAGTTGTTTAACGAGAGCCGGGCCCTGGTCACTGTTCCTAGTGACGCGTGGCAAGAAACGGGGCCCACAGCTCCAACAGGTGCCCATGTGGTGAAAGAGGAGGCCAAACAGTCAGCGATAGCGATGATTGACAACCTGGAAAAAATGGCTCAGAACGGGGACTTCTGCACGGTGTTGCAGAATCTGGACATCAGCGATTCGGAGCTGATGGAGTGGGAAAACGCCATCAAGAGATTAAGTCAGGATGAGATTCAGCAGAGCAATGTCAGCTCGGAGCTGGACAGCATCCTCACCAATGACATATTCGATTACATTGATACTGTTTTGTTCAAGGAGAAGGAAGAAAACTGCCACGGCAGCCCCAGCTGCCACACGGCGGGCAACAGAGATCAGCAGGATCCGTTCGGTCAGGCTGCGCAGATCTCGGCTATGGGAGAGCTGTTTGAGACGCCGAGCCCTGATCCTGCTTACTCTCCGATGAATGGCGTCTACGCTCACCAGCAGGATACCATAAACATGATCACGGGGCAAAACTTAACAGAGCCCGCGCAGGTGTTCAACGGCACCCAGAAACTCTCCCACCACACTCCCCTGATCACACAGGCCGAAAACAACCTGCCCACTGTTCAACAACTGCAGCTCCAGGACATTTTCAGTGCGTCTATAGAGCTCCCGGAACTTACTGTGCCTGACATGTCAGCCCCTTTTCAGTCCTTTGGGCAGGCATCTCTCAGGCACATGGGAGTTTCTGGACAGACACAGTCCAGCCCACTTCTGATGTGTCCTCAAAACAATTTGCAAGCTCCTGAAATGGCAGCGAATGGACAGTTACTACAGAGCTCTGTTAAACAGCCAAACAATGTAGCACCCGGTGTAACAGACATTTTGCCGCCGCTGATTCCTTGCAATGGCTTTAATTCCTCTAACATGCCTAATATTCAGATTCCCTTTTCCGCAGCATGTCTGCAAGGAAGCCCCCCCCTGGAAACGCACAACCACCAGGTTCGGCAGTGGCCACAGAGACAGCAGCAGAAGCTGCCTCCCGCTGGCATCGTGCAGAACGGACATGAGCTGATGCCAGCATGCCACAGCCAGACTCCAGGAGGCCAAACATTCCCACGTGCTGGCCTTTTGCCAAGGAGTGTCACCGGACTGAACCACAGTCAGCTGGGAGGGCTGGCGTGTGGCCAGGCAGCTACTCAGAGCACCTGCATGTTTGACCAGCACTCTTCTTCCAGTCCAGCAGAAGGCGACATTCTGACTCTATCGAGGTCTTTGGGCTTGCGGGCAGGTGGCACTACTCTGGATCAGAGTCCGCCTCCAGGTTCCTGTTATTTCCAGTGGAACCACAGCAAGCCCGTGGTAGGAACATCAGCCATCAACCAGCAGAACGCCAACATCAGTCCTCTGAGCGCCCCGCCCAGTATGTCCTCCTCGGAGCACACGTTCAACATTCAGCACTACCCGGAATGTCACAGACAAGTCAACATGTCCCACTCTGGGTTGGATAATTTCACCCAACAGGAAAACTATGCAAGAAAAAGAAAAATGAATGAGAAATAATTCTTTTCAGGCCATAATTAAATGTAGAATCGATTCCGTCGATTTGTTAAATTGTTAAATTAATCAGTTCACTGTCAAGTTTATACAGTATACATACAATATGTCAGGATGCAGAAACAAAATACAGTTACAGTGACAAACAAATCAAAAATGTTCAATTTACTGTGACGTGAAACAAAGAAAAGAATCACATGCTCCTAAACTACTAAAAAGTTTTTAATTATCAAAAATAGCTGGTTGTTTCTGCACTGATAGACCTTTTGACTGCCGTGAAAAAGGTCTGTTGAATGTGAGAAAGAAAACAAAAGCAGGAATGTGGAATAACATTAAAATCGTTAGCTTAGTTATCACTCGTAAAACAATGACTTTACATTCTCTGTTTAAAAAAACAAAACAAAAAACACATTTTACTTTAACCGTGTATCCTCTCTGCTGTACTCAGCGGGATCAAAGATATACACAGCGCAATATTTCCTGCTCGTGACGAAGCCATGAACCCGTCAGAGCCGGCAAGACGCAGTATAGTTTGCCTGTATCAGTCAGATCATCCTATGTCTTATATCACTCTGTATCATATGTACGTTGTCCAGTCCGCAATGTTTAAATACTGTCGCTCGTCAGGTTTTAGTGAAGATACACTATGACAATAATAATGAAGTATAAAGCCACAAGTGCGTTGCAGCAGGATGGAGCTTGAGCCAGCTAGGAGGATCAAGGTCAAGTCAATCCAAATAGCCAAAGACAGATATTTTTATAGGAGGAAGCACACGTGGTCACGTGCTTGTTTCAGCCAGTCACTTACTATCCACACATACATAAAATGCGAAAAGAATCACTGAAAAGGAAATCACAGCTGTGCCTTCAGATTCTAAAATAATGTGTTTTGCAATTTGAAAAGAAATCCTTGAATGTGGTTGATGTGTTAAATCTCATATGTACAGAATACATCTTGTTTGTCTATGTGCAGTATAAATGTGCTTTGATGGAGGACGCCTTCCACTGAAGATCTCACAGCCCCGACAGATACAGAAACAAGCCGAGAAGAAAAGATCATTGTATGGTTAGAACGTGCTGAGCTTCCATCCATTTCCATCCCGCAGCAGCTTTTTTTTCTTATTCGTGCACTTCACCTGGTATCATTTCGAATCGCGTGAATTCGACGTGTAATCAGCTGACTTTACAAGTTATTGAGGAGAGCCTGCTATTGTTATAGTTATTCTTGATGTACAGAGTTTAAAGGACGCCGTCCCTAAATCTAGGTGCAACAGATGAATAAAAACAACCTTCAGTTCACAGACGCAGCTCCGTTTGCAGCAGCGCTCTCCCACATAGATTTTCCTATATTTTAGAAACACCCTGAAATATATATCACCTTATAAGTCGTGCTTTCATGCCGAACAGAGGCTGAAAAGTGTCTCCGTATAAATATATATGTGCGTGTGCCTTCTTGTATAAAGCATCTTAAAGTAATATTTTCCTCAGAAAGACGATCCTTCAAGCTGCACTACTTATGGAAGACATGTCCATAGTAGATGCAGCATCCTTCCTGTAAATGAATGAGGTTTTAATCCTAAAGTGCATTTCAAGCCTGTGAGGAAAGACTATTTTCCTTTTACACAAAAACGTCCCGAACGATGGAAGCAAGGGAAACAGGTTTCTTTCACTGATGAACAGAACAAACATGGACCTCACAGAGGCTTCAAACTGGTGTGACAGTGCACTCCGATCATATTTACGTTGCTGTGTCTGTGTCCTGTTTGTGCTCTTCAGTCTTTTACTTTTTTTTTGGCTCCTTTAAAAAAAAAATCTGATGTAAAATCCACACTACAAAAGAAATAGCATTAATGGTTTAACATGAGCAAAAACAGCATTAACATGGCAGCTTTACCATACTCCTGCTGCAACTGTAGGAAATCACTCTATTTTTGAAACGTCCCTTCTATTGTTAATGTTTTCGGACAGTACACAGCTTAATTTTTTTTTTTTTTAAATGACCATTCTAAAGTCTAAAGGTCTTTTAGGCACAGATTATCGCGGCCTTCTTTCCTGTGTCCTGATTGCTCATTGTTCTTTGCTGTGAGGAAAGAGCAGCGTCACTGTCGGCCCTGTAGAGGAGCTCAGTGTGAAGCAGCCCATAAATCAAACTTTGATGTCGGACTTTGATACAGACGTGTCATGATTGTAGCCACTATGAAAACAGCCCGGATCCAAATGTTTTTGTTCACAGCCATGTTCATGTTTTGTAACCAACATGTGCTGTGACAGTTGCCATATTTCTATTTGCAAAAACAAAAAAGAAAGAAAGAAAAAAAAGTTTAATGTAATACACATATATCTCATATATAAGTAATTATCATATCTATATCCAACCTGTATGTTAAACAAAGAAACACCCGTTTAATGCTTTTTCATAAATACATGTGTGCAATGATTAAGACTGTGTCGGCCTCATTTCTGTATAAAAATGGATGTTATGGATCACATCATACTTAATAATCTTTATTGTTTATCTAAAAATTACCTGTGATGACAAACTGCATCAGCCACAGCTAAAACATCTGTGTTTGATTCATTAAGCAGAAAATATTTAAAACCCACCCGTGCTTGTGTTTAAGTTGCTATGGAGATGCAAATGAGGGAGATTAGTAGGCTTAAAGGAAGAGGGGGGGGGGGGGGGGGGACACAGCACTGGTCATGTGATGAAGACTGGAAGGAGAAAGATGAGTTTGTCCACTAGAGGGCTCACTCAGCCTCCACTGTGTCATGTACACTGTGGACGTTAAGCTTAGTCCAAAAATCTGGGGTCATGCATCTATCCATAAATATTGCAATATAATGAGGAGCTGTATGAATAAATGTGTATTATTTCCTCATTATTTTTGATGTAACTTTTGCTGCTTGAGGGAGCATGAGTCATTATGAAATCAACAATAGCCACAGAATGCTGACCCACATACAGCAAGCAAATCCATTCTGATTCATGTCGAGTGAAGTTAATGCTAAATGGATTGTCTTTTGACCACTCAAGTTGCTTTTACATATCTACATATCATATTCACCCCTTCATAAACACGTTCATACTCTGACAGCATTGCCATGCCAAACATTCACACAGAGCCTTCAGGAGCAATCTGGGGACATCCAAGGACACGCAGACTGGAGGAGTCTGTGATCAAACCACCAGTCATCTGATTGGTGGACAGGCCACGGCTAACGAAGTATCCTTTATGCGATACACTGGGCGAATATGTCATGCCTTCATCATCCAAAAAAATAATAAGTAAATAAATAAAAAATCAGCTTGCAGAACACTGCAGGATGTCAAGCGCTTACTCATGGTGGGAATTGTTAAGTCTCTGTTAATAATATTGTGAGAGTACGGTCTAAACCTGCACTAAACTGTAATGATATAACGTCTGTTCTGGCCGTATATACTGTATATAAGTGGATATATTACATACACCTGTGTATGCCCTGCTCTACAACACTGACTATATAGCTGCAATATATCAGCTTGTGGTTATATTCAGAAGAAAAGAGAAGAAAAGAAGAAAGAAAAAAAAGGGTACAATGTTTTTACTACCGGCTCAGTTGCCAAAAACACAAATGGAGCTCAGGCCACAGTTTAAAAGCCACAACCATTGTACATTTTTTCCATTGCAAAGGCACATTCTAGGGTTTGAGGACAAAGGAGCCTGCGTGCTAATGTAATATTATATACAGCCGATTGTATGATCTGATTTCCCAGTTCTCTTTGATCGCCTGTCCCTTTTTATTTAACACTGCACACTGTGTTTCCTCAGAAAATGAAATATAGTTACATAATGAATCCAGGCTTCAGTGAGGTCCAAACTGTTTGTATTCCCTGATTTGTTTTACTGGAAGATACTGGATAGTGTAATTTTGTTATTGACTTGCTTTTGACAGCCCTTTTAACATGTTGGTAATGTTCCATGCAGGAATTTTCATATTTGCAGTGGAAAATGATGAAAAAAGAAGAATGTGGGGTAAAAAAAAGTGAAAATGTCAAAGTGTAATTATTTCAGTGTCCTAAAACTCAGAATACTAAGGTAGTGCCGGACTGATTATTATTAGTCAAACCAACATAAAGCTCCACCATATTCTCGACAGCAGCTAAGTACTAGAAGTACAGTGACAGAATACCGCTCATGAGCGAGTACATTAATGAGAACTATAGTGGACTCAAGTGCAAACACCAACCAAAGACTGAATTAGTTTATTGATGACACTAATGGGAATGTGTGGTGCAGGTGGGAGAGCCGTGGAGCCAGACAAACAGAGCTGACAGACGAGGCTTCCGCAGAACAAGAAAATCACAATGAATCAAACAGGAGCAAAGTTACAAAAACACAGTTGACCATAGAACTCTTACAACTGGGGAAGATACAAAGTTCGAAAGGTTGAGCTCAGGTTTTATACAGCATGGGTTGATAGTTGTGATAATTAGGCAGGTGAACCCTCACGAGCGCAGACACACGGCAAGATGGCAACAGTCATAATGCCGAACTCAAAACAGACCACAGACTAGTGGGATGTCACTGTAAGTCGGTCAGTTGGTATGCTGATGCAGATGACAGTAATGGATCAAGTTGTCCGTTCAGTTCTTCTGCCCCCAAGTGGCAAAAAAAATTTGTACTACAACTACTGTGTGCTAAGTGATATTTAGCCTGATTCTAAAAGTAACGTTCTATTCTATTCTGATAATAGGCAGACAGTTTACTCCAGACACTAAGTCATGTGCGTTTGTTTGCATATGCCTGGGCAGGGTCGCTTTCCTGCGGGGCACACTGTGCCTAAATCTTTCTCAATCAATCAGTTTCATTCCATAGTCATGGAAGAAATACTGTAGCCATCCCATACATGCAGGCTTGGTGCACTCCTTCTGCACCTCAATGGAGTCTGCTGCCCTGCAGACATGACCTCAACTCGCTGACATTCTCAGAAACTCTGCGGTCTTGATACACTTTACTATTTCTTTCTCATCCTGTTGTGTACAGAGGATGGAAAACACATTCAAAGCTGTGGCAGCGTCTGTCCTGTGGGACACGCAGTGTCAAGACTAAAACAAAACCTTTCCTGTACCCAATCCCTGGCTCCCTTGCGAAATATGTACACTTGATGAGTGGTCAAATGGGAACACTTATATATAATATACATATCTGATGTTTGGTGGTGTTTGGGGACTAAAGCAGATCAACGTAAGTGTTTTGCTGAAACACGTGTTTCGTCACTGCTATTATTACTCCTTCCATCTGATCTTTGAAGCAGTCAGTTTTCTCATGTTTCTCTTGTGCAGCGGTGTCATTAATAATCGCATGAAAACATATCCAGTTTATGACTCACTCACTTGAGCACATTAATCACATTTCATTGTGCTACAGGTCACTGTAGTGGCTGCCGATTAGCAGTGACATCATTCTGCTTCTGTACATTTGTATGTTTTAACTCTGCTGCAGCATGACGGAACAGTTTTCTCCTCAGGCAAACCCTAACCCTGGACTTCTCATGCTGCGTTCATGTCATGTTGAAATTACCATAATGATGTTTCCAACATGTTCACAGCAACATCAAATTCATAATTACAATTTTTGCAAGCTCTGATATGCAACTTAACCTTAATATGCCTGACAAGGCCAGCACGGATGAGATGTTGTACAAATTTAATAATATAGGTAATAATAATAATAAAGGTAGTTAGGGTAATAATCCATTATTTCTCCTCTCCAGTTTCTTTTTTAATTGGTGCTGCATTGGGCTTGGACCAAGGCTTTTGACACCAGAATTTCAGAACCACTCGCACCTACATGCACTTGCACTTGCACCTGAAAATAAAAGTAATGGAATAAAATAAAAGTATGCTTTTTGCACACCAGCACCCTGACTCTGTTTGACCTGAATGGAACTGAACCTTAATCAGTATCACTGGTAACACCTGTGTTTACCTACTATTTCATGTCGAAATGGCTGCTGTCAAAAAGGTCTATTCTCTCTCGGACTAACTAAAAGACGATCATCGTTCAGGGCTCCACCACCCAAGGGTCAAGCTAAATTGAACTTCAAAATGTGATGGACTGCTTTACAAACAGTAAATATACAGAGTGGACTACAATGCATGTTGGCCTAGTTTTCTTTCTCCATGTGTTGTGGGGGTTTGCCCTAAGGGGTCTGATCGGGTCATGTGACTCAATATATGCATTTCCATAAGCGAACATGGAGACATGTCCGTCTTTGTCTGCTGTCAAAACACAACTGCGTCAAACCTCTGCACCTCTGTTTTCAGCACTGCACACGTCTGACAAGATATTGTACGTGCTCATGGTGTTCAGCAGCAAGGAACAGAACCAGGACTGGGGTCAGAAATCAAAAAAACGTCAAACATCGATGCATCAAACATTCTCCACCACTTTTCACATATCATACGACCTTTTTGTAGTCAAAAATTTTAGCAACGTGTATTTTTAAATCTATTGTTCATGATTTTTGAAAGGTATTTCATCCCATGATTAGATCCCAGCGGCATGGGTTGTTGTTCAGTCTGTGCTTCTTGTGTTGTGTAGCAAACATCCTTCAGCTAAGACAGCTAAGACTTTTCCTTTTTTTGTGTCTGCATCGTTTACAGTCATGTTTTCTTTCTAACGGTGCTGTACTTCTCGAGATGGGTCTTGGTCTCGAGCCCACTTTTTGAAGCTCACAGTCTCTGACAAGGTGTTATTTTAAGACCGGTAAAGACCACAACTTGTCTGATTTATTTGTTAACATCACTACTTTGATTGGAGGTAAAAAAACTTCCTGCTTCAAATGAAGCCAATACAATTTTTTTGAAATTTTTGAAATCGTCTCTCTTCCGCACACCAAGAATGTGAATGATGGACAAAAGAAAGCACGCGATATGTAAATCCTGCAGTGCTTCTCACAGATTTAACAAATATTAGTTACCAAAGTAGGTCATATACTGTCTAGTCTTGGTGTTGATTTGAGCTCTGCCCTGCAGAGTCTTGGTCCTTGTCTCGGTCTTGATATACTGTGGTCTTGGTTTTGGTTGTCCCCATGCAGTCTTCTTTAACAGTGAACTAAAGTTAAAGGTCCGGTAGCTAAACAATGAGCTGAAACTCTGCAGATCTTTTAATAAGTCTGCTGCAGATGATTTGTGTTGTTTGCCTCCTGATGCTTCCCGCCTGCTGGTTTTCCACCCCGTCCAGTCTCCCAGTCCAACTGTCCAACTGTCCCGTCCCTGCAGGTGAAGACCTGCAGAGAGCTCCTGTGAGTGTTCATATGAAAATGCTTACATTATTTAAAAGTCTAACCCTTGACCCACATTCATCAGGGCCCACTGCAGGCTCAACATAAACCTCCATCCCTCATCTGGTTGCTGATTGGACAGCGGCACTCGTTCGGGAACGTGCTTGGCCTGTGTTTCCAGGAGACTCTCCGACGTGCACGCGCATGCCTCCCCCCTCCCTTCCCTTGCTGCAATTTAGAAGAAGCTTCTTGAGCGCGCGCCCGGCAAAAATCTGTGCCGGGCGTACCCGCCGGTGGAATGCGCGTACCCCAACCTCACTTCCAGCTCGTGTCCGGCGCTAATTGGAGTGCAGCACATAATGTCGATTATGAAATGTAAATAGTTGACGCGTCGATTTGGAGTTGTTTTTATTAAGCTGAAGGGATGATGGTGGTGATCAGGACGATGAGAATGATGATGATGATGATCTCATCCTTTATTTCTTCATGAGGATGAAAACTCAACATCGCGTTCATCCTCGGAACAAGTTCACCTCTCCGTGAAGCTGCCAGGATAAAAACTGCTCCCTGATTTTTTCTGAGTATTCCTTCTTTCTTTCTTCTTCTTTTTTTTAAAATCGATGATCGGATTCTTTTCGCTTTTGCAGATTTTGATTTGAACTGATTGGAAAAAGAAAAAAGAAACGGAACACACCCCGCGCCACCCAAACTTTCTTTAATTCTTTCTTTTTTATTTTTTTCTTCTGGTCTGGAGGATTACAGCAGAAATATTCTGGCAGGTTTGAGGCTTCATGTAGTGGAGAGAACAGGCTGTGCGTCAGAGGTTTAGAGAAGAGCTGCCGTCATGTATGCAGGACGCAAGAGGAGAAAACCAGTCCAGAGAGCGTGAGTGTTTCTTTTTATTGTCAATCCGTTTAAAAAATATATTATTATTCATATGATTCACTTAAATAATATTAAAAAAATAATAATAAAAAAGTCAAATCCACCTGTGAGACCCGTGACCACGGTAAGCACGCAACCAGATTCACTTTATTAGATTTCGTTTATTTCCCAACACACACAAAAGTAATAATTTGAACGCACCTTGAGAGGTGTTTACGTTCATGTTTACTTGTCGGATATTTGGTATCTTTGTAAAAATGAAGTGCGGCTGTTGTAATGCCTGCGGATTATTGCAGGGCCTCAACTGCGGCCTGATTTTAACCTTCAGCGCTCTGATTCTTATTTATGCTGCTGCCTCTGACACGTTCAGCAAATAAACACAAAGAACAAGCAAACATAACAATTTAACTTTTTTTTAATTATTATTAAGAATCATTATTTTGTCTCTCTCATGCAGAGTTTGTCTTATTTTCTGTCAAATCGCCCTTCAGAGGATCCGGTTGTTTTGATTGGTTCAGAATATGAATGTTTTTTTTTCGTTTCTTCATAAAATTCTGTATTCATAAAGTCGAAAGGTTTATTACATAAGTTTATTTAGACTTTGTGACTCACACAGACTTTGGTGTTTTATCATAAACGTTTGATCAAATCTTCAGCAGAGTGACGAAAACATGAAGTCTGAGCAGCTGATTGGTGCTGACATCATAGTCAAACTGACGCCATTTTACTGCAAGTATAAAAAAAATAGAAAACAAAGATTGAAGTAAAAAAAAAAAAAGGTGATGAGCCATTTGATGCTTGTTGTTTCTGTGAACTGTGCACAGTCATGATTCCTAAAATTCAGACTCAGCTTCTGCAAAAAACCAAACAAAAAAAACTCTATAATAAGGGCACACATGAAATTAAACTAAGGAACACACACACACACACACACACACACACACACACACACACACACACACACACACACACACACACACGTCGATACATATATTGATCAATGACTGTTCTGATAACTGGAGGTTTTACTGATTTTCTGCACTGACAGTGTTTCACAGCATTATCGAGGTAAAGATGTATTGATCCATAAACATATAAAAATATTTGATTCTATAATGATTTCATGACGTCGACGACAAACCAGTGGATTTATTATAATAAAAGTATCGATGCACTGATGTACAGCAACATCCATATTCATCTCCAGTGACATCATGTGACAGTGTGTGTGTGTGTGTGTGTGTGTGTGTGTGTGTGTGTGTGTGTGTGTGTGTGTGTGTGTGTGTGTGTGTGTATGTGAGTAGTATTAGTCATGGCAGATGAACTCATATTGTCCCATATTGTTGAAGATGATGACTCGATGGTCAGTCTTGAATTTAGGGTGAAATCAATTTTAACCAAGCTGGGTCGAGAGAATTCGTGGATAGTCAGTATCAGACAATAATAATGATGATAGGTGGGTTAGGAAAATAAAAAATAATAAATAAAAATAAATAGCTAATAAACACCACAGACAGACTGTATATTTCTGTATTGATGTATTTATATGTTTCTGTATTGATGTATTTTTTTTTCTCTTTGTATGTGTTCTTTTTCTGTTTTGTTTTTCAATCAAATCCCTGACAAATTCAGTTTTACTATAAAGACTTGTAATGTTACGTCATAATTCTGCTTTCAAAGTTTCAAAATGTTTGCATTTTGAAACACATTAAACTGCTCATAGAAAAAACATTTTGTCAATCTGACAAAACTAAAAATTACTTTTTTGTTTCATGATGAAATACTGTATGTCCTACAATAATAAGCAATACACAGGCACACTTCTAAAATATCTCCTGATGAACATCAGTTCTGCAAGCTGATTTTTTTTTTTCCAGGATGACATGACAAGTTGACCAGCTGTCATGAGTGGATGGGAATAATGTTAATGTAGTTCACTTAAAATACAGATGGGTCAGTATTAATTAATAATTAGAAGATAAGCCCCTTTTTTTCAAGATATTTATATTTATGTAAAATATATCAATTTAATTGTGAATCTCTGTCACATCATTTTTAGTTTAGTGCTGAGTCACTGGTGACAGAGTCTCTGTAAAATGTGTTCAGATAAAAAGGCAGATGGATAATGAACATGCTGTCAAATAAAACTGATGCTGGCCGACCAAAAACAACACAGCAAAAATTTGAAATAAAAATGTAATTAAACAAAAACATGTTTATCATTTACACTAGTAGCTACTGTGTCATTCTTTTAAAATGCAAAACTTGCAAAACAAAAATATGTGTCCCCAAAACCTGTTGTTAAAATTTTTGTCTAGCAGCCTCAAAAAAATTCAATAATTTAGTCTTTTAATCCCAAATTTGGTATATTGCCACAAAGACAGGTGACATTTTTTGACAGTTTTATTCCTGGTGACTGAGCGGCCCTACAGTAAGTGTGCTCTGAGTGAAACTTGATGTTTCTGTTGTGACCTGTTCCTCCATTTTCTTAATGTTTGATCAGGGTGAAGCAGCCGCCAGCTGAAGGGGCCAAATCTAACCCGTCCAAACGGCATCGGGACCGGCTGAATGGGGAGCTAGAGCGGCTGGCCAGTCTGCTGCCTTTCCCCGAGGAGGTCACCGCCAGTCTGGACAAACTCTCCATCCTCCGGCTGAGTGTCAGCTACCTGCGAGCCAAGAACTTCTTCTCTGGTAAATTTAAGGGAACTTCATCTGAATGGCTATTACACAACAGGTCAGACGCTCACACAGCGTTAGGGCTGTCGGGTTGCTGGAGGGCAGGTGTGTTTTCTAGATGCAGCAGATTACAGATAAAAAATAAAGTGATATAAAATGAGAGTGTGGATGCATACTGCAGAAGTTCCACACTAGAAAAACTTCATGGAAGCAAAGTTTAATTCCCAGACAAGCCTCAGGAGCACTAGTTCACTTGTTTCATTGAGTCTTGGATGGATTCATTGATATTTAGATAATATGTTGACCAGTGTCCCAGCTAAAGACACAAGACTTGACTTTGAGATATGAGTGCTCGAAGTCCAAGCAGCTCTTTGTGTGAGCTGTGTTTGTAGTACTGAGAAGCAAGTGATGGATTTAATCAAGAGGATTCTGAGAATGTCACAACAGCCGAGTCGCCTGCGACCACAACAAGAGGAGAGGATCCAGCCACCGCCTTATTCAGATTTCATCCAAGGGAAAGGCCCTCAATATTTCATTGAGGCCTGTGTGTGTGTGTGTGTGTGTGTGTGTGTGTGTGTGTGTGTGTGTGTGTGTGTGTGTGTGTGTGTGTGTGTGTGTGTGTGTGTGTGTGTGTGTGTGCGTGTGTGTGTGTGTGTGAGACATCACTTATGTAAGGCGTAGGAGATGGAGCTTTGCTCGGTGTCCATTAAAAACTGGAACACCGGAGCGTTGCGAAGAGTTGCATGCCACTGGCAGGATGCATACGATCCTCCCCGCTATGCGGAGTGAAGACATTGTTATTTTAGGCGCCGATCTTTCATAGAGAATGCTGCAATGCGGCCGTCGGATGCTCTTGGAGCATGAATAATTGAGAGAAACCCCCGGAGTTTAAAGAATTTATGAAATGGAGGCAGAGCAATGTTTGTTTAAGGCAGCAGCTTTGTCAGATGGCTGTTTGGGCTGAGACGGACGGGATCCAACACCGCTGATATGACTCCTGTTTGGGCGTGCGCTTCATATTTTGTGTGTGTGTGTGTGTGTGCTTGGCTCATATGTTGTGTACAGTACATGTCGGCTTTTGATGCCCTGAGGAAACAAAATGTAGCTCTGACGATCCGTTGTTACCATTTTCGAGCTATCAATAGAAGTTGTGTTTATTGTCCACATTCGGCAACATATGGAAGCATGCTCTGGCTGCTGGGCCTGTCACAGTGAATTATTGATAGTGGATTTCAGTAACCAACAGGTCAGAGTGTAGCCTATAGACAAACCCTCTTGTCTAACTGCATTAGCCTACTTCCTGGTCAGTCTCTAAGTAATTAACGAGCTCAGGGCTCTTACATTAAGGAAGCAGCTTTACAGAGAGAAAGCTCTGTGCTCGGCTCCGAGGGCCCGTCGCTCAGGGATGCCCCTGTGGTCAGCCATAAACTGTTGTTTGTAAACAGAGTAAATCCTGTCTGTCAGCAGCATCTGAAAGTTAGGTGGTCTGTGGAGCGCTGACACTCTGGGAACGTTACCATTGCTTTAACGCTCTGCTGTGTTTGGATGTCGTCTGCATAAAAAATGCATCACAATCGGACTGCGCTGCGGAGAGTTTTTAAAAAGTAATCGTTGAGCTGTACACCGCATGTATTCGACAACGTCGGAGGAGCTGAACAAAGCCCCGGCAGAGCGAGGTTAATCTGCCTGACGGTATTATCCAACCCAGCTGCCATCTTTGTTATTGTCAGAGGCTACAATGGACTTTGTCCCTCTCAGCCAGCCTGAAGAGAGAAGCGCTAATTCTTTTAAAACCGATCATGCCAGGATCACCCCACTCTGGGTGTGAGGCAGCTCTCAGCCATCTTCACAGGTGCTGTCTGCCATTTATGCTCCATGCAACAGAACGGTAGCTAGTGATGCCATCACATTCATCACAAAGATTTACACCACATCACTAACTTTTGGAACGGCTGTGCACTGGGAGGCCACATGCAGCGTTTCCAGCAGCGTTAGTATTGTTACAGTTAATGTGATGTGGAGAATCAGTGATACACTTATCACTGATGTGTGGGGTTAGTTCCAGTTAACATGAAAACTAAAGATAGACATAGATTTGCAGAGCGCATTCATGCACTGGAGAGGATGAACATTTTATGTCTAAAGTTACATTTTCAGGACTATTGCTGTTAAGGCCCAAGGCACACGATGAATTAAATTTTTACCAATTTGAACACTCCAGATTTGAGAACCTCCTCGCGTAGACTGCTTTGCTGTGTCACACAGTGGCGTGCACAGACTTTCTGAGGGCAGGGCCAAAAAATACAAAAACATGAAATAAGTGAATGAATGTTCATATTATTTATTTTAACCACAGATGGCCTCCTTCATCGCTAGGGTTGCAAAATTCCAGGAAAGTAGGAAACCTTCCATGAGAATTAATGGGAATAAACAGGAATAAACCATGAATTTACGAAATTAAAGATCGGCCTTTAACATAGAAATTTAATATAGCCAGAGAAAATAAAAGTAATATTCACTGAATAAATGAGATTTCATGCAAGTACACTTGAATAACTGCTTACTGCAGGGCTATTGAGGCCAAATGTCATGTTTTGTTTTTGTATTATTTTGCACGGATGCTTATGACAAAACAAAATGTTAAAGTAGAAAGTAGAGTGGATCCTCTGGTTTCATTACTTACTCATGACATTTCCTCTCTAAACGGTCTCTCCTGCTCATAGCTGCTCCAACATGACAAGAATAAGTTATGTTTTCCTAAATTCAGGTACTTGCTTCTCAAGTGGCTTTTGTGTTTTTCAGAAAAAGAAATAAATCTGGACAAAATTCCAGATGTATCACACAGCATTTAATATTAATTCTGTGGATGAAACCAACCATACTGTAGGATTCGTTGTCAGGTCCAGCAGATGAACAGTGGTCCTCCTTCATGGTGAGGATCGGTCCAGTGGGCAAAAAAACGCTGATCGTGGATGACATAACTGCAGGCCTGCTGAGTTTCTTGGAAGAGTCATCTTTGCTCACAGCCAAACTGCTTGATTGTCCTGTTTTCCTTCTCCTGTACCCCGTCATTCACACCAGGAACAATAGGGGATCTCTTGTTCCTGTTTTAGAGTTTCAGAGGCAGGCTGGGAGAACCAAACCTGCCATCACATCACATGACTGCTGTTGCATAACCAGCGCCCTCGCAGATGCACGTCAGATGGTCATTATTGTGCTCAGAGCTTCAGATAACGCCGGTTCATAGGTCGCAGTTTAAACATGTAGTGGACAGGATATGAAATTATGGATTTAATCCTGTGATTTTATCAGAGCAGCACGCCCGTTGTTAAAGTGAACCACGGCTCTATTGTAAATATAGATGGAGATTAGGAGACATAATCTCTGTGACTGCAGAGGGATTCACTTCACTGTGGTTTGGTGTTGGCTGGGTATTGCTGGAAATAACACTGCATCTCAAACTAGTTCAGTATTTGTATATAATGGCCACTTCAGGCTGGCTACAGATCGAGTCAACCTCCATAAGTCCCCACGTTAAAATGTCCAACTTCACAGCAGATGTTTACAGCCTGGTACAAAAGACAGTTTTGGTCTCTATAGTTTATTTTCCTGTTCATGACAACTGTACCGAGTTCAAATGATATTAAGGCTTAAAGTTATGCATAATTAAGAGCATGGCCACTTTTGATTGACAGGTGGGTGCAGTTACAGATGGCTTGTTTGAGCAAACAGGCTTCATTCCACCCATTCCTCAGGTCTTTGGCTATTTTTGGATTTGTCAGGAGACAGTAGAGGCAGAACTACCAAGATGGTGACAGCCATAGCCACCACACTCTTCACAATGACTGTTCAGAATCCCGTGGGTGACTTCATGGAGAATACATGCGAGTTTTATACAGTTCGTGCTGTTGAACTTATTTCCACTAGTTCAAACATGTTCCACTTTGTTCACACATATCATAGGGTTCTAAGGTTGAGGACAAGGTTCAACAGACTTCACGTTAAAGCTGCACTAATCAATATTTTCATATTTTAATCACATTGACAAACTTTAATCTTTTGTGCCCCATACCAGATGACAGACAGGCACAGTTAGAAACTGTGGTGAACAATCTGGAGAGGCAGGTATTTCTCTCTGGACACCAAAACTTTGGACTTACGTTCATAAAACAAGACTCCAAATGAATGTTGCTCTTTGTCTGCTACGTGTTTAATACGGCAACAGCGGGCTAACTCTCTCCATATGAACTTTATGAAGTGATAAACGCTGTGTTTGCGGCCTCTTTGCACTGCTCCGAGTCCAGCCAAAAATAACTAATTGCAGGTTGGAGTGAAGAAGCTTTTTAATTCTCCTTCCAACACTGAACAAGGCAGGGCATTGTTTAAAGGTGTTTTAGGTTTTAACAGAGTCACCCAGGATTGTGTTTGTTTGTTTGTTTGTTTGTTTTTTAAATGCACATTAATTTAATGTTTGTAAACAGCCTAATTAGCTTTAGTGTTCCCTGCTGTCAGAGAACACAGATTATATTAAACTCCTCCAGTCTCTGTGGTGAGGACTCGTCAGTAAGTGGATTGTGTGGAGGTGTTTCCATTAAGTCTACATGGTAATTATTAAATCCAGCCTTTACATAAACTGTTTTTTTTAATAAACTGCCAGATTTCTTCTTGGAGAAAAAAATATCAAGTGCCTCTTAAAACATATCAACGTTGAAACACTTTCTGGCCTTTCAACTGTGAATCGCTAGAAACAAAGGAACAACATGGCAGCGGAGGACAAATGAATCATTCACAAGTTCCCATATTGTAGACTATCATATCTGTTATAAAAGCAACGGCTTAAAAGTCTTCCATTAATAGAGAGTTCGCAAACACAGAGCCGCTCAGCACACGCGTTACGCAACTCCCGCTGGGACAGGACATGGATACAGAAAATGAATTATGTAAAACACCGTTCTGACTCTGGTTAGAATGTAGCTTTGTTGTATGAAGTCTACGTGCCTGAAAGAAAAATGAAGCCAAATCAGTCAGTTTTTTAATGAAACGGATGTCCATAGATCGCTGCCGGGAACTGCCACACAGATGGAAATATCTGTCACAGCCGCACTCGGTTAATATTTCTGCTGCCCCCGGACTGGTTATGTAAGCCGTGTGACTGTTGTGAAAGTCTTATGACATATCATGGAACCCATCACTGTTTTGCTCTGAATGGCGGCGATGATTTGTTATTTGAAACGCCGCCTCCCCTCCCCCTCCTTCTTGTAGGTCACAAATGAAACGCATTGCTACATGATCGGCAGTGGGTCATCCCTTTATGATGACACTGCCTCCCTCCCTCCTTCCCCCCCTACCTCCGCTCCGTCCTTCGCTCCGTCCTTCCCCTGCAGGGCTTAACCCCATCCCCCCAGCCGCGCTGATCGCGATACGGTACAGCGTGGAATGCAAGCCACCAGAGGGGGAAAAAAACCTGGTAATCAGTAGTGACCCCTCCCCACCCTACCCTGCCCAAATCCTATCACTCCTCCTCCTCCTCCTCCTCCTCCCACCTCTCTGGATTGCCTCTCATAAGCAAATATGCAACCATGTGATCTAGAAAGCTCGGGAGACACGAAAGCAGCACAGGGTGCGTGCTTTCCCCCCTGCATTAGTGGCCGCGTGTTCATGTTCAGCCTGTGTGTGTGTGTGTTGCGTGCATCCATGTGTATGTTATGTGGATGTGGGGGTGGTATGTGTGCATCGCGTGTTCATTTACTGCAGTGTTTGGGGGGGGGGGTGAAGGAGTTGAAACGTTCTATATTTACTCGCTGCCATTCACACTCTGCTAGAATAATTAACACACAAACACACTCACACACATACTGTATGCATGCACTGTACTGCGTGTGGCTGCATGTGTACATGCTGACACACACACGTCCCGTTTCCTGCTCGCTGTGTCCTGCGCAGTGAGGGGATGTAGAATCACTGCTGTGCAGGGGAGGCATGTGAAGTTTGATGTCTAATGAAGATGAGCGCAGTGTAGTGTATCCAAAACGGTATCAACACAAGACCTCGGAACACAGCTACGACTTGAAATATCCAGCCTCGCTAAGACTAAATTATAACACACCAGGCGTAAAAGATCGTCACTGAAACAGGTAGCAGCTGTACATGTTCTCCAGTGTAAATCAAAACATAAACATAAATAAAATGGGATGCAGTTCTATTTTGATTTACACACACACACAAAAAAAACTGTACAAAGGAGAACACACACTCAATTATCACTATGATCTTCATCCTGAGAATCAATAACCTGCGCAGCATGGCCTGCACTTCCTGGTTAGCTCCTAACATGTTAGAGATGAACACCTGAGCTGAGCACCTGTTGTTGACAGTGTTGTCAGTAACTTAAATCACCTGTGCAGTATTGCCAGGTATACAAAAAAAACACAACATTTGTACCATATATATATATATATATATATATATATATATATATATATATATATATATATATATATATATATATATATATATATATATATATATATATATATATATATATATATATATAAATGTACCATTACTCAGCATATATTAATCATCTTGTGTGGAAACATGTTGTGTATCAGTGACTAAGTCCTGACTCGTGCAACATTTGTTAAAAAAATTCAATCTTATCTTCAAATAGGCACCAGAGATATTCAGAGCTGAACGTGGTCGAGATTTAGAAACCCCAAATCTGTTCATGAACTGATTTATGCTCTCCTTTTATAATCATACATAGCAACATTGTCTATTTTTCATTTTCTTTCAATAAAACTAAAATATCACAATCGCGATCTCATCACCGTCTAGTTTCTGCAGGTGCAGTGCCAGCTCGAGTCACGTCATAGTTCAAGTGGGCAACCAAGAAATGAGAGAAAAAGACACCAGTCAGAATGAGTTCATGCAGGGAGGTGAATAATCATGTTACTCTGTGGATTCAAATCAGGATAAGACTCATAACCAGAACACAAGATTACATTTAAATATATTCTTTGACCAAAAGTATCTCATCAGCCGTGAAAGTAATTCTTTACTTTGCTCCGCCTGCGGTCTGAATTGGTTCTGGCATGGATCCAAAATAAACTGCAGTACCACCACCCCCCTCCTCTGGGTAACTAGAATGGGCCAAGTGGTTGAGGACGTCCCGCACCATGGGTCTCTGTAACCACAGCTCCATAACCCCCCAAGCTTAGGCTTAATACGCTGTCTAAATATAGCAGCGTTTCATGATTCAGACTCAAACACGAATATTGTTATACCAACAGAGACACGCAATATGTGGAAAAAACAAACAAGTTAATCCTGAGTTCTAAGTTCACAAGCAAACAGTGTGTCATAATGTATTTTAGAGTTTTATATCAGCACCACCACTACTACTAACTCTAATGCAAAGCTTATTAAGCCCGCACAACTCTTAAGTGTTCTAAAAAAAAGCTCAGTAATGGCCGACAAAGGATTTCATCCTAAACCTGTCCTGTGATTGGTTGAAAACATTTTGTTAAGTTTGTTTAGCAGCATCATGTGTATCTTTTTGTCACATAGCAGCCTGTAATGCTCTGGAAATGTGCCAGCATGCACTGAAGCAGCACAAGCAAAGAACATCCCCACTAATCCTGTTGTAGATGGCCTGACTGGACAAATTGAAAATGGTCAAATATTTGCAGGGTGCTGAATGTTTTTAATGTTCTCAGCTTCCTCTGTGGGGTAAACCTTCTCTGGCTCTCTGTGGGAGTGGTAAGTTTTATGCTAGAGGTTCCATGATGAAAGCTGGGACGTGAGCCAAGCTGGGCTCAGGGTCACACTCCCAGGACAGGAAGATTTGTCTTATGAACAAGTATAGTATGAGGTTCTGAAACAGTGTCACCAAAAAAAAACCCTACATTCATATTATGAGAGGAAACAAAACAGCAGCTGAATTATTTTTAGAGGTTTTTACAGGGTTGCCATGTGGGTGGAAGGTCGTTGTACAAAGCGCAGAACTTTGACACCAGAGGCTGTGTGGTTACCTCGCAGACACTGGAATATTTCGGTCAAAGGGATAGTTCAGGTATTTTGAATTGTATGAAGTACTGAACTACTCCTTTGTAAGTGTATTACCTACGCCAGATGTCAGCCACTGAGAAACAGTTCAGTTCTGTAATAAAATGCAACTTCCTAAACCACAAAGAGTGCATCTGATCTTGTATTGGTCTCGACCTCTCAATTTTTTCAAAAAAATTAGAAGTAAGGCTAAAGCTCAAAATAAGCTACAGCGTGATAATATAAGAGTGAACGCTTTTTGTTTCTTTGCCAGATGATGATGAACAAACTATTCTGAGAATGTGCTCCACATGAAAAGCACATCGGTATATCCGTTGGGCCTTATTACTTGTCATTTTTGTAAAAATCAAGAGAAGATTTGTCAGGATCTTGAAGGACTGAGAGATTTGATCAGTGATCTGATTGGTCAGCAGTTGGTCTATTGTTTGATATACCTGCTCCAGCTGACCATAGAGCGGAAACATACTTCTATACAGAATGGTGTGTGCAATTGGAAACAAACAGGAGTTAGTAAAAGATTTTGCCCTTGGCCCTGTCCGTGTCTTATTAGATCTCCTCTGTGTTTTCATGTATATTGTTTGTTGTAACTTTGGAGCTACATTATGCAAAGATAAGCATGTTTGGGAAAGCCAAGCTGTTCTATTAAATTCACTGGAAACGCCTCTGGGTGCTTGCCAGAGCGCTATTATGCCCCATGTATGTGATGGCAGTGGGAATGTAAATTTTTCATTATGTACACTTGTGCCTACTGAAGCTTGATAACAAGATCTGCTCTTTGTCCTCCACTGGCCATCCAAGAGGCTTTGGGTTGGCCCACTTTTTTCTGGCTGGATTATGCCTCTGAATGCTGCTGGGTACCTGTGTAAACTACAAAAGTGCAAACTCTCTGCAGCCACAACACACACACACACACACACACACACACACACACACACACACACACACACACACACACACACACACACACACACACACACACACACAGATGCTGACAAAAGGTAGCACTCATTGTTATAGGTGTAAAGTGTTTTTACAGAAGAAACTCAGACGTGTGGAGAGAGCTGTACATGTTGATTTTTATATGACCTTTAGAACCTTTGTTTTCTCAAAATGAGACATCAGTGGATCAGAACCTGCAAAATGTGATTTGAGTGACTGGTAAACGTTATGTCATAATCACAGAATCATAATTTGGGGGATTGTTGTGGAATCACAAGCAAGAAAAGCAGGTACAACATTACACGGCTTCTTATTTTTATTTCTGCGCACTGTATTTATGTCCTCTGGAATCATTTACACTTGTCAGATGTCAAATCTGGTAAACAAAGAAAATGAATATATTGCACAATATTGTGCTAAGATCGACGGATGCATGAGCGAATACACAGAAATTCAGCACCTGAATTCAGACTGTGAACTGAAGGACCAATTTCAAATGTTGCAATTACAAATGCTTTGGCATTCTCAAGTTTATTCCTTTTGTTTACATTGTAACAATACAGATTCTCTGCTTTTATGTGCTGTTCTATTGCAAACAAAATAAATAAATATGAAAATACCAAAGTATTTGTAATTGCAGTGCATCATGTGACAGAAATGCAGGGGTGCCAATATTTTTGATATATAGTATAATAAAACAAAGTTTAATTAAATAACATCTTTATTAAATTGTGCCATAAAACTGAGTGGGGGTTTAGCATGTGTTGTTAAATGTGATAGCTGATCATGGACACAGGCAGCAGACAAAGGGGCATCAGAGTGTCTGTACATACTGTCAATTGCATTATCAAATAATTCGAGCTATGATGCTACTGCATTTCTTTGTGAGACAAGAACAACGTGAAATTTGATCATATCTGACGTATGTGATGCAATGCCAACGTATTTTCCTCACCGGTATGTCGCGTTATGTCAGTGGCCCTCCAAAAGTGTCTGTTTGAGAATAAGGTCAGGGGTGTCCACGCAAAGCTGTGTCTCGTGTGAAGGTACAAGCCACATGGACTCCCCGCACAAAGCCCATATGCTATCCAGTGTCTACTCTGACACTCCTAATAGCACCCCTCAGATGGTCTCCTTGTTAAACCCCCTTTGCAGACAACAAAAGACCTGACCCAGAATCCAGTCACCCAATCATGTCATACGTCACCTTCGGGGTCAAAGGTCATCACGGGTCACAGCACGGTGCTCCTGCAGGGGTCAGAGATTAATGTGCTTGAACACAGCTCTCTTTCTCATGACATCACCGCAGCTCATTGTCTCACGTTATAGAAATAACAAATGATTAGAATATTAGATGCAGCTAACAATTTACTGTCACCTGATAATCTGTTGCCAGATACTGATGCTGACAGTTCTATACTCAGAGAGGAGCTATATTTGTGTCTGGGTGGATAGCAGGTGTACAACGCCATCATGAGTCCCATCCGAGGTTATGAAAAGATCCTGGTTTCAGTAAGACGTTAATAAACACAGTTGAGTCACTGCAGCCTGATCTTTCCCTCAGTTCTGCCATGTGTCTGAATATAACCATAAAAAGTTTAGTTAGTTAGTTTAGTTGATATTGTCTTATACTGCTAAATTGTTTCCTCATAGTTAAAAACTGTCTCATGATCATGACTTAAATATCTCACGTTATCAGGATTTTGAACCTGCAGTAGACTGGGTAGTAGTTCTGTACATCATCATTAGTGAAGCTCACAACATTTAGATATATGCCATCCGTGTAATGACACACAGTGTTGTGTTGTGTGGCAACAATACTTTTATCATCTTGAACTTTTGTGCAAATATTCTTAATCATGAAGGGGGAAAAAAACTATGGGATCTTTCCTTGCACTTTGGGTTCTGTTGAGTCAATTTGCCTTTGGACATGATGACAGCAGCGACGGGATCACCCATAGCCGGGAGTTACTCCCTGCTCAACAGCCACTGACAATAAGTGACAACAATAATCTGCACATTCCCTCGATCACTGCAAAGTAGTATCGCAAAAGCTGCAGCAGGTGGAATATTGCCAAAAAAAGAAAGCACAGAAGGAAGAGAGGGTGGAGAGAAGGTGTTCAACTCATTTTAAGCAACAGACGCCAGCACTCAGTGCTGGCCTATTCTGAAACGTGCAATCCTTTCGCAACAAGCTGGATGAGCTCAGGGCTTATGCCAGATAGAAACTCGGAGACACATGCCTGTTGATCTTTAATAACGGACTTGTAATTTGCCTAGCAGACAGGTAAAGGTGTGGAGGAAATCTTTCACTAACCTTAATTTAGAACATGCCAGGCTTCTGTTTGTTATGATGCAGTCGCCAGCTTGTGCTATGGATCCTGGATTTCTTCACTGCCAGAGAGCAGAGTGTGTAAGCTCTGTAGCTACATGGACTGGCTCACCACAAGGATGTGTTCTTTTCCCCCTGACTCTTCATTATGTACATGGATGGATGCAGCGCTCAGGAGGGCAGATATTTGGTCAAATTGTCTGATGACTTTTTGGACTTAAATGTATCAAAAACTAAGGAACTCAGATGTAACAGACATGCAGCCAAACATAAAGAAAACGTAGAAATTGTCACATTATACATCATTGATCTTAAATTCATCTTAAATTTGAACCCTAAGGCTGTTGGGAAAGAGGGCCAACAGAGAATTCATCTTCTTTTATTGAAAGTCTCCTGACCTTTAGGGCTGCCACGATTAGTCACGATTATGTCGACGAACAAAATCGTCGACAACTAATTTAGTAGTCGACGCATCGTTTTTTGTTGTTTTTTTTACTTTGCTTTTCTCTCGAAACTGCGGCTGCAGCTTCCACTGTCGCGTCTGCCTTTCTGTCACATACACACACACACACACGCACACACACACACACCTATGCACATGCGCAGTAGTGGTAATCGGCCTTCAGGCCTGACTGTAAATGATACCATAACACAGACCCTCCAGGAATTCGCGATGTTGCAATTTGCAACTTCAACGCAACTTCAGTGAATCCCCGTGAATTCAGGGCGGTATTGCAATGTTTACCAATCACCGCGATTTTTCCGCAACTTACGCACTGTCTGCTCGGGGGATTCAACTCGGCAGGTCAGGGACGGCCGCACGTTGCGGGAGGATCCCCTCGTGGGTGCATTCCCTCCGTGGCGGCTCTGGGCTGGCACTCGCCCACCCGCTGCTCTCCGGAACAGTCAATTTATGCATGATCCGATTAGTCAACTAATCGAAAAAATAATCTGTGATTAGTCGACTATCAAAATAATCGTTTGTGGCAGCCCTAATCTGCTGGCTCCACAGCAGACAGAAACAGTATTTTTAGAATCCGTTCTAAGATCACTGGAGTGAAGCAAAAGGATCTTCTTTTTGTCCTCTGTAAAGCAGAGTCATATTCTGGTCATATTCTCAATTAATATCCATTTCTTCATTTTGGTGAAATTGCAAACAAGAGGACTTCCTTCCTGACTTCCTGTTCCTGTCCCAAAATTCTGCATTAAGCTTAAATCTCTCTAAAAGTTCTCTTGAATCAAGATGTCTGTGCGGTCTATTTATTTAATGTTTTATCCACATTTTAGTGCACATAATTGATCCTTCAAACGCAACTTTTTAAAAACTTTTTCTACATGAGAAGTGGACCTATTTATTGTCTTTTGAGCCACCAGCCTGCTACCACTAGGGTTGTGAACGATAAACCGATGCGACCAGATATTCGGTTTAACAAGTGAGAGATACGGCTGCGTCGGTAGAAGCCTCCACGATCGATACGAATTAGCCATGAATTCGTAGATGAATCGGTTGTAGAGTCATGGATCAGGTATCGCGAGACTTGGAATCGGTTGATGGCTTCACAGACTTTTGGAAAAATACACCGGACCCGTTTGCAGCGCGTTGCGTGAACGTGGCATATTTGGTCCGGCCTGCATGCGACTTCAAACCCACCGGGAGCATTTCAGAAGCGAGCCAGACTTTGTTTACTTGCTCAGATTTGGACATTTTCCCGGTGTATGTTCTTCTAAACATGCTTCTGCGTGTGTAAATAAGCTACGTAGTTAATTAGTTTCACTTTGTCTGTTTTTACGTACAGCAGTTTGCACGGCGTATTTTATTTTAAAATCCACTGGATTCTCTCCAATAAAGATTCAGCCAAACTTTTTTTGGTCCATGCCATAAAGCAACAATGTTTGGGGATATGTGGGCTTTTACATAATTGAAAAGAAAATATTGTATTGTACCTTAAGATAGTCACTTTCTTTATTTTATAAAATACATACAATAAATATTAACCGTAGATCAAATCGTATCCTTCCTACACTGTATCGATTCGTATCAAATCAGTCTGTGATAAAAGTATATTGATTTTGTATCGTAACCTGTGTATCCAGATGCGTATCGAATCGTTTATCACAGAGAGATGTGCAACCCTAGCTACTACCCTCTCTCACAGGCCTTGAGCGCCGGAGCTGGCTGGATAGAAGAGAAAACACACTGGGAAAAAAGACAGTCCAATTAGGATGAGAATGAAGGACGGGGAGGAAAAGTCCAAACCACAAGATATTCATTTTACTATCAGATAAAACAGACAAAGAAAAACAGCAAGCACTCACAGGTGAAGCTGAAATGAGGTTATAGTGCCTAAAAATGACAAATTAATTCATTCACTTCATTCAGTCTGAGTATGTACAGTACATGGAACTAACTGCAGAGCTTCTCAGGAGACGGAAAACTCGTGCTGATGTCAAAATCATGATGTGAGCAAGTTGAACAAAATAAAAGCGTTGGATTTGGTCAAGTTGGACTGTCAGATTGCAGGTAATGAATATTTGATGAGCTGGGATCTGGCGTCTTCAGCATACTAAACGTCAGGCAGTCTGCCAGTCACAGCGGTGCTTTGCAAACATTATCACAGGACTAAAAACCTGTCTGCCTCTCCCCACCTCCACCACCACCTCCCTCCCTGTCTGTCTCTCTCTACAGTCACACTGAACAGTCGGAAAGGAGTGACCGATGACGACAGCAAAACGGCAGGAGGGGCGGACACCAAGATACCTGAAGGCGATCTTTTGCTGCAGGTCAGTATTAAATCTGTATTGATAGATTTCTCCTGTCTGTTGGTATCAACAGTAAATTCGCTATATGTTATCTCTAGCAACTCGTTCATTGATTTTAGGTTTAATATTTGAGACTGTTGCTAACTCAAACATTTCAGTTTCCAAACAATCAAACCACTATGGTCAATATGTTCAATATCGTTAAGATGTTCAATATGTTTCGAAGGGCAGCGAATGTTGTTGGGCAACAGCACTGATTTCATTTCTGTGTCTGAAACATAAAGTGCCCGTAATCTATTTAGCCCTTATGACAGAGACTCACAGCAGCTTACCATTCCTTACATCTGGCACAGTATGCTGTGCCCTCATGAAAACATGAGTCTGTAGTCAACAGTGTGTGCTGCTCAACCGGTGGATAAAACTTTTGCTTCGTACTTATTTGTAAAAAAATCCAAAGAGGGATTTTGTTTGTTTGTTTACAGATTGAATAATATTTTTTTTCAAGTCCCACATGGACCAAAATAAAAATATATTTCAGTGAAACTACATATATAACTTGATGGTGATTTCCAAACCAAACTATTGCTGTTGTTGGAAATGCCATTGTAATGGTTTGGGCCTCTTAGTTTCAAGTGAAAAGGAAATTTGAATGCTACAATATACCATGATGTTTTAGACCAGTGTTACTCAAAGTGTGGTCCGCGGACCACTAGTGGTCCGCGAGCGACCTCAAGTGGTCCGTGAGAGGATCTCTTAAAATATTCGAATTTCCCACACAAGTTTGTGGAGTCCTACCTAGAGATACTCGATATATCGCGGCTTGTTCTACGTGAGATGTATGAAATGACTATATCGCGACCATCGAGTACTTGTCACGTAAATGTTTTAAGCCGTCTGCATTTAATTCTCCGGGGATTCGCCTGTCACTCACTCCTGCTGCTCACAGCACGCAGCACACTGCCCCGCCCACCCAGAAACATCCCCTGCGCGCATGCGTACTTTCTGTATCAAGTGAGGAGAGAAGTGAAGAGTCCAAGTGAGGTAATTGAAGATGGAGACGAACGACTTGGTTCTGAAGAAAAACAGCTGCGGTCACGCCGTCTCTCGTTTTCGCGTGGTCACGTCAGCTGCTCCAATATTTTCAAGTGCGCCCTTACTGCCGACTTTATGGCAAACACTTTTAAAAAACTGGAAAGTCAGCGCTAGCAGCGTGTGGACACTTCCGGTTTTCAAAAAAAAAACGTGGGTGTTAAATGTATTAAACGTTTATTTATAAAATATGAAGAATGGTTAAAATTTGATTTAAAAAAGTGTCTCATATGCCAAGTATGATTCTGCACTGCTTCAATGCTCATATGTACATTATGAAATATATTAAAAATTCATAAAAATATGACAAGTGTTAAAATGCTATAAAAAAGAGTGTGTGTCGTATAGCAGGTGTAACTCGACTGTTCTACACTGATTTTGAGCCAATAGGTCACAGGACCTGGAAGCTATTGAGCTTTAAAGCTCATATTTACATCATGAAATGTATTAAAAATTCATAAAAAATATGACAAGTGTTAAAATGCTATAAAAGAGGTGCGTCTCACAGCAAGTGTAAATCTACTGTTCTACGTTGATTCTGAGCAATTACAATGCTATCATGGAAATAATGACAATATTTATTAGAAATAAACAATACAAAACAACAACAACAAAAATATCGAAATATATATCGTGTATCGCGATATAGCTTAAAAATATCGAGATATTGGTTACAGGCCATATCAGCCCTAGTCCTACCTAACATTATTTGAAGTGTAAAGCGAATTTGTTCTCTGAACAAAAATGCAGACAAATATTTTTTAAAATATGTATAATGGATATATGAAGATAAATCTGAATTAGCAGTGCCCAAATTGTTGCCTAAGCAACCACGGCGTCTCCTATAGACAAAATCATTTCGCTGTCACGTCAGTAAGTAAGGAAAAGAAAGCAAGGAAAAGAGCAGCAAAAGCTGTGAACTTTAACTAAAACAAGGCACGGAGAGGATGGGAAACAATGATGGATAGGTGGCTGAAGACGGGGTCAGGTGGTCCCTGAAAATTTTTTTTTTGACAAAGTGGTCCTTGGTCTGAAAAAGTTTGAGAAACACTGGGCTAAAGTGATTACTTTGTTGCTTAGTTTGCAAGTTAAATATGGTTAAACTGTGGTCATGCCCATAGATAAACAACAGTGATTATTGTCAGGAAATGGGAACATACATCTGTATCCCATGTTAGAGTCTGATGTTTTGTTGACCCCATCCATTCACGTCAACCTCCTCCCTCTGCAAACTTGAGCAGTGGTTCCAACACAGAAACTTCACCTGGAGACCAAGAATCTTTGGAGGACGTCAGTACAGGACATCTTCAGGACATTATTTTACCCCCCAACTTTCCAATCATCAACTTAGAGTTACAGAATAAAGCATATGTCAGGTGGCCCGACAACATCCAGGCCTTAGTGTTGTAGAAAACTATGTGTAATAATAAGTAATATTTGCTCATATTACAAAAGTTCCAGATACTTTGGGTGTAAACGCGACTGTAGTCATTCTATAGTGCAACATACTTGTTCCTGTAACAATTTCAATGTCCAGTCCAGGATGCTGCTGCTTAAAAATAAAAAATATGGGGCACTTGCTTAAACAAATGACACTCATTCTTCTTGGGTGGACAGTCTGTCCTGGATGAACTGAAACTGATGACTGTGAGCAACATTGTGCCTACATAAAGACAAAATGGGTTCCAATCTTGTAGAAAGCCTGAAACCAAAAGAATTTCTGGTCAGGGTTTAAGTTTTTAAGAAAAGGTAATCAACAGTCAGTGAAACTACAAAAACACAGTTTTCCTGGTTCACTGTGGTTTGGTGCCCTCTGTATTGTATATATGATTGAGTAGAAAGGGAGCTCACTGGCTGCCAGATCTTTTTGGGATCTGCTAGAGTCACCGATTTTCCAGTCCAGTTCCTCCGAATGTGCATCATACTGGCATTCCAGGAGCGGAGAGGAAACAGCCTGCCTGCCATACCCCAACCCTACCGCGGAGGTTTCATTATTATGATAAGCCTACATTTCCCCAACTTGTTAGTAATGAGAATTGAAAGCTCATTTAGAGAAAACAAGGGTGCCTCTTCCTCCTCCTGTTCCTTCCCCTCCCGACCATCGCGATGAGAGTGGACAGCAAGCCGTTAACAGACTCACAGGAATGTGAGGTTTATTTATGATCCCAGGTCTGAGCCAGTTACTTTGCTCTTCTTCGCGTCAGACGGTAGTGAATTATAGAGGAGCTGTGAGCCTCAGTGATCAATTATTCAGACTGAGATGGAGGAAACGTGGCAGAATGTGGCAGCACGTCTTAATTATGTTGTTACTTCCAGTTTCTATTGAAACATGAACACAAGCAGTACTTGTCATTTTTGACAATAACTGACATCAACCTGCTCTAATCGTGTAGACTGCCCTCTTTATGCACTATTCAACAAAGTTGGAATCATTTTGTTTTCAGACACATTCCTCTTTTTATTCCTATTTATACACATTGGGTTAATTGTGGTTTCATTTTCACTGCGATATGTTTGGAAGAGGTTTATCAATAAAGATACACTTCATCTAAGTTTTTCAACTTTAACAGTGTATGTTCTTTTGTTCTCTATTAGTGCAACATTTCCAAGACATCACTGTTCATTTGCTCATACTCATGACTGAATTAAATCATTTTCAGCTGGGAGGTTAATGAGTCCACATGAGTAAACTATGTGGCGTTAAAACATATGGCCTCATTTCTGACGGCTGCACAGCCTTTCACATCGCATGCCCTCTTCCAACGGAGCATTTTCCAAGGTGCCTTCTTACATAAGACGTTAAATTATTTCAAAAGGTGCGTAGTTAGAAAATAGAAAATGAAACACTGCATAGAGACAGAATTTAGCTTGTGTTTGGCGAAAGTTTATGTGGAAAACTCAACTTTGACGTTTGGGTATTGATGTTTATTCTCTACCCTGGAAGTGCTGCAGATAATTGTGGTGACTCATTGGTATATTATCAGGGAAAATAACAGCATTAGTCATCCCTGTGGGCTCATTTGGGGAAGAGATGACTGTGTTTGTATGGATGTCGTGTGTATGCGTGTATGTTAGCGTTTGTTGGTACATGTTTGTTTGTGTGTTTGTCTACAAAACCGAGGCAGGGCACGTGTTTCGTTTTGTGAGGCGGAAATGTTGGAACAGCGGTTCCATTTTGAAGAGAAATAAATTTCACATAACATGCTTCCTCATTTTCTTCCTTTAATTCCTTCCTAATTCCCTGAATTCACCCAGATTCCACTAGCTCTAGAGGATAGCTCAGGTACAATACACAGAGCTGACCATGTCTGTCTGTTTAGAAAGGATGACTTGCAAACAACCATTTCATAGTACGACATGTTTAAAAAACGCATTTGAATTTTGTTCATCTTTGTATCTCTAAGTTCACAAATATTGTTCTAAATGTGCAAAAAAGTGACAACATTTAGATTTAGATTTAGATTTAACATTTAGATATATATTTAACATTTAGCTTCAAGGTTTAGATTTATATTTAACATTTAGATTTAGGTTTATATTTAACATTTAGATTTATATTTAGCATTTAGATTTTTAAATATTTAAAATATCTCTAAGTTCACAAATATTGTTCTAAATGTGCAAAAAGGTGACTCTCAAAAATTCAAACGAGTTTTTTAAACATTGTTTTTAGCTAAATGTGACAAAATGTTGCTGTTATTTTCAGAGCAAGACGCTTTACAAACGGCACCCCATAAGCTTTTAGTGATGGCACTGTGGTTTTTTGCTTTTCTTGATTAAAAGCTTGCACACAGTGAGAGATGATTGTGCTAAATAGGAGACAATGCCTGTGTTAAATGTCTTTGTGCTTGCTTTCTTTGACCCACAGGCTCTCAACGGTTTTGTCCTGGTTATCACTGCCAGTGGGACCATTTTCTACTCCTCTCACACCATCCAGGATTACTTAGGCTTCCACCAGGTAGGTATTGTAGCCCTCTACCACCACCCTCCAATAACTGTCTAAAGACCCAGATAAAACAAGCAGGAATAGAAACAACATATAGCCTATATGCCTTAGAGTATACTTGAAAACAGATCTGCTGTACGTGAAAGGTTTTAAATGTGTTCATGATTGAACTCCACTCTTATTCATCCCTGTGTACATTGTTCATGTGCACAAGTAAACACAGAGATGTGCAAATCTATAGAGACACACATGTTATCACTTTAAACATGTTGAGGATCTGTTTTAACAATTGATCGATGGGTCTGGATGAATGTCCTGCATGCCACACTTGCTGGGAGTAGCTCAGAGCTCTTGTTTAAACCACTGGTCTTTTTCCTGCACGGTGCAGAGTCAGAGACTCAAACAACAGCAAAGAGATCCGATCTATTTAGGGCTTGGCCTTTTCCCAAACCACCAGTCACAGCAGGGGGCTGCATTGGGCAACACTTCACCTGAGCAGCACACACTGGAACTCCGTGGACAGCTGAGTGCATCTGTACTGTGATTTTTACCAGCAATCCTAAAGTCAATTTATTTTTTTGAACACAATGATTTGTCATTCGTACTGCTGGAGCCACACACACACTAATGGGCCTACGTGACTTGCTGCTAATGCTGCTGCTGCTGCTGCTGCTGCTGCTGCTATTAATAGCGCTACCTTTGTGACTTTAAAAACATTAGAGTAGATGCCCAGATAGCTAGTAACTATTCCAAAGCAAACACCCCAAACATCCTAGAAAGCTTCAAGCAACGCAGTAAGAACGTCCAAAAAAAATAATCTTACAGCCACCTAGACGTGCCTGCGTAGCAACACCTCAGCAACCACTGCAGCCAACCCACCAACACTGTGTGGAGCTACTACCAACAAACCCTGCAGCATCTCTTAGCAGTCTGATAAAATTTTCATGGTTGATTCTTTTCCAAGTGTATAGTTTTGCCTACATCCTGTATGTTCTTCACTTTCATCTGACTTTTTTATTCCGGCCTCTCAGACGGATGTTATGCACCAGAGTGTGTATGAACTGGTCCATACGGAGGACCAGCAGGAGCTCAGGAGAAACCTGCACTGGGCTTTGAATCCTCCTCCTCCTCCTGCTGCATCCATCACTCAGGACTCCCCCCAAGGTGATCACTCTCTCTTCGTACATGACCACAGCACATCTGAGAGATCCTGGTGGGACTGAATACAGGCTTATTAACTGAAAAAGTCTGTGTGAACATGCATTTGGACACCAATATCAGACGGTTAAGTACACACAGTTCAGGCATTAAGCTTTAAGACCCTCCTCAGGTCAGGTCACATGACTCTGTAATCTTCACTGGGGCTTATGAGGTGAAGTGGTCCCAGATCTGTATTTGGGTTTTAAGATGCTTATGTCTCTACGCTCTGGTTCTGAGCACTGTGTTTAGGCTGTAAGACCTGCAGCCCTGACACAACAAACACACTCCTGTGCTGAACCGTTTACAGTCTCCCCTTTAACCCTTTCATACTGTTACTTGGTGTGTTGGGACAGAGTTCAGTCCATGTTTTATTACATCAGTGCATTTATATAGTTAAATGCTATAGTCACAGTAAAATGGCAGTTAGACCATTGGCAGTTTCCATAATGTGACAGGTTCAATATATGAGCTGGGTGACATTTTGAGAAGAATCAGATCAAATTCTTTTTCAAAAGTGGACTTAGTGTTGCAGATACAGAGCAGAATGAAGCTGAGGAGGAGATCTTCACTGGGCATTTCCCACAGTTCTCGTGTTGTATTCAGCTGATAGTCATTGTCACTGACATCAGCTCATATGTTGTTGTTTTTTAATTACAGACATGGAACCGGACAGCAGCTCATCGTTGGTCACCTACAACCCTGAGCAGCTTCCCCCAGAAAACTCGTCCTTCCTGGAGAGGAGCTTTGTGTGTCGCTTTCGCTGCCTCCTGGACAATTCCTCTGGCTTCCTGGTAGGTTCAGTTTCAAGAGGCCAGTCCCACAATATTTTACACCTGCTCCCAGAGATATAAATGCTACCTGTCTGATAACTCCAACCTACAACAAGGTTCTTTCAGATTTATCTTCAACGTACATGGCAGACAAAGACACATGTGGCTCTTATAGAATTATAGAAATACTACTATTGTCAGAGACATAAACAAGACAAGGTTGAAACTCCAGGAGTTCCTGGATATTGAATGTCCATTGTCAATGTTCCACTTACATCTTCAGATGTGAGAAAGAGAATTTATAATAACACAAATGACACACACAATAGTGGAGTGGAGCTTAATAATGAGTTAATATACATATACTTATACAGTCTGTACAAGGTCAAAGATACGAGCATAGCACACAGTAAATAGGGTAGGATGATTAATAATGATGTAGGATAGTGACAACGATTAAAGATGATGTATATATCTGCATCTCGACCCTGAGCGTCATCTGCGATGTAAGTTCCTCAGTCGGTTCTGCTCTAGTAACCTCTTGGAAAAACCTTCATGTCCTGTCAGCGGCGGGGGGTTTGCCTCTGGGCAGAGCTACATCACACATCTGTGTTTACAGACACATCTCTCCCAGGTTGTGGGGGGGGCAGTGGCAGGCGCACATGTCTCTGCACATAAATGTGATGGAACAATATAGAAGGTGATTCAACATTTTGCCCTGTTGCCAGAGAATCATCACGTTTTTATTTGTACACGCAACCAAACAGCAGCAGCGTACATGAATTGCCATGGGGAAGTGCCCTGAACTTTTACACATAGCCAGACAGCTATTGCACTATGCACACATACAATTACTCTCCATCTGAGTGCTGTACATTCCCACAGAGCTGTGACTGTTATAGCGAGTAACCGTCATCTCTTTCACAGCCTAGACTTTTACATTGGCTTCAATGCTGCGTTCCAGCCAAAGGAAGAAGGGGTCTCTTCTTGTTCCTCTGATAGTTTGATAGTCTGATGTGTTGTGCGTGAAGATTGAGATTGTATTTTTCCAAAATACACCCTATCACATTATTGTGTCAGAATAAATACTAATATTGGATTATATACCCTTTTCACAGCACATGAAATAGTAGGTAAACACAGGTGAAACACAGGTTACGGTATTCAGAGTCAGGGTGCTGCTATGGTGCATGTCAGTTCACTGGAAAGTCTCTGCTGCACTAAAAGGAACAGTTTACCACATGTCAACATGTCTGCTGTAAAAAAAAAAAAAGCGCAAGTAAATGAGGCTACTGTGTGACTTGCATGAAAAAATAATATATTTCATATTTGATTTCATTTATTCTCTTTACAGGCTTTAAACATCCATGGCAGACTTAAGTTTCTGCATGGACAGAACCAGCGGCAAGAAAACGGAGGAAAGGTCCCGCCTCAGCTCGCCCTTTTTGCCATTGCGACTCCTCTGCAGCCTCCATCTATCCTGGAGATCAGGACCAAGAACATGATCTTCAGAACCAAACACAAGCTGGACTTCACACCTATGGCCTGTGACGCAAAGTAATGATACTAACATGCAACATACATGTACACACTCCATACATGATTCCATGCAGCCCTTTGTATCCTATCCTATATTATTGATTGTTGTGAAGATGAGACACCAGGAATTAATGTTACATTCATGATTCAAACAGCATGTGTGTATTGTTTTGCTGCAATACCTTAAAGATCATTCACCATATATGGATGTAGGATGTGTGTACCTTGCATGATGTTTGGAAAGTGAAGTATGTTTATTTCTGCACAGGGGGAAGATCGTGCTGGGGTACACAGAGGCTGAACTTCGGGTACGAGGATCCGGCTATCAGTTCATCCATGCAGCAGATATGTTGTACTGTGCAGAGAACCATGTCAGAAGTAAGTTCTATTGGTGCGCCCCCAAGAGAGACTGGTGACCTTTGTTGCATCTCTGTGTGTCCTGTTTCATGTCATCACTCCACTCGTGCTATTCAGAAAAGGTCTACTTTATTTTTCATGATATTCCTCGACTCTGTGGACTTGAAATAAAGTTGGACACATTTAGGCTCAGAGTGATTGTTGTTGATGAAAATTGTTTTATAATAAACAGATTAAGCAATATAAATCCATCCATTTGTTATGGTTATCTGACAGAGACATTTGCTATTTTAGATTTGTTCCTGTCACAAAAGTTCAGTGAGTTCAGACAGCTTTCACAAGTAATCCTGCTGGATTATGGAGCAGGTTGAGCAAAGCTATAGAACTGCCAGAGCAGAGGTCAGAGTCCACAAATCCACAGATCCATACAGCAGCACCAACACACAAACACTAAAGAGGTCAGATACACTACCCACCACTCTCACCGTACGGTACTGCAAGGGTCAGAAAAGTTCAATCAAGATGTCAAAGCAAGTGGAGAAATTAGCTAACTGATCTCCTGCACTGAGCCAGATTTACGGATTCTGACGTGCTGCTTAAAGAAGCATTTTTTCAAGCTCAGGAGCATCAAGATGATCTTGTACACGAGCTTATGATCCAAACAGAACTGAACTTTTTCACCCTCAGTAATTTGTAATATAAAGCAGCAAGAGCAGGTTACAGAATACTTGTAACAATTAATAACTCATTTACTGTCAGTGTCATCTTTGTCTCTCACATTCTAAGCAACAAGTTTTTTTTTAATATTCATAGCGAGGAATGACTCCATTTCTGTTTCCATTAAATATAGGTAATAATAAGTAATGCCATTTTAAACCACCAATATGCAAAAATACAAAATACACGTTTGGACATGTTACTAAAATAAAGTGCTTTTCAGAAGATTTACTAAATTATTTTTGTGATACATTTCACTTATTATAACTTTGTTCTGAATTCTATATTTGTAGTGATGAAGACTGGAGAGAGTGGTCTGACTGTGTTCAGGCTCCTCACCAAGGAGAATCGCTGGAAGTGGGTCCAGGCCAATGCCAGGCTGGTGTACAAGAACGGCAAACCAGACTACATCATCGCCACCCAGAGGCCTCTTTTGTATGTTCCTATCTGTTTATGTTGTGTTGTAAACCAACAAAAAGTACCAGATCCAGACCAAACATAAAGTTCACATGGAAACAAATAGGGAGTTTAAGAGTTTATTCTTAGCAAGAAGCATGTGTAGTTTTCAGTTGACAGATAATTGTTATTGTTATACCCTGTGTATAATACCTTATAGCACCTTTGATCATAGAAAAACAAGAACCAAACCAGTAACTCTGCCAGCAGCTACGCAAGCACTTTGTCAGCTTTGTAAGTGAATTTCCATGGCGAGGTCTCAGACAATCCTGTTTTCTGTCTTCACAGGGATGAGGAAGGAGGAGAACACTTGCTTAAGCGCTCCATGCATCTACCATTTACCTATGCTACAGGAGAGGCCCTGCTCTACCAGTCAAACCACCCCATAGCAGTCTATAGAGATGGAAGCCATGAGAAAAATGGCAGTAAGTCAAAGAAAAGCCGGGCTGACAGCCTGGTGAGGGATGGTCTGGACCCCGGCTCTCTTCTAGGGGCGCTCATGAGTCAGGATGAGTCAGTGTATGTTTGCCAGCCTGCCTTGGAGCCCAAAATGTCATTCCATAGTTTCTTTGGAGATCAAATGGGCTTCTCTGACTCCGAATCCTCCAGCTTGCACAGGAGCTGGGACGAACCAAGCAATGGTGTGCTGGATCCAGGCAACACGCAGGCAGCCACCAGCTTTGACCCACTGCTGTCTACTCTAGACTCCCTCTCCCTGGAAGGCCAAGGGGTTGTGGATTCGGAAGAGGGGGGTTGTACAATTAGTGAGCTGTTTGGGGCTCTGGAAGGGTTGGGGCTGAGTGCTGAGGATCTAGAGCTTCTGCTGCTGGACGAGCGGATGATCAGAGTTGAGATGGACCCTGAACGAGTGCCCACTTTGGATGACCTGCTGACAAATGAGGAAATCCTTTCTTATATCTACGACTCCATAGAGGGAAAGATTGATTCCACAGAATGTGGAGGACAGGTGCCTCCCAGTACTTCCTCAGCGACAGCCACAGCAGTGTCACTACCTAATAGTATTCAAACTCCTGATGCTAATGTGCAAATACAGTTTCCTCAGCATAAGCCTCCTGCAGAGCAGGCTCCCATTGTCCAGCTATCCCAGCAGATGCAACAACACCTCAACATGCGATCCAGTAAAGTGGCCCATGACTGGGGCCAGCGGAGTGACCATTTGGCTAACACAATAGCTGTTAATGGAGACCTGCTGGGGAAAAATCATTCCCCAATCCCCAATGGACAATGGACACCCCAAGACATTCTTGCCAATGCAGGGATACAAGTGGAACACTATAACACACAGCAAACTATTTTCAATGGTAAGGCCTCAGAGCTGGATGCCAAGCTTCATCAGCAGCAAATGCATCAACGCTACCTTCAGCATCAGCAGCAACCCAGGATGCAGAACCATCTCTCACAGCAGTGCCATGCCAAACAGAAGGCAGCCAACCTCAATGGACTGTGTGGCATCTCCAGCACAGAGCATTCAGCAGGAAACCCTCAGTGGCAGGACTATGGATTCAGCGGAAGTCTGGGCAGCAACCTTTGCCTTGATAACAGCCAAAAACCTCTGACAAACGCTTCACTAGATTCTTGCATGGATTATAGCATGCCTGATATTAACAATGTGGATTATACTATTAGTGGAAGTTTGTTTGGGAGGAGTGGACAACAGCATGGGTCGGAGTCCACAGTTTCATCATTCCAGGGGATGAACCATAAACAGCAGCAGGAGCCGATACCAGTTCCTTTGGCCCAAGTCATTTCCAGCCTATCGCAGTGCCCGCCCCCCAACGCTTCCCTTGATCAGATCCTAGGAGTTGGCAAGCCATGCCAGCAGATGGACCACTATGGCACTATGATGACCTCTGAGATCACCCATGACGCCAATCCCAATAAGGTGAAGTGGCTGAAACGCTGATATGAATGCTTTTATTCCTATTTTAAACATGGGGTGATGGTGCACTTCAGTCTCTTGTGGCCAGCATCTGTATTAGAACATCATTTTTTCCCAATTGTTCCACAAAATACTTTTTAAGAAACTTGGAAAGATTATCCTTGAAATACCGGTGACACGGTAGACAAACCTCTGTTCAACACCTCCATTCTATACATTTCTTTGTCTCGAGTGTAACGTGTTTCATGCATGTGCATGCTACATGAGACACACTTTCTAAGCCAAACCATGCAAGCATTCTAGAACATGGGGACATTTTGGAACATATGCCAACATCCTAGAACATATCAACATTCTGGGACATTCAAACATTCTAGAAGATGCAAACATTCTAGAACATGACAGCATTCAGCACATGACAACATTCTTTAACATTACAACATCCTGGAACATGACAACATTCTAAAACATAAGAACATTCTGGAACATGCAAACATTCTATGATATGCCAACATCCTGGAACATGCCTACATTCTGGAACATTTAAACATTTAGAACATGGCAACATTCAGGAACATGGGAACGTTCTGATAGATGGAAACACTCTATAATATGCCTACATTCTGAAACATTCAAACATTCTAGACCATTCAAACATTCCGTAACATAACAACATTCTAGATCCTGACGACATTTTAAAACCTGACAACATTCCGAACATGACATCATTCCTGAACATGGCAACATTCTGGAACATGGCAGCTTTCCGGAACATGAAAATATTCCGGATCATGGGGACATTCTGGACGTGCCAACATTCTGTAATATGCCAACATCCTGTAAGATACCAACATTCCAGAACATTCGAACAGTTCAGAAGATTACAACATTCAAAACATGTCAACATTTGGCACTAGACAACAGTCTAGAACGTCAGCAGAACAACATTGCAACAATCCAGAACATGCACATCTTACAGAACATGGGGACATTCCAGAACATGTTAACATTCTTGAACATTAAAACATTCTAGAACATCCAAAATTCTATAACATGCAAATATTTTACAACATGTTTACGCATTCTGGAATATGCCAACATTCTGGAACATTCGAACATTCCAGAACATGACAACGTTTGAATTATTGTCACTCGTCACATGTCACACCCCAGGTTAGACAGGAAACATCTAATCTGTTCTGTTGTGTCTCTGGGATCACGCTGTGAAGACTGGCTTCATTCAGAAAATTTATTTTATTGGTGGTTGGGAGATGTCTGGATCATTGGGATCCTTGTAGATATTTCATTCATTTTACGGGTATTTATAATTACCAATTCAACTAAAACAACTGAAATTTTGGCCACCACTGTATTTGGTAAACTAACAATGCCAAGACATCTTTAAAGGTAGTTATGTTTATGGTAGTTAGTGATTTTGTGTTGAATGCTTCCTTTGTCTTGCAATAAATTAGGTTTTATATGATCATTAATCCATATCACCATATGCAAGATATGGTGTGGGTGTCACATTGGTATCGGGCTGAAATCATTTAGTGCTTGTGCACACAAATTTATAGAACATATTTTCATCTTGTAAAATGTGTGTAGTGTATTTCAAACATACAGCACTATACAGTACACCTTATTATATTAAAAACATTAAATCCTTACTAAAGAGATCAAAATGTAAATATACCATGCAGACATAACACGTCATTTATATGCTACTATAGTAAATTAGCTGACATTCCAAGGGAGAGACCTACAAAATGGTGCAGTGCTGTATTTTTTCTACAACCGTATCTTGTTTGGTTTCTTCCTAAAGTGTCATTGCTCTCTATGAGCTACAAAAAAAGCTGAATTGTTTTTATTTGCTGCAGAGACTAAATGTGTTTGCAGAAGAAATAGGAAGATATGTTTTATAGTTTGGTTAATAGAGTGCCAGGAACCCTAGATGTGCAAGCAATCAACATTTCAAGAGATTTCTAAGAGAAAATGTACCAGACAAATAGCATTTTATTGTTATCAACTTGTGATGATCATTTGTTGCACAGCTCGATCATAGCTGGATTTCAGACACAGATATTGATACTTCAGAGCAGAAAATCAGATGATTACTGGATGTCAACGAACATGCATTTCATGCATAAAAGCATACATAAAGCATATACAGAATGGGTGAGGTCATCACATCTAAATCTAAATAATTAAAATAATTACTTTTCTTTAATAGTTTTTAGCTACATCCCATTTCAAAATAAATGTTAAACAGCCTGTCTTTTACCACTGTATCACCATGACATCATAAGAAACTGCAGCCAAAAAAAAAACAATATTAAAATCCAGAGAACTTTTATTCTAAATTAAAATAGCAAATACTGTATTATCAAATGATGCACATTCCCATAGTACGATTATATATTACTGTCTTTATTCATGGTGTCCTCTTTTCTCTTTCTGCAGATGGAGAATGGTTGCTTCCTGAACAGTACTTATCCTGGAGGCTGTGCCCTGCCCAATAGAAACGGAGCAGTGCCCCCTACTGTCCAGATGCCCAGTCCTGAGACTTTGTCCAGCCTCCCTGACCCACCAGCCACCGGTTTCTACCTCTGACCAGCAGACCACGAACAGTCATGCAGCAGGACACTGTTATTGGCCAGAAACACACAATGACTGGACCAGCCTTATACATCTAGATAGCACGACAAACAAAGCTGAATAAACGTAGGCCTATATGTTTTTGTTTATTGTTTATATATTTTTGAAATATTTGTAATATTTCTTTCTTTCTTTTTTTGTTGGTGGGGCATTGTGTTGTTCATCATATTATCATATGAGTCCTTTGTTTACAGTAATGCAGTGAAGAGTGCTCAGTTGAGTTTATTTTAAGTCATACAGAAAAGTAAATATGAGTTTATAAAGCAGGGTTTTTCTCAGATACAACACGAAGCAGATTCAGAGGTACCAATAATGATATATGGTTCTATGCATTGTTTCTGTCATTTCATGTAGGATTCTATTATATTTGATGTGCAAAGAAAGAGCAGGAATAACACAAAGAAGTGATGAGTCAGTACTTGGTGTTATTGGTGGGTAAATGATTAATACTTCACTAATGGAAGCTGACAATAAGCCATTAAATATCACATGTAGTAGATTAAGAGATTACTTGATCAACAGAAATTTGACTTCAGCAATTTTGCAAACAGGAAAACATTTGCTGGTTCTAGGTTTCCAAATGTTTGAATCTGCTGCTTTTCTTTGTCTTTCATGGAAGTAAGTTGAATATCATTGAATTTGACCGTTGGTCAGACAAACAAGCCCTGGAATTTGATTCTGGGAAATTGCATTTTTCATCATTTTTCTGACATTTTATTGAAAACATGATTAATCGAGACAATAACTGGTCTTTGAAAATGAAATCTGTGCAAACAGGCAAACAGATTGAGATGAACTGAGGTTGTTGTGTGTCTCCACTTCATGAATGTACAGACAGGAAGGAGAAGAGCAGGAATATTAGTATCTAACCAAGCATCAAATGCAGTTGTTTTTTATGTGACTTTCGCTTGTATAGTTAGGCTCATTTTTTTGCTTTGTATCTGAACGCACCATAAAACACACACAGTCTGCACCGGCAGTCCACAGGACATCAGCTTTACTCATAGATTTGTGTCAGGCTACGAGAATGTAATCTTTCAGTGTTCAGTCATGTATGTTTGAAAAAAGTATGGAATATGGAGTTTATGGCTAGAAGTATCCTGCACTTTATTTCAAGCACCCATTTGATGCAGATCTGCAGTCAGGGATACTGGGGTTATAAAACCAACAGACCCTGTTTCTTTTTTTTTTTGTTATGTTTATCTTTGAAGCTAGAGATGCTATTTGAACCAGTTTGCTTTTTTATTCTCATTTTGAGGTACATACCAAGTGATGGGTTCATGTCCTCACAAGCACAAACACTTCCATACAGATGTCAGTGTCATCATTTGTTTTCCACTTGAATTATTACTATTTCTTTGTCTTTGTCGCTAAATTAATGTTGATAATTTTTGACCTCGGGATGAGTTTTCTTTCTTTTATTTTGGTCATTGTTAAAAGTTGAACTGACTCAATTAGAAGTCAGTTTTGATTTCCTGTATTTATTCATGTCCTGCAGCAAGTACGCAGTCTTGATTGTTTTGACATTTATGTTTAAGACAAAAAAAAAAAAAAGAAGAAGAAAAAATGTTTTGTCATCCTCCAGCAAAGCAGTGGTTGCACTCCAACCCCCTTCCTCTTCCAATCCCCGTCCTTCAAGGGAATTCTACAGTGAATTCAGGTCCAACGCCATTATACTACAATATTTTTTAAGAGGAAAAGGCGGACGTGTTGGGGAAATCTTCTTTGTTTGCTGTTTCATCCAGTTGTAGGAAGTAAAGAGCACTGAATACACAGTGATGAAATGATATGACTCATCATTATGTCCCCAAAAGTGTGAGGCCTCTCCTTTTAAATGGTAGAAAACTTGGTGATATAGCAGGTCTATCATCTACACAGGATCAAACAGAGAACTCTGAAAAACCAAATGTGAGGTTTGAAACGAGATCTCTACTGGACGGATGCAGTTCTGAATGTTTCTTGTACATAGCGAAATGTCTGGAAAATGATGCCGAGTAGAATTATTTCATCAAGAACAGATGCTGAAAAGAGATTTCCATGAATTGCTCAAATAATGTCATTACTGTTGGTATTAATATTATTGTTCTATGTTTTATGTTGAAATGTGATACACATGTGGTTACATGTCATTCGAACTGACTCGTTTCTCTCCCTTTTCTTTTTACTACAGCAGACATGTTTGCTATATTTAATATGATTGATGTGACTTATTAACAATGTGAAAAAAAAATGTGTGTATATAAAGGCAAACAAGCTTTGGCGAAATACAGGTATGTACATAGTTTTACCTCGAGTCACTCGTTCCAAGCACTATTTTTAAAACACATGCTTATCAAACTTTTCTGTTTTGTTGATGCATTTTTTTGTTTTCCGTTTTGTTTTGTTTGATTTTTGAAATTGTAAATAGTAGTCTCATCACAAAACACTGGACTCTATGACAGCCAGAATATGGTGCCATACTATTGAGACTTGTTAAATAGGCTCTAATGTTGGACAGCTGTTTAGCCACAGTAACGTTAACATGCTAACAGGGCGAGGAGGTGTAGATGTTGCAGATTTGACCCGTGTCCTTTGACTGCTTGTTTTCAAATGTATTATTTTCTTCCTTTAAAATAAAGGATTTCTTCCGATCACAGTGAAAACACACAAACATTAACTGACCACTCATACAGTACGTCTCTCTTTCTCCCTCAGCCCTCCCAAGTTTTGTATTCACTTGAACAGCAGGGAAGGTTCCAACCTTTGCCAGCGACTACTTACTGTGGATCCCTGACATGTGAAGGTGCTATGTGTGGCATTTAACGACAATAAATCATTGCTACATTAACTCTGAGAAGGCTGCATGATTACTGCGAACAAATCCACTGCCACAACAGTCCACGAATATGCTCAACCTTTAAAGGGCCAGTGTGTAGGATTTAGTGGCAACAGTGACGTTGCAGATTGCAACTAACAAAATACAACTTTTCATCCTCAGATTAACTGACAAGATGCATTTGATTGGCTGCTGTGGGACATTACTAATTTACTCAGGTGCTGTACTGAAGTACAAATTTGAGGCACTATTTCCTTCTCATGCCACTTTCTTCTTCTGCTCCACTTCATTCCACAGGGAATCCTTGCACGTTTTATATTCATCTGACAACTTTGGTTACTAGTTACTTTGCAAATTCAGATTTTTACTCACAAAACATCAGAAAATGTTCAGGTACAGCTGAAACGACGAGTTAATTCATTGTTTGGCAACTGTTTTGACAACAGTTTGTCATTTTACATTCAAACACATCAAGTGGTTGCAGTTTTTTTAGATGCTGTCAGCTGGAGTCACATGAAGCCAAGTGTTAAATATCTCCTGGGAAGGGATGAAAGGACATCACTGAAGATGGGGGGAAAAGTGGTTTCTGAGGCCTCCTCCTCTGTTGAGAGGACGGATCAGACAACAAGGAGCAACAACCAAGCATCTGGAAACAATAGTCTGGTTAACAACCCCACCAAAGCTAAAAACGTGAGTTTCCCGCCAGTCAGACAGAAGAAGAAGCCTCCTGGATGAGAGGTGGAACATCTTTGTGGAGTCCAGTTGGCCCAGATTTAGCACATCTAAAAAATCAGCAGTTTAATCCATAATGAAAATCATTTGTTACAGTTTGATACAAAATGAGCTCCTACTCAATGAACAATAGTAAAACCCTGCATAGACTATACTTACGAACTTTAGTTAAGGAACATTTTAACTGCAGGAATAGAACGCTGTCAACAGCTCACAGGACAGTCCTGAAATCATTCCTGCTTTCTGTTCAAACAAGTAGAGACGTTTGCACCCTTATAGCCACATCTAGGTCGTTGAGTCAGACACTGCCGACAGACTTTACTGTAATTCTCTGTAATCAGCGGGCTGCCAGAGGGAAGCAGTGGCAGTATGAATCGTCGAGAAAGGACAAGCAGTCACAATATGGTCTATACACAGACTTCTTACACTCTAGTAACCACACACAAATGCTGCTCTTCATATCATCGGTGATGCAGCAACATGGGATCTACAATTAAAAATGAAAGCTGTGACCGACTCATGTCAAACAGTTATGAAATGTCACTCGCATCCCTCTCATGGGAACTTAGCCATGTGATCCATTCGTACACATTCACACACTGATGGCACAGCCCAAGGACACCACACTGCAGACTGCAGGGGATCGAACCACCGATCTTCTGATTGGTGGAGGACCCACTCTGGCTCCAAACCACAAACACAAACATCCAAACTTTCCACCAAAGTTCATCACTGCTAACTAGCAAACATGAACAAGAATATAATCCTCTTCAAAGAGGTGACTCAAACGAATATTGTATTCTAAATACTGAATTTATCTTAGAGTTTTTTTTTAGTTTAATTCAGTAGCTTCTGCAAAAACATAAATTTCCATCCTACAAATTAAGATGATGATGGGTTTTCATATCAAACCTCTTCCTCAAACTGACATTCAGGAGCCTCATGTAGAAGTTTTAAGTCCAAACCAAAACACATTGTCATGTCATTTGTCATGAGCAGTTACGTACAAAATCCCTGACTGACCTGCTGCTGCTGCTGTAATCATCTGTCTTAAATTAAAGCATCAAAACCAAGATGCCTGAAGCGATGTTTTCTTTTCTTTGAGCGCCGTCCTATTTTAATCCTCAGCCACAAAGAAAATAGCTATGGTAAACTGCAGATCAGCCCGGGGCATCACAAGCATAGAAGAATTAAGGGTGCTATCACTCATTGTTGAAGGATGGAAAGCAGTGTGCACATATAATCCTATCATTAGCTACACTAGATTTATCTTTGACATGCAGTAAAGCCGTGGGAAACTGGATCTTGGATCATTTTTCAAGATGAAGCCGTAAATGGTGGAAATAAATGTAAACATTTTCAGATAAATGTCAGAAAGAAGCAGTGGAAAAGCAACTTTGAGTCTCCTGAGGACATTGATACATATTTCCAGGGCGAGGTTGGGTGGTGTTTGGAGGGGAGGTGGGGTTGAGAGGCACCGAAGCTCCACTGGTTCTGTGCAAAGACACATCTCATCTTATTTTAGCCCAACAAGGCAAAAGAAAAAACAATGGGGCTAAGTGTGCCTATAGAACATTGTTCTAGATAAATTGTTCAGTGAGGAGATGTGAGGTTTGTCAGGCTCAGTTGGTCACGCTGCAGACTGCAGACATATTTCAATAATGACTAGCCAATTAGGGTCTCTCTGAAGTAGAGGGAGAGGGCATTGCTGCCTGGGACAAGTGAATCATTGCCCCAGTGCATCTGTGTACTGTACCTCCTCTGAGTCTGTCATGGGCACGCTGTGGTTACCATGGAGGTCAAACACAGAAAAGGAGCTGCTAAAGAGGCCAGAGACAAACATCCTGCATGCAGAGTGCAGACACATCTCCTCATTGTTAGTGTAGATAATGGATTCTGTCTTTTATCTCGCAGACAACAGTAGCTGTTTTGAGAAGTTGTAGTAGGAAAAGGCAAGTGTTACTACACTGTAACACTGAAATGTCTGTGGATTTTATGGTGAAAAACTGTCAAATCACTGTTTTTAATATTATTAATAGCATTTGTAGCATATGGTGAAACTGTGATATTTCAAAACCTTTATTTATATAGCATTTTAAGGGGATTTATACAGTAGTAGTAGTATTTTACATTAGAAACAGTTGATAATACAGTAAAACACTGTAATAATTAATAATATATTTCAAGGCCTTTCACTGTCATGGTTTGGCCGTTTTTCACCTTAAAATCTACAGACATTTTAAAATATGGAATAAAACGCCAACCTTAAAAATAAAATCAACAGTATTAATATCATTTAACTGTAATATTAGAAAAGATTATACTATATTTATTATGCTAAAATTCTGGCAACCACAGCTGCCAGTTTTTTTGTTTGTTTGTTTTTACAGTAGTAGAAGTAATTAACCCTTTACTCAAGTTCTGTACTCAACTTTTCTGATGGTTTTATTTAAATTACTTATGTACTACTTTAATGACATGAAACTTTTTTCTTCTTTTCTCTCATATTAATGATTTCACAACTGCCCAAAGACTACAAAAAAAATCATATTTATAATATCATGATACATTATATGATCATACATCTACTATTCACACTACCAATTTGCACAGAATGAGTGCCTTTACTTTATGTTGTTGCTAATGCTTCGATACCTTCACTTAAGTGGGATTTGAAATGCAGACAGGAAATACAGATGAGTCTTTTGGTGCATTTTGATACTTTTATTTTCATTTAATATAGATGTAATGTGATGTGATGTGACAGGGGTGAACATAGTTGAATCTTTAAACTAAAATTCTTTCTACTATGTCAATACCTCATGGCTAAAATGAGTGCATTGACTTGAAATGTCTGTAGCAAAGTCAATATAGGCTCTTTTCTGCCTCAGCCTACATGAATTATATTATGTGTTTAGCCTTAGAGTTACAGGTTTGTGTGTGTGTGTGTGTGTGTGTGTGTGTGTGTGTGTGTGTGTGTGTGTGTGTGTGTGGGCAAATGATACTCATTATATTACAAATTGTGATCACCTTGTAACGTTTGTTGCCCCCTTGTGGGCAGAGAGAGAGTCAAATAGCAAAGCAGATTCAAATAGATTGAATCAGTGGTCTTAGTCTCCCCCTGTTGTTCACTTTGGGTACTGTACTGATTTTTAAATGTTTTTGGTCTGTTTGGAGTAGTTATGGGAATTTCTGATCTTTTTAGTGAGCCGGATCATTTGGCTCAGCTGACCAAGAAGAGCCGTTTATAATTCAGGCAAATTTAGCACTGTTTTTACTTGTGATTTTTATTTGAACGCATATATCACATGAATTTCAATAATTTGCTGTCGCCAACTGCATTTACAGTTGTTAAATACTTTGTAACTCCTCGAAAGCACCCAATCAGGGACGGACTGGCAATCTGGCATACCGTGTGTGAGGAGTTTACCAACTTACTCGACACCTGTGAGAGACCAGAACAAATGAGAGTCAGACACGAGAGCTTTACTTTGTACAAAGGGCACCCTGCCACTGCAACATCTAAGCTACAGATAGCAGAGAGGCGCAGGGCAGTTCCTTGTTCCTTTATTTATAAAAGTTTACATGACATGTGACTGGAGAGGGGCAGTCCCTGTTCCAGTAAAATAAAACATTTGATTCATCATGAGTACAGTGTAGTAAGATGAGTACAGTGTAGTAAGACTACTGATGCTGGGACATGTGACATTCTTTTAGCCTTCTAACACCGCGCATTTGCCCGGAGGGCCGACAAGTCCCGATATATATATATATATATATATATATATATATAACGTATTTAACGAGTAGATCAAACACCCCACAGGGGTCCCGAATTTTTGTCCCAGTCCGCCCATGCACCCAATGAATGCCTCCCTCCTCGTCTCTTGTCACCTCTCAGCGCTGCTACCCCCGCCCCTTCCTGCTTGGTGGTATGCTCCTTGTCAATCCTCACAGCATGCACGTGACACCCGTAGCCAATGCCCGCAGGTACTTTTCCTAAAGAGAAAAGTTAAAAATAAATAAATAAATACCGACACATCCCTAGTTTGGAGGGTGTTCAGGTGTGTTCAGGTGTGTTCAGGTTGGCCTATCTTAAAAGAAGTCTAACAGGAGAGAGAGAGTGATGTCAGTCAATCAAAGTCTGTTCATGCCTACACGTGCTAAACAAGTAAAAGTGGAAACACCTGTTAGGGTGCAGCAGATCTGTTGACCCCCAGTAACACAGCCGTGTAAGCTGAAGCAGCCAGTGAGGAATAAACAATGCCGGACATCTTTGTGAATTGGGAAGATCATATGTGTGGAAAGGCAACGCCTGACCGTGGAGAAAGAATGACTTTAAAGATGATGGTACTGGAGAAGTGATGATCTTTTACAGAGGCAAAACAGGTCGGTTAATAGTTGACGTCTTATGTAAGATTCTGCAGGCTAATTTGTGAATGGGTTATAACCTAAACTTAAAAAATGACACCTTTCACGATTTTCTCAGTTGCCTGTCGACTGATTTCTTTCTAAAGGTTTCAGCACAAATCTTCTGGGACAATCCAAAGAATATGATGTTTGTGCACGCTGCCAGGTTTTTCAAATTAGAAACCTCGCACACGTCAAAAACCTACTTTTTGTGGAAAACTGGATTCTCTACATTATCTGCAAATGGTAATCTGGTTAGTACCATGGAACCAATGATCCGAATAAAATATAGAAACATTACAGATAGTAACATTATTTTAAATATGACTGGAATTTATTTCCAGCATTCAGTCTGGGGTACGTCACTTTTGGCCAATGCCCATGATGATGCTTGTTCACAACTACAGAGTGTGAGCATGAGCAACATGATTCTTTACAGTCAAAGATATGAAACGTGAGTTTTTCTCAAAGCTGCACATGATTACGTTGTTATCTAAGAGGCTGACTGTACCTGTGCTAAGAAACACCTATGTTTGTATATCTGTTGTACTGTGCTTCTCCTCCAGTTTCCGTAGTCACAGTTTAATATAAGGAGCCAGATCTGAAAGCAATATGCAGAATCATTGAGTGAGTCATTTTTCTATCCTATTATATTCCTGGCTATGCTTAGAGTAGCTGGACAGCATTGTGTGTCCTTTCTGGACAAAGCTTTGCTCACATCTGTAAACCTCAGGTTTAACCTGCAAGTGTCTTCCTGTTGTAGATAGCCCATTTCCCTCCAGGGAGTCTGAACTAACCAATGTTGTTGATGGCCTCAAATATTTTAGGTAGTTATTCAGGTTTATGGGCCAGGTGGCAAGAACTCAAAGTACATGGCTGCAGACTTGTCTCCTCCATTGGATGACTCTGAACGTTTAGACATTAAAAAGAAAAGAACAATGCCAATTGAATTATTTTAACCCAAGAAAAGAAACAGAAATGCTGTGACTTGTGTCATCTGGTGCTATAGTTGGATATTCTGATGATGGGGTGTCTTGTTGCTTGTGGGTACTGGGTGAAATTCAATGCAGAACTGTCCAAAAAAATAAAATGTCAGATTTAATCAGAAGACTATCTGGAAATAAGGTTTGTATCTTCAATTCAACATTCGTATTTTACTCCCATTCGTAAAAACTTTTGCTTAGTTTGAAAGGAAATAAGTGGCCATCTTACAGAGATGCCTAAATCACATTTCATATTGAAGTCTCATCTCATTCAAGACTTGGTACATTAAACTATCATTTCAGTCCTTGCATACCCCCATTGCTGAACAGCTGTGTCATAGTGTAGTTACTGCGGAAGGCACTAATTAATTTGAAAAGGCAGTGATTACATACTGTGGTTAGATGCACCAAGATTAGACCTTGATGAATGGGTGGGCAGACACAGGATATTCTATATAGATATTCCCTATCATTTCTTGTAATCGAGCATTTGCGCTGACGTTTTTTTTTTTTTTTGGTTCTGTTTTAACCAGTGCTCAGGAATTTTCATCATAACATTTCGTTAATCTGAATGAGGTGTAAAGTGACACGGGTATCATTTTCCAGAGTGAGGATGCTGCTCATAGTGTTACAGCACACTTTGTACATTCATAGCACCCGGTCAGTAAAGGCTTCTGGACAGCTTGTGTTTCGTGTGTTGTGAGGACAGTAGCAATCACAGAAAGTCAAGATAGCAGGCTTAAAATTGCACATCAAGGTCCATGACCCTCTTCTGCAGTGCAGTGCGGTTCTTTTTGGATGTTACCACGTCACATCATGGATGATTTCATATCTGTAAAACACCTCTGACGGGTCAAAGAAGAGACCCTCTGCCAAAGAGATGTGTATGAGGACAAGATGTAAAAAAGTAAAAAAGCGAGTGGTATGCAGAATAAAAGGCTGGTCTTTGTTGCTTCTTTTTATGTAATTGTTTGTCCTGAGTATCTATAGCCTGTCCTCAATGTTACTGGACAAGCCAGCAACATGTCAAGTTGAGAAACAACAAACAAAACAGTTTCCTTAGTTCAATGTGAGTTCAATGAGTGTTTTTTCTTCTTCTTCTTTTAATTCCCCAGAGTTCCCTGCTAAGGTCAAGTAATTGACTTAAGGAAGGACCTCTGGGACTGTCAAGTGTAACAGAAAAAAAATCAAAAACAATTGCATTATACAACTGCTTAGCTGTTATGTGCAATAGATGTCCACTAGGGTGCAGTAGGACACAGTAAGAGGATTGGAGCAGCTCGCACATGGCTCCCATGCTGATAAGGTGATGTGTTCAGTGAAAGGAGGCGAGGCTCGTACCAGCAGGAGAACCAGAAGAGAGGGGTCAAAGGAGTGAAAGGGACATGTTTAACATGGTTACCTCTGGACTGAGGCAAACATACAGGCAGCCCCTTTCCTGTTGGTACTAATGAGTAAAGCTGGACCCGAAGGAGAAGAACACACGGCTGTTTGACAAAAACTTACCATACCTTTTATATAGTGTATTATCTTGCCTAAAATGAAACGCAGCCTCAGTAAAACAGATGGTGCCAAAATGTTACATATGGCTTTACAAAAAAATGATGGCCACATTCTCCATTTGTGGCTGTTTCTCATTTAAAGTGGGCACAACAGGCTGATCGCACGCTCAAGCCGGGCTTATTGCTCAGCAAATATTACCAGTTTTTAGCAAAAACAAGTTTTCCCTGTAGCCACCTCACAGATGTTCACCAATAATCACTGACCTCGGTTTAGTCTTTACTAATTCATTCCTTTTGTCTGTTGTTTGGTGTTGTGCAGGTAACATAAAGTTAATTCATGGAAAACTGTTGTCTGAAGAAAAAAAAGTTTGTTGAGATTGAACCAAATAGTGAATGTGCTGCAACACCAAAACTATTTGCTAAAAGATGGTAACGAGCTCAGTAAAGCTGAACACATTGGTGATAATTTTCTATGACTCTGTCTCTGGAAGGCTGCCTTTGCATGTAATGTCACTGATAATATTCAGTATATTGATTAGGAGAGTTTTCAAGGATTAGTTTTTTTCTCTTCATTATGGTCCAGCATTTATTTAGACTCATCTCCGGTCTGTGCACCTTTCAACCTACAAAGGGGAAGAAAAAAAAAAGAAATGAAGACGTCTGGACAACAGCTGACATACTGCAGTGGTGTTTTGCAAACAGGCTACACGTAAGTTCCAGCATGTCCAGCTGTATTATTGACAACCAAACATTGTACGAATCATAGTATCAGCTTGGTTACAACTGAGTAAGAACTTCTTGTTTCTGCTTTTGTGACCCAAGCGGATGAATCATTTCTAAAACGTCTTAGTGAAGAATCAACTCCAAGTAAACAGTCATTTTCTGCAATCTTACTACCATCCTAGAAGTATCTCGTTGCTTGGCCGAAGGACCTGATATTTATACAAAAAGCATCTGTTTGACATTGGAAAATTATGATGAAATTATTATGTCATTATGTTTTTGTGTATCAGATACCAAGTCAGTTTCGTTCAGTGTATTGTAGTCTCATACAACTGTGTCTGTGTCTTCTCGTGTTATGTCATGACTGATTCTTTCTTTGACTATTTTATTTTTAATTTCAGTATTTACGTGTGTCCTGTTTACTTCACAGCACAGGAGCTATAATTCATTGTCCCTGGAGGATGATTCATAATGTTTTTGTGACAATGTAAAGTCACTCTTACATAAATAGCACAAACCACTTGTTTCACAGGGCTTCACTATTCACGCAACATGTGACCTCATCTGTCTGTCTTTAGTCTCTTCCAATATGGATCCCTCTCCAAGGAGGGATAGACAGACTGTACACTTAGTGTTGTATGTACAGTGTGGATTGCATTAGCAGTACAATTCTAATATGGATGTAGAGCATCAAGCTTCTTCCAGGTGTGCTGGTTGGACCTGGACCAAAAAAAAAAACTCCCCTATACCTCTGAGACCTGGAAAGAGGACAAACTACAGTTTCAACATCAACCCATTAACACTGCTTATCTCACTGCCGTGTTGTGCAGGGCTGTCCCAGCACTTATTGGGCAAGTGACCCTTGGCAGTGTATCAGAGATCTGACACATGACAGACAACCATTCACACCTGCAGGCATTTTACAGCCTCTACAGACAGGATGAAGCTGACCGAGCACATGACAGCAACCTTCAGAATGTCACTGTATTGTACGCAAGAGTTAAAGCGGTTGGGCAACTTTTCTACCTTTTTAAAGCATCAGTAGTGTGTTGGTGCTACACTTACTTGTAATCAATCTAAATCACAAAGCACCAACTACTTTGGTGAAACTGGATTATATCTTATGCAGAACATTTTCCTCTATGATTAACAGAGCTTCAGAGATGGACAGTAAAGTAAACTGCTAGGAACTGTAGCTGCTGTTAGGTAATGCTACCTCATTTAGCCATAACGTTACTGCTGGGTGCTTAGAGCACTGGAGGAGTGTTGGCATTTACTCTGGTAGCACATGAGCTTTGTACTGCAGCGCCGGTGTTGTGCCAGAACCTGAGTCGCAATATAACCGGGCTCAGCAACGGCAGAGGACTACAAAAACAACGCTAAGAAGCTAAGAAAAAAAAAGGAGGGAGTGAGCGAGCAAGAAGCTGCCAGAGGAGAGTAAATCCGGGACTGGCTTTTAGTCGTTGGTGAAATAAAAGACTGCTATGTCTGGTGTCGTTGCGCTTGCTTGATGCTTGGCTGTTAGCAAAGTTGTCGACTCACTGGGTTTGATCATAAATAATATAACCATAACAAATACACGTGTACAATTGCACATATTTACGAACAACTGGAGGCGCTTAATCGCAGTACCACATTTTACATCATGTTCTTACTCCCCAGAGGATAAACTCTCTCCTCCTGTGCGCCACCATCAGGACAAAATGTGTGTTTGCGCCAAAGAGAATAACCCTCTCCTCTAATAATAATAATAATAATAATAATAATAATAATAATAATAATAATAATAATAATAATATGATAATGCTAATAATAAATAGTGTCTTCTATTTGACAATAATTTGTGCACGCTTCAACAACACATACATTATGTCTAATAAAGGTCAATGAATTTAATTGAAAGAGAGAGAGAGAGAGAGAGAGAGAGAGAGAGAGAGAGAGAGAGAGAGAGAGAGAGAGAGAGAGAAGGGAGGGGAGGTACGGGGGGAGAGGGAGGGAGGTAGAGAGACCCTGGCGGACAGCAGCAGAGAGGGAGGTTGGACCGGGAACAATAGAGAGAAACGAAGCCAGCCCTGAAACACCAAACAAACCGAGAGGGGCGACAGAAAGAAAAGAAAGCTATCGAGAGGGATGGAGGGAGAGCGAGCCGGACGGAGAACATGTGAGGAATAAAGACGCGAGGGTTTTTTCCGGAGCGGAGGGCTTTATTTCTGTCTTTCTTTGTCGGTGGATTGTATTGAACCGGAATCCGGTATGAACCCTGCAGAAGCGGCCGAGGAGGCGCCCAGCGACCCCGACACTGATGCCTTCTACAAAACAGGTAGGAAGCACGTATGCAAAGCCCCCGAATGTGCCACACAAAAAAAGCATCGCAAGTGAAGCTGAATGTCACCAAAGAGGCGTCTGAAGAAGCGCACGAAGCCAAGTGAGGAGATGAGCAGAAATGTGCAGAAAAAGGAGCAGTAAATGTGCCCTGCGCTCTCTCACAGGCACGAGCAGATGGGGGATCAAACATGGGATCGTTAAAAAAAAAAGCACCATGAAATAATGAGAAACGTTGTTGTGCATGGCCACATTTGATGTTTTACATGCGTTTACTGTGTAATTGTGTTTATGCGTGTGCGCGCCTGTGTGCGCGCCTGCGTGCGTGCGTGTGTGTGTGTGTGTGTGCAGCACTGTGAGCTCGTGTCTGATGCTGATGGTCTCTACAAAAGAAAGAGGAATCACATCAGGAATCAGGATCTGTTCATGTGCGACTAAATGACGGTTTATATGGAAGTGTCAGAGCTTTAATAAGCAGGCTGTGTGTGTGTGTGTGTTTGTGTGTGTGTGTGTGTGTGTGTGTGTGTGTGTCACACTGATGCAAAAAAAAAAACAGCATATGACTGCTCCTTCTAAATACAATGGTCAGAAGATGAGAGAAAGTGTAGTTGTGTGTGTCATGCAATAATGATGATGATGATGTGTGTGTGTGTGTGTGTGTGTGTGTGTTTTGATGACACGCGTGTGTGTCTGACACTTCTATCAGAGCATAATGGCTAAACACAGGGCTGCAGCTGGCAAGTCTTTTCATTGGTCGTCACTGATTAACCTCCTGGTCAGTCACCAAACTGCTTCATCTGTCTGACTGACCGAAAGCCCGAAAATCATCATCAATCATGTGAAGCATGGAGAAAAAAAGCTTGATTCATAGAAGCTGGGGGAGCAGATAATATTTTGTTCTGTATTTTTGTTCAGTTTCCGATAACCAGACTTATTAAGAACAAGAGAAAATCCATCAGCAAAGACTCTGATGAGGATTTATGTGTCATTTATCATTTAAAAAAACACCAAATATTCTCTGGTTTCACCAACTAAAATGTGAGACTCGGCTGCTGTTCTTTGTCTTTGTCCGATCATGGATTTAATGTCTTGCCCGTCACCTTTGCACCTTTTTTTGCACTATTAACTGCCATTTTGAAGTTAATAGGAATAATTGATTCATCACGACTGAGACAACTGCTTTATTTTCTAAATATAAATATCAAATGATCATTTATTTATTTGAACATATTTCAAATGGATTACTCATTGTACCAACATGCACCTTATAGTCCTACAAGCATCTAGGATGAATTCAGTTCTGTTGTATGCATTGGAAGCTGTGTACACACACACATGTGTGTCTGTGTGTGTGTGCTGAATACTGACAGTGCAAATAACTGGACATGAATGTAAACACACAGTGTTATCTCAGGGTAATATGAATTTAAGTGTGTGTGTGTGTGTGTGTGTCAGAGACCGAGAGAAACAGGGAAAAATGACCCCAGCAATAAATCAGTTTGGAAAACAGGTGACACACTGGTGACATAGTAGATACAGTACACTACACACACACACACACACACACACACACACACACACACACCCACGTATGCAGCGCTGCTGGAGGGGGACACACCCTGACTCATCTCTCTCTCTCTCTCTCTCTCTCTCTCTCTCTCTCTCTCTCTCTGTCTCTCTCTGTCAGTGTAATTCAGTTCCATAACTTTATCACAACCAATCCTGCCAAGGTAGTTTATTAAATCAAACACACACACACATACGCACACACACTGTGTTTTGTTTAAAGTAACAGTGCTCTACGTGTGATCTCGTTCTCTTTGGTCTTCCCATCATATTAGATGACTGCCAGTTGGCACATTTCCAGGAGGTGGACATTGAAATCCACTGGTTGACTCATCAGTACAAACAATGAGGGAGTGTGCAGGGGGAGAAAAAGTGATTCACTGAGATCTGGTCAAAGTTACAACAACTGTAGGAGAGGAGTTAAGTATGAGTCCCAAGGAGCGCTGACGGAAGAAACCAGCAGTGATCAAACTGGAGCTGAAGTCTAGTCTTTGAGCGGTCCGTGGTCCACATGCTTTCTGAATATGGTAGAACATCGCCTGACATCTTCTCTATAGCAACAGCCTCCGAGGCTCATGGGAATTGTAGTAGTTACATAATGGGAAGTATAATCATTTGATTTGTAAGAAAGGCAAATCATAAAAACAATAGACAATAGCAAGCTTCAGTGTAGGGCTGCACATAACGATTTTTATTATTGATTAATGACGTGTGTATAGACTTCATTAGGTTCACCTGTACAATCCAGTGTGATCCAATGCAGTGCTCCGCAATAAATACCTACTAACACCACTACAAATTACAACCTCACTAATAAGTTAGTCATTTTTGCTTGAAAAATTTCTATTTATTGTCAATCATTTACTAATTGGTCAGTCAATTAACCATTTCCTTGAAAACCTTGAAATGGAAATAAAATGTTCTGTAAGAGCTACTACTACTCCCACCTCTTAATTTTATAATGTGTGTGTATAAAATGTTGTCAAGTCACACGAGACAATGTAACACAGTGATCCAAAGGCTGAGGGTTTAGAGTTTCAGAGGTGGATGTCCATCATATTCATATCATCTTTTTCGCATTGTGTATTTTATGACAAAATGTATTGTTACTGCAGTGTTGGAAAGAGGCTCCATAATTTATTTCATTTATTTCATATCTAAAGAAAGAAGATTGGCAGGTCTATACGAGCAGACGTCCTCTCTCTCCACCGTTCTAATTCGACGGGATACAATAAGTTGAAAAATTTAAAATCATGGGCTGAGACTTGCACCAGCGTCTTTAATCAGCGTGGTTTTTCTTTGTAGTCTTCCTTGAGGTAGAGGACGCTTTCTTTTGAAAAAAAAGATGATCCACATCCAAGAGCAGAATATAACAATTTCTATCTACAGTAAAATACAAAAAGCTGCCTGCTCAGATTTAAAATGCAGCGCTGTGTCTGAGCAGCTGTGAGAGCGAGGCGGGGTGCGATCAATGTCTCTGACTTTAGTACAGAGGAAATTAGAGATGGCTCTGTACCTCTTCTCCATTTCTAAAACCAATTCTACATTATTGAGTATCTGCCAATCTGATGCTACACTAAGCTGTTAATAAGCATGCAGTCTGCATGCTCCTCACAATATTAAAACAGTCATACTCCTTTTTAATATGCCATTCATTTAATATTTCCTCCTTGTGAAGCTGAATCCAGGGTGCTGTCAGACTTACTAATGACATCTGAGCCTCATGCTGACTTTTCTTCGTTGGTGCTTCTCGCATGTACAGCTCTCTCAGATTCCTTTGCATGATGTAAGTGTTTCATCAAATGTTTTGATATTGACACTGATGCCACTCATTCATCGCTGTTTCGCCCTTTGCTTTTTCTGTGACGCCATGTAACAGAATGATAAAGAAAGATGCACATACTATGAACTAACACACTGTCATATGACAGCTGACATCTTTAGTCTGACGGTAACTTCCATTAGGTAACAAATCAAGCTCCTTGGACTGCTGACATTGATGAACTCAATTTGGGAACCTGCAAAGATTACAAACCCCACACATATTTCCACCATTGAGGGTCACACATCAAACCAGGAGGCCACTCGCAGAGTGCAGAAGGCCAGGGCCTTCAGGCCAGTCTTCTACGCATATCTGTTGATGCAAGCACTATTTGCCTGCCTTGCAATCTCAATAGAACAAAAAATGTTTTTGCTATCTGTTCTGTAATTCATATTTGCTCCAAAATGTAATGGGTCCTTCCTTCATGAAAATCAGGCCAGTGTTTTTTTTTACGTAAATACTGCTGAAACTGAACAATGGATGGATGCACGAATGTATTCATGCTTGAGAAGTTTAGTGTTCGAGACGTTGATGGTCCTGCAAAATTAAAAAAACACTTAACATTAGTTTATGCTGCAAATTGTGCAGAATAAAGTAATGGAGGACAAAACTCTAAATTTGGATGAAATGGTGGATGGAGTTACAGAAACAACAAGTCAGGTCAACTTGAGGCTGGCTCTGCACTGAAACCTGATCAGCTGCATTATTAAATCATTCCTGCTCACAGCATGCCATTTGCACTTTTTGTACTATTAGTTTCTTTAAACACACACGCCATGTCGACAGTGGCAGTTTAACACATTTAAGCAAATTAACGAAGGGCAGGCACTAAATCAGTGGAGTTAGTATTCTTCAACACCAGCTAAACTATCCGTACAACTTGATTTTATCAATCATGAGACCTATCCCTAACCCTTGTATAACCGATTCACATTTCGTCCTGTCTCACCCTTAACAGGTAGAATTTCCCAAAAATCTCTGATTAAATTGATTTTTTTTAACTTCTAATTAAACCTCTAATTAAATGTAGATTTCCACTTTCTTTTCTTTTTTCTCGCAAATTGCAGAGGCACTTGCTTCAAAAGTGATATTTATCCTCTTTTTATTTTGTGTGTGTAAGAAACAGCTGTAGTACTGAGAGAAGATAAAACCATTACATAGAAATTAGACACTCTGAAAACGAGTCAGAATATACAAAATATGCAACATCTGCCAGACTGGAGTCTTAAAACACACACACACACACACACACACACATACACACACACACACAGGAAAGTGCAGGCGGCATGGCTGCTCAATGTTATGCTAATCGGCGGTTTATAAATAGGATTCTAAATTATCAGACGGAAACAGGAAGTGACACACACACACACACACACATTCATACCTACACACACGCAATCAGAGTGTAGTGTCAGAGTGTTTATCAGACGACTGACGCCAGCTGTCTGTCAATAGCTGCTGCTGTTGCCACGCTACCAGAATAAATCACTATTTTCACATTTGACGAGAATATCCGACATAACAAGCAGAAGTTAGTGATGTCATTCAGCTCTTTGTCGTGTTGGAAACAGGTGAAGCGCAGCAGCTTCTCACACAGGCATGCTGGGAGATTAAGACGAGAGCTGAGGAAGGTGTCCAAGTGCTAAAAAGAGTGCCAGATTCTTGCTCAGTGCTGCTTCTTGACAAAAATTGAATCATAAAACGAGCAAACATCTGTTTATTCCATCGTTTTCTTCATCTTTACTGCTTCTCCGCATACTGTTACTGTTCGCCATTAATACTGTAGCTGCATAGTCTTGTGAGACTGATTCCCAGTGTGAGTTCTTCATATTCCAGCAGCGAGGAGTGAAGCGAGCACTCACTGTGTGAATGAACAGGTAATTAGAGATAATTTTCTCAGCTAATTTGCCGAAAGCAATGAGTAATGTCACAGAGCTACAGAGCCATGGAGATGTTTCGTAAGGACAGAATATGGTGGCTTCAGCAACGTGCATGTTCAGGGTGAAGATTGCACTCTTGGCCGTTTCAGAAAGGTTGCTCGAAGATGCCCTTCAACATCATCTTGTAGCCTAAGTATGTGCAAAGATTTGTAAAGCCGCATCAACATTTTTGCAGTGATTCGCCTGGTGTGTGACTTGTAGGGTAGGGCAGGGGAGTTTATCTTGCCCTCTTTTTTAAATTCTTGACACCTACTTCTGTCACTATAACCAAGTGAAACACTATTTAAGGATAGACCCTCCAGGCTCCTAGGTGACAAAGACATGGGAGTTTTTGGAAATATGTTGTCAAACCAGTGGGATGCATCAATGGCGAGGCCATTAAGGCAGCTTGAGTATGCGGCCTTTTGGATCATGGTCGGATCACACGTTCTAAGGATCCACCATGTATTTTTATTTTCGATAGGAAGTCCTATACCTTAATATCTATAGATGCTAATCACCAATGTGATTTCGTCAAACTCTCTTCTTCGTGTATCTTTCAAGCAGGTGAAGTTGTGCCAATCCGACAAGAGTGCTCTTTTTTTTCGCAAATTTAACTGTGCCGAACTCATCAGAACCGATTTCACGTACGGTAACATGATGAGAGAAATTGCTGCAGCACTCAAAACTGAGTCAGCGGCTTTGTGTGACTGATTGAATGTAACCGATACAGGAAACTGTAGACATTAAAATAACTAAGATATTTTGTGTGTGTTCGGTGTGTGTGTGCGTTTTCAGCAGGACATTTAAGAATGACTTTGTAGCCCTGTGGATGGAAGTGGATGAGCTTATGTGTGTTCCTGTGTGTGTGTTTTTGACTGCTTTGTGAAAATTACAGGCATTACATAGATGAATGACCTGTAATCCATACATCCATTCATTCATACACACACACACACACACACACACACACACTGCTTCCTCCAGGCTTAGAGCCAGATTAACCTGCAATTAACAGAAGCACTCAATCTCAGAGGGAGGGAATGATTTTTGGATGAATTGTAATTATGATGTGTGATTTATTTTTAGTATATTTTAATATTGCTAATCAGAATCCTACTCTCACCAAAATGTCTTCACGTTTCATCAGAGGTGTCATTAAAATCAATTACTTTATGCAGAGGGATTAAGGCTAATGATAAAGGCTGTTGTTTAAATGCAGCTTAAAGAGATCACACTACTTGGACTAATACTAATCCACTAGTATTGGCAGCACTTACATTAATACCTCTGATCGTGTGCCGCCATGAATATATAAAAACATACTCACAGGTCACTTAACATCTTCTCCTCTCACTGTATATGCAACTGCAAGCTTAACACAAGGTTTTCGAGAGCTGGACTTTTAGAGTTTGGCGAAAGTCATCTGATGGAAAATGTGAGTATCTATCAACGTGGGTCTTTGCAGATTATTTTTGGCACTTTTGCCTTCATTAGATAGTTACATGTGTAGCTACAGACAGGAAACGTGAGAAGTGAAACACGCAACACAAGGTCCCTATTTGGAATTAAACCATAAAAATCACAGTTACATACTATACATCTCAACAGCTGTTGTAGAGATTTGAAAAATGCTGACTAAAGGGAAAAAATAACTATAACTATATTAGGGTAAACAGGCCAGACTTTATTAGGTTTTAACCACCTCATATCCACAAGTATCTTTTATACGTTTATGCATGTATGTATATTTTTATATTTATTCTAACTAGGACAATGCACATGAATCAAAACCACCGTAAACGTGCTGTTGTAGCTAAACGTATTAGGGTTTTACTTCTGGGGCTTCTTGTTGGCTATAGCAAAGTAGCTGCACGCTGGTTTATTTTTGCGTGCGTCATGACCTGGCTCTAAGGCCATGACACAAACAATGGGGAGACACGGGCAAATTAAAAGTGATTTATGGCTAAACAAGTCAAAACACAGAACTAAACTAAACAAGGGAAGCAATGAGGTGTGTTTATCAGTACATCAGTGGTGAAGGTGTGTGCATGCATGAGTGCAACGTGTAGTGGGTGCGAGATCTTGCCTGATAGAGAGAGAGAGAGAGAGAGAGAGAGAGAGAGAGAGAGCAGTCAGTGGGGTGGAGTTTTATACTCTAAATCACCGGGCCCAGGTGTTTCCACCTACAGTCAGTCAGTGTTGCCAACTTAGCGTCTTGGTCGCTATATTTAGCGACTTCCCTAAACCCTTTTTAAAGAGGTTAGTGAGTCAGCCAGTGGAAGCCTCTAGTTTTTATGTCTGGGCCACAGATTGCGGAAGAATATGTGGAAGTCAAAAGTTGGAAATCAGCGTTTTTGACTTCCAAAAGGATGATTGAAGCCCCACCTCCAACAGCATTCAACTCTTTGTATGGGTCCATAATGTAGCCCCAAGCAGCTAGCCTTAAGCAGAGATGTGGAGTGGGCCCCAGAGGTCCGATGACCTTATTTCTTTCTAGCATATTATTATTATTATTGGACTAATTATTTCATTTTCAAACTTGTAGTCCTCAGCCAAAACCAATGCTGACTCAAGTGACATCATTTGAGTCAAACTTTGATGTGACATCACTTGAGTCGAGTAATCAAATTTAACTCTGCACCCTCTGGAGCACAAAAGTCTTTTTACAATGTTTTCCACATTGTTCTCCTCAAGACCTATAGGCAGTGTAAAAAATCAGTGGATTTCCCCTTCAGCGGTGCACTTCCAGCAGGAAGGAACTAACAGAAGTAAAACTGAACTGTAATAACATTCTTTAGCTAATGTTCCTACCCCCGCCTATAAATAAGGAGCAAAAATCCAGAATCTATCATAAGGAGACAGCAAAAGCCTGTTGTAACTGAGATCACTTCTTTTACAAGACAAGCCTCTTATCTAAATGAATATGTAGTCATCTAATGTTTCAACGTGCCACATTATTTCCAGTGCACTTGTGAAGTGTGTACATTATGTAGTGTTGAAATGTTTCCAGGAATTACTTTTGCACAGCGTTGTTGAGTTTAAAGTTGAGTTCATGGCAGACGAGCACACTTTTCATTGGTCATGGAGTTAAGAGGAAATCGTAATGTCATGCTGGCAGTTCACAGCGGCGACATACCATTACCATCTGGGAATATCATGTCATTAAAATATAATTTTTTAAAGCAGCTTTGCTATGGAGATAATCCCCCCACTTATATGATCTGTCTGGTAACAGTTAATGCAGATGGTGGATCCACAAGATCTTTGCCGGCCCTGTCGTTATGGTTTTGAGCTTGATAAAACAATTATTGGTAGTATACCATGATAACACCGATCTTGTTTTTGGAGGATCCTGTTTGCATGTCACAATAAAATCTTTATGAATCACAGACAAGCTTATACCGGTTTTGTGAAACTTTTATATGTGAGCCTGAAGACTTTGATAGAAACTGTAACAAGTCCTTGACAAATAGTATGTAGTTAGTCAGTAAAACGTTAAATATGATGATAAACAATAAAAAGGATCAAAGTCTTAAAAGCGAAATGGAGCGACTACACTGCGTCATGGCTCTTGTCTTTCATTATCGGAGATGAGATAAAGACAGGTCCAGCAGCATTAAATACAGGGTTCATCCTCCAACTCGTGCTGACAGACTGTGGTTGAATGTCAAGGAGTGCAGATCCTATGCATGCATGCAGATCCTAAACCTGTAAAATGTTACAATCGTGTACATGGGCAGATGATTAACCAGCATGCAGTGTAAACATAGCTTGCTTCGTCTCTGTATCCATTTAAGTCAATTCTGGCATTCATTATGCTCATTTTTCTGTTTTATTGACTATGTTTTTCTGCATAATGGTGATTTATTTTAAACTATGACACGCATAAATTCTGTGAGTGTGACAGTGTGAGAGTTCCATCCACCCAGCTTTGGTAGTGAGCTAAAAACAAATGAGAAAATTAGAGCCGGAGGAGACTCCCATGTCCTTTGCAACAGATCTGATGTCTCGGAAGTGTTACGGTGTCACGCACAACACAACCGCGTGCTTCACTGTGTGTCTCTTCAAACCATTTGCAAAAGCATCAAAATGAAAAAGCACAATAGCTGAGTAGCACTCAGCCACAAGACTGTGTTCTGACTGAAGACATCAATCTTCCAAACATCTCACAAATATATACTTTCACTTCCAAAAAAAGGCTAAAGAGCTTCCTACATAACTGTCCACTATAGTTTTGGGTACTCAAACCAAAGTCTATTTTCAGCAGTACACTTGGTGAGCTAGTAGGCATTTATGGTAACAGTGAACAGTGTACATGTGGTCAACTCTAAATACTCTATAGTGCCCATATTCACGGTTAGGTGTGACTCACTGATGTGTTTCAGAACTTGTTTGTAGATTCTGTATAGCACGAGCACAATAGTTTTACAGGAACGATTATGGAGTGTCCTGCTTCTTTAAATGAGCCCTCAGTCCTGAGTCATGGTGAGGGAGGGCGGAGCTACACATCTATTATTGAAGAGTGTGTGTGTGTGTGTGTGTGTGTGTGTGTGTGTGTGTGTGTGTGTGTGTGTGTGTGTGTGTGTGTGTGTGTGTGTGTGTGTGTGGGGAACAATAAGATGCTGCTGCTGAGGAGAGGCAGGGATTCCCTCCCTCCATTTCTCTCTTTGTCTCCCACTCACACACCCAGTGTCAAGCACACTGGCAGATGGGTGTGAAGAATGAAGTGTGTGTGTGTTTGTGTTTGTGTGTGTGTGTGTGTATGTGGGATGTTGGGGGGGGAAACCGACCCCTAGAACACAGAGAGGGAGAGAGAGACAGCTTAAGTGGATTAGCCCTTATTACCCACCAGGGGACAAACGAGAGAGAGCTACAGGGACACAGAGGGAGAGAGAGAGAGTGTTAAATAGATAAATACAAAGAAAGGATTTCCTCTCCTCCTTCTCCTCCCTTTGTCTCCTCCCTCCTTAAAAGCTTTCTTGTCTTTGGACAGCTGCAGCCATATGGTGTGTGTGTGTTAGTGTAATGAGCATCCGTTTTGTCTGTAATCCATCATCAGACATTTCACAGACATATATGTAGGTGTGTGGGTTACTAGCTGATTAGTGGTGCTAGCTAATAGACCTAGATGTTATTAACTGCTGTGGGCAGATGTTTTGTTCTGTCTTTGTGTGTGTGTGTGTGAGAGAGAGAGACAGGAAGCTTTTATCCTGATTGACAGAGCAGCAAAGAGCTGTTAAAAGCCACAAATAGTCAGACTGTTGAGCACAACGGAAATAAAGAATTTAATTCTATGATGACTTAAAATGTGTTTTCAATTCTAATCTGTGGTCTTATTTTTCTTCAGAAACCCAAATTACAAAATGGTCTCTGAGGATTTTGCAATGTGCACAACATTAAGAGCCTCCATTTTTATTCCTGAAAACAAAATTTAGACAGTGAACAAGACGTAACCCTGGAAGCACTGCTGGCTTCAAGAGGGTCCCGCTATACTGAACTCGATGAGGAAACTCCTGGTTTCTCTCTTGAAATAAATAAGTCATTTCCCCCACATCGAGTTCACTCAATACCAGATTTCATTTCTTCAAGTGTGCCCTGGTGGAGATTTTATATTGAATAAATAAATTATTATAAAAGCCTCGTTCCATCAGCTGATTTTTTTTTTATTTGCTTTGGCTGCTTTTTTAGACTGACTTTGGGAAAAGTTAGGCAACAAATGTGCTGAGTTCACTGAACTCCATAAAACCAAAGTGGAAGTTTTGTCCCAACAGGTGCAATGACCATCCTCTTTTTCCCAGATCAGCACTTTCTAACTGTAATAAGTGAAAAAGGTTACCATAAATGGAGCGATACATCCAAAATGCCCCTAAAACATCCCCTCAGAAACGTATAGCATCTTTATTTGCTCGCTGTGAAGAAGCCAAATAGCTTTTGCTGCTATGGGCATGTCTCCAAATGCCACTGGAGGAGTACAACACATTTTAGTGGCTGATGAAACAGAGCTCATTTGGTAATGGATTTGAAGACGTTTTCGGGCCGATGCAGTCGTTCATTTGCTCTTTTCCAAGTGGACAAGTTGGTAAACTTTCTTTCAAGCGAACCAAAAGCCAACAGTTGCTTTGTCTCTTTGTCTTCATCACCAGTGTCAAATAGGGCTGCGCCGAGTCAAACCATGAGTCATTCAGTTTGTTTCTAAGCACACTCAGTGCCGAGCTGTGCCGAGTGATAGCGTCCTCTTCATTTTCTAGATCAACTTCATCACCCCATCTCAGTTTTTCAAACAACAGCCAAAGAATCTATGACGATAAGTAGCTCAATACCAATAACCATTGCAAAGTGCGGCATCAGCGAAATCACAATCACAAACACATAGAGGGGAATCTGCAATTGGCTGCTATTTTTTAGGGTTTTGTCTCTATAAATTCAGTGAATTGACGAGGTCAGTGTTCCATTGTCTTCAACACATGGAGCCCCTGTATCTGTATTCGCTTGCGACCTCTCAATTCCACTGGGCACGGCTCTGCGATGTCGTTTTGGTTCGTTCTCCATGCATCTTCATACTCCACCATGAGTGTTTCAGAAGCACACCCAAGACTTTGTTAACTTGCTCAAACTTGTGTGTTTTATGGTATTTGTGTGTCTGACTTCCAGTCAGCTTGATCTGCTCTGTGCTTCTTGACAAGGTTGGCATCTGTCAAAAGTGGAACAGTCGCGCATTCTCCACGGAGTGGAGGGCTACTTCTGGGACGTTTCTGAAACGCACCATGGCACTTCTGATGGAATCACAGTCATTGTCTAGAATGACCGCGATCAGCTCCACTGGCTGTGGTGCAGCAGGAAAGCATCGCAGCCGGACCCAATGGGATTGAACCATTAGGTGTCCACGCTGACTGGCCCGGTACAATCTTTATGTTTTCACCTGAAATGACCGTCACAGAAGAAGAATAGAGATGCAAGCTGCATGTTTCACCTAGAGTCCTTTGAGAGGTTGGGCTCTAGACAACTGTCCAATCAGAATAGATTTCTTGAGTAGGGCTGTCAACACACACATGCACACACTTTTAATAGGACTTCCTTGGAGATCACCAGTATGCTTGACTCTGAGTAATTACTCACCACCCTTCATTTAAGTGTGTGTGTGTGTGTGTGTGTGTGTGTTTGAAATAGAGAGAGATGACTCCCCTGTGGTCGGCTGAGCTGTCAGAGAGCAGATAAGGATCCTGACAGAGAGTCAGTCAGTCCTGTACACCATGTCATTGAGCTTTCTTCATCCCTTATTGATTCCTTTGTCTCTCTCTGGAAAAGTAGAACAGTGTCACACTGACCGATTTGATGTTGGCTGTGTTTTACTGCTGAAGCAATTTTTTGTTAATTGATGAGTTGATGGGAAAATAAATGAAAAATCACAGATACATCATTTCGATGGGTCTTTTCTCTGGTTCTGGTTCAGTCAGTCAGACAGAAAAGTCAATCTGAAGATATTCGTATGAACACATGCACATCTTTTATTATCAAACCACTGAGATGAAATTCAGAATCATATTTTTATTAAATTAGTGCAAACTCATTTCCTATAAAACACAGAGATTTAGTCTCACTAAAACCACCATCTTAAAATTCACATGATGTTCGTATAGTCCTTATTTTCTTTCAAAGTCAGTTTGTTCAGGCTGCAAATGCAAGTATTTTCATTTTCATCTATTGCAATGAAATCATTTCCTTCACCTAATCAGTGAATGGTTTGGTCTATTAAATGTCTTTGACATTTAATATAAAGCCCATGTTGATGAATACTGGGACTACTTATTTTATCCACTCAACAGTGCAAAACACAAAAACTGATCAGTTTATTAATAAACTCAATGTGCTTCCACTACACAGTAGTGTAGTGGTAGCCAGGTTTATGCATTCAATATTGATAAAGCCTATTTGTTTGCCCAAACCCAACAGCAAAAAAACATTTTGGGTTTATTAGTAGTATTAATTAAATCACATTACTTGCTTCACATTAAGTTTGTGAGTTAATTTATATTGAAACTACGTAATTCAAATGGATTGAAATGTTCTATGTCATTTAAATGCATAAGTAAAGACAGAGAAAAGCAGCAAATCACAACTGAGCAGCTTCCACTGCAGAACGTTTGGCAGTGTGACTTGAAAAACGACTTAAATTGTTCATCATTATTAATATGCCAATTTTCTGTCTGTATAGTAATAGATCATATCAGCTCTGCTCGTTGCTTTGGTTTTGGTAATATATGGTTACTTTATTGCCGTGGATTAAAGGGACTGCTGTGCCAGGCCAGAAATCACTATAAAAACACATAACATAAGATATAACATATTTCACCTGTGTTGTTTGTTCATCTGTGTTGTCCTTGTTTTTAGCTCTATGTCGGTTTCTTGTTCAGAAATGTCTGTGCAACTGTGAGTAAATGTGTGTTTGTATGTAAATGTGATTGATTTGACTCATAACACGCACCCCAGCAGTGACTGCTAATAAGACTGTCAATACTTTCAGATGAAGATGAATTCATTTAATATCACCGCTGACATTTATTATCAAGGGGTATTGGCAAGAGCCATGCACTGAATACACTCAATATTGAGTGTATGACCTTGCTAGAAATCCCTGTTATAATGACCATATTTAATGATCTCCAGTTTGCATGCAAACATCATCACACCTGGCTCATGGCCCGTTGTATCATCATGTGGTTTCCAGCTGTATATCCGCAGCGCTAACCTGTCCATGACCTTGGTTTGTCATTTTAGTTCAGCTTGGTCTGAATTACTGTTCTCTCCATGTCCTAACATCAGTGCTGTTCATTAGTTCACTGCAGTCAGTAATTAGCCTGTTATCCTGTACTACACAGCAGTAAAACACTTTATTGCCTGCTCTTTAGTAAACAAGGAAACTACTGTGTGTTTACATGAGTGTGTGTGTGTGTGTGTGTGTGTGTTGGGGGTGGTGGTGCAAATAAGGTCTGGGAAAAGCATGTGTTCTTGGTAAAATGTCATCACTATGGACTAGTTCTGTGTAGTTTGCTGATACTCAGCCATGTGCGGGACAAGTGGAGAGTCTCGCTCTACATGCCGCTCTTAAACAACCACTCCACACGATATTTTACACAGTCTTGCACAGTAAGTCAAATCTCGCTGGCAAACCGTGTCATCTAAAGTGTCTTCTTCGCGATCGCACCTTAACATTAATTAAGGCCCATGAGGCGTAGAACATTTTTCTCATCTTGTTCTTGAATGGACAGCAAGTAAAATTCCCCAGATGTCAGTTCTCCTGCAATGACCAGCACACCAAGTTTATAATTTACAGTCAAATTTCCACTTGCGTGTCTAACAAATCCAGGGGATTTGTGGAGAATCCTGGTATGTCTGTTTCCAGTTCATCTGTAATGCCAGTTTTATTAAGCATGGCATCAGTTCCTGAGCTGGCAGAGTCGGGGAAACCTTTCTTGTTCCCCCGAGATGAGGGGGCAACAGAAACAATTAGAAAGATCAAAAGGTTATTCAAATTATTGTAGCTTTTCCATGAGAACCAGATTTTATGTTTTTGGAAAGTGTATTTTTGAGTTTGGCAATACCCTTGAGTGCTGTTGACAGCAACACAGCAGGGCTACTGTTGAGAAGTTTCTGCTATATCAAAACCTGACGCAGCACTACATCAAGTTAAAACTGAAATAAGCTGCCAAATCCACAAAAATCCACTAAACTGCAGTAAGTGGAGTGCCATGGGGCTCCTCTTGTACCCTCTTGGAGTAAGGCTCAGGTTATGCTTGGAAATAACCGGTTTGTACCATGTGTTGTCTGACCTCGTCATAAGGCTGAAGTGTTTATAGGCGTTCCATACGACCACACTCAGGGGCATGGTGCTGTCGCACAGAGAGCACAACTTGAAACCGTTTATATACAGGGATAATGGCGCATAGTTTCATCTCTCATACACGTTGGTCATACATGTTAGACTAAAGAGAAGTTCAAACCCTAGCTCCTTGCTCAACAGCATGAAATGATGTAATTGTCTGATCTTTCCCAGGGTTAGGTTGTTTCCAAAGTATTTGACGATCTGACAAGCAGTCCTGATAAAGCGAAAAGATAACTTTTTTTATGATTATTTTTTTGACCTTTTCAAGCTTTATTTTGATAGAGACAACTGAGGAGTGACAGGAATGTGGGGGAGACAGAGATGGGGAATGATATGCGGGAAAGAGCCACAGGTCGGGTTCGAACCCTGGGCTTCCGCATGGTCTACAAGTACAATAAAGTGTTTCCAGGCAAAGCATTTTTGTACTGTGTTTTTTGTTGAGGATTATTTTTATCTTTTGTTTATTGTTATATCTGGTGTGACTCATTTGGTTTGGACCAGTCACTGGGTGATTGCAAATCTCTGAACACAGAACTATCACCAGAGTAACAAGAGAAATATGCGTTTATCAACACTGGTTAACTCAACTCTAAATCTGAACTATACCTTTAGACCATTCGGTAAGCTCCAAATGACCTATGAACAGGTTAACTGACTCAGTTTACCTGCTTGTTGGCTGACTTTGTATCGCATGTCTGTTTTATTAACTAGCTGGTGAACTGGTTTACTGACTGCTCGTCCTCAGTTTAACTTTGATTCAGTCTAAAACTTTGAACCTCTCAGGCATATGAAGATTTAGTATGCTGTGGTTTGGCCCGAGTCAGTGAGTTTGTGTGTCTATGTGTGTGTGTGTGTGTGTCATAGACGGTTGGAAAACACTCCAGTGCAACCACAAGTAGGTCTTTGCAGGAGTCTCACACTGCAGTTGTGTATGTGTGTGTGTGTGTGTGTGTGTGTGTGTGTGTGTGTGTGTGTGTGTGTGTGTGTGTGTGTGTGTGTGTGTGTGTGTGTGTGTGTGTGTGTGTGTTTGAGGGCATTTAATTCCTGAATTTCATTCATTTTCAAAGTTCTGATCATAGTTTCCATGCAGACAAAATGAATGAAGCAGCTGAGAACGTTTCAGCACTCTTCCTTTTTATTCTTTCTTTGCGTTTCTCTCTCAGCTTGATCTTTTTTTGTGTGTGTGGTCATTTGTTTTATTCATTTTCTGCACTTTTATCCTTCCTCCACTGTTTGATAGAGTTTGTACCCTCTCTGGCATTCTTTTTTATCTTTTTGTCTTTGAACCAAGTATTAATGAACTCAAACGTCCTTAAAAGAGGCTACACACACACACACACACATGCAGGAACATTTGTGTCAGGCTGTAATTGAGTGAACAGAACCTGGCTTACTGAACAGTATTAATAGAACAGAGAGAACAAGAGTGGAAACATTAATCCTTAATATTCTTCAGTTCAGGCTGAATTTATCATCTGATCTTTGGGGCTTTACAGCCATGATCTGTGAATTTTGTCTCACTGTTTCCTGCACAATGCTCATCCAGAATTTATCAGAGAAAATCAGAGACAGATTAATCTATTAATCTGTCTCTGCGAGAAGATCTTGACAGGAAGGGAAGTGTGCGTACATCCTGTCTGCTGACAGGTAGGTTTGTGGGTGATGTGCTAATGCTGATGTAGGGTCGGATATGTCACTGCCCTGAAGGCACAGCCAACACATGGTTAGGATCACTGAAGTTTCACTTCCAGCTGCAGCTGCACAACATCTTTACTGGGATCAGGTGTTGTGTTGACATTGATCAAATTCACTTCCGCAGGCTCACTACGGATTGAGGAATTAAGACGTCTGTTTGGCTGACAATATTCATTTTAAAAACACAACATAATGTAGTGATGTACCTGCAAAATCAGTATTTACACCAATGCACTGTGGCAGCGTGGATTTTGTGGGTGTTTCTGTTCGTGCAGTATTCTGTCTAAAAGACTTCATCGTCAATCATTGTCAGTCTGCTGTGCTGAGTGACTAATTATCACAGCACCAATGAGCCTCGGTCAGCTATGCATGCTACGTCTACATCTTATATGTATTCAAGAGTTGCTACTTTAAAAATACTGTTCATAAACATAACACTATGTCCATGAAATTTAGGTTCATTTGTCTTGACCTGCTGATTCTACCTGAAATAAGACATCTGTTTGGTGTACTATTCATTATTACGACATGATTTACAAGTTGGAGATTACTCTAATACCAAAATGACATGAACCTAGGATTAGTAGCGTAGACAAAAAATTTGAAGCTCTCTCTCTGAGTTTGGCAGTTCCTTACCACAACCCTCTCTGGGACTTGACCACTTTTTTTTTAAGTCGAGTAGTCTATCTTTGATTTTCTTTAATGTGGTCGATTTTTTCCCCCCACAAATTCTCGTATTGTTCTTCTGATGAGTCAACCAGAAGCTTTCCACATCCATCTAAGTGTGAAATGCTCTATACAAAAGATGAAGAGGACCCAGGCTGCCTCATATAACCCTCCTGCTTTGCTAAAGGGACAATCTTTCTATAGAGCTGCCTCTATCCATTATTCAATCACGTATTAGTCATCATGACAAATGTTGATTCTGTCTAATCAAAGACGCTAATAATTCCTAACCGTCGTTCTGTTCATGATATAAGTCACAGATTAGAAATGGTGAATGTGGCGCCTCTAAGTACCTAACTGTCACCAGGCTCTTCACACACACACACTCACACACACACACATTCCATGTCTGACCACTCCGTCTAAGTTTTTCCTCTCTACAGACAGCTGCTGTCTGGAGAGTGAAAGCTGATCCAGAGAGAGACAGAGAGCGAGAGAGATTCATCTGATAGCTGAAACACGTGTTCCATGTTTTAACATTTGCTCCCTCTCTGTCTCGAGCTTCGACTTTCCTTGAGGAAGGCACCTCTGACTTCCTCTTGACCTCTGACATCTTTGGTTAATCATGTTCATGTGTGTGTAAGTGTCTCAGCAGGACAAACAAGTGGCCGTGTGTGTGTGTGTGTGTGTGTGATGGATATTTCAGGATAGTATGCAATGAATGGGTGGTTCTCCACACAGTGCAACAGGTTCTTTTCTATGAGTAACACGAGACAAATGCACTTCTTTGGTTTGTCTTTCTTCATGCCTCTTTTTAAAGGTAGTGTGTGTGTCGAGAATATCTGCTATGCAGCTTTTCACAAGACTTGATATTTACTTGAAACATTGGCTAAACTCATTGCAAGCAGACTAGACTTATATTAAATTTTAAGAAACCAAAGCAAGCAAATTGACCCAATAATCTATTTAGAAGCTTGTGTGTTCTAGTTCCAGTAGTGTGTGTTACATCTCTAAAAAATCTGAATATTGTGCACATTTTTTTGACTTTTTCAAGATTTTTTTGTACAGAGACAGCTGGACAGTGACAGGAATGTGGGGAGAGAGAGATGGGGAATGACATGCAGCAAAGGGCTCGCAGGTCGGATTCGAACCTTAGGCCGCTGCGGCAAGGACTGAGCCTTTGTACATGGGGTGGATGCTCTACCAACCGAGCTAAAAGCTAAATCTAGCCTACTAGTCTACTGAAAGACAAAACCACAGTGATGCTTTGTCTGAAGTTCATCTCTTGGATTTGTGTGAATTGGATTGACTGGTTGCTAACTCATGTCATACTGGGTGATTGCGACTGTGGTTAGTTATTGCCTGTATTGAAGTACTGATGTCTAATGGGACATAGAAAATATGCCTTGTAGGTATCGAATTGAATCTTGACGAGAGTCGGTTAACCTGAACTGTTAGCTGACTAGCAGCAGCCTGCTCTACAGCATGCTAATCAGATACAGTCAAGGGGACTTTCCTGATGTACTACATTGAGTGCGGTCTGATTTTGTTGGGTAATGTTTAAAGGATCATTCATGCATTCATTCATTCATTTTTGTAACTGCTTATCCTTAATCGAGGTCACAGGTGGATGGGCCAACCCCAGCTGATACTGGGTGGACAGGTTGCCAGTTTATCACAGATGGAGATATGACACATAGACACAAACACCAAATTAGAAATGAACCTATAAACCTGCATGACCTTGGACTGTGGTTGGAAACCATGGAGAACCTAGTTGCACCGTGCTGCCCTAGTTTAGGTTTTATTTGTCCAGGTTGTGTGAGAGCTTGGTTAGGGTTAGTCCCTGCCTCCACCCAAAGACAGTGCAGGTGAATAAAATTAGATCTGTGGCAATTGAAAAATTCAAGAGCATATCTTTCCAGAAACTATGTCTCTGTTGTTCATCTGGATAATCCACAGATCTCATGAAAGCTGCTCACACATCACAGGCCTGTGGAATGTGTGATGTTTGTTGAAACAGATTTTCTTTAATAGAATTATACACCACCATAACACCGGGATAAAAAATGTCACAATCCATTGAATACAGGTGGAGTCAGAAATCTCTATGTTCAGTGAGAAAATCACTTTTTCCACAATTGGGACAAACTGACCGTTCACACCAGTGAATCAGAAGCACTGCGCTGTTTTTTCCTCCAGTCTGCTCTCCCTGAGACCAGTACTGTTTGATCCAAAGCTACAATACTGAGTGATTCTGCTGTACTGTGTGTGCGTGTGTGCGTGTGTTGTGCTGAGTCAGCACCTTCCAGATGGCATCTCTCCATGTGGTTGGAACGTAGCACAAATGATGTCATCACCCCCAAACTGTAGCTTTGATTTGATTGGTTCCCAATTGGTTCATGAGTCAGATGGTGGCGATGGGTAAGAGAGAGAAAGGGAGCGACACACACGCACAGACATCTATACATATATATAGATACATGTGTCCATGCACGCACACACACACACACACACGCACACACACACACACATACATACATACAAGGTCTTCCTCAGTTTTTTAGTAGGTGAGAGTATTTTGTTTTTTATGGCCTTCAGCCAAGTGTGTGTGTGTGTGTGTGTGTGTGTGTGTGTGTGTGTGTGCGTGTGCGCGCGAAGCAGCCTTGAGTCTTTAATAGGAGGAAAAGCTCATTGTTAACAGTATGGAAACAGCAGGGAGAGTCTCATAGTCAGTAAGTTATTAAGAAATGAGGAGTAAGTAGTTAAAGTGACAGTGCAGAGACACAGATAGATGCAGAGAGAGAGAGACATAGACAGCCAGTTGTCTCTCTTCCATAATTGCATTGTATGCTTTTTTTTCCAAATGTCCCTTTATGAGAAGAAGCTTCCCTATGGAGAAGACATCATCTGCAGTGTGTGTGACCTGAGTGTGATGCCTGGCAAGCACTTAACTTTACAAGCTCTATCTTTCTCTCTCCTTCTCTCTCTCTCTCTATGTGTGTGTGTGTGTGTGTGTGTGTGTGTGTGTGTGTGTGTGTGTGTGTGTGTGTGTGTGTGTGTGTACGCACGCACATTTGGAAGTGTGGTTGCGAGAGACGGGGAGTGAGAGAGCAGTGTGTGGTTTGTGTTGGAAGAGTGATGGATGTGGTTTTCCTCTGCAGAGGAAACTGGAGCCGAGGCCATTAAAGTGTGTGTGTGTGTGAGTGTGAGTGTGAGAGAGATTCACATAGGAAACACATTCACCCTGCAGTGTTAAAGAATATATGCAGGTAGTATGTTAAAATAATGAGACAGAAATAAATTATTCATATACACCGTGATACAGTTGATACTCGACATTATGCAGCTACTGAGATGGACCGAGTGTGTCTGGGTCAGTCGTGTTGACAGTCTGGGGATCAAATCATTCAAATCAAAGTGTGTGTGATGTTGAAAGACTCTAATGTCCGTACCATTTTCTTTCATAAACATTAGCTACATCGTTGGCCTCTTGTTCAATGGTATAGCGGTAAAAAGGCTGTCCAAAAAGACCAGCGGCAGTATGTTTAAAACGCAGTGAAGAGTTTGAAAAGGTGCGCTTATTAAAAATAATGAGGCAGCTCACCTGGTTAAGCGTGTGCCCCATGTTTTCAGGCTGAGGTCCTCACTGCAGCGAACTGGGTTAGATTCCAACCCGCAGCACTTTCCTGTCCGTCATCTCCTCTCTATCTTCTCCTGCTCCTGATATTATGAGCAGGTCTGAATAAAATATATATATATATGAAAATATGTGGTAAACACTAACCACAAGCTGTTTGGACAAAGTGGCACACACACCTGCCCACTCTGGTCATATAAAAATCTCCCGCATGTGCAGTTTCTGAAGCCAATCTGATATCAATGTTTTCCTCTTAAATATTCAGCTTTTATTTTTGTACAGCTTGGAGAACCTGCCTTCAGACGTATCATAGAGAGCGGAGTCACGGATCAAATGTCACTTTGACAGCGTGTAGAGAGGTTCAAGCTCCTTTGTTTGTCTTCCAGCACAATAAAGGGCAGGATTTTCTTTGGTAGCAGATCAGCTTTGTTGCTGTTCAGATAGAGTTGTAAGGAACTTCTTCATTGCCTCTGACAATTTGTTTCTTTGGCACTTCTTCGTTGCTTTCACAAGTGTTTAAAGGCACGGTGGGGTTATAGTTCTCTTATTGCATGCTTTGCATATTGTGTGTTTTTGTCTGTTTTTCAACCAATGAGCTGAGGTTCTGCTGTTGTTATTTCATTTGTTGTTAACGTGTTTCTCCTCTTCAGAAAACAGCGAGAAAACAGAAAAGAAGTCCCCTCTGTGGAGTTTTTGACCACTAGTAGCGCTATGGATTCTGCCAATGGTTTCAAGCTATTCATCTGATCAACAGTCATGGTGCTCCAAGAAACATATCAACGTGCCTGCAAAAGCTTTGAAAGATAGCATTGGTAGCTGGGAAACATTGTAGGTTTCAAATAATCAGCTTCGCAAATGATTTTTAGGAAGGAGATAATTCATTCAACATGTTGGTTAGGCCTCAAGACTAAAAACTGTGCATTCCAGTGAGAAACACCAAATACTTAACATTACTGTTTGGTTTGAGGGAAAACTGCAGGCTGCCTAACTACGGAACTCGACTGGTTGTTTGTGTGTGCCTCTGCTTAGTTCTTTAGCGTGTACTACCTTCTGTCTGCAAGACTAAAACATCTGTATGTAGTGGTGAAGGTCAGTCTGTATAGGATGTTTTAACTGGTCTGCTGGTCTGTTCCCAGTTTATAATCCCAAATTCAAAATGATATATTAAAATCTGATCTGGTTTGGTTGGACACTGGTTTGTTTTTTTATTTCTTTAAACCAATCACAATGGTCATGGGCAGAATGCGGTGACGGCATGGGGAGGCAAGCCTTGGCTTTAAAATGGCTAAAAAAACAGTTGCTAGTTTAATTACATTCATATCAGATTAGCGCCAGGGTCACTTTTCATTGTGTAGGTTGCTAGCGCGGAAGTTGTCTTTTAATGCACAGACAGGGAAAATGGTACGACGCAGCTAGCAGAAGGGTAGGAAAATGGTGACTAAAATAGCCGACCAATGGCGGGCCTGTGAGTCAGACGACCTATTCAGTAACAGGAGACAGTGAAATAATGTTTCAACTTGATTCAACTCCAGCGTGAATGTAAAAACGCAAATACAATTACTAATAGAAATATAAAGCATGAGGCATGCATCCAGCATTTCAGAGGTGAAATCAACACTATAAATTTAAACCTACAACATAGGTACCTACGTCGAGACTCCTCCAACGACTATGAATCCAGCTTAACACTGCTGCTGTATGGACTCAACGTAGTGTATTAAAGGTCTGGTATGTGAGATTTAGAGGCTGTATTCACAGGATATGGCAGACATAGAATATAATAAGAAAATGTATTTTCACTGGTGTACAATCACCTGAAAACAGAAATGTTTTTGTTATCTTAGAATGAGGATTTTATATCGACAGAAGCCCAAGGAGTCTGCCATGTATCTACCGTATCTCTAAATGGACAAGCTAAACAATGGCTTCAGATAAGGCCATTTGCATTTTCTGCTTTTTTTTTTACACCTTCACACTAGGAAGGAGAGGGTGAGGCAAGATGTTGCGATTACCAACTAAAACGCCACCTACACACCGGTCCTTTTAAGAAAGGACTTGTCTGTAGCTCTTGCTGACGGCAGCAGGACTAAGTGGAGTTAATCCTTCTTCAGGATGATGACTGTTCTTCATTTGAGCATTAGCCTTTAGGTTGAATTACATATATCTGAATAAGATATAGATACATATACAGCTATAGAGTGCATGTTAATGACGGGTATACAAGTTTGCACACAGTGAAGCACGGCACAAACATGTTTGAAGTTACTCTGTTAACGCTAAATGGTTATTTCTGCTAGTTTTGCAGCTGTGACTTCCATGTTTCCATTATCGGTGACTCTACAGATGTTTCTTGGTAACCTCTTTACTATAACAGGCTTCGGATATCCCTGCTGTCTTCAAGTTCAATGCTATGCACTGTAAGAGCTTAATAAGGACTCAAACACAAATGTAGTAATGGATACAAACAGCTGACGCAACCCAATCCTGACAGTCAATACACGCTGACGTGACTGGGCGACAAGTGTGGCTTTGATCAGACTGCTGTAACCTGCGGCAACGTCACTGATTGATGAAGGATAACAACATCTGTGCTGCAGCCTCGGCAGCCATTAATCCAAGAATACTTTACAGTGTCACTATGAATTCTTTTAGCATGTACGATAAGCAACATTTAAGTACGATAGACCCCCAGCCACTGTCGTCGTGGTAACACTTGAGGTCCGGCAGCCGGTTGTCGACGGGGGCAGCTGTTGCTAGGCCTCACCTGTTGCCATCTGAAGACATTTAGGCACACACATGACCTGTGTGGGTGGGTGTGTGTGTGTGTGTGTGTGTGGATGAATGTGGCACATGTTATGGCCTCTAACACACTCATGGCAGTTTGATTTTGCATAAAGCTGTTAAACTGTGGGTGTATGAGCGTTATTCAAAACTACTAAAACAAACACACACTCCTACACACACACACACACACACACACACACACACTCCTACACACACACATCATTTTCAAATACATTAGGCTCCTGTGACCTTTTGAATTTTGGCTTCAGCTGTGCTGATCTGGGAAATGAGTCTCTCTCTTTAGATTGATGAGCAGAGTGAACAACATATTCATAGTCATTTGTCCAGCATTAATAACTGAAGCAGATGCCTATTGGCTGTCTGAGCATCCTCAGTGTCACCTTCACTGTCTGCTGTAAAGCTTGTATCTCTCACTGGCCGAGGTGTTACTACGTGAACAGAACATAAAACTGGAAGCATCTTAGTGCTTATATGTCCCAACTGCATTGTGGGTAAATTGCAATGACGATAGCAGTCCTTCCTGTAAGGTTGGGTCATCATTGGGTTCCTGCGCGCCGCCTCTAAGAGCTCATGTGGGGGGGTGGTTATCAGTGTTAATGGTTCCAGCAGGAGTGCATGTTGACCTTTAACATCTTCATGTCTGGAAACGTTGAACACCAGCTATGTCTCTCTGCGTGTGTTTGTTTGTGCAGCCGTTCTTATTGTGACCCCTGTAGTTCAACATAAGAATAGACATAGATAAAATGGATCGTACACTCTGACACACACACACAGACACACACACACACACACACACACACACACACGCAACGCTGCATGCAACATTACATCACTTCCTGGCTGTGTGACCTTTCTGACGCCGCACAAGACAGAGAGCATTCATGGTCGTACGTTTATGCTTGTGTCCTTTAGGTAGCGTGAGGATAAATGTTTCTCGAATGACGCCTCCTGTGAAATGTGTGTGTGTGTGTGTGTGTGTGTGTGTGTGTGTGTGTTGGGGATGTTCGAATCCAACCACGTCCAGATTACCTGCCAGTTAATTGCAAGTTTGTCCTAGGGTCCAGGGGTAACCATAGCAACCAGTGAGCTAGTTTAATAGAATACATGCAATATACTGACACTAATCGAACACACACACACACACACACACACACACACACACACACACACACACACACACACACACACACACACAACATGAGAGCAACATTTATTCCCACTCTGAAATGAAAAAAACATGAACGTTCTCTGAAAGACTTCTGAAGTCTGTGTGTGTGTGACTGTGTGTCTATGTGTGTGTGCTGTGAGTGGTTGGTTTGGTCAAAGTGGTTTTTGTGTAGCTATGCTTCTTTGAAACGCTATAAGGCACTAAATCAGTGATATATCACAGAGACTGTGTGTGTGTGTCTTTTAGTGTGATCAGTTGCAGAAAATGCTGCAGTACCTCTCGTCTCACATTAGCTTTCTGATTCTCTTTGTTATTTTAGTTTGTTTTGTGTGTTTGCAGTTCCTGAAGCTCGTCTCAGTGGCTGATAAATGCGTGTATATTAAATCTTCAGATTGCTGACTTCACACTCTGAAAGCAGCATCACAAAGTCTGCGGATGAATGAGAATAAAACAGATGTGAAAAATAAAACTCCTATTTAAAGTGTCCAGCCAGACAGACCTGTAGAGCTGTTCAGCCTATTGGCTGCTGACGTGATCCACAGTTAGTAATCAGACCAGGGTTTGACCTCACATGGAATATAACCATCTCCAGATGGAATACAACAGAGAATACAGCATTTTGTCAGCAGTGCAACAGATAGGAAATCTCTTCCCGCATCAAAGAGGATATGGCCCAATCTATAATCACACTTTGAAATGGTGCAGATGGAAAATGTTCCAAAGTATTGACCTCAACCACCATACAGAGGGGAGTAAAAGCTTTGTTCTGCATCAGAGGATGTACAAGTTTGTTTTTTTTTACCAAGGAAACATTGAGAAGAATTAAAGATTTACTTGAGATCAAGAGAAGGCCGGTGCTTCATTTAATATTATTTCTAATTTATCATCTTGTATATTGTAATTTGATTTGATGATTTTATTTAGCAGCATTTATTTAATCGGCATCTGTTGGTTTAAAATAGCTCTGCGTCCGGTAGTATGTCTGTGTTTAGAAGTTAAGTTTTAGACATTTGCTGCCTCTGTTACTTCTTTTGTGTGTGTGTGTGTGTGTGTGTGTGTGTGTACACTGTTTGCTCAAGTGTGCCACTTATTATTCTTTAAAACTTTTATTTTCCCCTGATGTCAGATCAGCGTGCAGATCATCAGCAGTACAGATGCTCCTAAAACCTCTTCTTCCAGCAGCAGACTAGTGTTAATTGTTGCCTGCCATGCTTTCATTTTTTGAGGTCTGACAAGTTATTTGTTGTTTATCGGTGAAATAAAAGGCTCCAAGTTAAAGCAGATGTTGACCTCCATGTGATTCTCACTCCAGACACTCAGCGGCAGTGCAATGTAGCAGAGTTTCCAGACTGTGACACGCCCTGGCTCCACCGTTGTGTGTGTGTGTGTGTGTGTGTGTTGACTGAAGCAAGCGTAATTTGAATTCATTACTTTCATCCTTGCTAGCATGTAAATGAGGCCTGAGACACATCCAGTCATTCATGGTTATTGGAAGTTTAGGAGTAGGAGGTTTTTTTTTTTTTTTTAATGCTAACAAGCTGCTGCAGAAAGCAGAGACGGCTGTTTTCTGCTGGTTGCCTAGCAACATTTGCTGTGTCTGGGAACTTAAAAAACAGAGAATATATTACATAAATTTCCATCGGATGGTGTAATACTACATCATTTTCCATTTCCTACAGTTTTTTTCTGTTTTAACCTGCAAAAGCACACAAAAGTAACTGTACTCGTGTACTCTTGTAACCAAAACACAATGTACTCTTTACAGATATCTGCCAGAAAAATGAGAATTTAAGTCTGACTGACAAACTGCTTCACTGGAAGGATGTTAATGCATTGCTCCAATGTAGTATTGTAGTTCTTTAATGATGATGTGAAGCCCATGTTTCATGGAAAAAGTGCAAAAGCACACACATCCACATCCAATATGAAGCTTGCAATATGAAACTCTTGTCCAGTTTCTTAAGTGTTTTTGGCAAGCAGGTGACTAAGAAGCTAGCCAGCTAGCTGTTGTTACACAGGTGTTACTCTCATCGACTGTCTTTTCACTCACAAAGCGTTTTGGAATGAGCATGAACGAATGAAAGAAAGAACCGAAGTTGTTCGGAAAGAATATATATCGTAAAGGAAAATATCAGTGTTTAAAGGAGCTGCATGTACACATTAGCCACCTGCTAAAATCATACCCCAAACCGCTGGAGTCAGCATATTGCTAGGGGTATTGGGAGTCCACCAGTATTGTAAGAAACACAGAAGCTATAGCTGTCTTCAGCCGTCCAAGCAACACTAATGTTAATGCTTGTTTCGGAAACGTTTTAAATTATTTTAATTAAACGCCTAAAAATAAACCTAAAAACTAAAACTAACCTTAAACTAAAATTCTTAAAAATAGCTCCTTTAGTTAGTCCACTAAGTTAAGTGATCATATTTTAAGAAACCTTACCCCTGGTATCATTTCAAATGGCTTTCAGTTTTTCAACTGATAGGAAGGTTAGGGGTTAGGGTTAGATAGACTTTAAATGACTTTGTTACAGCCAGCCTTTGTTAGATCTGTGAAAAAGCAAATGAGGTAACTCTCTAAATTCAGCCTTTTTCTTGATACTTTATTTGCATATAATTTATTATTGGTATTTTTTAGGTATATGTAGGTATAGTTTTTTTGTGATGATTGATTTTTGTTGAGGTCAGTGTGATTGCCAATAACTGAATCAGTTCAGGCAGAAGAGTTCTGAGTAGTAAACATGAAAACAATGCAGAATTCAAACTTGTGTTGTTGTTGCCACCTACACTTAAGATTTGCTTTGTAATTTCAATAGTTAGGTGTGGGTTTCCAAGGACGGCACTTTAATCAGAACAGATGACCAATCAGAGCTTAGTGGACAGCGTCAGATTATTCTGTGCGTTCATGAAAAGTAGGAACATCAGTGCATTCCAATCAGTCCAGTCTACAGGCAACAAAATGATGTTGTTGGGATGGATACATCTCTTGCTCCTGACTTTGACTCCCACCCACCCCCCAAATAAGAAATTAGCTGAAAGGAAGAACAAAATGTTGTTTATCTGCCCGTTATATCAAATCAAAAAACCTTTATCTTCACAGTTGATATTGTTCTTCCAACAGCAGCAGTTCCATCTGCACATCCGGTTGCTAGTAGCAACAGCTTCTGGCACATTTCCATAGCAGTTAAACTGACAGAGCTGTGACAAAGCAAATATTGACAGGTACTATTTATCTACTCTCCAAATGTGCCTGCTGGATTATTATGTGTAGGCACAATTATTCATCCTTTTTTGATTTTGAACTTCTATTGAAGATTTATCCAACGCTGTGTTGCACAGACACTGGAGGTGGACCTACAAATAAGTCAGAAAATATGTATTATGCAACAGTTACTTCTGACCCAGTAATCGAATTGGTCAGTTAGACATGTGTCCCTTAACACGCTCAGAAAAGCATGACAGCACACCGTGTTCATCACTAAAAATATTACTCCACCATTTTCATGGCAACATTATAACTGTCGGAACTGCTGCAAAAACATGTTACTAAAACTAAATGAATACTTCTAAAACATATTGTGTATGTTTAAAAAACAGCAAATAATGATAATTAAATCAACTTCTTTTGATTTCATGGAGTGGCTAGACCGCCCTGTTAAGACTAAAGGTTGGCTAATATGAACTGAATCAAAATATTTTATTATGTAAAAAATGTTGTGAACTTTAGAAATGATTACTTCTCTCTTTCTTTCAACATATTTTACATTTTGGTCTTTACAACACTGAGTTATTAGAAATGTTTGGAGCACATGCTCGGTGGCACAGTGCTAATTAAAAATACATGTGAAGTTCACAGAAGTAGCGGAATGCAGCTCCATGGAAACAAAGATAACACAAAAGAGTGAATTGCCCCACAATAAGAATACATTTTTATTGTTTCATTTAATTGGTAACTGTTGTGTAATCGCAATGTTACATTTGCGGGTGTGCTTTGCCTTATTTTATCTGGCACGACAGCGATGCCTGCGGACCACGCATCACCCATTAATGACAGTAAAGCACAATTTCTCATATAATATTGCTTCATTATTCCACTGGTTTCGAATTCAGAACAGTTCCTATCACTGACTCTAAAACACATGTGAACAATTCTGATCGTTTAGTGATGATTTGAAGGATTGAAGTATTGCCCAAAGGTTTTCTGGGCACAGAGCTTTTTAGCTGACAGACAAGAGCAGTTTAAACACTGGCTGACTTCCTTCCTCCTGCTGCTGTTACTGATTTCATTACTGCTGCTAGTGATGCTACTGGTTCCACAGGCACTCCTGGCTTTAACGCTGTGGCTGGGACGCAGACTCATTCTGGTGGAATGAGATCTCACTCTTGCATGAATTCGCTAAACACAGACAAACACACACACACACACACACACGCACACACACACACGCACACCCACATTCACATAGATGTCAACAGTGTACCAATGGTTCGCAGATGTTCCAGTTGTTTTCTGGATGATGTCAGCCTCACTGTTAAGACACGCGCACACACACACACACACACACACACACACACACACACACACACACACACACACACACACACACACACACAGAAGGTGCACTGCCTTGTTCCAGGGAAGCGTGGCAGCGAAGATGAAGCCTGTCGAAGCATTCAGGTTTTCCTCTGTCTGAGGACTTTTTTTTTTTCAGCTGTCTTCCCTCTCTGTGTGTAAATGTGTGTGTGTGTCAAGTCAATTCAATGGCCCCCAAGTTGTTCAGTCTACTGTGTTTAGCAGCCATATGCTGCTGTAATCACTGCTGTGTGTATCGCTACTGTACAAACATACGCTGAATATGTGTATATGCCTTGAACATCTCTGATGGAGAAAACACACGCTGGATCAAACGCGTGTGTGTGCGTGTGTGTGTGTGTGTGTGTGTGTGAGACAGAGAGAGATGAAAGGATAGTCAACATGTTCTTTCTGTTTGTCCTTTCTCTATCCCTGTGGGAGCCCACAGAGGCAGCGTGTTATTACATTTTGCTTTTAATCTTGATGGAACAACCTCTACTTTCTTATGATCACAAGAATAAGAAGTGAAACAAATCATGTCGTGTCCGTAAGGATACTGACTTTAATATTATCGTGGAGCAGACGCTGGCATCTCCTCTGTAATGCAAATTTGATCACAACAGAAAGAAAGACTCATTTGCTGCTCAGATTTAAATACGACACATCTAACACACTTGACGCGACAAGAAGTGTTCCTATATCCCGGTTCCTGACCTCTGAATTGTTGCCTTCATCGCAGCTTTTTCAGAAATTCAAATGAACCTGCCATTTAGGCTCAGATGCTGTTTTCTCAGTTGTCAAAACACCTGAGGTAGCATCAGGACAAGGACAGTGACAAGGACAAAGAGCAGGCGCTGCAGTGCTCACACCTCTGTGTTTGTGTGCGTTCAGATTTGTCACTACCTTTCTTCATGTAAAAATACTTGATCTCCTTTACATTATCAATCTTGCTTGGGGTGGTTTCATAACCAAGTCCCACTGCAACTTTTCCCCTAAAACACATTCATTATAAATCATATTTACGTGATGAGTTAATATCAACAGCAGCTGCATGCATCAGCATTATTTTATAGCATCTAATGAAGAGAGCAGAACATCACAGGGCTCTGGCTGTTCCACTGCTGTATGAGTGACTGCTGGCAGAGGGTGATAAGTAAGACAATATTATGCACAGCTGTAGTGCTGAAAGTTCAGGCCGGATAAATGGAGCGAAAACATTACTGTTATTACTTTTATTGTTGGCACGCAATTTACAAGACCCCACTAAAAAAAATGACTTGTAGACAAAGCTTCCCAGAGAATACGGTCTAACGTTTGTCATTAGCACTGGAGGTACTGACTCATTGTTTACAGATTTGTCCTGAAGCAGGAAACACACGGCTGTATACACCAATACGAAGGGCTCAAGTCAGCACTCGTCTGTGAGAGACAATGCTCTGGCATTATATCAAGATTTTAGGAGTTTTAGGTTAGAGTTATAATGAGACAGTTTAAGGAAATGAATGTAAGTCAATGCAATGCCCTCGTGTGTGTGTGTGTGGGTGTGTCTGTGTGTGTGTGCGCGCGCGCGCGTGTGTGTGTGTGTGTACGCATGTGTGCATTCTGTGCCTTTGTGTGTCTAACTTTATTGTCAGTTAAAACCGTTTGCATAAACATCTCTATTGCTAAGAAAGAAAGAAAGAAAGAAAGAAAGAAAGAAAGAGAAAGAAAGAAAGAGGTTAATGTCCCAATTATATACTGATATAAATGGGGTGGACAAAATATTAGAAACACCTGTCACTGTGATGCAACAGAAAACAGCAAATCTCTACAAAATGACCCTAAAGTTGAGTCAGCAGCCACATTACCGCCTTCATGGTCATATCACTATTCATTGTGGAGCTTTTGTATGACACTACATCAGATTTAGCCAGCTGGGTTCCACTTCCACAGAAAATCTGACTCAGGAAAAGGAAAAGGTAAGCTAGAAAGTCAAGACCTGCGACCTTCTCGACAACTTCCATAAATCTTGACCAGGCGTAGCATCAAAGCGTTGTGTGTGTGTCTTTGTGGTTCCACACAGGAACAGAACTTCTGTTTGTGAGCAGAGAACAATGCGGAACCACAGCCAAACCTGACTCCAACTCACTTTCCTGTCAAACAAAAGTCCAAAACAAAATACTGACGTGTGTGCGTGCATGTGTGTGTGTTTGTCCAGAGACAGGACTGATAGCTTCCTGTGTGTGTTGGAATGACAGAATCGGTTTCCTCTCAACAGTAGTGGGCAAATGAGTCTCACTCTCTCACACTCTCACACACACATACACACACACACACACACACACACACACACACACACACACTCGGCTGTATGTATTATGCTGTTGAAGAAAAAGCTGCTGATGTTGGCAACACACCCTCCGTTCTTTTCTTCATTTCCTGGAACACAAAGTGTTTTTCTATGCAAATCATTTTCAACTTTAATATAAAGGCTGACAGATAGAAAGTCTTCTGTTCTGGGCTGGCCTCATCTTCACTCTCCAACCATCCAGCTGTGTGTTTCAATAGAGAAACATTGTGAAATGTCCCCACCACAAGCTAGCTGAGACTGCTTGTTGTGGTTTCTTGGATCCATTCATTAACATTACACAAGTCAAAGTGAACAGTCGGATGACGGATTGATCTGTTTCTAAATGGGATTTACAGTGACGCTCTGTCTAGCTACCACTCTGTGATGAAACTGGAGGATACTGTAGGCACGGTGTGTGTGTGCGTGCACGTGTGTGTGTGTAGGATTTGTACCTGATGTTATCTACATTCTCTCTGTATTGTATGGAGGATGGGTTAGGTCACGGTCCGCTTCACACTCTGCATCAGAATGGGGTTTAAATGCATCTCAAGGAACCAGTTGCAATTGTTTCACAGCTCTGTACGAAGCTGAGTCCTATTCGATTTAGTCTTTCAAACAAACACAAACTGTGTTTAAATTAACTGAAAACTGATCTTTTCTAAAAAAAATTCTTCCAGAGGGAAACGTCAGCATTGACGTCTATGGAAAACATTTTTTGGGGAGGGCTTGTGACATCAGAATGTGTGCTGCCTGTTATCTCCTTTCCGTTCACATGAAGCAATGATTGCCCTGAATCATCTTCAGCTTGGTGGTGATGATGGCCCTGGTTACATCCTGTTTGAATTGAGGAAACTCCTTGGTCATATCAGAAGGGCACTGCTTGAGGAAGCGAGTGAGGATGTCAGCGTTTTGCATCCTTTATTTGAGGATTCGAGGTAGATGGCGCGAGGAGTGAGGGTTATATCGCTGGCAGTTGGTTTAGGTTGCTCGTTCATAAAACAGTCCTCGTGTGGACGGGATGTTTTTTTGAGAATTAAAAAGGTAAAAAAACAAAAAAACAATAAGCCTAAAGTCTATCTGCTCGACTTTACCATACATAGCTGCTGAACCTCAGCTGCTTACATCTTCATCTGGCATTTAACACTCTGTAAAGCTCTGTTATGAGGGAGAAAAGCACTTTTAGTGTTTACTGAGTGCTGAAAAGGATGAATTTACAAATGTTGCTGGCTAAATGCGGAGTGGACATGCTCATAAGTGGTTTAGATGAGTGGTCTGGTGTTTGTTTGGTACCTTCCCTCTGTGTCTGAGCTGTTTGACATCCAAACATATGAATCCGTGTTTGGGATGTTTGTCATATAAAACACATAAAACCAGAAAATCCAACACACAGGAGCGCTCCGAGGAGTATTTCTCTTTTCTTCTTTTCTTAAATATCGACACATTGTGCTTGGAAAACAAAACAGCTCTTAGTCTCCGTGTGCGTGTAATAGTACATGACATTTTGATGCAGTTTGAAACTTTATCGTACTGACTGGAAGAAATGCAAACAGAATGGTGGAAGCCTGAATATAAAATCCATGCAAAGTAGGCCCAGTAGAGAGTAATGAAAGCCTGAGGCCATATTCAGGGCAGCTCCACTGCACTGTTTCCACTGGGCCTTTTTAAAGTACTACACCACTGATATTTCATCATATTTACTACAGCTTACAGACACCAAACATTGCAACGGAGCTGAAAAGGAGCATTTCTGATAAGACAGAGCGAAAACATTGGTATGCTTTTTTAATTACGGTGGAGCCACATGCACCTGGATACCATCCAGATCTGTACCGCAGGTTAAATGAACCATGTCTGTAAACCATTGGCACACTGTTGCATGAGCCAACATCAGTCTGATCAATTCATCAACCTTGAATGACATTAACGATCGTGACTAATTGTTCAGTTGCTGAATTGTGGACGGCTCTGATTGGTCACGTGTCACAAACGACCTCTGAATGTGGAAAAAGAGTGATCGTTGGTAAACCCCCCCCTAAAAAAACATCCAAGATCATATTATGTCAATAAAAATCAACCAACACATACATGGCAATGATTCTTCTTCTCACGCATATAAAACAGGTTAGTGTTGATGTCAGCACTTTAAAACATGGAAATGACTTTTGAAAAAAGGTAACACCCGTCAGATCTGGTGTCTCTTTCTCTTTCGCCCTCTCTTTCTGTGTCCTCGGATAGATTTTGCCGACTTAGCGTTCTCACCGTGGAATGTTCTTGGAATGTGTGTGTGTATTGCAGCCAGGACAGTGTATCACATGCACATGCACACAGCAAGAGACATGGACATTTGGCTTGCTTTCTGCTGAGAGAGAGAGAGAGAGAGAGAGAGAGAGAGAGAGAGAGATTTCATAACATGACAGACGGATGACCAGATGAACTGAGAGGGAAGGAAAGAGAGTAAGACGAGGGGAATGAAATTGTAGAGACGGGGAGAGATTACAAAGGATGGAAGGATGAAGACGAAGTGAATTTGTTCATAATTCACCAAATACCTCACACACATACACACACACAGTTCTGAAGAGAGACTGGAAAAATACTCCCCCTGATACATCCACTGAGCAATTTATAAATATCAAAAATCTTAAAATGACTGTTCCAGTAAAAACAAAAGAACAAGGGTACAGTTGATCATTTATTTTAATAAAATAAAAATAAATACTTTGTAAAGGCTAAATCTGTGTGTGTGTGTCCGTCCTTTCTCACAGGAATGTTGATCTGATAATGGGATTAATTCTCGAAGCTCCACTGACTGTTCCTCTCTCCCTCCCTCTGTGTCTCTCTGCAGGGTCATTGAGGACTGAAGGCATCAAGGCGTCCGACGTTCTGCCTGTGTTAAAGGAGAAGGTTGCCTTCGTGTCAGGTTGGTGTCAGTCAGTCAAAACCTTCAGTCCAATACAGCAATACAAGCTCATGTAAAGAACACGCAGAAAGTGTGGCAGAACACGTTGACCCTGTTGCCATCAGTGACATCACTCATTATGTCTGCAGTGATTGGCTGAAAGGTAACTGATCTGTGTCACTGAATTATATATATATATATATAAAGTATATTTATTTGATTGTGAATTCTGAAAGAATACGAATCTGGTGAGAGCAGGCAGATGGAGAGAGGAGAGAGGTGTAATGTCAGAGCTGAGTCAGTTCTGCTGTCCTCATGTCAGTGTTGCAAGATGATCTATGATTGATGTGATCATACAGCTTTATTTATTATTCGATTTAACACTACAGTGACACATTACATTTTGGATTGATGAGATAGTTTATCAGTCATGTCACAGTAGTGCAGAGTTGTCTCAGGTGTTATTGAGTTTGACTTGCCGGTAAGTCTATTGGCTCCATTCGACTGTCATCATAATATACTTTTAAAGGTATTGTTGTATTATTCCAATAAATCACATGAGACGGCGCATTACCTCCAGCAGCTAACCGGTGTTGACTGTGACGGTGGACTGAATAGTCTTAAAGAGCTCCTAATTCAGCGTTTAAAATATTAGCAAGCAGTCCTAGTTTAGGAGTGGGCAAGGAAAATTCTCGTAGCAACTCTGAGTTGAGTTAGGAACAACCATTTACCTCGTTCTTTAAAAATCTGTGATTGGTTGATCAGGAAAGAAAAGGAAATGAATGAACAGTCAAGTCTACAGTATACAGTTTAATCTGTAAATAGACAGAGAGTTGATGCGTAGAAGCCGGAGGACATCAGAGGGAAAATCAGAAAACATTTTCTCTATAATATATGACCAAAATCAGTGAAAGCAGACACAGTCATCTAAGAACAACATCTAAACATTCTCAAAAGTATCATGTCAGTCATAGAAACCTTGAGGGCTGCAGAAAAGATCATTGATGCGGACCAGGACTTGCACACCTCCTGAGACAGGAAACGGGCAGGGAAAGCCATCACAGGCCCTTCACACCCAGAACATGACTTATGTGAACTTCTTCCTTCTGGCAGGCACTACGGATCACCGTGTGCCAAAACAAGCAGAGAAAGCAGACACATGAACTGTTTCACTCCACAGGCCATCACACTCACGCGTACTCAATTCATGTGATATGTTTTGTCTCTGAACAAACAACATAGAGCATCACCCTGTAAATTGACCAACCAAAAATATTAAAAAATTTAAAAAAAATTGTCATTACAGCAGCTGCAGTGAATTGAGGGTCGCAAAAAGAGTACCCATGCTTTCAGTTTCAGTTTTTGTGCTTTTATTTTGAAATTTGTGTCAGTCTACTCGTATTCTCAGCTATGTCATCGAGGCCTTTGTAAATCCTAGCTCTGAAAAAAGTGACTCAATCAGACAGAAACAAAAGGACAGAATCTGAAATGTAGTCTGCCTGAACAGCAGATGGTGAGAATGCAACATGTGATCAAACAACAAGTGAGCAGTGATCACTTCACACATGCAGAATCCTATGTGGACCTGTCCCATGAAAACCCCAGACTATGTGCTAATAAAGTTGCACTGTGAGGTGTTTTAAATTGTGTTCAAAAGTCATATGCTCACTTTGTTCTGGAAAAAGTGCAGCTGAAATAGTAAATCATTCAATTAACCTTCACAAAATGACTCATTTTAGTTTGGAATTACATAAGAACAACCCCAACTATTACTTCCAGCTTCATAATTGTGAACATCTGCTGCTTTTGTTTATCTGATGTGATATTAAACTTTGGATTCTGAAAAGATCAAACATTTTAACAGCCATGTTTGATATTTTATAGACCAGCAAATTAATCAAGAAAACAATAAAATCACAGGTGGCACGGTGGTGCAGTGGTTCCCGGTTTGGACCTCAGCTGGGGCCTTTCTGTGTGGAGTTTGCATGTTCTTCTCGTGTCTGCAATGGGTTCTCTTTGGGTGCTCCGGCTTCCTCCCACAGTTCAAAGACATGGTTAATTGGTGGCTCTAAACTGACCGTGTTTTGCCCCTGTGATGAACTAATAAGTTTGTCCAGGGTGTCAGCTGCGCCAAATGTCAGCTGGGATACCGTGACCCCGATTCAGAAAAACGGCTACTGAAAACTGATGAATGGATGAAGTCACAGTAAAAAAAATCCAAAACATTTATTTTGTGGCTTAGTCTCTGATATATCAAACTGTGTGTTTCTATTCATAGGAATGTTTATTGCTACATTGGTATGTTACACTACAGACTCATACAACTGGAATGAATATGTTTTTATATACAAAGTGCGAGCGCTGTTCTGGTTTTTATAGATTCTGTCAGTTGTAGCAACATTTCTCTCCCGCCTGAAGTTAAAAAATGCGAGTTGATGTCCTAAAGAGAGAATGGGAGAGAGACCTAGAGAAATAAAGTGAGACATAAAGAGAGAGAGGGAGGGCTTAGAGTGCCAACAACAATCTGTCATCAAGATTCCTCCTTAGATTACAGCAGCATACTCCCTCCCCAAATTGCACACGCATACATACACACAAACCCATTTTCCACGTCTGAGTAGCAGTTTCATAAACAGTGCGGTTTGTGTTTCTTACATTAATCTAACCAAAACATCTCTACACACATAATTTATCACGGAGTGAGTGAGGGGGAGAGTTTGTATTTCGGATGGGTTTGGGAGTGTTTGGAAAGTGTGTTTACTGGCTGATGGAGCTGTGATGGGAGTTATGTTACAGATAGAGAGATATTAAAGCTATTAGTGCAAAGTAATGTGCAGATTAACAGTGATGCGGTCTGCTTGGTGATAATGGAGTGGCAGAGGCTGCAGTGTAGTGTAAGGTCTGAGTCTTTTAGTGGTCACTTCATTGATTTTATGATCTGTATTTAGGGCTGCACGATATGGCCTATAACCAATATCTCGATATTTTTAAGCTATATTGCGATACACAATATATATCTCGATATTTTTATTTCTCCTGTAAATCACTATGAATGTATTCAACCCTTTAATGCAAAAAATAACATCAGTATGATGATTTAAGTAGACCCTTCTATTAGATTAGTAACGGCTGCGCTGTTTTAGCGGCGTCCTCTGCCCTGCGTCAACTCACCATATTCACGCGAGAATCCTGAACGTACGCGAGACCCCGCGATAAACTGTGTATAAAGAAAACAACAACAAACAGCTGACTTTGCTTCTCTGACGTGGAGGAGAAAATATAATAAAAGCAAAAATAAAAAGCATCTGTCATAAATGATTGTGTGTTGTTCCACTTCAGCAATCAGTCTCTCTTCGTTCATATCGAGACCCTTTGATCGATTGACTGATCACCTGGTGCCACCTGTCATGACGTAACGTTGATGTGAAGTTGTGATAAGCTACATGAACTGCGTATTGTATTTTATTTTGAAAGGGGGCGGAAGTTTAATATGTTGATTCTGTGTCGGATTTCCTGTCTGGTGCGGTCTGCTCTGTTGAAATTTATAAGGTTTAGCAGCGGCTCGCGTCAAAAATAGAAATGCTACGGAATGATAGAGCACGGAGAGACGCTTCTGAGACGCTCCGCGGCGTGCCCTGTGTGAGTGCTCTCATTGACTAGACTGGCAGCGACCTGCTCCGGTGACCGTGGCGCAGCCGTAATCTGGCGCGCAAGCCTCCGGAGTGGGCCAGTGGGCCTGTCTCTCCTCACTTGATACAAAAAGCGGGGAAGTGTGCTGCGTGCTGTGAGCATCACCAGGAGTGAGTGACACAGGCAAAACTCCGGAGAATTAAATGCCGACAGCTTAAAACATTTACATGACAAGTACTACGGTCGCGATATAGTCATTTCATACATCTCACGTAAAACAAGCCGCGATATATCGAGTATATTCGCAATATATCGAGTATATTCGATATATCACCCACCCCTATCTGTATTTCATTTTTTTCTATTTTAATGTTCGTGTCTTGTAGCTATTTTTTTAGGGAAATACTTGAAGTGCATCATCAACACTGGAGAAGATATCTTTTATCCATTACTACTACTACTGCTGCTATTACAGTGGTCCCTCGTTTATCGCGGGGATTCGTTCTAAAAATAACCCGCAATAAACAAAATCCCCGAAGTAAGTTTTACAATTATTATACATGTTTTAAGGCCGTAAAACCCCTAACCACACACTTTTATACACCTTTTTACACGCATTTTGTGCAGTACTCCCTTAAACAGGACGCAGAACACAATGCGCGTTCATACTGTACAGTACGCTGTAATAAAAAAAGCATGCAAAATGACACTGAAAAAAATCCGTGAAACAGCGAGTCCGCGAAAAGTGAACCGCGATATAGCGAGGGACGACTGTACTAGTCCTGCTACCACTACCACTACCATTGCTACTAATATTGCAGCCACTACTACTACTGCTACAACAAGGACTGCTACAAGTACTACTACTATGGTTGTTAACTACTGCTTCTATCTCTACTACTCCTACTACAACTACGAGGCAGTATAGGTATAGGCACTCCCACAGTGCCTGTACCTATACTTATGACTGTTGCCACTACTTCATCTAGTACTGCTACAAGTGTCACTAGTGCTGCTGCTGCTGCTACTACCTCTGATAATATATATATAGATATTACTCCACCTACATATTCCCATTATTAGTACTACTACTTTTAAAACTGCAGCAAAAACAGCACTTGGTCTACTTTTACTACTACAGTACAACTGCTACTACGACTACATAATTATTGCCACCACCAGGGATGGACTGGGACAAAAAATCGGCCCCCCGCGAAATTTTCGTCTCGTACGCCATAGGTGCGCCGTGCGCCCTAGCCTAACCAGCCCCCACCCGCTCCGGCGCGGCCCACATTGCCCATCGCTAAGCCCAATAGTGTGTTTGGGGTGTGTGATCTACTCGTTAAATATATATATCGGGACTTGTCGGCCCAAATAGCACGTTGGCCCACCGGGCAAATGCACGGTATGCCAGATTACCAGTCCATCCCTGGCCACCACCACTACTGCTACTATAACCACTAATATTGGTACAGATGCACAGCTGCTTCTACTACTGCTATATTCATTTTAACGAAAGAATATGTCATCAAATTCTTCCAATTCTTTGCCACAGGAGTTCTAAGATGTAGAGCTAGAAGTTAAATCAGGCTACAAAGACAATGTTGGCAAGATGAATTCTATGTTGCTTTTGGTGTTTATATGAAATTTGTTGATAAAAGGAATTAAAGGAATACAGTTTTAACACGATATATGTGGAAATATTAAGCTTATTATGTGTGTGTGTGCGTGCACAGGTGGGCGAGATAAAAGAGGAGGACCAATCCTGACATTTCCTGCAAGGAGTAACCATGACCGAATAAAACAGGAAGACCTGAGGAGGCTGGTGACCTACCTGTCTACTGTTCCCAGGTACAAACATTCCCATCACACACACACACATACATATTCATAGACTCATAGACAGATACTAGAAGGATGAAGTGGAGGGTGAAGTGCATGTGGAATGCTGCAGTGCTGTCCACTCTGTGGAATCAAACGCTCCTTTCTTCTCCATCACAGCAGCAGACTGAGAGCAGCGTTTGATTTGCATCAGCATGAAAGCTGCAGTGTGTGCAGCGAGTCTGTCACACTCAGCTTGGAGTGCATTTTTTCCTGCCGCCCCTCATTACAGCCTGTGCATGTTACGAGGAACGAGCTGGCGTAGAGAAAACTGATCAATAATTAGTCACAGACCAGTCCCTTTGACTCTACATGTATGTCCCTTTGTAAACCATTTTTAAATCTGTTTCAGTGACTTGAAAGCATGACAGCGGATCCCTTACTGATGATGATGATGATGACCATGATAATGATAATACTTGAATAATCTGTAATTTTGTTGCATCCTAGCCAACAGAAATACCTGCTACAGTGAAAAAAAAAAGCTGGTTAACCAACAGCACAATATCTCTTACTTACTATTCATCATATTCACACAGTGGCTATATCCCTCTGATGTCACGGGAAGGTCAGATTTTGTAGCACTGTTTTAGATTGCAAACATCCTGATTGATCAGAAACTGAAAAGACAATGGATAATGGCGCATTGGACCATTTTAAATGGAAAACAACATTACTGTGCGATAGTGACATGATACAATGGGAATGTTATTCGGAAACATTATGTCACATAAAGCTCACTGGAAGACATATTTCTGTGTAATGTTAATACAGATTATATCGAACACAAAAACCACTTAAGCAGTGACCGCCTTTCCTACCGTATTGTGTACACTATCAAACGGTAACGTTAGCCAGAAAGTGGTTGAATGGTATCGTTAGCTGTTATCTAACGGTACCTAAGGCACTGTAAACCGGTTACTGTTAAATTCACAGTAACTAACGGGCAGCTGTTGACAAGTAACTTACTGTAAATAAAATCACAGTAACTAACGGGCAGCTGTTAAAAAGTACCTTACTGTAAATAAAATCACAGTAACTAACGGGCAGCTGTTGACAAGTAACTTACTGTAAATAAAATCACAGTAACTAACAGGCAGCTGTTGACAAGTAACGTACTGTAAATAAAATCACAGTAACTAACAGGCAGCTGTTGACAAGTAACTTACTGTAAATAAAATCACAGTAACTAACAGGCAGCTGTTGACAAGTAACTTACTGTAAATAAAATCACAGTAACTAACAGGCAGCTGTTGACAAGTAACTTACTGTAAATAAAATCACAGTAACTAACAGGCAGCTGTTGACAAGTAACGTACTGTAAATAAAATCACAGTAACTAACGGGCAGCTGTTGACAAGTAACTTACTGTAAATAAAATCACAGCAACTAACGGATAGCTGTTGACAAGTAACTCTACAGTACATCATTGGTGTTAATTACTTTAGTTTTTGACTGAATACACAGTATACTACTGTGAAATGGTTTACAGTAATTTACTGGGCACAAACATGGTAAATTGCTGTGGATTTCACAGTTTCAGATCTGTTGTATTTTCAGATCAGTCTAGAAGCAGTCAAACAATAACAACTTAACTCTTAAGATTACCCACGTTTATAGAACTTGCAACCTGCAGGGGAAAATTGCGGCCTTGTAAATATTATTAGAATTACTATATCAGTTAGCCCTACTCTTTATCTGATATTGCTTGTGAAGCATATCATCAGTTTTTTGGATGGATTTTCTTCCTTCTTGTCCAGTAAATAAATCTACTTGGACTGCAGAACCTTGAGAAAGTTCAGCATAGATAATGCTGCTGTTTAAAGCTTTATTTATTTAAATTATTTTGGTCAAAGACAGATAACTGACTTCACTGTACTGTGCAGTTGCAATCAGGAACCTTTTTAAAAGATCAGCTTGTTTTCAAGGATGTTCTGACATCAAGTATTGATAGTTATCTTCTGAAAAGCATCACCTTGATAACGTGATATAAACATTTGAATATGAATTTTTAAATACAAAAGAAGCTTTTCATCAGATGACAGAGCGTTCTTGAATAAAACAAGAGGGGAGGTTTTCAATCTAGTCTGTGCTTGCAACTGCAATTTACCTGGCTGACTACAACACTAAACTAGCCCAAAATATGGATTATCACTTGATCCCTATCAGCCTTGCTCTGATTCCTTTTGCTATTCGAGCCACTGTTTCCATGGTGATGAGTGGAGTTTGTGCTTCCCTCAGGCAGATTATAATGGATGTGCTTTTGTCAAATTTGTATTAATAGAGGCTGCATGTGAGTAGAGCTGAGGTGATTTCACTATATTTTTACTCTCCTCATCAGCAGCAGCTGAATTAAAGCCCATTAGACTCCTGCATACACAACTGGCTCTCCACAGGTCTGGACCAGAACCAGGACCAGGAAATGTGTGTGTTCAAGTGACATATCACATGTTCAGTCAACGTAATGAAACTTTACTCCCAGTACAACCCCTCCCCCCTCATTTATTTGCTTAGCTCCAGATACTTATGTATGTTGTACACCACCACCACATGTGTACAAATATTAACATGCAACGAGCATGGTCATATTAACATCTGGAAGGCATTCCGGTGTCGTATTTATTTACACATGCGAATGTGGTATGAAAACCGTTCTGAAAATATACTTTTCAATGCTTTTTCCAGGGGTACAAACACATATTTGATCTGTACCACATGTGAAGAAAATGATCACTGAATAAATCTGATGATGTGACGTAAACAACGTATAACATTTCTGAATCAGCTCAGTTAAACACGGCATTACCGCTGTTGTGCCGAAGATTTGATCTCAGTCGGGCTATTTTGAAATGTGTAGATTTTCTTTTGCTCATTATAAAATCTGTGGCACCACTGATGTGATCAGTTCAAACCGCCTGTCAACGTCTGCATCTCTGCTGTCCGTCCTGTCTCTCTTTGTCAGTGAGGATGTCTGTAAACGTGGTTTCACCGTCATTATTGACATGCGCGGTTCTAAGTGGGAGCTGATCAAGCCTCTACTGAAGACGCTGCAGGAGTTTTTCCCGGCTGAGATCTGTGTGGCGCTCATCATCAAACCGGACAACTTCTGGCAGAAACAGAAGACAAACTTTGGCAGTGCAAAGTTCTCCTTTGAGGTCGGTGGTCTTCCTGGTTTTAGTCTCAGTTCAGACTCCATGTCTTTAATTCACATTAGAAAAGAACATGTGCCAATCCAGGAAGTAAACATAATCATTTCACCTGTTGGTCCATAAACATTTAGCATTGAGGAATTGAGGAATTCAGGTTAGTCACAGTTTGCACCTCTCATCTGTTATCTGTTATTATGCCAATTTGGCACCAGCTCACTCACCACACATGAGTTTGAGGTGGAGAGGGAGGAAAACATAGAGCCATTTTCCCTGGAGGATGTTTACACAAGTTTAGATTTGACCGTCCTGCTTCATTTTCTTATTCTATGTCAAACATGAATGATCCACCACTGCGTGCATGCATTTTGACAATTTCGTTTATGTGCACAGACCAGTATGGTGTCTGTGGAAGGTCTGTCCAAACTGGTAGATCCTTCCCAGCTGACGGATGATTTTGAAGGCTCTCTGGACTACAACCATGAAGAGTGGATGGAGCTCAGAGTCTCACTGGAGGAGTTCATGTCCAACGCTGTCCACCTGTTGTCCAGACTTGAGGACCTGCAGGTGGGACATGGACTAAAGAGCAGATGAACGAATGGTGTATTAAAGGAAAGGCAGATGGATGATTTGAAATGATCAAAGCAACATCCCAAGCTCTGCTACTTTGTGTTGCAGGAGCTTCAATCTAAGAAGGAGTTTCCTGCAGATGTTGAAGGATCGCGTCGGTTGATAGACGAGCACACACAGCTGAAGAAAAAGGTGAGAGCTGATGTCAGGACAGACAAACTTAGACAAACTTCCGTTGGCAGATATCCGTGTTAAACAACAGTTCTCTCATCATCACAAACAACTTGAATCCTCCTCTGTAGGTGCTGAAGGCTCCAGTGGAGGAGTTGGACCGAGAAGGCCAGAGGCTGCTGCAGTGTATCCGATCTAGTGATGGGTTTTCAGGGAGGAACTGCATCTCAGGCTCTGCTGACTTTCAGAGCTTGGTGCCCAAGGTAAATCAGTCATTCCAGGGAATTTCACCCCAGCTAGAAATACAGATGAGACATCAATATCGTCTCTTGAGAAGTCATATTTTATATATAGTAGAGGAAAGAGGCCTCCAAACGGGCTCAGGGAAAACACAAAGACGACTGAACACTTACTGTATTGACTGTATAGATTTTCAGCTTAGTGCTGTCCATCAAGCAGCACGGGTAAAGAAAAAAGGTAAAAAGAGGAAGAGCAGAAGTGACACAAGCTAACCTGAGTTATATGTTATGCAATATGCATATGCAATATTAAAAACAAAAACTGAGATTTACTGTTTTCGCTGGGAAATCCAGTGAAAGCTAGTAAATATCTTGTGTACACCAATATGAACAGAGCCAACATAGACAGGGTAGAGCAAATATTTTTTTTATCAGTTATGAAGACATGCAAGAAATAAACAGACACCTTCATTCAGATTTAAATTAAAGGTGTCTATTTACTTCTTGCATGTCTGTGTATATTAATATTTTTTCAATAAAATCTTGTTTATCAGTTTAAAAGTGCTTATGCAAATTAAATTAAGCAGACAGAGACCAACTTTATAAGACGTTCTAAGAAACAGCATCTTGATTCTGAATTCCTGCTTGTTGCCAGGTGGCCAGTCTCCTGGATAAGCTCCACTCCACGAGGCAGCATCTCCATCAGATGTGGCACGTCCGGAAGCTAAAGCTGGACCAATGTTTCCAGCTCCGCCTCTTTGAACAGGATGCAGAGAAGGTGAGTCATCATGCTGATGTCATGCTGATGTCACTGACGCCAGTCTAAATCAAGCCTTACGCATCGCATTCCCGCGGCTGCTTCACAGTGAAACCTGCCCCCATGTCAGACATCCAGCGGACTACTGTGAAGCAGCCTCAGGGATGTGATGCACAGAGAAAGAGTGTTTTGTTTTTGACCGGATCAGCTGTTCTGTTTACTGAGTCATCACGTCAGCATGAGAAAGTTGAACCTGACATAGGTCCAGAGGTTCTCTATCTAAAAACTCTCTGTGATTTTTAGTCTGAAATCACAGAGGCACATCCAGCGTTTCCTGGTCATTCCTCTTGCCTTCATCTCCATCTCGGCACAGCATTTGAGCTGGATTGGATCTGTCCAGCTTAAACAAACCCCTCAGCAGTCTAGATAAATTAGCCTGTACTGTTTGTCTAAACAGACGAACACATTTAGGAGCTAATCCAGTGGAAAATCTGCTATCTTGGCTTCACTTACCCAAGCAAAGTGATTAGCTGTGGTTGCGAGTGAATGTTTGGGTTCAATTCATCATTAACATACCAGCCTGTTCAGGACAACATGCAAAACTATTTCTGTATTTCATTCCATAATGCTATATATAGTAAGATCGAGCTCTCTAAAATGAAGGGGTCAGTATTCAGGAAGAGGAACTGCCACCTCTGAAATGCTTTTATTTTGTAAATACCGAAAAATGTAGCATTTGAACACAGGACAAAAACCTACATACATCACTGCCTACTGCAAACTGATGTTTGGGAAACTTAATAAATACCTAAAACACCAGACGGCAGTGGTGCTGTATGAAGACTAGGGTCATGTACTGTACGTGGATGCAGGATGGCTGAACCATGACTGTGTTTGGTCGTCTCCTGTGTTGTTGATGGGATACACACACACACACACACACACACACACATGGGCGTCAGCAGACTCAGTGTGTTGTTCCACACAAAAATCCACATGCAGGAGCAGTAAATATTTACTGCAAAGCAAACAGAGAGACAAAATAAAACAGTTTTGTCCACATCAGTGTTGTCACGCTGTGGAACCGCGGGGGTGGGCGGACAAGTTTACACTGTGGGAAACACTGTGGGAAGTGCTCGCAGTCGAGCCAGGGAAACAGTGAGACCTGACGAGGTGTTCTGCCTGTGGAAATAGCAGCTCGAGAAAAAAGGACTGTGTAGATGATGTGGTAACCATGGTAACCACTCGGCACTGCAAGCGGCCTCCATCTGTCCGCAAAGATTGATTCAGATGCAGAAGCAACCTTGAAGGTTGTCCTGGCCTCTGAGGCTTTACACAGATCAGCTGAAGCCAACGAGGGAAAAATGACGTTCATGTTTTCAGAGGAATATTCCTGTTTTTTTTTTACAGGGTGGCCTTGTTTATCTCATTTTGGCTGCAGTTTCTCTTGGTTATGGTAACGTTTCACTTACTGACTTAATTGTAGACACATAAGATTAGTCATGGCAGCTGCCTGAAAATGCGCCGCACGTGTTTCATCACATGAAAGTTCATTTTTCATCTTAGAAACAGGAGTTTAACAAAGACATCTGAACATAAAGTCCAAATGCTAGCTTTTCTAGGCTTTCCCAAAAGGCTCATTCTCTTATTTTCATGTGATTATACACTACTGAAAACATACTGATGAATATTATATAGAATTTCTGCCAATAAATCCCCCTAAATCTTACACACTGGACCATATGCTACCTATTTGTTCCACCGTGAGGTTTTGTGCGCTCACAGTGAGACAAAAAAAAATGAATGTGACATAGTCTGCAATGTTATTAATGCTGCTGTGCATGCATGCATGTGTGTGTGTGTGTGTGTGTGTGTGTGTGTGTGTGTGTGTGTGTGTGTGTGTGTGTGTGCAGATGTTCGACTGGATCAGCCACAACAAGGAAGTGTTCCTGCAGAGTCACACAGAGATTGGCCGAAGTTACCAACACGCCGTGGAGCTGCAGACCCAACACAACCACTTTGCCATGAACTCCATGGTAGCCAATCTCATAGGAGCTCATCACTGTAGATCACTGTGCATGACAGTAGAAATAAGAAGAGGTTACCAGGCTCTGTGATAGTTAACCTCTGCCTCAAGTGTTGACTACTTTCAGAATATGACGTTAGATTCTTAGTGCAGCTGCTTCGAACGTCAGTGAGAATAAATCTTTCAAATTTGCCTAAAAGGCCAGAGAAGCACAGAAAACACATGTGACATTAAATCAGAAATACACTTTTACATCCCTTAAAGTGGAATTTAGTTCATTCTCAGTTAGGTTTGCTCTAGAACGGTCAGTAAGATAAACTGTAATCTATCGATTTTTAAATATTCCTTTATAGAAACACCTAGCAAACATATTTACAGATGTATACGGATTTCAGTGTCCACCCACAGTGACCGTAGTTAAATCCAGTTGTACTGATGCATTTTTGCTCATGTTTTTGTTCTTTTCTTTTCCTCCCAGAATGCCTATGTAAATATCAACAGAATCATGTCAGTGGCGAGCCGCCTGGCGGAGGCCGGTCACTACGCGTCCACGCAGATAAAGCAGATCTCAGGTCAGCTGGATCAGGACTGGAAAAGTTTTGCCGCTGCGCTTGACGAGCGTTCCACCATCCTCGCCATGTCGTCTGTCTTTCACCAGAAGGCTGAACAGGTGAGAGCATCGAGAGTAGAAATGTAAATGTAAAACGAGACATCTGACAGCGTCAAGCACGAATCTGTACCCAGATAGCATTAGCTGGAAGCACAATGGCCACCCTGCTCCTAACCTAGTAACCATCTAATCTGGGAATCTCTGCCGCAGACACGTGTCCAGAATGTAAAATGTAAATGGGACATTTTTACTACCTGATTATATTTAATAGATCAAACTGCTCTGCTGCTGATTCTTGGAAGGTTGACATGGCAACAGATGGGACTTGTTTGATTCCTGCTGGGCCCTTGACATTAGCTACAAGTGTACATTTGAGGGAGCGGGAGATGAAAGACATGCGGGAGTGGTGGAGGCAGAGAAGGGAGAAACTAATGAAAAACAGAGAAACAACAGAGTCAGGATGAAAGATGCAACGTAGGATGAGGGAAGAAGGACAAGCGGAAGAAAACTGGCAAGACTACAGATGGAATACAAGTTGGGAAATGTGTAAAAATGTGAGAGATTTAGAGGGAGAGAAATTCTGTAAGAGCTGTTTTTAGTTAGCCACTTTCACCCTTTTAGTAAATCATCTAAAAGTTTATTTCTTTTATTTGTGACCCAAAATTAGAGGTTCTACCAGAGACCCAAGCTGATATTTAATTAGCCATAACATGTACATGTGCAGACGGGTGACAAATTAGAAAACATCCAGAGTGAGTGTCTTAATAATGTCCGCTACGAGCTGCCAAAACAGCTTTATTGATTCTACAAGTCTCTGAACTGTACTGGGGGAATGAACACCGTTCTTAGAAAACATATTTCCTCATTTAGTGTTTTGAGAGCTCTGTCCAGAATCTCCCATAGGTATTCAACTGGGTTAAGATGTGGTGAGTTTAAAGGCCACAGCATCTGATTCACATCGTTTTTGTGCTAATCAAACCGTCCAGTGAGACCCATGTGCCCTGTGGATGGGGCCAGAAATGTTTCATCATAGGATAAAAGTATGAACTTGGGCCTAAACCATGCCAGCAAAATGCCTCCACAGCATAATGGAGTCACCAAATGCCCTCACTGTAAGGCTCCAGCAGTCAGTATCTGTACTTTTTTTTCTTTTTTCACACATGCACTCATCCACTTGTGGAGAATATGTTGAAGGATGACTCATCTGAACGTATCTGTCTTTTTTTTATTTTTTATTTCACAACCACTGAGCTCTGAGCTCTGAAATGTGCGTTCATCTTCGCAATAAGGGCTTTTCACACTGAAGCCCGGTTATAATATCCTCTCTGTGTGACTCCTTATGCTGACGGTTTCATAATTTCCTGCACTGACATTCGCCGTCACCTGAGGAAGAGTAGCTCTTCTGTTTTTTCTGTTGCACGGGCACCACGCTCATCAAACGTGACCCTATTTACTGATGTCTTTCCCACGGATCTGTGTGACTGAAGCTCCAGACGTCCAGCCGTGTCCCAACAAACTCACTGAGTTCTTTTCCTCCTGATCCAAAATCCGTGCCTGCTCAGTATTTTTATGTCATGTCTGTCTACTAATTTATTTAGATCTTTTGTTGAATTTGCCACCTGACTGTACCTACAGTAGCCTACGATCAAAGGCAGAACAAAGAAGCAATAAAGATGTCACATGGATCACAGTGATGGATGTGACAGACATTTATTCACTTGTTTTTAGTCTTTTTAGAGTAATCGTCTGACTTTCTGCATGTGTCTGCGTTGCTTCCTCAGTTCCTGTCGGAGGTGGAGGCCTGGTGTAAAGTCTGCAGTGAGGGAGGGTTACCATCCGAGATGCAGGAGCTGGAGCTCGCCATCCACCGCCACCAGAGCCTGTATGAGCAGGTCACCCAGGCTTACACTGAGGTAAACCAACAACACAGCTGTGACTGTACTGTAGTCTGTAGTCTCTCTTATCATCTTTTGGTTTGAAAGTTGGTGAAACTGAAGTTTCAGTTTACTGCACACAATCTCTGCCATTATGTCATTTTCTGTCTTTGGGAACAAAGAAAAATGGCCTTGTTCGCTGTGTGCTCCATTTTAAATGTGTATTTCCCAGCATGCTTCGGTGTCCACTTCTTTGTGTGCGGTGTAGGAGAGCTGCAACTTCTGTCCGTTTTCTGTGTGGTCAACGGCAATGGGCAATCCTAATTGCTTTTAGGACATTGAAAATGTCAGTTGAGGTTTGGCTCAGGGTCCTCCGTCTGATGGCAGTTTTGCTTTCAGATGAGTGATTACAGAGTGTATGAATCCCATGAACAAACAGTCAGACATTCTGTCATTGTGTTACGTAAATGATTGCCCCTTTCTTCCCCTCCCTGGTTGTCCCTGGACCACAACTACTGTACTATTATACTCCGCAGGGAGGGATGTGAACTCCAGAGTCTCCTTTGGGTGCTGTTAGTGCTGCTCTTTGGCAGCGCAGTGATGCTGGCTGTGACTGGCTGTGATGACAGGGAGGTGTTGGTCAGCAGCCGCAGCACCACCGCCGTCCAGATCTGCTGTCTGAAAAGCCTCCGTGCTCCACTAAATATAGTCTGGGAACACTTTACTCCTGCTCTTCTTCGCTCTTTCCTGCGACCGGTGTTTTATCTTTAGATGGGCTGTTGCAGTGTTAGCTCAATTTATACTTATCTGTGAAAAGATTAGTCCATACACACACACACACACACACACACACACACATCTGGGCAGAGGCTTCCACTGAGGCGGCTTGGCTTGGCAAGCTATGACAGCATTGTCTCCTCTGAGAGCGCTGCAAAAAGTAACAAGCTCAGACTGGGGATGTTTTTTTTTTTTATCTTGTACTCTTGACTCGGTGCATTTATTTCATTTGGTGAATGTGTGTTAGTTTGTGAATTTCTTTTAGGCTTCCAGAGATAAATACACAATAAAAAATTGGAAGCAGAAGCTCCTGTTATTTTACATAAACATGAGTTACAACATTGCGTTCTCATCTTTGAGTGATTGAAAGCAGAGAGGACAGAGATACAGGTGTCTCTGCTCAGCTGTGTGTGTGTGTGTGTGTGCGTGTGTGGAGGCATGTGCTGTGTTGCTTTCAGTGAGTCCTTTTTGATTCCTGGTTTTGAATCATCCTCACGACTAGCGATGTAAAAACTTTTTCATCTCGTTCCCTCTGTGCGCCGCATTATGCAAATCGTGTTCTGTGTGGGTGCCAGTCCTGCGGTGACATTTCTGGAAAGGTTCTTCTTCAGTAGAAAGGCGAATCAATTAGTTGATTAGTCATCGGACATACAGTATATTTCATAGAATGCAGATGAATCAGCAGTATGTTTGAATCAGCCCTACAACAAGTGAGACAACTACCACTGTGAGACAGTATCTTCACAAATAAAAACACTTAAAAGCAAGGTAAATGTATTTATATAGCAGATTTCATGTACGTCATAAAGGCTTTAAAACAACATATAAAACTTGAGGAAATATAAAAAGCCATTTCTTGCAGAGAGGAAACAGGAGTCACTGCTTGTGTGTGATGCAGAGGTTTCAGTGGTGTTTTTCCATGTATAATTTAGCAATTAGCAGTAAAGTAAAATGCTTTTTTTTAGAAAGTATATGTTTATTTTGCAGAGGAGAGGGAAACAGAGCAGGGGAGGAGGAGGAAATGATTAAACTCTAAAAATACATTTTGTTTTAATTAGAATTGATTTGTAAAAAAAAAAAACAGTCTTCGTCTCCATTTATTTCTTCTGTTGCCTTTCTAATCTCTCTACCTGCCCGTGTTTCCAGGTGAGTCAGGACGGTAAAGCCCTATTGGATGTCCTCCAGAGGCCTCTGAGTCCCGGCAACTCTGATTCACTGACCGCCACTGCCAATTACTCCAAAGCGGTCAGTCTTCCTCTATGGTGTCTGGGCTTCTTCTGCCAGCCAATTACAAAACAAATATATATATATAAAATAATAAAAATGACCTTAAAACCTCACAGTCCAGTTAACATTTGAGTTATTTCTCAGGTTCACTGCATCCTGGATGTGGTTCACGAGGTTCTCCACCATCAGCGGCGTCTCGAGAATATTTGGCAGCATCGAAAGGTTCGACTGCACCAGAGACTGCAGCTGTGCGTGTTCCAGCAGGATGTCCAGCAGGTATGCGCACGCACAAACACCCGTGCACAGAGAAGAATCTCCCATCCATGCCAGCAGCTTTTTAGGAACTGAGACAAACAACATTCTAACTTTTTATTGCTTTGAGTTTAACTGAAAGGGGATTTGCAAGAGTTTTAAACACCCACACAAGGTCAGAAAAGTTTGTCATGCCACAGTGGAGCATGTAATCTTGTACGTAAGCATGTAATCAAGTCAGGAGAGAGCAGTGATGTGTGTGTGTGTGTGAGAGAGACGAACTTTGCTGAGTAAAACAGATCAGAATCACGTGTTCATTCATCTCTGCTGTCTCCTCGTGCCGGCTAAACAATGTCTAATGTGAAAATTCCTGATAAAGCGTTCAGAGCGGATCTCTGCTCCGCTGGTACCACTGCTCGTTTTTCACAGACGAGAGGACCATGTGGTTTTGGAAAGGTGTCAGCATGGATTCCTGGAGGTTTTAGACATATTCAGGAGCTCAACATTTTATATCACAGCTATATTTTATGAAGACTATTTTTAACCAGCAGAGTGAATGTCATTAGCCGGGGGAAGGGGAGGTCTTGTGTGGTATTTGACTTTGTTTAATGTGATTGCGGGTGGACAGTGATGCACGAGGAATGAGGTACAACCAAATACCACTGGCATTACTGAAACCCCTTGGAATCTCATTAAAGAGTCCACATGTGCACTCTCCGGAGAGTTTTTTTCTTCTCCAACGAGATGAACATAAAGTTCAGCAACAAGGACACAGCTGGAACTAAGCACAGACAATATCAGACAACTGCAGAGATGCAGCTCCTGTAGTTTAACTGCTGCACTTCCAGACCACACTGGACCCCCTACAGCCACGTAAAATAACGGATACATGAGATGTGTACGCGTTGCCTGGATCAAGTAACGTGATATTCTGTGAAGAAAATCACGTCTGCATGAAGCATCCTCCTGTAAACCCAGAAAAATCGAGCAGATGGCGGAGGTGTTTCCATGTTATTCGGTCAGTCAGACAGAAATAGCAGGGCAGTTGTTTAAATCTGTCAGCCAGTTGATGCTCTCCTTCACACCTAACTACTTTTTTTTTTGTGGATTTGCGTGTTGCATTCTCATAATCATTGGACCTCAATCATGGCAAACAAAAGAAGAAATGGTATTTTTCTTTTTAGGTCTTAAAGAACACAGTAAATTTTAATTTAAAAACTGTATAGCAACTCTTTTGTAGTACTACAAGTAGAAGTAGGGACAGGAGTAGCAGTGAAATTGTGTGTTAATTCTACTTGTGTCTGCTTTAACTACAGACGGCAGCAGCAGAAGTCGTAGTTAACAGTACCAGTTACTAGTAGTTATAGTAAAAGTAGGTAAAGGAAAGGAACTGGGAACTGTACAGTAGAAGTATTAGCAGCAGTAGAATCAGTACCAGGACCAGTGGAGGAAGAAGTGTTCACATACTCAGTTACAAGTACAAGTCCTGCCCATCCTTCTAAATCTTACATACTGTAACTGGACGAGTGTTTAGTCAGTTAGTCGCCATAACTACTTGTAACAGTAACAGTGCTACGCCATACTGCCTCTATCACCATGGCAACCTAAATATTACTTTTGTGGTTGTATAGAGCTGCAGAGTGGGAGAGGCCACTGGTGTTATTACCCACTCTGTGCGCCCATTTCAATATCACATAATGAATAATGTAATAGTCCTGTAGCTTTATGTTGGACACCAGCTTCATTTTGAGATTCATTTCTGAGAAATCATGTTTCGTCCGTCATTTTGGAACAATCAAAGACGTGCAAAACGCTTTGCAGTTGCTGCAGTTGTAAACAAAACAGCATGGTTGCTGAATACACCTAACCCAGAAATGAATTAATAATGAAATAAAATTGATTTGATTCATGGTGTAGAGTTTGAAATCAGTTCTCAACAGCACAGTCTTTAGCCCACTGGCCGCTAGCAGCGCACATGGCTGAAATGTGCTGTGTCATAAGTTAAGTTAACTTCATTCACATGATTATGCATACAGACTCGTGCCTTCAACATTTTATTACAGAATCAGATTTTATTAATCTTTTATACTGATGATTTAACTGGGAGAGTTGGACTGCTGACGCAAGCCTTTTTTCCCCCGAGCATATTCCCCAACACATACACACTTGCAGACATAATATCAACGGGCCCATTGTAACTGAAGCCATAATGTATATGTATAAAATTAATGGCATTTGGGAGAGAGAAATAGGCCATCAGGATGGACTACAAATTCAAAGATGAACTCTATGGGCGCCATGCAAACATTTATATGTGACCCAAGAGAGTGTAAGAGAGTGTTTAAGAGAGGTAAAAAGACAGAGGGAGAGAGGGCAGGAGAAAAATAGCAAGCAAAGAATACATCATATCGGTAGGTTATAAATTCATTGAAAACAAAGCTTTGCCAACTGTACTCGTCATGCATCAGTTTCTATGAGACCCCAGAGAGAGACACACACAGAGGATGAGAGACATACATGGAAAGTGAGAAAAGCAGCAAGTGAGAGAGTAAGCTCGTTCCAATAGTCTATAAATCAGGCAGAACAGGGCTATTCCAACCAAAGTTGTTATGCTACAGGATATATGTGACCCCAGAGAGGAAGGGAGAGAGATGCAGAAGTAAAGGCTGAAAGAGAACATATTAGGTGTGTAGTTTTATTTGGCAGTTTTAGCTGCACATTCAAACAAAGGTAGTCCAGCTGCAGTCAGCGTGCTTGGGTTTGTGTCTGTTGTGACCTCTCGCTGACCTCTCTGTGGCTCCAGCTGGACTGAATGCACTACACTGATGTCATGAATTACAACACTTCACATCCACACACACTCTGCCCATCCAAGGCCCCAACAACTGCTTTGAGATGATGTGTTAAAGGGACAGTTCACCCCCCAAAGCCATTCTAATATAATGGAACTAGCACCAACAAAATATCCATTACGTTAAACTCCACAGCAGCCTCTCTTTTCAGAAATCACTACTCGACGCTAGCGACAGTGCAGGAGGCATTGGGTTTTCCTTGGCTGAACTGTAGCACAAGCCGGTCCTCCATGAAAACATGCACTGTTCTTCTGTTTACAACAGTTCAGCTTTTGATGTCTTAACCAGCGAACCAATAATGTGTTACAATAATATAATTACTTTTTTCTCTAACAAGAAGTGTAAGTAATTGCATTGCGGCTGCTTATTTGACTAATGCTCCTTTACTTTGATATTTTGAACGTTTGGTTTGTGTTAGTTGGAGGTGTGGGGTTGCTACTAAAAGAGGACAAACACCAATTCCCAATAAGGCCAAAGTCATCTTATTTACATAGTTTTGTCTTCTTAGCTGGCCTGCTAACTATAGCCAGCCAATCCCTTTAGCTTCACTGTGATGATAGGACTTCTGTGTGTACCGACCAAGCTGAAACAAGGGAATCATATGGTGAAGTGCAAAAAAAAACTGCATTTCCTCAAACAGCCACTTGAGACTGGCGACAGAATCTCCTTAAGACTCCGTATTAAAATGCCAAACTTCACAGCAGAAATAAACCTGTTTACGGCCTGGTACAAAACATGGTTTTGGTATCTATAGCTAATTTTCCCCATTCATAAGAACTGTACCGGGGGTGAATTTTTATAGAATTCACCTGTTCAAGTATTAAGACTTAAAGCTATGCATAATTAACAGCATGGCGGCAGAGTTATTCAAGCACCTTTGACTGAGGTTGAGGACTTGTAATGAATAATATATAATGAGTAATATAGTGTAAACCACTTTAACATTATGCTGTACCAATGCATATATCCAGTTAAGCTAAAAGCCTGGGTTATAGTTTAATTTATGATGTTTGACATACTGCTGCAGAAGAGCTTACTGGAGGAGCAGATAGTATTTTAGCAATTACTTATACCAAGTCCTGAAAAAACATAAAATTACATAGTCTATCTGTGCGATTCCTGTAAAGTTGGTTTATAATTTAATTAATGTAGGCGAAAAGCTGAAGAGCTGATCATAAGATATGATGGAAATTATAATTGCAGCAAATCAACAAAGCAAGTGCCTGGCAGTTGTCTGCACATCAGGTTTGCACATCAGTTTTCTATAGCAGTCTACTAATGGCACAGAATATTCAACATCCCGTTCTTCTCAGCAGCAGTGACCTAAATTTCCCACGCAGATCATGAAGGTTTCATCTGTTCCCATTTTTAATTCATGAGGTTTGAGACCATTTTGTACTGCCAGCCTGTACGTACGCTGTCAGAAAGAAGGGTGCGTGCAGCGCCAGGAACAGACGGTTCCGGAGCCGCCCTTTTAATCTTGAGATGCTGTGAAGTTGATTGTCACTTTCTCTCTCATCCAGGTAATGGACTGGATAGAGAACCACGGCGAGGCGTTCCTCAGCAAACACACTGGTGTTGGGAAATCCCTTCACAGAGCCCGAGCCCTGCAGAAAAGGCACGATGACTTTGAAGACGTAGCTCAGGTGAGTCCGTCCACATGGGTTTCCATCCGAGTGTTGGAATGAAAAGTATCACTTCCACGGTGGCTGAATCAAATGCCAATACTCGTCAATAGAAATAAACACTGCACTGCTGCTTCACACCGCAAGAAAAGTGGTTACCAGTGGATGTAAGCTTCAGCTGTTGTACTTGGACAGTGAAGCAGTTACACCTCTATAGTCATCTGACAGGAGCAGTTTGGCTAAACTGTGTTCAGGAGTCCAGGTCTGGGCTCTCTTTGCAGTATCAACATAAAATAGGAAAGTCCACCCCTAGCATGAACAGCTTTTTAAGTGTTCATTTGCTTGCCTTGCAAACATCTGTAACTAATTTGCCTTGATTAATACCAAATTTTCAAAACCACCATGCCTGGTGGTGGCAGGAAGCATGAAGACATGCCTGTACATAACCATTTATGGTCACAATCCTTTCCTGAAAGACCTGCAGAAGATGTTATCCATTTCTGAATTTCAGTCCATCACAAAAGAAACACGGGACCTGAAGTTTTGGTCGTAAAATGAAAACAAAACAAAGAAACAGGTTTCGTAGTGCACAAAGGCAGTTTGTGAAAGAAATGGGTTGAACATTTGCGATAGCAAAATAGCATTTAAAAATGAACAAGTGCCCAATATTGAACAGTGCGCAGGCAGTACTAGGTTTACAGAAATACTGGCTCATATGAAACTGAAGCTTTGAAAGACTTTGAAGTGGATGGGATGTAATAAAAGTGTTTTGATGCTCTTCTTTAGAGAAGAAGTTGTCTGATTTGATTTGTTTTAAAGTCAAGTAAGTACTTAGATAGCAGATGCGTGTGTGTAGAGCAATGAAAATCGTATGTGATCAGGATAGTCAGATTCTTGTTGTCTCTGCTGCCGTTAAAAGGTCTGAACACACACACAGACACACTGAGACACAATTCATTCGTCTTTGTTGTTTCTCTTTTTATTTATATGCAGCTAAAGTCCACCACCTTTCCAAACTCGCCTCAGCCAATCAATTCATTTTCTGATAGAGGCTTTCACAACAATTTGCATGTTCTAAGTGCTTTTTAGTTCCTTCCTTAGTTACTATACTATTTTGGTCAGCAGAATATCAGTAAAGTGTTAATCGTATTAAAGAGTGCCTGTTAATCCTATAAACAGTGAGCGGTAGTGTAATCTGATGTTTACACTCTGGATTAAGATTAACATTCATAACCTGCTGAAGATCAGCATAATTTGGTGGTTTCTGTGGTGGTTTGATAGTAAAACTCTTCACTATACCTAATATTAATACATTAAGTACTCAAGATACACACCAAGAGATGAATATGGAAAAAAACAAGTGGAATTTTAGTCAATATGGAACCCCTCGATAATTTTGTCAGCTCAATCAGCTGTTTTTTGTCCACAACGTTTAATTTGATATTTTATCTATTCAGTTCGTGTGTTTGTCTTTACTAATTTTTTTAATTTGTGTTTTCGTTCAGTCATTCATTCATTTTTGTCCTAAATAATCAGGTCTGGGCTTCTACATTCTGGTGACAGAGAAGATACTGCTTTCCTGTCATCTCCCTTCTATAACCATCACCCTGAACCAAACCAGTCATACAGTGAAGAGTAATAATCTTATGTAAATTACAGTCTTTATCTCCTGACTAATCCCTCTAACATGTGAAATATCCACACTGTATTCTTCAGATCATAAAGCATTTTTTTTCTCCCTCTAGTGCCACACCGCCAGCCTCCAGTTATCCTGAAATATCTCAGCTGTAATTTATTTCCTGAAGTGAAATATTCCACTCATAATCTTTCATTTTTACCAGAATAGGGCGACACTAATCCGAATACTAATGATTAACAGCTTTAACACTCAGACAGGGCTTAGTCCCTATTCGGGTGGAGATGGAGGTGGAAACAAGAAACTTACAGAAAATGGAATTAATCTTTTAACTTAAAAATGACCCGACTGTGTTTGTGTCTCTTCAGCTGTCACAATAAAGCCATAAAATAGTCCCCCCCTCTCTAAAAAAATGATAAACTAAAGAAAAAGTGGTACTTGTGATAGAAATGAATTTGATGTAATGACATGTTTTCTTCCCCCGCATAAATAGTTATAATCATAGTGATTATGTAAGTGATAATACACAAGTCCTGATAGATGAAAATAATGGTTTCTGTTCAAAGAGTGGAATTGCAGACGGAGGCAAAGTGAACAAGAGTAACTTTAATGACTTACTTACAGCAAGCAAAAGCCGCTGGTGAGTCCAAAAAAAAAAAAGTCCATAAATCCAAAAGAAGTTGAATTAATAGAAGTCCAAAAAACAGAGAACACAAGGAGCACAAACATGGAGGAAGAACCAAGACAGGACAGAGGAACCGATACTGAAACAGAACTCAGAACAGACACGGGACTGGCAAAGAGTCACGGTACATAAATACAACGGGCAGGACAACGAGACACAGGTGAACCTAACGAGGGACAGGTGAAACCAATTAGGATGGAACAAAACAAAAATGGTGGGAAAACAACAAAGGCAGGAAGTGAAGGCACACCACACACGGAGAGGGGTGAATTACAAAATAAAACAGGAAATTGGAGTCTAATTTTCTATGTCTGTTATCACATTTTTTCTTTTAACCATGATAATCTGGTCGCAATCTGGTCTATGGTTACGGCCCTAGTGAGAAAATGGTCGAACATTTTTAAAAGTTTGTTTGTTGTCACGTTACCATAGTTACCATCTGTTTCACATGTGAGAGACTAATGAATAACGTGACCTGAAAGACGACGCAGCATTTCTGACCTCTTCAGGTCATGTCATGAGACTAAGCTAATAGATATATTATACATGATTTATGTGTAATGGTGTTCCCTCGTCCTCCCCCCTTTCAGAATACATACACTAATGCAGACAAGCTGCTGGAGGCAGCTGAGCAGCTGGCTCAGACCGGAGAGTGTGACCCCGAAGAAATCTACAAGGCAGCCAGACACCTGGAAGTCCGAATCCAAGACTTTGTCCGCCGAGTCGAACACAGGAAGCTGCTGCTGGACATGTCTGTCTCCTTCCACACACACACCAAGGAGGTGCGACGCACGAACACAAACACAAACACAAAAAGGAAACATTCTCAGACATCCTGCTGCCTGCAAGTTTTTAATAATTCTTGATTTTGTCATTCACCACAGAGGAAGAGGATTAGGGCCACATGTGAAAAATGTATTTGAGGTCTGAGATTAAAGTCGGAATTCTGAGAGTTCAGACAAAGACTGACTCGAGCAGTGTTTAGTGGTTTGGTGGTTGAAGAAACATTCAGTGCAAACAGATTAATGACACATCCACCAACCTGCCTCTCTGTCTCTCTGTCTGTCTGTCTGTCTGTCTGTCTGTCTGTCTGTCTGTCTGTCTGTCTGTCTGTCTGTCTGTCTGTCTGTCTCTCTGTCTGTCTGTCTGTCTGTCTGTCTGTCTGTCTGTCTGTCTGTCTGTCTGTCTGTCCAGCTGTGGTCGTGGATGGAGGAGCTTCAGAAGCAGCTGTTGGACGATGTGTGCTGCGATTCGGTGGATTCAGTTCAGACTCTGATCCAGCAGTTTCAGCAGCAGCAGACGGCCACATTGGAGGCAACTCTCAATGTGATTAAAGAGGGAGAGGAATTAATACAGCAGCTCAGGTAATGATTATTGTAACACTCTTGAAACGTTTTTACAAAGTCTTAATTCATACAGCCAGTCAGGTAAGAACAAATTACCATATTGGCACAAATATATGAGGGGTTTTTTCGTATCTCACCTCCTCTCTCCATCTTTCTGATTATATACTCGCATTTGTATAAAGGCTAATAATATTGTGCTACATGTCAGTTGGTGGTTGATGGTATGAAAACAACTTTGTCATGTCAAAATGTATAGCATATATACCTACTATGTTTCATTTAGAGTTATTCTTGTCTTCAGTACAATGAGGGAGGTCTTGTGTTTTAGGCCAACATAGTATAATGTCTTTCTCTGTCTCTCTTTCCACAGAGATGCAGCCATGTCAACCAACAAGACGCCTCACTGCAGCTCTATCGCACACATCCAGGGGGTGCTGCAGCAGCTGGACGAGGCCCAGGGTCAGATGGAGGAACTGTTTCACGAACGCAAAATCAAACTGGACATCTTTCTGCAGCTACGCATATTTGAGCAGTATACTATAGAGGTGAGACACTTTCACTTTGCAGCATGTTGCGGAGCTCCTGTGGAGTACAGCAGAGCTCTGTGTTAGGTCCCCTGTTGTTCTCTGTCTGAGGGCCATAGCTCTGAGCTGACCTCAAAGAAGCTCCAGGAAGAAAGATTAAGCTTTTCATTGTCTCACATTGTTTCACATCTTCTGTTACGGATATAACACTTTAGTACATGTGCAGGGTTCAAACTATATGATATCAACACAACAGATGGAGGCCGTCTAGTAAACATGCACTATAAATAGTGTATCATAGTGGACAACAACAGAGGCCACATCTGGGATGCTTCAGGATGTACTAGTAAAAAGACGAATCATGATGATTTTTTTTTTGCCAAAGTTCCCAAAGTCGGCCCCAAGGACACCCTTAATGATTACATCACACAGTTCATGAAGAACAGCAAGCTGGGAATGCTTAGGGACCAACACGTAGTCTGTCATGTCACAGCAAGGATTTCTGACTTTATGATCACCTATTCTGACAGCAGCCATCTTTATGGAGCCATTTTAGTCATTATTAGTTAAGTATATAAACAAATAAGTAAATATTGTTATGAAATCTATCCTAAAAGGGAAGGAAAGATGAGCAGATACAGCTACAACATCACATTTTATTTAAAAAAAAAGTTTTTCAAAGGACTACTTGTTTATTTTATGGGATTTTTATTTCATAATTCTACATTTATTTCCATCTGTTATATTCAGATGAATGGGACGTTGTTATCTCACAAAAGATTTAGGAGGCTCTTTTTACAGGATATGGCAGACATGGAATAATATATTCATAACTATGTTTTCATTAGTGTATAATCATCTAAAAATAAGAATCATTATGTTTTTGTTACCTCTGAATGAGTCTTTTATATCTGCAGACACAGCAGGTTCTCTTCCATGGAGTGCAGCATGTCCAACCTCAATGTTTCTACAGTAGCCCAGATCAAACGAACTGGCTCTAGATAGGGCCTTTCACATACAGTATGTCGTGGCCACGGTAGATTCCCCTTTACACAAGGAGAGGGTGAGATGAAGGGGTTGCAATGAAAAACTAAACTACTAAATGCCACTAATCCTAAACACTGATGCTTTAACAGACATGTAATAACACTGAACCCGGCATTAAACACCCCAAAAACTACAGCAGCCCTCTGTGACAGAAAATAACTCTTTATTCATATGATGCATTGATTTTTGGAGTGTTCTGTTGTTATTATGTCCTCACGTGACATCTTCTGACCCCATATTTCTTCTGTTCCTACAGGTCACGGCAGAGCTGGATGCCTGGAACGAGGATCTGTCCCGTCAGCTGAGTGACGCCGGCCGCTCGGGTGGCAGCAGCGGCAGCAGCACCGGGGGAGGAGGCAGCTCCTCCGGAAGCGCAGAGGACATCGGCCTCGCAGAGCAGCGTCTGAAAAGACACGCAGAGAGGAAGGCAGCCATGAATAACATGACCTACGAAGTGATGCAGCAGGGTCAAGACCTGCACCAGTACATCATGGAGGTCCAGGCTTCAGGTAAAAATCACACACCCTCCACTCTGGGCAGCCCTGTTCTTTATTGCTTTTCATGCGTGTCCCTTGTGCCCTTTAAATGTGGCTGAGCAGGCTCACATGTGGATTTCCAGCAGCTCACTCTACAAAGGAGGAAAGATGCTTAGACCAGAACCATGAACCGTGATTCCAAAGAAAAGCATGTTGTGTGAAACAGAGAAAGAATTAGACTAAAGAAATCGTCAATCCTCTTAATGAGTGTGCATGTTTGTGTATACTGTATGTGTAGGTCACTGCCTCAGTCACTCTGCCCCCTGGAGTGATAAATCTCTCTCATCCTCACACACACAGACACACACACACACACACACACACACACACACACACACACACACACACACACACACACACACACACACACACACACTCCAGCAGCAGCAGCTAGTTCAGTTGAATTTGTGAAATTAAAGTATTACTTCAGTATTTCTGGTGATATGATTAATTTCTCTTTGACAATTTATTGTACTGCTAATGTCAGACACAGCTGGAATCGGAAATATTCAGCCCAGCTTAGCATAACACTAGAGATACAGGGGAAACAGCTGTCTGGCTCTGTCCAAAGCTATAAAATACACCCATACATAAAGATTAATGCAGAAGTGACGGTTTGTAATCACAGGGGGGGCTATGTGAGGAATGAGTTCTGTCTATACAGCGCCGCAGAGGAAGAGAGTTAGAGCTAATGTGACAGATCATCCTCGACACCACCAAACATTCCATAATCCTTTAATTTGAGAGGACAACGTTTTATTGCCGATAATGTATGTAGAACACAGCAGTCACATCTGCGTGTGTGTGTGTGTGCAGGGATCGAGCTGACAGGGGAGAAGGACATGGACTTGGCCTCTCAGGTTCAGGAGCTTCTGGAGTTCCTCCATGAGAAGCAGCAAGAGGTGGACCTCAACGCCCAACACACGCACACCCGGCTGGAGCAGACCCTGCAGCTACGCCACCTGCAGGCCGAGGTTAAACAGGTAAACGCACATGCAAACACCAGCACCGGTCACTTTAACGGTAGTATATCACCAATTTATCATTGTTTCCTTTTGTTTATTTGCATGTGCAAATTTAACTACAAAATATTCCGAGATCCAGAGCCAGACAAGACTGGAAGTCTAAATCCTAAAAAGGAAATAACATGGTACTTTAAAGGAACAAGGTGGACTCGCTTTTATTATTAGAAACAAAGGAAACAAACCACAAATCTCCTTTTGGAAAGACTTCTCCGTGTTGGAGAAACGACAAGAATAACACCAAGCTTATCCTTTTTTCGCTACTACAGATGTGAATATGAACGTGCTGTGTGTGTGGAGACAGGAAGCACACTGCTGCTGCAGATGGATGCTACTGAATAATTTACAGGCTTTATTGCGATGTGCTAATAACACATACAAACGTGCTCACAAACACATACTGATTCACCCCCGCACTCCTATTCTCTGATCGTAGATCTTCTCCAGACAAACGCTTCCTTTCAGCCACATTTCCGTGAAGTGCACAAATTATTTACAGCAACTGTTGGCACATTGTGGAATAATATCATGTCTATCATGAATCACAAAGGTGCAAATCAAAAACTAGGCAGCGTGGCAAACTCTCCACCGAACAAAAAGATGAAAAAAACAGTTATATACTTCAGAGATACTCTGCAGTTAAGGTTAAACAGAAAACCGAACCTTAATCAGTGTAATTGGTAACAACTGTGTTGACCCTACTGTTTCATGTCTAAATGGCTGATGTGGAAAAGGTCTATTGAGGTTTTATCTAGCAAGGCCTAGGATTCTACACCATGTAGCTTGTGTTTTTAAATGTAAATGACAGTTATGAGCATAAAACCAATGAACTGAGTTGGATAGTCCAACAACAGCAGCACTGAAAAAGAAATCTTTCAATCTCAAGTCAAATTCAGTCATTTTTTAAGAAATGTGACTCCTAACAGATTAAAGGATTTAAAAAATTGAGGTTTACTGAAAAAAATAATGATAAAGTATTGATATTTTTGACATTAATTGATCTCAAATGCTGAACTGTGTTGGCTCACATTAAGAGTGTCAAGTTTGTCTCGCTCTTCTTCTTGTGCTTCATTATGTCTGGCAGTCTATGCTGCCATCTACTGCACGTTAGTTAAACAATTGTTCTGGATGAAGTCCTGTATCATTGACAAAGTCCAAAACCTGATTATTTTATAACAATTAATCCAACTGTCGTTCATGTACATTTCATCAACATAAGTGACTATTGGACATGCATGGCTTAATCTTTTATAGATTAAATAAATAACACTGGTTACAGTTTCCTGAAGGTGGACATATAGACGAGTGACACTCTTTCTCAATCTAAAAGAAATGAATGAATATTATCACATACATTTGTGCCCACCAATGAGCTCTGCAGCTTATATCATTAATACTTTTTGCAACAGCATATTCTTCCTGTTCTCCCTGTTCTTCATACAGTATTGTTTACATAAACATTTTTTAATCTCACTCTTTTCCTACACGTATATCGATCGTTTTTAATTTTTCATGAGAATAGAGTGGAAGATTTCCCTGCATGCACATAAGTACCCTCAGACTTTATTTTCTCTCTCTCTCTCTCTCTCTCTCTCTCTCTCTCTCTCTCTCTCTCTCTCTCTCTCTCTCTCTCTCTCACTTTCTGTCTATCTCTAGGTGTTGGGTTGGATTCGTAATGGTGAGTCCATGTTGAATGCCAGCATGGTGAATGCAAGCTCTCTGTCTGAGGCTGAGCAGCTGCAGAGGGAACATGAACAGTTCCAGATGGCTATAGAGGTACACACACACACACACACACACACACACACACACACACACACACACACACACACACACACACACACACACACACACACACATCCTAATTATTGCTGCTCAAACCAGGCTTACTGTACTTTAGTAATAATTATTTCAGTATGCATTGGTTTGAATGGTAGCAGATGGGTGCATTGATACATACATTTGCTCTTCGTCATCTCTGTGTGTGTGTGTGTGTGTGTGTGTGTGTGTGTGTGTGTGTGTGTGTTTGTGTGTGTGTGTGTGTGTGTGTGTGTGTGTGTGTGTGTGTGTGTGTGTGTGTGTGTGTGTGTGTGTGTGTGTGTGTTGGGCTTGCCTCAATTATTATTTCATTCTGCATTGATTCTGAAGAATAACAGATGCTAACACACACATACACAAACACACTCAATTGCATTTAATGCCATCTCTGCATGCGCATGTGTCAATGCGTGTGTGTACACGTGTTACTCCATGCAGTGCTTTAAATAGCTGACTCCAGAAGTGAGTGTTAGCACTCACAGGGGTAAAAGCCCTTTGGTCAGCACTGTACTACACGCACACACACACACACACACACACACACACACACACACACACACACACACACACACACACACACACACACACACACACACAGCCATACACACACATACACACACATGCACACACATGCACACAAACACGTCATCCTGGCCCAGGACCAACATGTGTGTCCTGGCCTGGTTTTCTGCTCCTGTGGAACTCTGATTTGTGTGTGAGCGTGTATGTTTCTTCATCATGAAGTATGTCCTGTACTCTCCATCAGACTGATGTAATAGTGCCTTGGCACACACACACACACAGAAATAATGAAATTCCTACATTGGGCCACCTTTTTGTTTAGAGTCTGCTCTGGAGTTACGAGGCAGTTCTTAGCAGAGTGTTGACTGCAGTGACACATGGACGCTGAATGTGACATCACATTTAAAATATGAGTTAACTCATGCTGCCATTTTTGACGGTTATGTTTGGGCTCAAATGAGAATGTCTGTTTAGAGCTGGGATGGGAAACATTTGACTGTTAAACAGTTGTCAATCACAAAAACACACCTGAAAAACACACCCTGTTGTAAGCTTCAGTATAGCCTTTACGTGATTTGCCTCCAAAAGTCTGTTTTATTAGAAAGTGTTTAAAATAAAAGTGTTGATTTTTAGGCAGATTTTAGTCATTGTAAAACTTGTCTACAGTACCAGTCAAAAGTTTGGACACATCTTCTCATTCAAAAGTTATATTTTATTTTCTACATTGTCGATTAACAATGAAGACATCACAATTTTCAAGGTTTTCAATGACTGTGGAGGCTAGGTCATCTGACGCAGCATTCCATCTCTTTCCTTCTTGGTCAAATATGCCTTGCAGAGCCAGGAGTTGTGTTTGGGGTCATTGTCCTATAGAAATACAAAATATGGTCCCACTAAACTTAAACCAGATGGGATGGCCCGCTGTTGCAGAATGGTAGCCACACTGGTTAAGTGTAAATTTTGAATAAATCGTCAACTGTGTCACCAGCAAAGCACCCACACACCATCACACCTCCTCCATGTTTCATGGTGGGAACCACACATGTAGAAACAATCTGCTTACCTTTTCTGTGTCTCACAAAGACATGGCAGGTGGCCATGCCTGGACAATAAAAGTAATTCTAATTCTGATTTTTCACAACTCGAAGATAACCATATACATAAATACAATTTTTAATTTTTTTTTTTACGTTTCATAATTTCTTTTGTATTTTAAGAGAAACTTGAGAATAGACCTGATCTGAAGTTTCCTGTTACCATTAGGGGGATTGCAAGTTCAGCTGTAATGCATTGGGTGTCAAAATTGGCAAATTTAAATCATTTTTTACTTGACACTGTTAACTTTTAGAGTTACTCACCAACATGCGAATGTGTGTGACTTTAAGGAACACACATTTCTTTCCTCATAAAGCTGATTTTTTTTCCTGCAGGTTTGAAACTGACAGTGTTTACATCCATGTTTACCAGATTCCAGTCGTCTTCTTGACTGCTTTTGTTGACATATAATATTAGTGTGTGTCTTCACATATTACTGCGTCCTGTACATCAGTGAAATAATGTGATACCACTCGCTGGACTGTGTGCGCGCACAAGTGCAAACAAAACCAGGACACACACATGGAAACACGGCTTTGTAGTGTTAATAGTGTGAACACTTAGGGGAGCTTTTAAAATGGAGTTGAACTAATGAGTCAGTGATTTTAATTGATAGTAAAGATCTTTCCTCTCATCCTCCTCCTCCTCCTCCTCCTCTTTTTTCTCTGGCAGTCGCTCTTCCATGCTAACTCTCTTCAGAAGACTCATCAGAGTGCTCTGCAGGTCCAGCAGAAAGCTGAGGTAAATCCATGCTTTTTACAAATATTACTTCATTATTTACTCTAGTAGATTGTAGCACACTTTTTTATACTGGAACAAGTAAGACTCCACAATTTATCATATCCTACACACTGTACATTCCTGGGTTCAGGAGACATTGCAGGCCGTTCATCATGACCATGTATTACCTTCCACCTCTGTCTCATTCTCTCTGTCTCCCTTCACCTCCTTCTCTTCCAGATGGTGCTACAGGCAGGTCACTATGATCCAGAAGCAATTAGAAGCTGTGCTGAGAAAGTGGCTGTCCACTGGCAGCAGCTGATGCTAAAGATGGAAGACCGCCTGAAGCTCGTCAATGCCTCTGTGGCCTTCTACAAGACGTCTGAACAGGTACACGTCAAACACACGCGGTCTCAGAGTTTGTGTTCAGTGTTGTGAGCAGGGCGGCTGTCAATGGTGTCACCAACTCTTTGCGTCTGTCCAGGTGTGCAGTGTGTTAGAGAGCCTGGAGCAGGAGTATCGGCGGGATGAAGACTGGTGTGGCAGTCATGACAAATTAGGAATGTCTGCCGAGAGCGACCACCTTCTACCTCTGATCAGTAAACACCTGGAGCAGAAAGAGGCTTTCCTCAAGGTGATTATGTCACAAAACAGACTGCTGTGCTTCTTCACAGAATCAGAAGAAAACAAGTGCAGGATAAACTGTGAAACAGAGGAAAATGTACATTTAGATTCCATTTCCAAGTTATACACTATTTTCCGAGATGAGATGCTAAAAGATGACGGTGAAATAAAGATCAGACAAGATGAGTGATGACAACCATTAGATTCATCATCGAGACATCTGAGCAAAATGAAGTGGTAAAATCACTTTGAAGCTGATTAACTCTCTGTCTCTGTTTCATTAACCTTTCATTAGATCTGCAAATGATCTTTGGTGGATGGATACGTTTCACACTAGCCTAAATGAACAAAACTAAACAGGACGCAACACATTCTTCTGACATGACACGCCGTCAGGTGTGAAAGCGACCTCACATTTTGCAGGAAACTGTAACGTTTTTTTGTCGAGGATAGTGAAGGGTCCTAGAGGAGTGTGTCTCTGTGAGTTTGCTGTTATAAGCGCCATGTCCCTGTTTTCAGGCGTGCACTCTGGCCCGGAGGAACGCTGAGGTGTTTCTGAAGTACATCCACAGGAACAATGTGAGCATACCTGGAGCTGCCAGTCATGCCAGAGGACCAGAACAACAAGTTAAAGGTCAGCGCTGCAGACACTACAATTACAATATATATATACTATATATTGATATAAATCTGACTAAATTATGAAAGCTCAAATATTTATGTAAAGCTTGTTGCTTTAGTTTTGTCCTGATTTTACCTGAATGGTTTAGTCCAGGTCAAAAAACATCTAACATAAACTTGTCCAAATGATTTGTCTTTTTTTTGTGTGCCTGAACTGTCGTAGATGATGTATGCGTTATGTTACAATGTATTTAACCTAAGTACACAGCTGAGTTTGAAAGTCTCTTGAGTGAGCACATTTTGGGATTGGGGGTGCCAGAGTTTATATTTAATGTAATTGTTATGTGTTTTTTTGTGTGCAGCCATTCTGAATGAGCTGCTGCAGAGAGAGAACAGAGTCCTTCACTTCTGGACGTTAAAGAAACGGAGGCTGGACCAATGTCAGCAGTATCTGGTGTTTGAACGCAGTGCCAAACAGGTCTGTGTGTGTGTGTGTGTGTGTGTGTGTGTGTGTGTGTGTGTGTGTGTGTGTGTGTGTGTGTGTGTGTGTGTGTGTGTGTGTGTGTGCGCATAAGTAAAAGGAAAAAAAAAGTTTTGGCTGGATTTTGGCTTTGGGGAAATGTGCGGTACTAAAAGGACATCTGGTTTATTTTATCATGGAGTGAGTTTATGAAACCAAATGTATAAAGACTGGGGATCAACAATCTGTTGGGTGTGTGTGTGTGTGTGTGTGTGTGTGTGTGTGTGTACAGGCACTGGATTGGATCCAAGAGACAGGTGAAGTTTACCTGGCCACACACACGTCACCTGGTGACAGCAGCGAGGAAACGCAGCAGCTCCTCAACGACTACCGTCACTTCAGACTTACTGCCAAGGTACAGTGTGTGTGTGTGTGTGTGTGTGTGTGTGTGTGTGTGTGTGTGTGTGTGTGTGTGTGTGTGTGTGTGTGTGTGTGTGTGTGTGTGTGTGTGTGTGTGTGTAAATATCAACTATTGGCAGCTTTATTGAGCCTCATAGGACCGGCTGGGAGCATTAAGCCAGAAGACGTAATATGTAAGAATCGCATTTCCTGGCACAAACTTGTACATATTTACACTCATGTGAACTTTGATTTATACTTGTGCACCTTTGCGCACGAAATAAGACATGAGAGTTCTGTCGGCACGCTTGTGTGTAGCATGAAGTCAGTACATCTAAATTTAAATGAAGGAACGACGTGTATCTGGTGTGCTTTGCCTGCCAGATTAAAGGAAAAGCGCGCCTGTGTTGTTTACTTCCTACAGCAAACCAAGGAGAAGGTGAAGCTGCTGATCCAGTTGGCAGACAACCTGGTGGAGAAAGGTCATGCCCACGTCTCTGAGCTGAAGCGATGGGTCAGCACGGTGGATCGCAGATACCGCGACTTCTCCCTACGCATGGGCAAATACCAGGAGAGCCTGGAAAGAAGCTTGGGTGTCAGCTCTGAGGTGACCACACACACACACACACACACATACTCAGTTTTCATGTGTGCTCATTCATGAGGATGAAGACAGGTGTAGTATCCTGTAGTTTGGCTAGATAAAGATAAAGTTTTATACATTTTTTTTTCACATTATTGACAAAAATCCAATTTATGTCCCTCTATGCAGGACAACAAAGACCTGGAGTTGGAAATAATCCCCGCCAGCCTGACAGACGACCCCGAAGTCAAACTGCGTGACCCCAACCATGAAGTCAACGAGGAAAAGAGGAAGTCGGCCAGGAAGAAAGAGTGAGTACTGGAACGAAAGCGGGAAGAGAAAGAGAGAGTCTGTCCGCTGCACTGTAACAACTCTTACATGGACACCTCAAACACATGAAGTTTGTAAAAGGATAATGGTGATCATCTGCATCACTTGGCATTCTCAAAGTTTAGAATTTAAATATTTTGTGTTTGTAGTATTCTTGTATTGTATTGTATTGTGTTGGTAGTCTAAAATCTTTTTTTCCTGTCTCAGGTTCATCATGGCAGAGCTACTGCAGACAGAGAAGACATATGTCAGAGACCTCCAGGAGTGTCTCGAGGTAAGAAAAAAAACCCTTCTGCTTCTGTCCAATTTTAATTTGACAAAACAAAACTCTTCCTGTCTGTCTTACTCATGTGTCTGTCTGTCTGCCTCACCCATCAGACCTACCTGTGGGAGATGACCAGCGGCGTGGAGGAGATTCCTCCAGGCATCGCCAACAAGGAGCACATCATCTTCGGCAACATGCAGGACATCTACGACTTCCACAACAAGTGAGAGACATGTAGATTTGTTTTTAATGAGGCAACCCAGTGTCTGTTTGTTTCCTGTGTCCTTGTGGTACTTCTTGAAATCTCATTAACTCAATTAATTTCGTTTTGTTTTTCTGTTTTCCTGTGATCTTTTACTGTGTGCATCTGTGTGTTTCCAGCATTTTCCTGAAAGAGCTGGTGAACTACGAGCAGCTGCCGGAGGATGTAGGACACTGTTTCGTCACCTGGGTGAGAGTCGGCCCTTTATTCCAGATGCTGTCAGAACAACATGGCTTTGACAACTCTGAAAACGTGTAAACATTTTGTCCTCTTCTGTTTCCAGGCTGATAAGTTCCACATTTATGTAGATTACTGTAAGAACAAACCAGACTCCAGTCAGCTCATACTGGAGCATGCCGGCAGCTTCTTTGACGTGAGTAAAGCCTTCATTACTCTGCCACACATCCATTTACATCATGTCATCACAATAATAATACTAAACAAAGTTAAAACAACAAAGTGCAGATTTCTCCCGCATGTGGCGATCGATTGATTGAGCGTTTAGTTCACTTGCTCTGTCAGCAGATGGTGCTGTTCGATCATTGGAAAAGTTTACATTCCGGGGCAGTGTGCTCAAATGTGGGACATTCCACCTTAATGACAATTTAATTTGATTTATTTTTATTTGCTGACATTTTTGTCTCTGTGTGTATAAACAGGACATTCAGCAAAGACGTGGACTGGCTAACTCCATCTCCTCCTACCTCATCAAACCAGTCCAGAGGATCACCAAGTACCAACTACTGCTTAAGGTGGGCACACAACCACACACACACACACACACACACACACACACATAAACACACACACAATGGTGTACAGAATGAGTGTGAACGTGGGGGATGATATCGGTGTGCCATTGAGAAGAAGAAGCGAGGGAGAGTCAGGAAGTAACCGTGGTTCATGGAGCACAAAATATTTTGTTTTTCTGCCTCTCTTCACATTTCACATCCTGTCCTCTCCTGCAGGAGTTACTGTCTTGTTGTGAGGAGGGTAAAGGGGAGATCAAAGATGGTTTGGAAGTGATGCTCAGTGTTCCCAAGAGAGCTAATGATGCCATGCATCTCGCCATGTTGGAGGGTAAGATCACTTTACTTCTTTAGGCACAGCATACGTGCGTTTTATTTACTATCCCACCTAATGACTGACTGTGTGGTCTGACTCTGAGCAGCTCGGTTGATATTAAGTCTTCATCCTTGTCCTCCTTCACCTCAGGGTTTGAGGAAAACCTGGAGGTGCAGGGCGAACTGATCCTGCAGGACAGTTTCCAGGTTTGGGATCCGCGCTCGCTGATCAGGAAAGGGCGGGACCGACACCTCTTCCTGTTTGAATTCTCACTAGTCTTCAGCAAGGAGATCAAAGACTCAGCTGGCAGAACAAAGTACCAATACAAGAACAGACTACTGGTGAGTGTGTGTGTATGTGTGCATGCTTTGCTGCATGGTTTTAACTGTGTTTGTGATCACACAAGTGCATTAGGTGTGTATCAGTGTGTCAGTTTCACAGACTCACATTTTTCAACACTATATGTTCTTTCTTCCTTGCCGTCCTGCAGACATCAGAGTTGGGTGTGACTGAGCACATTGAGGGTGACCCGTGTAAATTTGCTCTGTGGGCAGGAAGAACCCCCTCCTCTGATAACAAAACTGTGCTAAAGGTACGTGAGGAATTCAATTTGAACTTTTTATCCTCTTATTAGATGTGTGCATACTGGTTTACAGCCAGTAGAAGTTGTTATGTAAGCTATAGTTATCTCGTTTCTCTCCCAGGCGTCCAATATGGAAGCGAAACAGGAATGGATTAAAAACATCAGGGAGGTGATCCAGGAGAGGATGACCCACCTGAAGGGGGCGCTCAAGGAGCCTCTTCATCTGCCTAAAACACCAGCACTGACCAAACCCAGGAATAACACCAAGAGGTAAACAAGGACACAAAATCATTGACGTCTGGGAGGTTTGTATGTCGATGCAGATAACATCCAGCTGAACACCAGTGGTGAGGTGTGTTTGCACTAGTGACACAATGTCCAGATTCACTAACTGTAGCCAACATGAACATAAACATGTTTACACTGAGGACAAGAGAGTCCCGCAGCTCTTTGAAATCCTTTAAAGATTGTGAATTCAAGGAAGAGAAAATCAAGACCTAGAAACTTCTAAGTACTGCATGAGTAGTAAATAGTTCAGTGAGTTCTCACTCGGTAAACATTCTCAGTGTTGTAACTGTAATTAACTTTGACCATGTATCTAACCATGCCGTGCTGGGTGCTTGAATTTGAACATTTTAAGAAAGTGTGGGATTTCTGTCGGTGGTTGAAACATCATGACTGAGGTCACAAACATCACTGAGGATAGAAACATCATAACAAAAACTCTTGCAGCAGCTGGGCTGATAGATATTAACCTATTACAAGCTGAACTATATAGCTGCAGAGTTGGATAGACAATTGCTTCAGCCTTTGTTTAACTCCAAACTTAGCCTGGTTATAACATAAAAAATGACTAAGTTGTGATTTATACGCAACTAAAAATAAAGCAGCTGCACCACGGACATAAGTTATGGCATAACTCTGAGTAGGAAATAAAGAGTGAGCCTGCATGTGTACCTGAGGTAGGTGTAAATCAATAAATGTCTGAAATTGGTTCAAGAACATTCAGCACAGTGCTTGAGGAAGAAGCAGTTATCTGCTACTGTCATTCAGATTCATATCCATCAATGTTGTATCTGGGTCTAACAGCTACAGCAACATCATGATCCGGTATTAGCTTTCTGAATGAAACCTATACACACAAAACAGCATTTTTATGTTTACAAAACTGCATATTTCATACACACATGTATGGCCTTCCTCGTCCTCTGCTCTCTGTTTTAGGTTTTTTTTAGGCCTAGGTCTTTTCATTATAAAATAAAATGTGAAAATAGATAACCACCTCCTGACATCTGTCCATAAGACAGTCTGGCAGAAAATGAGGAAGGGCGACCAGTGCCCACCAGAATGTGTCCCCCATCACAGTATATGCCTTCAGCTGGATATGGTAAATGAGTGAATCCAGTGTAAATACAATGAAACATACAGCCAGTAACCAAACACAATTTGAGCAATCGTACCTCGGATGCTTATGCAAGAAGAAGACACGGCTACTGTTGCCACAACTAGGAGTGCTGATCATTGTAAACAGTGGCACTGCGGGCAGAAACCTTATCACCGTGATAAAACATTGAAACCTTTCCAGTATTTAAAACAACATTATGTTTTCTTATCTCCATCGGATCTGTCTTTTCTCACACTGCCGGTGAGTTAAATGAAGAAATTCATTCTGATAATGTGTGTGTGTGTGTTTTCAGGGAGGGAGGTGAAGATGGAGACAGTCAGGGAGACGGCAGCAGCCAACCAGATACCATCTCCATCGCTTCCCGGACATCCCAGAACACTGTAGACAGCGACAAGGTAGGAAACACACACACACACACACACACACACACATATATAGAGCTGCTGTCAAAGGAAAGAAAAGGAGATGGAGGCAGCTGATTGAAACTCACTTTGTGCCCCGTGACGAGCTGATGACCCACAGCTGTATCAGCCCTACAGGGTCTCCCGTGCAGCTACAATGGTGCAGAATCAGGGGCTGTGTGTGTGTGAGTGTGTGCCAGTGGCAGAAAGACTGTTTGTAGGTCCATGTGTGTTCTTCACTACATACATACATACAAACATAGTTGTGTGAGTGCGTTATATTTACCCTGAAGTTAGCATGTAGGTTAAGGTTATGTGTGTGTGTGTTTATGAGAAGTATCCAGCAATGTCACCATTTAGACCGAGAAGCAGCCGGTGATGAAAAACCTCTTCAGGTTGTGTGCAGGCGTCTGTGCTAATGACTCGTACCAGACGGCCTCGCACATTCAAGTAAGACCATCTTTGAAGTTTTAATTTTGTAGAATTATTATTAATGAATTTTACGTATTTAATCTGAATGAATCTAAAGTTTTAAATGAAATGGTAAAAACTTGCGTTACAACTTTTTGATACAGTTCATGTTTTAGGGAGAAGGTAAAGGAGCAACAGGCGTTATTTGCATGTTAGTGGTGTGTACCTGGTTTCACTGAATTGGGTGATTGAATGTGTGCTTTGTTTGAATGTCTCCTGTCCAGTTTAGCAGGGCGGGTTCATCTACAAATAAGCAACAAAATACACATTTTACATACGTTGAATGGAGTTTGGCGTCGCAGTTGTTTTGGTTGTTCTCATTCCACAACTTCATTGTTTCGGTTTGAACTGCTTGTTGTCCAGTGTTACTACAGTACCGCTCTTTTCACCGCTATGCATGCACACACACACACACATCCACCCACACCCAACCCCAAACAGATGTCAGTCGTGGCCTCCCACTGTAGTGTCACAGTGTGGCCTTTTCACTGTGCAACCCCACGCCCACACACTATCCTGCCTCTAAATGTCAGCTCTATGCACGCAGCCATGCACGCGCGCACACACACACACACACACACACACACACACACACACAGACTACACCACTGTCACTTTTCTTTCTCATTTTTCGGTCTGTTGATCTATATTGGTACATCACATGCATGTATACATGTGGAAAATGAATCTGTCGTATTGTAATTCTGCATATGTGCACATGATTTATATACTGCATGTCTTTCTTCCCGCCTCTTCTTGTCCAATGAAAACATGATAATGAATTTCTCCAGCCGTGAGTGTGGGTGTGTTGTTGTTGTTGTTGTTTTCGTCCAGTTTATTGTTTCTAGGATTCAGAAAACTCGAGCCGGTTTGCTATTTTTGGATCCTCCTCTTCATGTTTCACTGAAGACTTCAAAGAAAAAAAACAAGACACAGTCCCTACATTTTGTTTTGATATGTTTCATATTTCATACGCTGACACAGCAGAGCACTGCTTTAACTGCGCGCTGCAGTGTGGGTGTGTGTGGGGTTTTTTTTTTTCATTTACAGCCGTTTTTAATTAGGCTCTACATTTAGTTTGAGAGCTTTGGGCGATGCTGTGAACTGTAAGAGAAATGAGACACTGCTTTATTATTTAGGGGATGCAATCCCCTCTTTTGAGCAACTGTGTCTAACTGTGTGTGGGGCGCTACTTTACTTTGCCCAAATCTATTTATCTTTTGTTCAAGTACACATGTGTAGTGGATATCTGTGAGACTACTGTATTGTATTTCCCCGCAGGCCAGTGGAAGTGGGCCAGTACTTTATTATTATTTTATACAGTGTGTTAAGGGCGGTGGTGCTTTTGTTGCACTCCCATGGCTCTACCAGTTTTCCAGGGATTAGGGTTAAAGAAAAGTCAAGATATGGTGGTTGCTGAGTCACCAATCTGATCAGACATGTTTGTTCCTCACTCTGAAGGTGTTGAACCTTTTTGTTATTTACCAATCACTAGATCACTATTTTAAACATAACTCTGTAGGTAGCGTGGTCAAAACTTTTCAATGTCATACTGCTCTTTTGGTATCTCGCTTTTTTTGGAAAACACGAGGTGCAGATTGTCAGAATCCGTCAGACTCAGCAGGTGACAGTGAGTTTTTCCAGTTGTGGCATGTTCGCTTAGTCTGTCACAATCCAACTGGAGGTGTGTGAGGGATAAGTGCACTGCGAGGAGGAGGGTGAGCTTCACGCACTGATATTGTTGACACTGTATCAAAACAAAATGACTAAATTAATGAATTTCTATAATGTAATGATTTAGAATTGTTGTCACTAGGCTGCCAAATCTTTATCTCAAGACCTTTTATAATATGTAATGGTGTAGGTTATTGACTGCAGGACTCTTGGCTGCGATCAGTCTGTAGGAGAGTAAATGTGTGTGCCGGCACAGAGTCTGGTTGAATATGTTTATTAGCTTGAATGCTCTATATTCTCTTCCTTTATTTATGCACCTCTGCTCCATTTTCTCTTTTTTTCACCTTTGGCAATCCATCATTGGGAAGATCCACCCCAACAGTTAGTTGCTCTGTTTGCGATCCAGCCCTCGATTCCCTCTCACTTCCTGAATTTTTATACATATCTCTCTCAATGCCTCTCTGCCTGTCTGTCTCTCTCCCTCTCTCCCATATACTATAATAACAACCCAACATTGGCCTAGTCAGATGTTCCACTGGCTGTCTGGAACTAAAAAGGCTGTGTGTATATATGTGTGTGTGTGTGTGTATAGACAGGGTGGGAAGCTACTGTTTCTGGTGGTTTTTGGAGGAGTTTTATGTGACGACTGGCTCCATTTCTTTCCCCCTTCCTATTTTTCTCTTCGCCTCTGCAGAGTTTTTCTGTTTGCCTCTTGCCTTTTCTTTCCATCTCCTTCACCTGGCTGTTCTTCCTCTAAACCTCTTAGTCTGAGAAGCAGGTTAACATTTAACTTCCGTCGGACTGAAGTCGGACCAGAGCAGCCCTTATCATTTATATTTTTTGGACAGAGCACAGTTCATTCATTTGTCCTGATCTTTGCGCCGTCAATCAGAAAACTCCAGTTAGTGTTCTCTAAATCTGAAAGTCAGGAGCTGATGTTTCCTCATCGGAAAAACAACAGCACTGATAGTATAGACTTAAAACAACCTGCGTTTTCCATTTTCCTGTCAAGTGGTGAGGTGAGTAATGACTGCCCTCTTTAATTAGCAATGGTGGAAGTAGCACATACATAGTTTGAGTTTTGACATTGGAGACCATGGTTTGTGACCTTTTTCCTCCCAAAATTCCACAGTTTTTATCCATGAGGGCAACCTTTCCCTAACCTCCCACCCTTCCCTAAACAGAGCAGGAACCAGAACTAAACCTTAAAGATGGCAGACATTTCTGAACCAGTCATAAGATAAGATAAGATAATACTTTATTGATCCCACAACAGGAAAATTCACTTATTACAGCAGCGGAAGGAGGGAAATACAATGTACATATTTACAGAAAGTACTAAATGTACTAGGGTAATGTTAGAAGGCGCAGACAACCACTCTTTCTTGTTATTTAGATATAAGGACTTGTGTGTCTAAATACAGAAGGACTTCTTTCAGCACATGATATGATTCAGGACATGTCAGCTTTGTGATGTATTGTTGACATACTGAGGTTTTAACCAGTTCTGTAACATTGTGTTAAATATACCACTTCTGTGACGTTGCGTGGAATATGTCTTTCCTGTGACGTGTTTTTTCGGTGCAGTGAGTCAGCTATGGTTGAGTCTGTGGCTGTCTGTTATTTAAAGCGGCGTTCCAGTGGCTGACAACCTCATAGTTAAACCGCAGCCCCGTAGGTCAGAGGACAAACACTTATTTTAGCCTCTGTCTTCAGTTGAAGTAAAAATGTGTTGTTGTTTTGTTTCTTTCTGTAACACTACACTCCTGTAGGGCTCATAAAGCATCAATACCAAACCATACAGAGCCACTATGGACTTGCAAAATTCAAGCAGCATTTAACCCAGTATCGGAGTGCAGTACCACTGTTGAGTGCTAACAGCCAAACAGAGCAGAAAAACTTAACATAGCAGCCAGATATTATTACTTATTGGTCTAACAGCAAGAAGGCAAGCTCGGCGTCTGACGTTCAGCCTTTTATTTCATGAAGCTCATGCCAGTGACTAAAAGTCAGTCCCAGATTAACTCTTTGTTTGGCGGCTTCTTGTCATTCGGTCCTTTTTCCTAATGAAGAACAGAAGTGTGTGTGTGTGTGTGTGTGTGTGTGTGTGTGTGTGTGTGTGTGTGTGTGTGTGTGTGTGTGTGTGTGTGTGTGTGTGTGTGTGTGTGTGTGTGTGTGTGTGTGTGTGTGTGTGTGTGTGTGTGTGTGTGTGTGTGTGTGTGTGTGTGTGTGTGTGTGTGTGTGTGTTTTCCTTGAAGTGGATGAAGTACAACTCTACTCAACCTCTACCATTAAGAATTCCAGCAATTCTTTTTCCGTGGTTTACAAAGTTTTTTAATATCACACAGTGTAAGTCAAGGAGAAGTTAATTTCCATTCAACTTTACATGTGACACATTTGCCATTGCTGTCACATGAGAGTGTTTAAAAGTAATTGTACAGTTGGACACAGGCCACGTTAGCAGGGAATCTCCCTGGCCCATCTCTTTAGCCAAAGTCGGAAACCCTGACCGGAACGTTTTCGTTTATTCCTCTTTGCCGCCACGACTTTCACAGCTTGATTTTGTGTAACTGTCACGACTAAATATAAACTAGTGCTGGATTCAAATAAACATACCAAAAAGTAATATTGATATGACAACTTTGACTTTGCTCTGATCAGCGATTTTGCACCGTAGTGGTTTTTTAAAGGTGACTCGGAGCATTGTGTCATCTCGAGGTGAAGATGTACTTTATATTCTCGCTGGTGTAACGGCGTACAGCTACAACACTGTGACACTGGCGGGCAATTGTTTACATGTGTGTGTTCTCATGAATCAAATGCATTCAGTGTCGGGTTCAGACTGAACCGGTACAGTAGCCATCTGCTGGTCATATGACTTTTGTGTCTCACACACATACACTTCCACAGAGTGGGAGAAATGTGAACACACTGACCCACACACACACACACACACACACACACACACACACACCAAACCATTCCCATCAAACGACTGTTTGTTCAGAGAGAGAGAGAGAGAGAGAGACAGTGTGAGGGCGTGTTTGTGTGTGTGGCAAAGGCACAAACGAGGGAGTTGTCAAAGTCAGAGAGAGCCACAGAGAGAGAGGGAGACAGACGAAAAGAGGTCGACATGCCAAAGTGGATGAGCTTTAAACTGTTCAAAGAGAGCAGCAGAGTGAGTACAAACTGCTTGACAACATGCTCCAACTATCTGCTGGCAGCTAAACCTGCACACTTAAATACTAGTTAGTCATGTTACTACAAGGCTGTGTGTCTGGAAGAAACGCAGCTATTAGGAGTGATCCCGAATGTTTGTGTGATCTTGCATTACATTACGTCTGTCATGACTTGAGTGTTAAAGGAAAAAAGCTACTTGATCTCAATAAACGAGTAGATTGGAATTGGTGATTTTTCACTTTTTAATGTTGTAAAATTCAGCCTTCATGTGCAGATTATGCTGTTTTGATGAAGAATGTAAAAAAGAGACGGTCTGTGTTTGCTGTGTGTCGTTGGTACCTGTTGAGGTTTGGTCACTGATTCAGATACTAATCCTGATCATACGTACTGTTGACTTCCACTTAGCGTGTGTGTAACGGAGGAGGTTAATGGTTAAACGGGGTGTGTATGTGCCAAGCAGACAGACAGACAGGAAACGGGCCATTAGCTGCCACAGGGAGACAGGATATATGAAATGAGAGCGTCCAGACTCTGTTTAATTCAGATTACAGAGCAGAAGCGCTGGATAAACGGTGTAAACACACTCCTGGACTCGCTGTGGCATTTAACTTTTTGTGCAATGCGATTGTTCTGAAATTTGAATGTCACTGCATTTCATCCTGGATTTGGACTCATGCTGCCATTTTGCTGACTAATTACACTACGCTGCGTCCACACTGCAGACTGCTAACATTAACAAACGCCTTGCATATAGTTTGTCCAAGATGAACCTTAGAAAGAGTCTGATTTTAATGACTCTGTGCAGTGTTGACAGGAAAAACTGACAGATTGTAGTCATTTGGAAATCTGTAAATGGCCTGATACTCCTGAATTTTGTTAATAGACATTATCTTCAGTTGTTTGCACGTCACATTTTTGACAATTCATCAAAAGCTCTTGGAAAATCCAGCTGCGGATTGGCGGGTTAACCACCATTAGCAAAATAGAGTTGTTGCAATATATTGCAATATAGAGTCTGCTGAGTTTCTTCCTGCAACGAAATTGTCCAACATTCGAGGATTTCTGTGGTGTTTTTTATTGCTCTTGGCAATAATAACATTGATCAATCGATCTACTTTCTGACTCATCCAGAGCTCGGCCACAGTGGCAGCAGGTTAAGCAAGGTAATCCAGAAGATAGTTCCCTCTACCCAGCAATGATTTCCACCCCAATCTCTAGGGCTGAGCCCAGACAACCTATGAGGGGAACTCATTTTGGCTGCTTGTATCCGTGATCCTCATATCTGTTAATATGTTGGAACGTAGATCAAAAGTTTTCCTCAGCTCCATCTTCGCCAGGACAGTTGGGTACGGTGGCTGCGTTACTGCTGACGCCGCACCAACTGACCTTATCTTGTGAACAAGATCCTGTAGAAATCAGTTCTTCATAAACAGAGGGTGCTGCTGCAACAGGCATTCCTATTGGTTACACTACACCCTGTGCAAGACTCAGAAATGATAAACCCCAGCTGAACTTTTTAGTCTGGTTTCTTTACTTTTAAATGATGCTCAGCCGGTTGGACTGGTTTCTGGTGATACTGTTTTGCTCCTGTGCAAACAAACAACAAACACCAGTTCATAGTTCTTACTGTTAACTTGTCATATAACCTGAAATTGATCTATTAGTCATTTTTTTTCATTTGTTGTACTATAGTGAAAATGTTCAAATGATCCGTGTTTCCTAAAGCGCAGGTGATGTCCTTAAATTTCCTCAAAGAAATTCACTTTACTGTCATTAACAGAAACCAGAAAATCTTAACATCACTGTAAGATTGTAAGTATACAAGACATGCTTGTACATCAGAGTGTTGCTGTACACTGTAGGTGTCTGTTCTGGCTCTGTAAACATATGGAAGGTAATACTGTGGCTGCTCTGCTTTGTGTTTCCATGATGTATGGTTCTGGTGGAGTGTGTTGACTGAGCTCGAGCTCTACTTACTGTGGATCTAGCAAATGGAAAGACATCCCAGTAGCTTTTTACAAAAAAGCCGTCTTCATGACATTCACCATGTCATTATGCGTTCCTCAGAACAGCGACACACAGAGAGGTGTGTTTGAAGGCACCCACTATTCAGACTTTTACATGGGTTCCATGACCTGATGTGAAAGTGTTCATTGTAGAAAAAGATGTAGCCAGTGATTTGTGTTTTTATGATAATACTTTAATAATAATAGTTCATCTGTCATTTTTTTAAGCAGTAAGTTCAGATTTGACAAGCAAACCATGCTTGGTTTTCCAGCTCACATTGTTAAACTGAAAATGACGTTAACAAGGACTAGCCAACACATCATTCATTCTTAGTTACAGAAAAATCATGATAACAATGTTATACTGCTCTCTTATGTTATTATTATTTTTATCTTTATGTTAATATTTTTTATAATTTTTTTATCCTATTTTTATTAAAATTGCAAAGTGTCAGCTGGCAACATTTTTCAATGGTTTTCCCTAAAGATTCACTTCTGAGTTGCCAAGATATGACCATAAAACACATTAATCATGTTGAACTCGACATTTCGTGCTCTTCGTTTATTACTGAAAAAGTCAAATCTAACTTACAGGACAGAACATGAACCCTGATTTTCCACTACTGAAGTCAGAATGTGGCACTCACTTCATAGACTGGAACAAAATGTTGCCAGTTATTGTAAATATTGCAAATGAGTTACATATGAGACTAATTCCACCGAGACAGGGTCGGTGGTCCCTGCCGATGAAAAATATTGCACACATAAGCACACATGTGGTTTATGTGTGGATAGTCCCTGGCAGCTAATAGAGCTCTTAGACGTGTTCAGAAGCCTGTGTGTCTGTGAGGGAGTGACTTTATTCATTTATTTTCATCTTTACTTGCCGTGTATTTAGTCTGTGTAATATTCATCTGCTTTATTAGACATCTTTTTCTATTACCTGTGCTTGTTTTAAAAGGATAGACATGCGTGAGACTGAAGTTCTAACCAATTGTGTCTGGTCTCATACTGAACTGTTTCCAAATGCATCAAATTAAGCAAGGTGTAATTCATTCATTTATACATAAAATTAAGAAAAAGTACCAAGACAGCAATGTAAAATTACTCCATTACAATTAAAGTGCACTCAGTATCTTCTGTTTCTGACACTTGACCATATGTTAGATTATCAGATTACCTGTTGTGGCTGGTCCAGGTGCAGCTAGTTACATCTATTTTGTACCGAGTTTAGTAGTTCACTGGTTCCCAGCCTCTGGGCCGTGCCCCCTTTGAAGGGTAACAAGATAAATTTGGAGAGTTGTGAGCAGATTAATGCGTTTCCTCTTTGGGCCTCGAATTGTTATTTAAATGGTGTCTGAAATGTTTAGAGGGGACACTGGTGGAACCACTAACTATTTAGACATCTGAAATCTGTGCTTTAAGTACACACAGCTCATTCAATAGGGGTTTCTGGGATTGTATTTTAGTAGTTTTCTTTTTAAATGCATTTAATTTAATTGTAACATTGACTATCAATTGATATGAAGATATACTGGTGCTCTTCTAGTTTCTGTTTCAAAGCAGACATCCACTGTGTCTGTTACCTCGGTAAGGAATGTGTGTACACGACAGTCTCTGGTGTGTGCGATGTCAACATGGAGAGCAGTGTTTTGACATGGTGCAATAATGAAGTGAACAGATTTTTTTTTTTTCCATCTTCCCCCTACATGAATCTGTTATTGACAAAGTTATTATCCAGTGAGTGACATGACATGTCCGGATCTCAGCAGGTCCCATTCGTTCGCTGATGGATAAAGTGAAGCATGCTTGTTCTGCTTGAGGCTGTCTTCCTCTGCTCTTAACATATGACCATCACAAGCTGGTTTGTGCATCTGTGTGTGTTTTCAGTACACAGAAATGGGTCATATGACTGCATGACACACCCTCACGCACTCGCACACACAAAAACAGAAACAGGACTGTCAGATTATAGTGGTGGTAGAAAACGTACCTTTTTTTTTTATACCCGCAGAGGGACATGTTCTCTTATTTGAAGCTGACTAGACTTTGGAAATCACTCCACCGGAGAACCTAGGTAAAGCCGGTAATGATAATGATACACATTGCCATCTAAAGTTAAAATGCTGCGCCCGCATATATGTTTAATCGTGTGTGCGCCAGCCCGGTAAGCACTTTTAAAATGTAGTGCTGCAGATGCCAGCCAGGTCAGCTGTTGCACAGTCACAGTCCACCCCAGCAGCTCTTTCTTATTTAGTCTGATTAGAGGCTGCACAGTCAGCTGTGGACAACCTGTGTGTGACACAACAACAATGATGGAGGGGGGTATGTTGCGTTGCAGTAAATATGCACGTAAGCTGCCTGAGATCCATTTTAGCATCTTTCCCACAGCCGTGCCACTACTTAACATGCAGCATGTCGGCGCAGCCAAATGGAGCGAATTTAATTCCTGATAGTTCCATGGAGTTTGGTGACATCATAACTCCAAACATAGCTCAGCCTTCAAGCTGACCGGAGATCTAATCAGCCAGAATAAGTGAAAACAACTGCAGGGTCTTTTGACACTGTGGGTGTGTGTGGCCATCTGTCAGGTATAAATTCACCTCCACCTTTATGGAAACAGGGTTCCTTGTTGCTAGGCAATCTTTAGCCTGGCATAGAGTGCCTGCTGCGCGCGCGCGCACACACACACACACGCACACACACTCTCTCTGTCCCTGACATTTTCCAAGACAGTGAGTGCGAAGCAGACGAGGCGGACGGAGGAAGAGAAGAAACATTATCTTTTCTAAGCCACTTGTGTGCCATTATGCATTGATTTATTTTGTGCTTATTCACCAAAGCAATTAGCCCCACTGACTTCTCTGTCTGAACACCAGCTCAGATTGGTTGTGTTGCTGCCTGTAGGTGAGCAGCAGATCAAAAAGATCCCGGCTCTGTAATACATCAGCAGTAACATGGGACAGATCCAGGTGATATGTCTGGCTTCACTAGTTGATACACTCCACAGTAAGTATACACAGCCCTCAGGTCATCAGCTGACAGTATGTTTCTACAGTACACACTAGGCGAGGTCAGTTCAGTTCAAGAAGCTTTATCAGTGTGTTTGCTTTTGGGCTGTTTTTCCCCGAGAGCTTCTACCCTGTGTCCCACATGTGCCTTTTATATATACGTGTGTGTGTGTGTGTGTGTGTGTGTGCTATACTGTATGGCGTTTTAATTTAATGGGAGATCAGTACATCTCAGCTGTTTTACATGTCTAACAGCTGAACAATCCCGGAGGCTGTGAGCGTAGAGTGGGTTGCTCACTAGCCAGATGATCTGTGGTTCGATAACCCGTCCCCGAGTGGCATTGAGCGAGACACTGAACTTGAAATTGCTCCTGAATTCCACACCATCGGCGCGTGCATGTGATGAGCAGGCAGTATAAATGGGTGAATGTGATATGGAGTGTAAAAGTACCTTGAGTGGTCAGAACACTGGACAAGAAAGGCGCTCTTTAAGTACAGTCTGTTAATCATTTTACCATCTTCACCGCCCAACGTTAACACTTTAGGACACTGAAAGAATATTTTTTTGTTCATCACACTTTTGGAGAAACTAAATGAACACATTTTCTGCCGGTTTTGCTTGTTTCTCATGAGATGTCAGTTGAACAATGGCCAGATCTACGAGCTTTCCTAGTACAAATCCACAGACTCTGTCGGCCAGTCAGAAATGAAAAAGCTTCTTGGATAGGAGGCGAAACGTCTTCATGAATCTACGAACAAGTCCAGTCCCAAACTCCAAACCTTTTTAAAGAAAGATTACCTGGATGACTGGGAACCTTCACAGACAGCTATAAAGATACATTTAACTTTTCTTGTTTTGTTTTTTTTTGTTTTTTTTTTAAATTCATGAGTATTATCGAGAAATACCCAAGATCTGAAGCCAAGTCTCCAGGCACGGTGAATCTGCAAGTTGTTGCTCAAATGGACATAAATATGCATCTTTTTGGGTGTGTGTTGACAGAAGAAACAGGATTATGAGTTACAGAGCGTCAGAATTGGATCAAGCTTCATATAATTCTGACACATGTAATCATCGCCTCGACAGCTGTGATCTCACAGTTTACCTTAGTCCTGAAAAACATGTATTTGTGTGAATTTCCATCTGTTTCTGCTCCACTGTTGTCTTTCTACGAAAGTGAAGTCAAATCATTTCCAGGTTAAGAGACGGTTCATGTTTACACTGCGTGGCAGCAACAGTCATTTGCCGTGGCTGACATTTTGCAGCCTTTCTGCATATTCAGTCTAGATCTTTCTCTGTTTTGTTAAGTTTAGTGTTAGTTTGAGAAGTCAGGAAAACATGTCTTCATATTCCTCAAGGCTGCATATAATTTAAGTGTGCAAAGACCCAACTGAAGCTGCTGCAGTTTCTCATCTTTAAAATGAAAAGAAATTAAAGTTTGCCTAGTGGCTTCAAGAGTAATGTCACATTTTAACCTCTGCAGAATATCAAGTACAAGTTGGAAATATTCCCTGTTTACTGTGCAAACACAGAGCCAGGGCTGGATTAATTTTCTCCTCTTCTACGATGAACCATGCAGCTGATTCTTTGCGGCTGTTTTTTATTTTGTGTAGTTTGCCTTCTCATACACACACACACAAACACACACCCACACACACACAAAGAACAAAAGTTGTCATTGTTTTACTTGTGATGTTTCGAGAAGTCTCAAACATGCCATCTTTCTGTTCGCAGCTCTCTGGTGGTTGTGAGTTGACAGTGGTCCTTCAGGACTTCACAGCAGGATGCAGCACAGAGATGTCTGTCAGCACCGGTAAGAGAAACTCATCTGTCCTTTACACACACTTTAATGTGGATCTGCCTGTTGACCGTAGGCAGTTTGGTTTCAAATGAAACCTGCTGAATTTGATTGTTGATTTCATTTTGGCTTAGTTGTTTTGGTTAAATTGGGCTGAAAGGAAATTTGCATGTTATAAGTTAAAGAGTTAAGGAGACTCTACTTTGGAACAACAATAGAACATTTTTACCTGTTCGCTCTGCTCTCCAGGCCAGACGGTGGAGCTGTTGGAGCGGCCAAGCGAGCGGCCCGGTTGGTGTCTGGTCCGAACCACCGACCGCAGCCCACCACAGGAGGGACTGGTTCCCAGCTCCACACTCTGCGTGTCCCACTCGCGTTCCAGCGTGGAAATGGACTGCTTCTTCGGCTCGGGGAAAGGTAGGAAGAACAAACCTGAAGTCCTGATGACCGGGTTTGACCTTCTCATTTCCCTGGTCTGAATGCAGAGTTTAATTTCTCTTTCTCAAAGCTATTTGATTGGCTCAACTTTGCTCCCACAGGCAGAATGAAGATAAAGTGAATGATATGCACACAGAGGAACTCCACAGACACAATTTCACACATAAGACACAGTTTGAACAACACACTATGTTTTTAGCATAGATTTAGAACTACTAGTGTAAGTTAGAAGTGACACTGCTCTACATCATTATACAGTATAGTTATGGACGCCCATGAGTTCTGCTGACCCTCCTTGCAGGGAGTCAAATAAACAATGCCCTCAGGTCACTTCAGCTAATCAGATCTGTATTGACCTCTATTGGTCAGATATGGACATTGCAATATAGATGTAGGTGAAACCCCCACAGCGCTCCTCAAACCAAACCAAATGTTAAGCAATCATGATATATGTATGTGTGATTTGAGGACGAGCGATGAAGCAGATGATCTTTATCATCTTCCAGATGGATTTAATAGACCATCCCTAAACAGGGTGTTTCCTCTGGCCACAATTTAGAACAAAGTTTTGGAAATGTTAGCGGAAAAAAAACTGAAATGTTTTGCCTTTTGTTGTTTCTGGTGCATTGCAAAACTTGTAGATCCCTCCAAGTGTTGTCCTGTTGGTGCGAGCACAAGATGCTGCTGCTGGGTATTTCACTGTCGACTACCAGCCAAGTCTGAGTTTGATTCAGACCAGAGCAGCTCCGGCATAAAATGCCAGCTGCTCCGAAACAAGTCAATAAATTCCAAAAGGACACTGTCTTGTTCTTCATGGTTACCGTGGTTACTGGTGGACAGAACTAGAACATGACAGACATAGAAGAAACTATGTGACATGGGACAGTTGCTCTGGTTACTCCTTCAACTGCTTCGGAAGTCACACAAGTACACACACAGACACACACACAGACACACATACATACACACACACACACACACACACAGATCAGAGTGTTTTGGTTCTGTCCTACAGGGGGCGACATGTAGCTGTGTGTCCCTGCACTTTTTTTTTTAACTTCTTGTTGTTATTAGATTGTGCTCATGACAGTAAAGAGGATGCACAAGGATGAGCTGGTTTCATGGCAGTGAATTATAGGTTTTTTTTTGGGACACACACACACTCACACTTACACACACATACTCCCATCTTCTTATCATGGCTTTTTAAATGCCAAACTTTGAACACACCGACCATAAATTCACACTTACACACACACACACACACACAAATGCTGTGACTGTTTGTTTTCTTAACATAACTATTCTTCCTGCTGCCCACTTATAAGGGCCAAAGGTTATAACCACTATGGAGGAGATTTGTGTGTCTATGTGTGGGAGATTCATCACAAACACACACACACACACATAGTGTGAGATCAGCTGATTTGCCTGCCGCAGCCAGGGTGTGTTTTCTGCTCTTGGAAATGAAAATGGACGTTTTGTTTCTGTAGAGAGATGCAAATCAGACATCTGCAGCCGATATAGGGAAATAAACGCGCACACACACTGTACATGCACTGTAGGTGGCTTCAGGGTAACAGTTAATTGACTTGTGTGGCATGTTATTTCCGTTCTAATTCAACATAGACATGACACATTTACAGTTATGATGATTACGATGAATCTACACTGTCTACTAACTAACTAATAAGTCATCTGCGGTAAGTTTATGTTAACTTTAGTTATGATAAAATCTTAATTTTTGTAATTTATTGATGTGAGGTTTCCTGGAAGCCAACACAGTCATTTGTTGGTCCATCCACAGCGGCCGCCCACACAGAGGAATGCCGCTTGTCATGGCTTTTTCATGTGAACCAGTAAAGAGAATGGGTCAAGAATAGATGTTGTGTTATGGGCATGAAGTCAAAGGAGTTGTGGTGTGAAAGGAAATGGCTTCAGATTCAGCATCGATTAAAGGTTTCTGGTGATATTAGAGTCAGATAAAACAGAACAGATACTTTAGAGACACGGTGCAGCACTTCATCTTCATTTGTTTTACCTTTGGATGCAGCAGGCAGATCTAAGACTTCATGCCGCTGCGTCACTCACAGAGTCATCCTGTTCTTCACCAAACATCTGCAAACATGTCACCCATTTGATCATGTCTTGAACAGCCTCACAAATTTCAACTGATCCCAGTGCAGACACGTGAACACCTCATTTATGGTGGCTTCAAACCATAGTTGTTTGAAGGTGGGAATGCAAAAATTAGATTGCTTACTCAGCAGTGAAGTGACCAGAGGCTGGTGGGTATTTAATTACTGCTGCTCTGTCCGTTAATGAAAGAGTCAAACTGTTAATTAACCCTAAAGAGCTGCTGCTAATGAATTGACCTGGATATAAAGTTCTGCTGAGTTCTTTCAAGCTTCAAGCCATTCCCTTCACTCCGTCTGCCCTGTCTCCTGCGTGTGTCTGTGTGTGTCTGTGTCTGTCTGTGTGTGTGTGTCTAGGTCAGTGTGTGTGTCTTGGGTCTTGTGACTGTTCCATAAAGTAGGTCTCCTTGTCCTAAAACACTACGAAGACGGTGAAAGAAAAGTTTACTCAACTGAAAATGGAGTTTCGAAGTCACTTAAACATTGAACGAGGAGCTCTAACTTTATCAGGACCTCCATGATTGTAGTCATAATAGATTCCACCGAGAGTCGTACTGTACTTTAAGTTGTCTTCGTTCTTGCCTTCTCGCTTGTCTTTAACCAAGTTAATCCCTTTTGCTATGAGTTTGTAGTCGCCGTGAAAAGAAATAAGGATCGTTATCTGCCGCTGTGTCAGGCTGTGTAGTCAGAGCTGCAGTACTTAAGTACTGTTTCCTGTATGTAGTAGAAGTACGTGGTGTTTAAATTGGGACACTGCAGGGGAACAGAGCTGCTGGAAAGCACTTTATCTAGGCTAAGTGCATGTGTGTTGTCTTACCTGCTGCTGCAGTGATCATCAAGGTGCACACACATGGGGCTGGGGGGAGCATTTTACAGTCCATTGCTCCTTCAGATGCTGAGCATTGGCCTGATTAAATAAACATAAATAGATATTTTCTTTTTAGTAAGACAAGCAGCAGGACATGTTTTAAACACGAAACAACTAAAATGTCGCACTCGAATGAAACAACATTGGGCTAACAGAGATCTTCTGATCAGTATCGTAAACATGTTCAGTGTGTTTTGAGGAAGAACTCATAATTCTGTCATTCCTGTGCCTGAACTGTGAAATGTCTGTCACCTCTTGTGCACATAAAACTATAAACCTTGATAAACTGTTACATAGTGTGTCAATAGTGAACCAGTTTGTAGTTTAAAAGTTTTCCTTGAATGTTGCAGGGCAGAACAAACACCCCATAACATCCTGATTGTTCTTTTTTTTTTTTTCATGCCGACGTCTTACGGTATGAATCCAAAAAATAAAAAATAAATAAAAAAGTCATATCACATGTCAAACTTTAACCAAAGCCAGTTGGATCTGGTTTGTCTGAACCACTGTGGCTCCGACACAAGTGCATAGCTCGAAGCCTTGCACAGTGGAATCTTGCGAGGTTAAGCACCGTCAGCAAAGGTTCTGCCATATTTGAAATAACAGAAAGAGGGCCGGTGCTGCAGAATGCTGTAAAGCTGTCTCTTCAACAGATGGACGAAGCAGTCAGAGTTACAAAGTAAAAGAGCTTCAGACACACATTCACTGTGTCAGTTCTCTCCGTGACACACACACTCAGAGCCACACACACACACTGTTGGAACCTGAGTCCCTGTTCTCACACAATGGGGATGTAGCCCTCCACAATAATTAACACTGACTTCTGTTCCAGAGAACTGAATGTGTATGGGAGGGAGGGAACTCAACCACTTTGTCTGAGAAAGAAAGACAACTATGTGTGTGTGTGTGTTTGTGTGTGTGTTTAGGCTCCTCCTCCATCTCCTCCTTCTACTACCTCATTTGCTCTCTCTTTCTCTCTCTTTCTCTCTCTCTCTTTCTCTCTCTCAGCAATGTGGACTTTTGGTGCACACACACTCTCCCAGTCAGTCCGGTAATGATAGTCGACTGGTTAGTGTTAGGCTCAGACAGCCAGAAAGAGGTGTGTCTGTCTAAGTGAGTAAGTGAGTGAGCGTGTGTATGTGTGTGTTTGTGGGAGAGACACAGAGAGGAGAGGTGCGAGTGTAGAATGTGTGTGTGAGCGAGGATGAAGCGAGGCCGGCGTTGCTGTGGATGGATCCTCGCCCGCTGCTGCTGCTGCTGCTACAATGGCACAGGTGGGACGAGATGTAGAGACATAAGACTGTGTGTGTGTGTGTGTGAAGCTCATGTGAAAGCAGGTGTTTATTAATGTGTGTGTGTGTGTGTGTGTGTGTGTGTGTGTGTGTGTGTGTGTGTGTGTGTGTGTGTGTGTGTGTGTGTGTGTGTGTGTGTGTGTGTGTGTGTGTCTGTGTTACTGCGAGCGTGTTTGCGGTCTGTGTGTTTGTGTTGCATGCTTTACAAGTTAGGAAGTTTTATTTCTGTATTCGAAGGTTCGAATGACTGCCAGCACTTTTATACACAACTCAGCTGAGAGGTGTGTGCGAGACAGAGAGAAATCCCTATTCTTTTGATCTACCTTTTTTTTTTTTGTGGCTGTCACTGGAAATTCATTTGAATTGAAAATGAACTGTTAAAAGAGGAAGTTATGTGACACACAGTGAGGCGGACGGCTAATGGGAGTGACACATAGATTGAGCAATCTGTTTTCCTGCAATTCAGTCAGCCACTGCACTAGGCGTGCGTGTGGGTGTGTGTGTTTGTGTGTGTGTTTGTATGTGTGGGTGTGTAGCAGGTTGTGACACAGCCCAAATCAAATGATTTATGCTTACTGCAAAGGAATCTTTGTCATTTTATGAATGTCCAAGTTCTAGACAGACACTGTAGTTTGTGCAGGGTTTTAATTCAGAGCCGTTTGGCTGGTTCATGACCATTTCTCTGTCTGAACATGTCTGTCACCGTTTAACACTTAGAAATCTGATAGCAAAATGACTTGAGTGTAAAAGTAAGGAAATGCCATACAATCATGTGTAGGTTTGGGGTATGGTCTTAAAATCACCATATGTACTATATTTCAGGATTTTTCTGCAACGATGATATTCTTGACGATATGACAAAATACTGAAAATGATTTTTGACTCAAATTGAACTTTTCTGATACTCAGCCGGGTGTCTCTGCCAAATGAGAGCGCTTTTTGCTTATCTCTGTGGTTTGTTGTACATCTAAACTTATTTTTTTATATTTAAACCACTTCCACACTGAAGCCGCCCCCGGTTTTTAGAACTAACTCCTCCACCGTGGATCCAGTAGCAATGTTACTTCGACTTTCTTATCATTTTATGATACTGATATTATCGTCTAATATACGATACGGAAAACCCTGACTATCAAAAACAGTTCTTCAGCAAAAGAGCTGTTCTGTGACGAGCCCTGCGTGAGAAAATGACACGTACATTCTATCAAGATCTAGCAAGATTTTCGCTAAGATGCTGTATTGCAACATATTTTTACGTTGCGGCAAAGAAATAATTTATATTTATATTTGCATTTTGGTAATTTCAAACAGAACAAAAAAAATTATTTGGTCATTTGTTTGTGGACTTACTACTTATTTTAGAAAAATGGTACATAGCTGACTCGATATGAAAACCATTATGTGCAGGAGGCTTAAGTCAGTTCACCAAATAACGGAAACAAATAATGGAAATTTGTATGAAGCAATTTAGCAATTACCAATTCAGTTTTGTTTATCTCATGAAACTTCCCATATACAGCAGGTCTAGACCATACTCTCTGTAATATTATTTACTGAGACCCAACAATTCCCACCATGGCAAGCACTTGGTGACAGTGGCAAGGAACAGTTTGGTGGTGCATGGCCATCTGCTGTGTCCGGTTGAGTTTACCACTGCTAGAAATGTCATTGCAATCAATTTTCTCAATATGCTTTACAGATTCATCATTTATCCCGTCAGCCTGGTATGTCTTTCTTTTTGAGGGAACGGTGGAAATTGTTAGTGATGGAAAAAAATAAGGTATGTCAGGTTTGCGTGGGATTGTAACGCCCAACCCTCAGTCCGCCAGAGTCATGTGGATTGTCTTGGAATGGTTTGTTCTGCTTTTATTCGAGTCACCTGACAGAAATTTCTTGTTGGAGGAACTTTAGATTGAAATTTAAAACACATTGAACTTTGATGGAAAGGAAGGCCACAGAGTGCAGTTGAATAGAGTGAAGAGAGCTCTTAGTTCAGGCCAACCCATTGATTGTACAAACTGTCAACCATCTCAAGGCACTGAAGTAGGCTGAATTTTTGAAGTGGTTTTATCGTGTTGACTATCCCCCTGGCTAAACTCCAGTCTACACAGCACTGTCAACATAGAGTTTTAAGTAAGCCAATAGCTGAAAATCAATGTACCTTTTAAGAGCACATGTATGTGCATGCCACTGTGGTTAGCTAAAGGTTAACTCAGCTTTGTGGACTTTGGTTTCAGAGCCACTGATCTTCATGTTAGAGACCCATAATGTCAGAGCATTTCCACAAAACCAATCCTATGTAAAGCAAATTGCATTAAGGTTACAACATCATTACAGCATCAAAGCTCAACTGGTAGGACTTGTTTCTATAATGTTCGACGCCCATCTGTATGCATATGAACTGAAGGAGCGAGAGAAGGCATTCTGTCCATTTGATATGAGGAAGGAGAGAGACATTTGTTGTTGTTGATGATGACGATGCACACATAGAAGCACTTCCTTACTCACACAGTGGCAGAGTGATTAACTGGGGTGTAAAGGGATCTTGCGTCCCATCCATTACCCATGAAGGTGGGCAGGAAACTGCGCTGACCCTGAAGCGCACGCGCACACGCACACACACACACACACACACACACACACACACACACACACACACACACACTGATGGCAGATATAATGGACAGAGAGACAGCTTTAGCTAAGTCTTCACTCCACTGCTTCATCAACTGTGATTCAGTGTGCTCATACTTCTTATTTAACAGTGGCAGCATTGGCAGCAGTGAAGTGAGATGACCGTTTAGATTTTTTTCCAAAAGCTAGATTTCATTTTAAGTTTTTAATTTTCTATAAAGAGGTTTGTAGGTTACTTTTATTAAATATCCACGACAAGTGTTGTGCACCTGAAATATGAGAGGTGAAGACAGGGTCGATGACCGAGCAATGACAGCACAAACCCAGCTGCCATACTCTGGAATATAATCAACTACATGTTACGACACACAAACTCATGGTAAATAATTCCCCTAAGGTAGTGACCTGGCAGTAAGGGAACGATAGCACCGTCTGCCTTCTCTTAGCTTCAGTTCAACTTTCTATTTCTACGTTTGTCAGAAATCCGTTAACTGTAACATCTTTCGATTCCAGTTTAGAGGAGCAGTGAGCAATGTCTCCAAATTCCCATGAAGGGGAACTAACTGACTGTCACAAAGTATCTGTTCTGACCTTAAGGATTCCTCCTGAAAGAGTTGTCTCTTCACTTTAAAGATGTGCTAAAATAAAAAGACCTGATCATGATGTGAACTGCCGTTACGTCAGTCACAATAACAACAGCTAACTATATTAGGTTATTAAATGTTTTGTTAAAGAGCCAGACTTTGTCCAAATATGGCCCCGTCACCTGTTAGCTGCTGGATATGACTGGAAATGATTCTGGTGTTGCTTTTAGGACAAAGTGCAGGTTGATAGTGTGTGTCAGAAAGACAGAAACAAACCAATTACACAGACAAAGACTGTAGAGACAAGAAAGCTACTAAAGTGTTCTCCAGTCAGAGCTAAAACATGTCTTTATGGATACGTGTGTGTGTGTGTGTTACATTGCCATGCAGCAGGATCTTACGCAACCTATTTGTATTATTCTGTAGTCTCACAGTGCTGCTGAAGACTTAATTAAAGCTAATTTAATCTGTTTGGATGCTCTGGATGCTTCGGAAGCAGAAACTATTGTGATTTCATCTAAGCAGAAGCCATTGTGATTTCATCTAAATAGTTTTGCGACAGGTCACATACGACAAGTATGCGATACACGACAGACACAATGAAAGTGAGGTATGAAGGGAATGTCATCTTGCCACATTGCTGTCTTTTCCTGTCATTAGCAAAAAAAGTACGAAGGACAGAGAACAGAGGTTGTTATTATCCACCACAATATTACCTCAGCAGGACACGCACATTATTAAACATCAAAAAATAACCAGATAAAAATCACTTTGAAACAATGAAAAGCCAAAACAAAGTTCGGGCTGAACAGCTCCATCCTGATCCTGAGTCCCACACGTGGCATGACCAGCAGAGTTGGATGCTGACACTGGAACAGCTGGTGGCTTTAATCCCTGTCTTGCTTGGCGCTTGTGGCAGAAACACAACAGCTACTTCAAAAAGCTTCTGCCATACAAGACAAAACACAAAGACAGGTACTCAAAGAAGAGTCTGTGTGTGTGTGTGTGTGTGTTTGAGTTTAGTCGGTCTGAGTTTTAATACTCTCTTGTCAATACGACCATTCATGGACAAAATGTGTGTGTGGTGTAATTACAGAGTGAAACCAAGTGTGTGAGAGCACGAGAGAAAGGGAGCGACACAAAAAGTCTGTTCTGTCACATTCAGTCCGCTGGTTTAGTATCTACTGACTGGACGTCAGATGTGTGTGTGCCCGCGTGTGTGCATGTGTGTGATTAAAGATAGTGAGTGATGGGGATTTTAACAGTAGACGGTCTGTCTTTCTGTCAGCTGCAGAACAAAAGCTTCCTTGTTTGGTCTCACCTGACTTTGGCCGTCAGTGTGACTCTGCTGTAGTGTAGTACATACTATTCAGTCCTAACCCAGAGTACTAACGCCTGTCTGGTGCCATGCAGTAGAAAGTTGTTGTTGTGTAAAGGGGAATCCAGGCTGTCACACTATATCAGAAAATTGCTACCAGGAACGCATACAGTGAAGGCTGAAATCCAAACCTGGGAGTACAGATGAAGAATGACAGTCTAGCATTATATTTCATGTAGAATGACGTTGCCAAGGACAACTCCCGTCACAAAGACATACAGAGACTCTGCCTTATGTGAGATCATGAGCCTGACCATGGACTGTCTGGACTTTAAGGGGATGACGGGATCGTCTAGTTTGCTTGTTGACAACTGAAGACAAAACATATATGTATGTGTCGCCTGTTGTGTACAAATCATATATACTACAACAGAATGCTGTACATGGTTCAACGCTTGTGTATGGTTGATCACCAAGACCAGGGCCGTAGTAGAATATTTCCTGGAAACTTGACGTGCATTCGAAAACCAACTCCCCTGTATCCGCCTGGCTCCTAAACTTGCGGCAAACTGTGAAATACACAGAGTGTTCCCCACATCCTTCAGCACAACCCGACTTAACTCCGTTTTCAGGACAACTGAAATGCTCTTTTGACGTTCAGCTCATGAGCCTGCCTCCTGTGAATGGTGCAACTCTCAAAGTAGATGTTTCACTCCTTACCTACTTCCATCAATAATTCTTTAATACCTAATTATTTTTTATTACTTGCCTAATCTACTAGCCCGATGTGGCATTTTTTTAGCCCCGGGCAATGTGGCAAAACCACAACAACATCACGGCTGGGAAGCATCTGCTGAGGAAGGCTACAAGATGCGGCTGAAAGCTTTTTGTCATGTTGCTGGTTCCCAGGCCAAGTATGAATGTTTTAAGCTCAGTGTTGCGGTGTGGTCTTGGTTGTAGTGGTGAGCGGTGAGTGGTCAGCTGACAGCAGCACATTGTTGTTCTGCGCCATCACTTTTCTCTGAAGGAGAGTGGAGGTTAAAGGAATGAGAGTCTTATCGGTCAGCTGTGTGTTTGTGCATGCACTTGAGTCCTTGATGATGTTTCTGTGGTTAACCAGCCGTCAAGGTCACTAAGTGAGTGTAGTTCTGCTAAAAGCGCACACACACACACACACAAGCAGGTGAACTGATGACCTATGACATCTCTTAAGAACACATGACTGGTTTTGCTCGGTAGTACTTCAGGGAGTAACAGTGGAACGCTGAGACAGAGTGACGTCAGGGAGAGAGGAAAGTACAGCGGAGAATCAGGAGAAGTCATCGTGGCTCAGTACAGTTATCGATTACTGTTTACTTAACTCATACTCATAACTCATCTGCTGACTTAGCTAACAGAACTTGTGGCTCCTCATACAAACGCACTTGATTAACATCATGTAAATGACCTTGGGTACCTTGACCTGATGGACCTGGATATCAGCCTGTTTCCTGGTTTACTGTTCTGTTATAATAGAGGCAGTACCACTAAGTTACTCATTAATACTGCAGCAGTATGCTTTTAACAAATATGTTCTGTGAAAATTATCAGCGCAATTGCAAATAATATGTTTAACAATGTTGCCCAAATGCTATGTCATGCTCAAAAAAAAGGGCCTCTCTTCAACATTCATCTCATTTCTATCTGACTGCTTTAGTTCAGTATCAGATGAAAACAGGCATTCTTGGAAATGAACAGTTCATCTTGCTGACTCGTGTTTCCAGTAGCTGTACGGGTTTGTTAAAAACTGCATTGAGATTGTGTGGCTTTAAAGTTTCCATTTGCAAGGTGATGTCATTTTTCTAAAATGAAAGTATATTTGTAGTTATTTTCATTTGTAGGTTGAATGAGTTGGTGTCTAATACTGGCTGTTGTGTGTTGTTTTTTTTATGGTTTAGTCTTAACTGTCCAGTTGTTTCTCCAATTATACGATGCAATTATTTGTAATGAATATATACTGTTAGTATTTTTATGTTTTGGTCGGCCCTGTAGACATTTCCCTGGTTCAAACATTCTAACAAGTACAAAGGAATTCTTGCAGTCAGAAGACCAACAAAGGTGTGTGTCTTTTATTTAAATTTAAAAAAAAAAAAATCAATTATATACAGTTTAGTGGCTATGTTGTTGTTCGGGGGTGTACAGGTTTCACCCGCAGGTTTTGTAGATCTGCACCAGTCCAGCTCTCTGCAGCGTCTGATCATGAGATTATCTCCTGAGAGAGAAAAACAGAAACAGCACGGCGTGACCTTCGCTGCTGTTTTGAACCAAAAGTTGTATCACCGCCGCACTGCTGACACAGACGACTAAAACAACAGACACCACTAACACAGACAGGTCAGCTTAATAAACACACACACAGTCTGCTCTCTCTGCACATTGTCAGTACTGATCTAGGAAGTGAAAGTGATTTTTATTCTTCTTCTTCTTACAGGAACCAGTCAGAAATAACAGAATGTTTTTTTGTTCTTCTGCCATGCAGCCTCAGCTCCAGACATACTTCTTCAGAAGAAGACATAAAACATAAAAAAACACAACCATTCAACCACACTTCAGGAGATACCCCTGACCCTTGACTTTTCATTTCCTGTCTCAAACACACACATACACAGACACATACACAACCCCATACCAACCGCAGCCCATAGCTTCCAGCTGTGTGTGAGTGCAGCTGATCTACCACACTCCCGACACATGACCACCAGTTTCTTTCTCCCGTTCATACACACAAATACACAGGCCAGTGGTGAAAGAACTATTCATATTCTTGACTTAAGTAATAGTACCAAAACCACACTGTGAAATACTGCACTCAAAACTTAACCTATGTACAAATAAGCAAAATGTACTCATAAGTATAAAAAGTAAAAGTACTGATAGTATAACTACTGTATGTATTGTTGGGTAGTTTAATCTACAACAATGCATAATGACCTTCATATTTGTAGCATCGCTGTCCCGTGAGAACCACGTAGCTCAAACATATTCCAGCTAATCCGAGAGGGTTTCAAATATTATTTATTATATTTAACATTTCATGTTTATTCAGATTAAGTAAGCATAGTTTTCTCAACCCATAGAGAAACACTTAATCCTTCAGTTCATCACAAACATTCACATTCAAAATCACCGAATTTGGAGGCTTTAACATGTCCTCGCCGATCTGATCACAGGTGGACAAGCAAGTACAGGTGAATGCACCCAAGACGCTGAGATCTGATCCCTCAGACCACATTCAGAGGTGGTCTGAGCTGCACATGGCTACTTTCTTCTTCCAGTGTGTACACAAGTCCTGGACTGCATTAAATGCTCAGCTGACATCATCTGTTTCTGAAGTACATGTCGTTCATATGACAACATCATACGCCGTAAATAATTGAAATGAATTGAATGAATCACCAAGATGCATGTTAATGTCAGATGTAAACGTGCCAAACACACCGACAACAGGCCATTTCTGTCCCAGTGGTTTCGTATGTGCACCGTTCTGTAATGTCATTGTTAATAGTCCTGCTTCCTGGTTTTCTTTCTCTGCTTCAATCGTTGAATTAAAAAAATCAGTTTATTCAGTCGTGTCATTGAACAATGTAATTCTAGACAGAACCACCAACAAACACAATGCTAAAGCAGTGAAATCAGTCATGTATCTCAAACATGTGTCAGTGTGTCTGAATTGACAGTTAAATCAGCGTGTGTGACATGAGAGCAGCTGCTCAACAGACTTTGTTTTTCACTAAAAGAATCATCTGGATCTCTGACCAACAAACAAAACATAATTGTGTGTGTGTGTGTGTGTGTGTGTGTGTGTGTGTGTGTGTGTGTGTGTGTGTGTGTGTGTGTGTGTGTGTGTGTGTGTGTGTGTGTGTGTGTGTGTGTGTGTGTGTGTGTGTGTGTGTGTGTGTGTGTGTGTGCCACAGTCAAATCATGATCTTGATGTCAAGATCTGCATTGTAGTTCTGATCAGTCATAATTTGAATAAACAATTTTAACAATTAAAAGATCTTTAAATGTATAATTATTTAAAATAAAGAGATGACAAGTCAAAATAGATCAGTCTTATCAGTCTTAGGCCAAGTAGAGGGTTGGGATCAAGTCAAAATTATGACCAAGGCAGGGCTAGACCAGGTCAAGACCAGGACCACACAGTAGTTGATATTTGCTAAATATCTCTGGGTGAGGCCTGAAGACATTGCTTACTTTCCTCTCTTGATGCTTCCTTTCTAAACACTGATAAAAGTTTAAGTAAGCATTAGCCTGCAGGATTTACATAATTGCGTCTTTTGGACGCTGTTTTTGTAGATTACCCCCGTCTCCGAGTGCTTGCTCGAGTCTCTGTAAATACTGCAAAGAGTACGCTCTAGACCCAGAAGATAACTTCTGTTATGATTTGGTGCTATATAAATAAAACTGAATTGAACTCTCTGTGGTTTAAAACTAATTTTATTACATAACATTTGCATCTCCTCCCCGACAAACATAGCTTCTTCTGGTCTCCGTCATTCACTTTCTTGAAATGCTTGTGGGGCAAGTTATCTGTATAATCTCCAGACCAGTCCACTATACCACAGATGGTGAGCTATCACACATCAGAAAGTCTCTTTCTGCTTTTCTGATTTATTGAAATAAGTGACAGATTGCATTGTTTTCAGTATGGTGATGAATTGTCGATGATTTAAAGTATCACTTTAATGTTCTTGTCATGTGATTTAACATGACTGTAAATGTCAAACGTACAAAACAAACACTGCTTGAGTTACAACAAAACAACAAAGTGAAAAAAGTGCCACCATGTGAAACAAATACACCATGAAGAACTTTATCTGAAACCTGAGCCAGCAAAGATTTTGAACTTCATGAAGACTAAGTAAGACTGAGCGGATCTTACTAAAAAACCTCTGAACATCTGATTCCTTTCAGAAAACTATCCCGTTAGTGGCTCTGATGGGAAGACGGAGTCGGTGGCGAACCTTCAGCCGCAGCCTTCCCTCAGCTCGCTGCAGTCCAGCTCTCCTGGTCCCAAACGCTCCGGAAACACTCTGAGAAAATGGCTTACCAGTCCAGTCCGCCGCCTCAGCCATGGCAGCTCCGTCAAGAAACTCCCCAATAACAAACAGAAGAAGACTGGTAAGACGGGCAGAAATAAACAAAAACCACAAGGCTTTGGGCATAATAACACATTACTGTCGAGTTATAGTTATACTGGAACCACAAGTTAAACTTCAGACACATAAATCTGTAGAAAAGTCCTCAGCAGTAGCAGAATAATGAGACTTTACCGAGCCAACAGACAGCTCTGATTGGACTCTGCCACATTTCAAAGCATACCATAAATTCCTCTTCGGATTTCTTTTCCTTTCATGTAGACATTGGTTTTAGTTCATTTCTGAGTACACTGTGAAAATCAGTATGTATGTAGTATAAATTTTATTTTTCGTGAATTAAAAAGTTCCTGAACACACCAACAGAGAAAGTTTGTCCCGCTCGTAACTGTTGAAAAGTTGTCAAAATTGTTGAAGTGATTGACTGACCGTTTGACTGATGATTGAAAGGACCAGGAACAGGAAGAGAGGAAAGCAGGAAGAGTATTGACCTGGGACAGCCTGACCTTGCCCTGCAGGACGACATCATCGATGAGGTAAGCAGGTTTGGTTTTTAAAAAAACGGTATTTCACTGTAAACATAAAGTCAGACCATTTTATCATTTGTGGGTACTCTACACAGATGAGTTGGAACTGTAATCATTTGTTGCAGAAATATATTTTTGGCATTACCATCTTACTTTGAACTTGGATGGGTACAGTATGCGTGTTTTAGAATACAGGATTTTCATCAGTAATGTTTGGCCGATATGGTCCATTATCAGTTATGAATTGCCTAGCATGCTGAAATTTCATCTGCCAGTTTTAACAAATATGTAATAAAATGTGTGAATATACCAAACTGCTATGGCCAAAATGTGTGTTGCCCGGCACTGTTTTTATGCTTATCTGTTCCTTTTTAATCTTTCTGCTCCTCGTGGCTGAGCTGAACATGTCATAGAAATATATATAAAGAGATTTATTAATACTATCCACACTTGCGTAAGAGACAGTTCCTCTTTCTGTTTGTAAGAGCTTTCTTTCTATCTGACGCATAAACACGCACGCAAACTTGTGATCAAACTCCTCGATTACTCATTAATTACTAACTATATAAATATAATCTCGACTCCTTTTGACTATTTCTTAGTTCAGACACTACTCGTTGCCGTTGTCAAATCAAACCCTGCAACGTAAATTGATTTCCACGTCTCGATGTTGGCAAAGTTCAACAAATGGTTATCTGAAACTGTGAAAATAAAACAAAGTCATAAAAGATGAATAGCTTGGTAGTCTTGGTATTAACACTGTTCCTGTACTGACCGTTCAGGAGAGGTCGTTTCCAAGACGAACAGGAAGAAAAATTAAGACGAGGACCATAATATTAGAGAATTGATCTTAGAGAATGAACTGGTCAAGCCTGACCAACTGTGAGGAGTTATCTGTGATTCATCACCACTTCCCCAAACTTCATGAAATGGAAAAAAAAAAAGAGCATGACTGCATCTTAACGCTCTGCTCATCAATTTAGAAACTCATTTTGGGGAAGACCTTTTAAGGAAATGTGAAACTTCCAAGAATAGCTGGCATGTTTCTGTATGTTTGGGTTGAAATTTAATTAATCAATAACACGTTTCATAAAATATTTTAAAAAAGCGATTTTCCACTTCTAACCGACTCTGCTGTGTGTCACCTTCAGAGAGTGCTCAGTAAGGACAGTAACCTCCTCTCTAAGACGTCCTCCGGGATGCAGAGCGGTGGGGAGGAGGAGCAGGACGAGGAGGCTCACACCCCTCTGCCTCCTCCCATGGAGATCATCAAGGACCCCTCGGCTCAGGATGACAAGGTGAGAGTGGGCGGAAGGGTTTCACTGCTGGCTCCTCCTAATGGAGTTCATTTAGAAACTGTTTGATGACATAGACTTAAATATATTTTTATTACTTTTATCTCACCATTTTTTCTAAAAAAAGTGTTTTTTTTTTCTTTTATATTGTAATATTTTTAATTAATAATCCCAGTTCGGGTTAGCACTCATTTGGTCAGAGCTTGTTTTGACTGTTTTCAGTCTCGACCCATGTGTAGGTGCTTCTGCTGTCCTCTTTTAACTCACAGCTTTTGTCCCTTTCATTTTCTCGCTGTTAATGCCGTAGCTTCTTTCTCTCCCGTCCTGCCTTCTCTCCCTCACTGCCGATCTTTCTAACACGCTCTTACTTTTTGCTCCCCTCTTCCTCTCTCAGTCTTCATCCTTGCTAACGTCTCTGCAGACGTCCTCTGAGGTGCCCAGCGCTGCAGAGCTGGTTAGCGCCATAGAAAAACTGGTTAAAACCAAGATGGTGAGTGTGTATGATTGTGTACGTGAACACATGTACAGAGCAACATAACACCTTTTCAGACCAGTTGTCTTTGAAAAGCGGCATCATGGGCCTAAATAACTGTTCATCCATGGGTACATCGCCAACGGGAAGTGCTGAGATCAACTTCTGGATGAGGTTTAAATTACCGCTAGATGACACACCCATCATGTTTGCCCACACAGTGTTTGAGATGTAACGGAACCAAACCTGTAACATTGACAGTTGTTCTTGATGGGTATACAATCCAGAGCTCCTGCTGCCCTCTGCTGTCATAAAATAATCTCGCTCCTCTGATGACTGACGGGTTTTGCTTATCTAGCGTCTAAAGACAGAGGGTGTGTAATGTTGTTCACATTGTAAAGCCCTCTAAGACACATTTATGATTCTACTAAATGAAATAATGAAGAGAGAATGTCATGTACGTACAGTTGTCAGTACTGTTTTTCTAAACCCATGTTACATAATTGTGAAAAGGGGAAAAAGACTGAAGTCACTGACCTCCTCCTCTCCCCTCTTCAGACTCTGGAACCAGGAGCGTACCCCGGCTTCTCCTCTCTCTCTCCACAAGAGCAAACCACTCCTGTCCAGCCACGAAACCCCGAACTGGAGCAGAGAGCCAAAGCTATGAGAGGACGAATGTGAGTTGTTTCTGCTTCCACTACCACAACCAGCAGGTTACGGTACCACTAAGTAGCGGTTTCTGCTGATGTCACAGCGCTGTGTGTGTTCTGCTCAGGTTTGTTCTGAACGAGCTGATTCAAACAGAGAAGGACTACGTCAAAGACCTGGGCATCGTGGTGGAGGTGAGCCAGCATTCTCCATTCTTGTATTCTCATTAACTCTTCAGCATGTTTTACTGTTGATCGGAAAAGAAATGTGAAAAAAAAATGGCAAAAGTTTCCCTCGGACGTTTTGACGTTGAAGTGACCGCTGACCTTTTGCGACCCTGCAGGGCTTCATGAAGAGAATCGAGGAGAAGGGCATCCCCGATGACATGAAAGGAAAAGACAAAATCGTCTTCGGGAACATCCACCAGATCTACGACTGGCACAGAGAGTGAGTTCAGTATTGGTGTCGCGGGGGGTGATGTGGCGTGTTGCTGTTTGTACGTGCCGACTAATAAAACCCCTCTCGCTGGCTCTGTCAGATTCTTTGTAGGAGAGCTGGAGAAATGTCTTGAGGACCATGAACACCTTCCCGAGCTCTTCATCAAACATGTGAGTGGAAGATTGTGTGACGATGATGATGACTGTGATATATTTGACCAGACTACTGAAAAAATGTGTGTGTGTTACAGGAGAGAAGACTCCACATGTATGTGGTTTATTGTCAGAATAAGCCAAAATCGGAGTTCATCGTAGCAGAATACGACACATATTTTGATGTAAGTGATGTTCTCTGTAATTATTATATTTCATTATTACCTTAGCTGTGTTTGAAATGGGAGATTTCAGTCTGTTTTGTGTTTGATACCAGATGTATAATAGAAACATAAATTGGACAATTAGGACGTTCTGATGATATCGGTGTTTGTCTTTCAGGGAATCCAGCAGGACATCCAGTCCAGGTTGGGCATCAGCGACTTCCTCATCAAACCAATCCAGAGAATCACTAAATACCAGCTGCTACTGAAGGTAACACACACAAATAATTAGCAAAATGTCAACTCATTTAGTTTTCCTGTGCTCTATGTGAAAGTCTCAAAGTGGTCCAAACATAAATCAGTAAAGAAACCAGCACAATGCCATCAGCCATTTATTTCTCTCACACAACTTTCTGTGAGATTTTTTTTTTTTTAGGGTAAAGTGATGCATTGAAACTTTAGTGAACTGTATATATCTTAAGTGTTTGAATTTGTGGTCATGGTTCTTCTCAGGACTTCCTGAAGTTCAGCACCAAGGCAGGCATTGACTGCGAACAAATCGAGGTAAAAACACGACAGCGGAGTGCTGGAATATCACAGTTCACATGATGCAGACAGTGTTTTAAATGCCTCTCTCTCTGGCTCTTACAGAAAGCAGTAGATTTGATGTCTCAGGTCCCCAAACTGTGTAACGACATGATGAATTTGGGTCGGCTGCAGGGATACGAGGTGCGTTCTAATTTCCTGTACTTTCCGGTACGCCTCTCCACATGAGCACTGAATGAGTCACGCTGATCAATCCAATTCCTCTGCAGGGTAAACTGACCTGTCAGGGCAAACTGCTGCAGCAGGAAACCTTCTTTGTAACAGAGCAGGATGCCGGCGTCCTGTCGCGCTCCAAAGAACGCCGAGTTTTCCTCTTTGAGCAGATCGTCATCTTCAGTGAGCTGCTCAGGAAAGGATCATCCACGCCTGGATACCAGTTCAAGAAGAGCATCAAGGTACGCAAAGGAAGGGGAGAACATGAGCAACCTAACACTATATCTACTTATCTGAGCCACTTTATTACACTATGTATGTATCCTGTTTATATATATATATACTATACTTAAAAAAAAGCTTTACCTTTGTATTCCCTCTCCCACAGATATCCTACCTGGGTCTGGAGGACAGTGTGGATAACGATCCCTGTAAGTTCGTCTTGTCGTGTCGCGGCTCGTCGGAGCGCTTCACCCTGCAGGCTGCCAACGTCGACATCAAGCAGGTCTGGGTCCGACACATCCAGGAAGTCCTGGACGCTCAGAGCAACTTCCTGTCTGGTGAGAGAGAAAAACACACACACACCTACAATATTGTCTTCTGGAGCATGACATGATCTGTGTTATGATGATTAAGATGACTTTTTTGGATGTTGAGGTTTCCTGATAAATACACAAATACAGTGTTGACTGTGACCTACATAGAGCGAGTTTTAAGTCTCGGCACAAAGTGTTGAAAGAACTGACCATTAAACAAACTAAAATGTGCAAAAATGACTTGTACAACGGACAAGATGCAGAACTCAAAAAACAACCAAACATGCAAACCTGAAATGACACCACTAAAGAACAAATCAAAATATATTCCATGTGTGTGTCTGTAGCTCTCCAGTCTCCCATTGAGTACCAGAAGGAGAAGGGCGGAGCGGGCAGCTGCGCCTCACTGACCAGAAACCGCTCGTCCTCGGGGAACCGGCCCGTCGCGTCTTCTCACAGCCGTCCGTCCTCGGCGGTCGGGCTCGGTGAGAAGGAGACTGAGCGAGGGAGGAGCCAGATGAGAGTGTCTACCTCCAACGGCGGTTCGTCATGTTTCGACTCCAGGGTGAGTTCCTGCAGACTGAACACACGTCATGGAAGGAACAGGCTTGTTTTGTGATTTTTACATAAGCGAGGATGATGTTTCATAAATTTTTCTGCAGTTTTCAGGGAGTTTGTAACGGCTCCTCTTCACTTTGTCTTATGACTTGGCTATTAACTGCAGACTGCGGCAGAGAGCTGCAGAACTGGGGCATGAAGTACACTTTTTCCCTTCATGCTGTCTGCGAGTCTGTTACCTGTCCCTAAACGCCAAGGTTAAAATCTGGGCTACTGCAGGTGTAGCAGCATACTGTGTGGGTTTATATATACATCCATACACAAGCTGTTCTCTTTCTGGCCTACTTTGACTGAAAACCTTTTGCTGTCTGCAGGAGGCCGGACAGCTCCATACACTCACACTAATCTACAGTCTGCCGAGCTCCACAGAGAAGCACCTTGACCCCCGTCAAGGGACAATATCCTGAAGAAGTTAAAATGACACTCGCCTAAAATAGAACAAAAGGCTACATTATTTAAGGCTTTATGGGACTGGTTCTCAACCTTGGGATCTTTTCCCCCCGAAGCTTGACAGGGTCACAAAGGCAACTTTTTAAAAGTATACAGTAGGTCTACATATCTGCGTTTTATTCATGTCTGTGAAGAAAACTTAAATTAATATTAAATTGTTTATATTTTTAAATATTTTTGAGATTGACACTAATATGAATGCATGATGACTTGAACGCAAGCTATATTGACACAGACTTATTCTGCATTAGAAAAGTTCAAAGTTAAAACTTTGACTTCATAGAACAAAAGCCAAGTGATGAGTCTCTGTAAACAATATTACACAATCTAGTGGCTGCTGTTATATACATACAAAACACAACACATACAAAAAATGAATTATGAACAAATTTGCCTATTATCTATAAAAAATTGTTAATAATACAATAAGACAGGCAGAACAAACAGCAGCTTCCACGGCTGTGAAGTGAAACCTATGCAGAAGTGCCATAACGGGCACTTGAAGCTGGCTACAGAACGAGTCAGTCTCCATAAGTCCCCATGTTCAAATGCCCAACTTCACAGCAGAAATAAACATGTTTACAGCCTGGTACAAAAAACAGTTTTGGTCTCTGTAGCTAATTTCCCCGTTCATGACAACTGTACTGAGGGTGAGTTTATTTATTTTTTGTTTAGTTTTAATGTTATGCCCAATTAACAGCACAGCCACTTGATTGACAAATTACAGATGGGTTGTTGGAGCACTCAGGCGTCATTCGACCCACCTCAGGTCTGCCGATGATCCACGTCTTTGCTGATTTTAGATTATCTTGGGGTGGGAGAGGCAGTACTACCAACATGGCGGTGACCAGATTCACAGATTCTGAGCTTCAAAACGGCTCTTCAGAAACTCACTGGTGACGCCACGGATCCCCCCTTTTTTCACCGTTTATCACATTATTCAACTGAATAGAATTACACATATTATAGTCATCAGTTTGTGCAAAGATAGAAAAGGAGTCCCTTAAAGGAAAAAGATTGGGAACCACCGTTGTATACTGTAGTATGACAACCGTTAAAAGCTGAAGTTTACTCTGAATTGTATTTCCCTCACACTCGATGAGTTGTATAAATGTCATTTTTCAAATTCTGTAGTAGGGAGTGATCTTGAGTCAGTTGTGGGACTACTTTGAAAGAAAAAAGTGAATGACTCTGTCATTATTTTTCCTCCTTCTCCTCCTGGGTCCTGGCCCCTCCCACTGTTCCTCCTCAGGTCTGGATCAGCTGTAAGGGCGTAACAGCCAGCAGGACAGTTATCCAACCCGCACAGACACACCATAACCTTGTCCTCAATTGTCCTCATTCTCTCTTCCTGTGTCATTTCCATCTTTTCCTCCTCTGTTTTTTTTTTCTTTCTTCTCCTCTTGTCTGCTCCTCTGTCCTCTCTTTCGCCATCCTTTGCTCTCCCCCTCAGGACAGCGAGGGCGGCTGTAACGGCATCTCCTCCACCATGTTGGTCACTCAGGACTACTCTGCGCTCAAAGAGAACGAGATCTGCGTCAGTCAGGGAGAGAGCGTCCAGATTCTGGCCACCAACCAGCAGAACATGTACCTTGTTTACCGACCAGCCAATATCCAATCACCTGCCGCAGAGGGCTGGGTGCCGGGACACGTCTTGGGCCCGCCCTCAAAGTCCATAAAAGACTCTTCTTCTGCTTCCTCCTTCTCAACGGTGGTGGCCGATGCCAACAACATCAAGTAAGTCCCCTCCTCCCCCACCCCACCCAGCACTTCTTTACCTGCAGACAGACGCACTTCTGGTCGGGCTCAAAACCAAGCACTCGGATTGGATGAGAGAATTGTGGTGACAAAGCTCTGTCTACCCTTTTTTTTTTTTTTTTTTTAAATCAGCTCCCATCCCCAGTCCCTAACTGCTCACCGCCCTCACCTCCTAACTCCTCCTTCCCTCGTATACCTTCCCTCCTCCTCTTCTTCCTCCCCCCTTTAAGAACGAACTCTTGGACCTCATACAAGATTTTTTTTTTTCTTTTTTGTATTTTAACTCCTGAATTTCTCTTGTTGCTCCTCCGGAGGTAAAAGGTACAGAACTGCTCTCTGTTCGTCAAGCCGCCGCAGTGACAGTTTGATTTCTGAGCCATTCTCATTCTGACGGCTTTGTGGCAACTACATGAAAATGGATTTCAGGCTTGCAACCGAACTAAAACACACACACACGCACACACAGACACACACACACACACACACACACACACATTATTTTCATTGTAAACGAGTATTGATTTATTCTACAGAAATAGACTGGATAGAAAATCTTGTAACTTGTAGCTGACTCTGGAAACCAGAGAGAGAAAAGCATTGACACTCATGTGGAGCTAAAACCGGACTATTATTTCAGTTCCTAACACCCTGCTTTTTCTTCTTTCCTTCTTTTTTTTCTTCTTTTGTATATTTTTTTTTCCTTTTTACTGTTTTTGGAAAGAAAAAGAAAAAAACTCACCTGGGGCATTCAGGTGGACTCAGCCCCGTTCTCCGCAGTGGAGAAGATTTATTTTGTTGTCTGTGGCAATCTATACAGAGATTTGTGTTTATTCCTCTTGATGTTGTTGTTGTGGTTGTTGTTGTTTTTCTGCCTTGTTAATTATTATTTTATTTTATGGACAAAGTTGGATTTTTTTTCCTCCTCCATGTTGATTTTGTTTATGTCAGCAGTTCACTGTACAAAGTAAATTTTTGTTTTTCGACTGAGGCTCTAGAACATTCCTGTTTAAAGAAAAAAAAATCCCTTTTGCACTATTTAAGATAAGAAAAAATATGAATGAAGTCAGGCTGTGCAATATGTTGCATTTAATGGCAACTGGTCAGCATTGTACTGTTGGTAGTCTAATGATAATAATAATGATTTTAAATGTATTTTAAATATGTAAAATAAACCTTTTGGACTTGAGCATGAGTTAGCAAAGCGACGTGAAGGTGAAGTTGTTTTGTTCTGCGTTAGGCTGAAGATGATTAACAGTTTGTAGTTTTTAATATTTGTAAATAAACTACAACAGCGAATGTGAAACTGAGCAGTCTGCCTACTTCTGTGTGCACTGTCATCCCATTAGAGATTTCTATTTAAGACGAGAGAGAGAGAGAGATTTAGCGACTTAATGTGTGGGCTTTGAAAGAAGTAGATGACACAAACCTAAAATCAATTATTATAGTTATATTTTAAGTGTTATAGAAGATGCTCTTATTTTTTAAGATTTTCTGACTCTAGAGTCTAGCAAGCATCAAACAGCAGTAAGGTTTGCTCCCCCCAACACTAGGACAACAGGTATAAAAACTTTTTCCCTTGCACCTTCTCCCCTGTATGGTTAATTTCTTTTTTGTATCTGTTGTTACTGTAGCCACATTTCTTTTGTCGTTTCCTTTGTTTCAGTTTTTACTAACCAACGGTTTGACACTCCACAGAAGGTACAATCTTAAAAACCCGTTCACGTTTAATGTTGGTTTTGGAAAAGGAAAAACATTTTTTATGTTGTCTGAGAGTGAAAATGCTCTTAGAGTGTTCCAGTTATTGCTTCATGTTAAACAGAATCCACATGAATTATATGAGCTGCTTTAAAGTCTTATCTACTGACCTGGCAATGTGTTGTTGGTAAAGAAATGGTTAATACATAAAAAGTAATATTGGAAGATTCATTTCATCTAATACAGAAATGACTGTTTGCCACCATCCTCATCAGTGAGTGAAACATAAATGAGTTATCAGTCTACAGGAAACACACGTGTGTTGAACTGCTGGCGTGATTCTTGAGGTGTTGTATTTAAGTAAGGTACAGTATGTCTCTCACGTCTCTCTGTCGCTCAGTCCTCCAGTCTAACTTTATCTCTGTCTCAATAAAGTCAGTCGTTCTGTCACTCTGTTCTTCCTCCTCTCCTGTATCTTAACGGACCAGAAGGTTCTGGCTGCAGCTAAAGGCAACAGCGACCCCTGCCAGGACCCTCTGGACAACACATTATAGTGACTTACTGACATAACATGGTAGAAACAACAAAGAAACTATGGAAGCCAGAGGGTGGCACAGAGTAAATGATATTACATATATATTCAATTATACATTTCAAGGTATATTTCAGGTCTTATTTCTATGTGTCGAGTATGGAAAAACATTTTCAGAATTATGAGATAGTATCTCAAAACTAATGTCTTTACATGGAAGTTTAACATTTTAAATCCCATACATTTAGCAAGGTTAGCACAACTGTGTTAATTATTGTATTTGTAGTCTTTAACAAAGTGTTTAAGTACATCTGAAGTTTCCTGGGCATCCTTAATAGCCTACAATCTTACATTTAAATTTAGCTGACACTTTTATCTAAATTTAGGGCTCAGTATCTATCCCAAGGAATCGACATGCAGACCAGAGGAGCTGGGGATCGAACCACCGGTCCTCTGATTAGTGGACGACCCGCTCTACCTCCTGAGCCACAGCTGCCCGTCTTGAATATTAGCGCATTTTACCACAATCAAGAGTCTTAAAATGATATTTTGGGTTAGCAGTGACTAATATCACCTGTTGCATTTCATTTAACTGTTTCAGCACTCAGATATTCTGAAAGCTGGCTCACCACTATCATTTACTCGTACATGATACATTAAACATGACATCACAAAGCAAAGAGGGTTCTGTGAAAGTCATCAGCCATGTTGCCTCTGCAGCCAGACTGAACTGGACGCCACTGAGCTTCTATCTGATTGGCTGGCTGATGTTTCTCGTTCCTGTACCGTACAGGAAGTCTCTGTCGTGGAATACACTGCGTGCCAGGAAGCGCGCTGAAGCCAAGGACATCTCCTTGGCGGGGGTCAGAGGTCAGGAGAATGGCCTCCTCCGTAAGCCCAAAGAAACCACGCCCCCTCCCACGCTCGCCTCCCCCGCCACCAGGGCGAAGGGCAAAGTGAGTAAAGCAGGCCGACGGCGCACGCTGCTGATGTCATTGTGTGTGCCAGAAAAATCCCCTCACCTGCCCCTCCCCCAGGTTTTTATTTGTCTTAACCCGTGTGTGTGCGAGCGCGCGCATGTGTGTGCAAACCTACAAACACAGGAAAGTAGACGTGTCTCTATTTGACTCCAGCAGTGGTTCTCAACCTGCATCAGACATGAATGGTTTAGTGCAGTTTGCATTTACACGTCAGACTGTGATTGGCCAACCAAAACACAACTTCAAGTTTAGGCATAAAAATCTGGGTATAGAAACTCTGTATTAAAGCTTTACGTGGATTTACTAACCTGCGAGAGCAACCACCAATCCACCGAGCACAACAATTAATTAAGCTGGTAATTGAAAAGGATTGGAAAGAAAACAAAAACTAAACATGGAAATGAAAATGATGGTTGAGAACCACTAAAGAAGAACACTGGAAGTTTTAATTTCAGTCTTTTTGTTTTACCCCAAACCCCCAAATGCACTGATCGTAAAATAAAGTCTTATTTCTTTTTGTGTTTTTGCGTTGTGATTTATTTCTCTCCCTCCTCATGCATGGATAGACGTAGAATTTTAGTCACTTGTTGATTTGAGTTTGGATTTTTTTTTCTCTGCTGTGTTTTTTTGTAGACAACTAACATTATGAAGCTCACCAAAAAAGTGTTTGGTGTATCTCATTTTATCCCGTAACATGTTGTGGATAAGTGTTAATCCGCATTATAATCAGTCAAACTCTTCACATTAGTAAACCTAACTTAATCTTCCTCTGTACAGTTAATTTAGAAACCACGTAAAGAAAAAAGAGATGTCTTACTCAGTATTGATATTTTCAACTCAAGAAATATTAGCGATTTAGTCGTGTAGTTGCTGATTGCAACCCTCTCGCTTCACCCTCTCCTTCCTAGCATGAAGGAGAATTTATGGTAAAAATAAGCGTTCTGGGCTACTGTACAAACATGGCTGTTTAACATGGTGGACTCTGTGGAAGATGACCTGGGGAAAGGCTCCCACACATGATCAGCAGTAAAAACATGATCACGATCTTACCAGGCATAGCGAAATGGGAGCTATAGATGGGTCAACCAGTTTTGTGAATGGGCACAAAGGGGCCATTAAGGGAAGTCCAGTTTAGAACACTTTGCATTGACTTCAGCAGTTAGCAGTGGTGTACAGTATTGCTCCTTGATAAAGTGAGGATGCAGGTTATTCTCCCTAAGATGGAAAGGAAAAAAGAAAATAGAAAACAACAGACATATCCGAAATGGCTCTTAGGTGAGTATCAACCAAAATATCCTTCCAGGACATCTGAAACCCTTCTCCTATCCTATCCTTCTTATTTCTGTTTTCCTCTTTTTCTTATATTTTTCTTCATCTTTGACTTGATTTTTCTTCTTTACACTCATAACTGAATTCCACCCTTCTCTCATTCCTCTTCTCTTGCCTTCTCCCCTTTTTTCACTTCGTCTTCCTCCCTCTCTTGGATACTTTTACATCTGGTCTTTTTTTCCTCCCGTCTTCCTCCTTCATTCTCCACCAGGAGGTTCACACTTCAGATGAGTCAGACTGTGACGATGACCTTGTTCCAAAGACGGGCATGGAGGTATGTTGAAAAGACTCCATTGTGGAAATGTTGCATGAAGTTGACCTGACAAAACCAGAAACTTTGACTTTGAGTCGACTTTCAAGAATGTGAATGAAAATAAAAAGATTTTACAGTCTGACTGTGGACAGAAAACGTTAATTACAACACTAACAATATGTTTCCTGTTGAAGTTGAATTAAATGAAAACTAAACCTGATCTGAACTTTAATGTTGACCTCATCTGTTTTCCAGCTCCTCAACCCAAACTTCATCCAGGAAGGTAAGAGACACATGAAGTCCTCTGAGTCCGTTTCAGCTTCAGCCAACACAGTTTTCCTTTATTTCTTGGTGTTATATATACACGACGAGGAAGTGTGAAAAAGAGCGTTGAAAAAATCAACTTAAAAGTAAAGTTCATACACAGGCTCCTGAACACATCTCACCCCATGCCACGACTGCTAATAGCATGCCTGAATTGGGTTGGTCGAATTCGTGCTTGATGAATGAAACCAGAAGCAGCCTGACTTCACTGACTCCCAAAGCTGTTGGATCTGACTTGACTTTGGACAAATGAAAACATACGGCCACACCGCTTCCATCCAGCACACATTTAAAGTGTGATACACAGCACATTCAGTGAATTGAGGTACATATAATACATGTTTCAAAACTACGAATAGAGACAGTATTTAGTGATGTTTCCTGTGTGCAGTGGCTCCAGAGTTCCTCGTCCCTCTGTCAGATGTGGTGTGTGCGTTTGGGGAGACTGTGGTCCTCTGCTGTAAAGTCTGCGGACGACCCAAACCCTCAGTCACCCTGAAGGGCCCTGACCAGAACCCAGTGACCAGCAACAGCCGCTTCACCATTGATATCAGGTAAAACAGAGTTTCCATTGTTTTCTACTGACTGTAGGCACTTTTCCTGCTTTCCTCCCATCATCATCTTCCTGCTCCTTTTTTATTCTACTCTTTATTGTCTTCCTCTCCAGGGATACAGGCGACATCTTGTTGAAGATCTGTAACCTCATGCCTCAGGATACAGGGATCTACACCTGTGTCGCTGTGAATGACCACGGCTCTTCCTCCTCCTCCGCCTCCATTAAAGTGCAAGGTAACGCGCTCTGAATCAGCATGCAGCTCTGGTCAGCACTACATAGTTAATTAGGTGTAACAAAGTTTTGGTTTCCATAATTAATCCATAGTTTTGTTTTTGATTTACCTTGAGATGCTCGACGACATCAGTATTTAGTCTGAGCTGAGCAGCCGCAGAGGTTTGCTGACTGTGTGTTTGCTTTTTCTGTCTCCTGCAGGTATCCCAGCAGCCCCTGGGAGACCTGTTGCCCAGGAGGCCAGCAGCACGGCTGTGATGGTCCATTGGCCACCTCCAGCTTCATCAGCTCACTCTGCTGTCAGCAGCTATACTGTGGAGTACAGACAGGAAGGTATGTTTGTGTGGGAGGAGCATTTCACTTTCGAACATGCACAGAAACTAAACCTTTTTTCCTCCTCTCTCCCCCTCAGACTCGTTGCTATGGCAGCAAGTAGCCAGCAGCAGAGAGGAGTGTGTTCAGATCGATACACTGATTCCCGGAGGTCACTATCAGTTCAGAGTGCGAGCCTCCAACCGCTGGGGGGTCGGACCGCCCTCTGAGCCCTCAAATATGGTTACACTGCCCAGCAGCAGTAAGTCTGCACATGCACACACACACACACACACACACACACACACACACACACACACACACACACAGTGTTGTGGGGGGAAAAACTGGTGGAGTTCATGCAGTGCTGACAAAGTGTTAATCCTTCAATCTTCTGTGCAGACTCTGGCTATGATGGAACAGGGATTCAGTGGAAAGAAAACTTTGAGACGAACTTCTCTGAGATTTGTGAGATTGGAAGGTACAAATCACTGCCTTTCAAGATATATATATATATTTTACAACATAAAACATATCTGTCCCAGATGTGGATAGTTTATTCTTTAATTCAGCCTCTCTTGTCTTGCTGCCTCTTTTAAACAGGGGCCGATTTTCAGTGGTGAGAAAATGTCTCAACAAGTCAACAAAGAAAGAGGTACGACTATTTTTTCTATATGTTTTATCTTAGCTTTGTTTAGTCTATTTATGTCCTTTCAGGTGAACTTGTGAAATGAGTGTGGTTGTGTGGTTTATTGAATATAATTCATGTTGAATAGTGTTTGACATCATTTAGGTTACTTCTTTCTATATGTATTTAGAATTGAGTTTATTTTTCATGCATTTGAAGTTTCAGTGAAGTATGTGTTTGTATGTTTCAGGTTTCAAAGACGGAGTTATTTCTTCCAAACAGCAGCATATCTGTATTTATCACTTTAAAATGATTTCCTCCTTTTCTCTTCAGGTTGCCGTTAAGTTTGTGAGTAAAAAGATGCAGAAGAAGGAGCAGGTGGCTCACGAGGCCGACACTTTACTACATGTGCAGAATCACCAGCTGGTGGCGCTGTTGGATACATATGAGTCTCCCACTTCTCTGATGCTAATACTGGAGCTGTAAGTCTGGGACAAGCCGCTGCTTGTCTGTCAACTCTTTATCAAGGTCGAACTGTGGTTAGACATAATATATCTCGAAACACTGAAGTTTTCTGTCCATTCAAGTGATTTTTGTTTATTTAAGAAAACATGTCCATGCTGAAATTCCAAAAACCACAGAGATGATGTCATCTAAACTGTAACTAATGGTACTTAATTTGTGTGTGTTTGTGTGTGTGTGTGTGTGTTAGGCTAGAGGATGGCCGTTTGCTCGATTACCTCGTCGCCCATGATGAGCTGATGGAGGAGAAGGTGGCGTTTTTCATTCGAGAAACACTAGAAGCCCTGCAGCACCTTCATACCTGCAGAGTAGCACACCTGGATCTGAAGGTGAGAACTGTGTGTGTGTGCTAGATGTCTTCTTTTATATAAATTAAAGACTTTTTTAGAAATATAAAAATTTTGAAGATCACATTTCCAGCTTTTTGTCATTTTTTTTTAAAGCTCCCATCTGTTTCTGAATCTGTTTCTCTCTCCTGTAGCCTGAGAACATCATGGTGGACCTCCACTCTCCCACCCCGTGCATTAAGCTCGTTGACCTCGGCGACGCCGTCCAGCTGTCTGCCCACCGTCGGTATGTCCACCTTTTGCTTGGAAACCCAGAGTTTGCTGCGCCTGAACTCATCCAGGGGACGCCGGTCTCCATTGCGACAGATGTGTGGAGCGTCGGCGTGCTGGCTTATGTGATGCTCAGTGGCGTTTCCCCGTTTCTAGACGAATCACCTGAGGAAACCTGCGTCAACATCTGTCGCCTGGACTTCTGCTTCCCGGATGAATACTTCCGGGACGTAAGCCAGGCAGCGAGGGATTTCGTATCCTCAGTGCTGCAGCAGGATCCCAGGAAAAGGCCAAGTGCTACTTCCTGTCTGCAGCACCCGTGGGTGGGTCGTGGGGGTCCTCATGGTGGGGAGCACTCCAAGACGCCTCTGGACACGACGCGGTTGGCCACATTCATTGACCGCAGAAGACAGCTGCATGACGTTCGGCCCATTACCAATATCAAAGGGCTGGTGAGCAGCAGCATGGGCAGCACACTGTGATGGAGAACTAAACACTCAATAACAATCCATCTGTGACAGCACCCACAAGAACTCTGCAATATATTTGAAGCATTTAATTATCTTAGTGTTCATTAACATTTGAGTGGGAATGGGACTTGGTCCCCTGGGTCCTTCTTATGGTGCAAGATTTCATCTCCTTAGGACCCCTGCTGTAGACAAATCTGTCACCGCTAAACTCACAGGCAGACAAAATCATTGGCTGTACAATATTTAATTGCTGACTAACACTTCATCTGATCTTTGTTGCACCTAGTATCAAGCATTGCATATAAAGCGGGTCCCGTTAACTGCCTAGACACCCCGTAAGAACCCAAAGAAATTGAGAAAAACAAGCCTTTAGAAAACACACTGTGAGCAGGCATGATGGCAACATATTCCTTTATATTTCTAATGTTTATTTTTCCAGGGACAGAAGATATATTGGAGGCAAGCGCCCGTTCTGTTAATCCCAGTGCTCAGCTGAGCTTACCTTGTCTCTTTTATTTGGATATGCAGAAGAACACTGGGGCAGCACTGAGTCCAGCTGGGGTTGGCTTCACTTAATAAATGACCAGCAGAACCACACTCACTGAGGAGCATTTTACCAGCCATGCTCAACTTCAACTGACATGCTTTAGAAAACACAAGAGAACATACAGTACAACAGGTTTTAGGATTTTCTTTTTTTTTACCATGAGAGGGCAGGTAGGCCAGTGATATTTTACCTGACCACTGACTGTTATCATCAGGGTCAGGTAGCAAAAATGTAAAGTACTGTAAACAATGTTTTTGTAGTCATCTAGTCTGATGTGAATTAGCATCATGAGGAGGATTAAATAGTCTAAACAGTTTCAAAAGTATCTGAGTCATCCCAACCGATATTAGAGGGGTTAGAAATGTAACCTGTTGGTTTAGTTGCTGGTCCTATCCTGGAGCTCTTAGTGATCCGAGTTGGAGTCAGTGTCTTGCTCAAGAACACTTTGACAGGATTACACCTCACCATAAATTCAGTAAGAAAAAAAAAAGAATTAGGAGTCGTCATGTTTGACATGTCACTCCATTGCACGGATGTTGAATGTATGGTGGCTGAAGAGGTAAAATAGTCCGCACCCACCTTCTAAACTCTCTGTTAGTTTGATCACCTCTGTACATGGGAAACTCAAAAAAGTGAGTGAATTCTGTGCACTTGGCATGAAGTGTAACAGATCACTTCTGTCTGTCACCACGGAGGATTTCTGGATCATTTCAGCAGCAGTTTCCCAAGAGCTACTGCAGCTTAAACCAACCCACCAACATTGGAATTATTATTTTTTTTTTTTTGGCCTGGATGCGACAGCGCTTAAGCTCGCTGTGATATACTTTTAATTTATTGAATGTTTATTTATTTCAGGACTGAGGTAGAGAGTGAAATCATATTTGCAAAGGCGGCCTGCACCGATCCGGTCTGTGCAAAGTGGACTGAACAGACGCTGGACTGTGCAGCAGCAGGATTTTGCGTTCTAATAGTGTTGTAGTGAACAGCTGGAGTTTACATGAAGTCATTGATGGATCGACACTGAACTGTGCTGGACCGAACTGTCGGGAACTACAGTGAACTGGGTTAAAATGGGCAGTTGTATCTGGTGGAAGGATTTAAAAAAAAAAAAACAGTGAACAGAGGACTACTGGACCTTACACAGGATTCCTGAACACTGAAAAGGCACCGTTGAGACCGAAATCCTTTCAACAACTATCATTTGTTTGTATCACTGTTTACAATTACTTTGTCCAAAAATGCTTAGCTAGCTTACAAAAAAAGTAGAGTAATCAGGGAAATCCTGCATGCAAGTTCACCGGTGATGGTTTAGAAATCTGTTTCTAAAGCAAAATTCTGTGACATTTGGTGTTAAAGTGGGAAATGAACCCTTCAACTTTATTTGTTTGTACATTTGTCCACCAGCCACTGTGGCAAGTAACCAACTCTAGTGTTTGGGTCCCACTCATCCGGCTTGTAAAATAGTTGATGTGGCCGCTGAACTGGTCTTGGATTTAAACAGAAGAGTCCTGTTTGTACCGATGAATGTAATTTCTTGTAGAATGTGTTCTGCCATCAAAAGTCCTCGGCTTTTCACCAAACGCTTTTCGCTGTCACGATGCTCCCCTCTGACTGTTCTGCGCTCACCCACCCCCGCTCAAGCATTTAGCGTTCTACAATAGTAAGCATTTATTTTAATCAGCCAGAGTGGTGCAAAAATAAGCAGCCCATCGTTCTGTAGAAGCTCCTCTTGATGTCTAGCACAACAACATCCATGCATATGTGAAAGTGTAATAGCATGTGTTTATCAGTGCAGCTGTAATGAGGTCTATTCAGGTACCAGAGGAGCAGCAGAGTGTTCTGCTGTTTCGTTTCCATTTCATTCTCTCAGCAGGGACCAGTTGCAGCTTTCTCCACGGAGAAACATGCATCCTGGCAGTGTACTCTGTAAACATCACACAGCGTCACCTGTTTGAACACGTTAAATCATCTCTTAATACACGGAACAGTTTTGAGTTAAATGGTTCAAAATAAATATGAAAAGAACGTACAGTTAAGTGTTAACTGTAACTGAACGCTGTTAAAAACACAGTGCTGAAAACATATTAATACCATGATCAATACAGAGAAAAACTCATCAGTTGCAGCGCAGCAGAACATTAACAATGTATTTCATCTTTGCTATAGACAGGTGTTCAATATTGGATCAATAAATCAAACAAATAATCACAAAGAAATACACACAATGTCATTTAAGAAACCCAATCTATGGAGGCTCTGCACTGTGACAGACAAAGTTGTTGTTGTTTTCATTTAATGCTGAACATGTTAGGCCTCCATACTTTGCAACCTCAGCCACCTGTTACATTAAATTAAAAAAAATAACAATAAACAAATAAAAATGAGTGGATACAGCCCAGGGCACATAAAAACAGCCAACATGGCCACCACAAGAAAAACTGCAATCACTAAACTTTCAGTGCTCTCCGTTTATGCTTGCAGAAGAGTTTTTATTATGCAATAAAACAACAAAGTGGAATGTTTCCAAAAAAAAGATCTTTACAAAACAGGTTACAGGTCTGTTTCAGTTGGTTCCTCTGCATCGGTAGCCTATATTTCCATAAGCAACGGATCACCTGGTACACTGCACAGCTTTGGTACCTTATCCTTCGAGGAACCTGAGTACTTCTTTTTTCTTTGTTTCGTTTCTATAAAAAAAGTAATATTTTCAGCATAGCATCAGGGTCTTCATGAGGTATAAGGTATAACCCAGCCTTCAAAAGCATATTTCAGCAATTCACCACCACAGCTAAGCTTTATTGATGTCTGTATTTCAGTTTTTCTTCTTCTTCTTCTTTTTTTTAAATACTATTTTCCTGTAATTTCATGATTGACATCTTCTTTCCAAATGTTTCACAGTCTGCAAATCAGGACTTAAACTGGCAATGAAAATACTAAACTATGATAATGCAGTAGTGTACAGTGTGTAAAGTAGTACTTCTGTCTGTAGCCAGTACAGCTTCACCCTCCAGTTTGCTCCAGTTGTTCTCATAACCAAGTTTTGACCTTAGGCTAGGTTTTAACTCTCTGAAGAGCAGGGCTGATCTGTCGGTTGTCCTAAACCACATAAAACCTTGTGACGAGGGCGCGTGGTACTGAATCCAATTACAAGGAAGGCAAGAAAGAATATTAGATCGTATCGTCTTCGAACATCAATTAATGAGTGATTCTGCTGGCCCTAAAACGTTTTAGGCATTCCTATCCAGGTGTACGAGATTAACTGTGAGAAAGAAATGAATTAATTGAGAATATTTTCTTCAGGAAAGTCTGACAGACTCACAGACATAGGCATGTTACAGTCAGACAGGAGGCCCTTTTATTCACGGTTTGTCTTGAGACTTAAAGCGAATGTTTGTAAGTTTGATCTCAGTCTAATTGTGTGGAAAAATCATCAGGGCCCTTCAGTCAGCTTTTCCAAGGATATTAGGCTAAATTTACACCTAATGGTAAAACTACAAAAAAGTATTGGCATCATAATAAACTTGGTGTGTAGTATTTAGTGGCATCTAGTGGTCTAGTTGCTGAACACAACCACCTCTCCTTCCTAGAGCGAACAAGACAATACAGTAGACACGAAACACATGCTGTCCACTTGACAATATGTATCATTAAACCTTTAAATGAGATCAAATGTTCTGCTGCAAATGCAACCTCAGATCTTCTCCAAAGAGTTAAACCCCAGGCCTGACTGTCCCGGTGTCGATTCAGTCCCAATCTCACAGTGCATCTGTCATGGCTTGGTGAGCCACGTAGCACCATGGTGGCTACACCCTGTTGAATGCTAGTCTGTGCCGTATCCTGATAGTGTCCATGCTGAGCTTTGTCCATAGAGAACATTATGCTGATGGCTTTATGTTGCTGTGTGAAGCAGCACACATCTGTATAGGCTGCCTTCTTCTTACTCCATACCACCTGCTGGTTTGTTACTCTTTACTAATAAAGAACCTGCTTGTTTCTACTTCTTTCCTTTCTCTGGCTCATTTTTTTACAGCACGGCGTGAAGGCTTTTTATTTCTCTGTGCACATTTGTGGACTGTAGTACTGAATGAAATTATTCATTGATTTATTGATTCACTAAACATTCTGAATTTTACCACAGACAGGAATTCTACTGAACTCAGTAAGTTAAATAAATTCACATTCCCCAGACATTTTAGTGTTGGAATTAGGCTTCTAGTTCAAAGATATTTTAAGAGGCTTGAGTCAATAGTTTAGCGGATTATAACAATAAAGGGTAAAAGGCAAGTGTGCATTCTTTCATGCATACCATGTGGGCGAGACATGAGTCCATTGGATTGGCTCCATGATACTGACCAGCCTAGAAACCAAGAAACCAATGGCAGACTTGTGCTGTACAGCCAGCCGGTCAACCCTAGCACCAGGGACGTCACTAGGTTTAAGAAACTGGGGTGGCTTAGCCCACAGAGGAGAAAAGTTAGTGCACGCGCCGAAAAATTTTTCAGAGCACCAATTAAAGCTTTGTCAATCAATTGATTAATCTAAGACGATGACGCCTCCATACACCTTCAGCTGCTTTACCAGCTAAACAACACCAGTTAAATTGTGCTTAAATACAAATAAAAACAATTGCAGGTGCCATACATACCTGCACAAAATAAAGAGGGCAAGTGTTTCATAACTCATCATCATGGAAACATTATACAGGAGAAGACTGTTCTCTAACCACCACCCTAGACTTACCAACATCTTCATAAACCAGCCCATCACGATGGTTAACTCCCCTGCCCCTCTTTCACCCATTCTATTTTCCCCTCCACCTGCCAGAAAACTAGAAATCTGCACCAATGTGGAGCCATTAAACCAGGAATGAAAACTTGGTCTCAACAGCCATATGTCTTGCCCATTATTTGCAATATACCTTTTCACTTTACATTACTTACCCATTACCCATGCGTTCGCGCTCTGCTCTTGCTGCTGTGAGGTTCGGCTCTGTGTACAGTGAGCAGGGTCGCATGGAAAACATGGACTGGAATTTCAGTGATGTGGGCGTTCTCTATATGAAAAAGTGGAATGGATTGTATAATGACGCACTGAAGGGGCTCTCTCTACCGTACCCGATGAAATGAGATTTATGATCATATTTAAGTGAATAATGACAGTTTATATTATTATTGGTTTAAACTCATATTCTGGCCACTTTGTATTGCATAAATAGGCATTTTTTTTGTTAAAAAAATGTTTAATAAATAAAAATAATAATAAAACACCTTTGCCTTGAACCAAACCAACAGTGTTTGTCTGACTACATACAATGGTCCTTTTAGATAGTATTTTGCTTATGATAACATTGTATAACTTGCCACCTTTTAACGCCAATTTACCAGCTATCAGCCCCGGCAATGAATGAGCTGACGTTATCCACCCAAGGCAGTATTTCGCTACGTTTGCTAGCAAATATCACAATATATTCAACATACTTTGAAATAATGTTTTAATAATGATATTAATGATTTAAATCACTTTTTTTTTCAGATGAAAATAAATGTATACAGGTATTTAGTCATGTTGTTGATCAATTCAGGTCCAAATCTTGACAGTTTAGTGCAAAGTATTTTAAATTTCACATATTGTGCTATGAATATTCATAGGAACCTCCATCTATTAGTTTAAACCCAACTATTTTTGCTATTGGCTCATCTGGATGAATGACATATATGGTAGCAGCTTTCGTTACTCTCTCTCTTGAATCTCTTTGACCTCATATAAAACCAGCATGTATAGACAGTGGCCTGCTACGTAGCCCCACTGACACATTCCCGGCACATGCACCAGAGATGTAGCCTCTCAGAGCTGCTATCTTAGCTAACTACAACACTGATTAGCTAGTTAAATACTAATTTTAAACTCATTGTAAAATAATCAAAAAAATACAATAAGCCATGGAAATTCATGTTGTCATCACATTTTACTTTGTAGCCAAAAATGTAGAAATAATCTTTGGTTTCATTTTTTCAGTTTTATCACTTAACATTAATTTTCTCATCATCCTGTGCTCATCTTAATATTATTTTGTTTTTGTAACGACCCTATCACCCACAAAAACATTCTCTCTCTATCGCACAACCTCTGTCTCTCATACACTCTCTCCCTCTCACACACACAAAGCAAAATGCTGATCACAGCTATGAGAGAGAGAGAGAGAGAGAGAGAGAGAGAGAGAGAGAGAGAGAGAGAGGCTTTTAAACCCCATCACAGCAGGTTTAATTCTCAGGCACTAATACAGCTCCAGTTAATGAAACATTTGCTGGTAATCCTGTAACTAGGATGTGTTTGCGTGGCTTGTTGCTTGTTGTTCTGCTGCTGAAGGAATGAGTTTTACAGCACAGTAAACTGGAGCTTAATCAGATGGCAGATGTCACCGTAAAGAGTGAGAGAGGAGAGAAGAGAGGAGTCATAAATATTGAGGTAAGTTCAAGTCCCGTGAGTTCATTTTACATCTTACAGCTTTACTCAACATACAAACATTCACTTTTTTTCCTCTGTTCTCTCTAAGCTTGAACACACACACACAAAAAAAGTTAAAATAGAGCCTTTTGTGGCACTAAAGGGAGCTGCTAATAAACTGATCAGTTGAAGTTCTTTTTTTTTTTTTACCTGGCAGTGTGGAAATTAGAAAGACGTGAGTTTATTCTGCTCCTCATCTCTACTCAAGGCAACATTACCATAAGAAACCTAAATCTCAGTTGAACTGTCAGTGGTTGAGTTGTATCGTGGGATACGCATTGGCCTCTGACAAGAAAGAATGTATGTACTTTTTAAAAAATGTTAATCTTGAGTGTTAGGAATAGTACTTAGGCGAGGAGTACTTATGCATAGTCACTGTGTCACCTACATTAAACTATGAGTGGCTATTAGGGACACTATTAAAAATGTACACGCATATACATGTACTTTTCCTCTCACACACATACACACACATATGATTAGATTAGATATACTTTATTCATCCCACCACGGGGAAATGTACTTGTTACAGCAGCAGGGGAAAGTGTAGCATACACTACAGAGGACAGTCCAGGACAGAGCTCGCTCTTGTAATAAGCTTGTTGAGCCTGTTCCTGTCCCTGTCTGTGCTGCCCCCTCTCCAGCAGACCACAGCAAAAAAGATGGCTGAGGCCACCACAGAGTCATAGAAAAGTCCTGAGGAGAGCCCTGCACACTGCACAAAGGACCTCAGTCTCCTCAGCAGGTGGAGACAACTCTGGCCCTACGAAACCAAACATAGTATGCTGAAAACCTCACCAACTTCACCAGAAACTACCTGCTTGTTACACTTCATTTATGGAATAGTTAAATCAACTTTCATTATTAATTCCGAATATAAACAATGGTGTTGTTAGACTGCCTCATTAATACAGATGCTGCCTCTTCTGTATGTGGCAAGCCAGAGAGCAAACAGTTTAATGACCACAGAGAAATGTTGTTTTTGAAAGGCTAAAGGTCGTACTGACATGAATGATGTTTTCTAGTTATTAGACAGACCCAATGTATTTCTGTGGAAATGGAGATCACACAAGCAAGATTTTTTTTTTCTTCTTTTTGGCCGACAGTATGAATACATACACTTTGGTGATAGATTTTAGCATTTTTAAAACACATTTTAACATATGTGTGTTTTTAAACATATTTAATACATTTAAATACATTTTTGTAAAAAAAACACTCAAAAAAACACACAATTTAACTTTTCAGCTGATTTTTTTAAACACATGTTCATCAGCCGACGTTTGCAGGCTAAACAACACAGAGTGTAGATCCTGATTGGCGGATTTAAATGATTGACACCTGTCGACCAATCAGAGTCAGGAGAATCAATTAGTACCGCCCACATTCACCTTTGACCCACCAATGACGATCCAGAATGAAGTAAACCCAAAGTGATGTATCGCAACAAGAGGTCACACTTCATTTTCAAAGCCACTTTTTCTTTTATGTAAACAACCAGGAGCTTTGTGATTGATTCAGACTAAAGCAGAGACATGGCAGGAGACATTAGCAGAAACTCTCCGAGTGAGACACATAGTTTGTAAGATATATTTTTATTTTTTTCCCCGCCGCTCCCCCCCAGTCCATGTTTTCACTGATATAAAACCTAAATCAGTGAAACTCCAGTCCATGTTTTCACTGATATAAAACCTGAATCAGTGAAACTCCGGTCCATGTTTTCACTGATATAAAACCTGAATCAGTGAAACTCCAGTCCATGTTTTCACTGATATAAAACCTGAATCAGTGAAACTCCAGTCCATTTTTTCACTGATATAAAACCTAAATCAATGAAATTCCAGTCCATGTTTTCACTGATATAAAACCTGAATCAATGAAATTCCAGTCCATGTTTTCACTGATATAAAACCTAAATCTATGAAACTCCAGTCCATGTTTTCACTGATATAAAACCTGAATCAGTGAAACTCCAGTCCATGTTTTCACTGATACGGCACCTTCTTCCCGCGCGTACAAACATGCACGCAGGCACGCGCACACACACACGGTGGTGCTGACACCGACAGCGGGAAACTTACGGTGAGTCAAGTATTGTCACAATAAAATGTTCATGTCATTGTTAACTTACTGAAACTAAATATCTGTTTTTTCACCTTGTTTTTGAAACATAAAATGTCAGTTATAAAATCGTTAAGTTAACTGACTGCTACGTTAGCAATAGTGAGAAGATGAGGAGGGCGATTAGCTTTCATTTGGTTATTACTGTAGACAGGACTGCTCTGTTCACTTCAGCTTGTTTTGACTAGAAACATAAAAAAATAGATACTGCTCACTAAATAATTATCACTCCAATAGAAATAATATTTGAATTCAATTGAAAAAAATAGGCGCAAATGTGGCCAGGACCGGCGCTGATACCGTTGCTGGGTGAACCATTTTATGCTATGCTCACTTTCCGACTGTAAATCAACAATTGATCCATAAATTCAATGTGATTCATTTGTAAAGGCATAGACCACCCCCCGCAAAAAAAAAAAAAAAAAAAAAAAAATGAAATGTGCGAATGGTGGCACTATGATGAAAGGTGTACATATCTCTGTGAATGGAGGCTTAGGCAGTCTGTCTTGCTTGATGTTACTAGTGGGTCCACCACTAGACATGTGGAACCAAACCAAGCATGTTAAGAAGTGGGTTATGATCGGAGGGCAGCAGACCATATAGCATGTAGACAGAGACAGAGACAGGAAAGGCAGAAGAGAGACCTAAGTCCTATTTGGAAAGTTGTGAATTAATTGTAATGACTGGCGACTGCTGATATTTGGTATGATGTTGTGACATGTTAAAAAAAAAAAGTTTAGATGGAGATTTATGGTATAAGATGTAATTAAGTAATGCAAATAATATTGTAAATTGATGGGATGTAAATAAATATTGTTAATATGTGAGTTGATGGTGTATATTGTTTTACAAATTGCAGTGTAGATTGATGGTATAAATTGATAAAATATGTATTAAACCGATGGTGCGAGGTAAATACAAATGTTTTGACAGATATTGACCACCTTCAAGAAGGGCTCCCCCTCCTTATAAAAGCCAATTTAACCACTGGTTGCAACACTTGTCTTATGGCCATAGGAGACAATATTGAGCCTGTTACATCTTAGAACAATTAGGAGTAATTATTTTGCTCCAGCTAACGTCTGGTTTCCTGTAAAATTAGGTGAAACGTCTGTTTCAGTCTTGTGCTGTATAAAATAAACACAAAAAGGACTCTTATTTTGTGACTTCCTTTCTCTCCATCCAGATCCAACAGACCTCCTCTCCCTCCTCCCCTCCCTTGCCGTCTGCCTGGCAAGGCTTCGGGAGGAAGGTGAGCATGTTGCTGCCATACGTCTGGCCTAAAGGCTCTACAGCGCTGCAGGGACTCGTGCTGCTGTGTGTCGGTTTGCTGGTTACAGAGCGACTGGTTAATGTGCTGGTGCCTGTTTACTCCAAGAACATTGGTAAGCAACAAAAAAACTACACAAAATGAATAAGAGCTCACTAAATATGCAGTTTACTACTTACATATGGTGGTACACACCCATTCCAAGACTAAATGTGAGCTAGGAAGGTATGGATGAATCTATTAAACCTTAATATTAAGGTCAATTCTATATCTTATGTACACATCAATCTTTAGTTTCAAAATATAACTTCTGAGTTTTCTAAAAACCATGAATACAATTCATCATTAAGTTTATATTTTGTATTACAACCCTTGTTGTTTTGTATCATATCTTATGTAAAGTAATGCAACAGAACTCTAAATCTGACCGTTTGCTGCATTTTACTGCGCTAACTGCAGATGGCAGTGTGCTCAAGTTTTTTGAAGTGTGTAGTGTTCGTACTCTCAGGGTTCTCATGTAGTCTGATTATGAAAACAGCAAAGAGAAGTTTGTGTATTGTACACCCAAAGTAGATTTTGTTTGACAGTCAGCCACTACATAGTTTAAGATTTTTGATTTGAATTACAATAATCAGTGCTCCAAACATACAATTGCAGTCCTCTAGCACCTATTTGTCACCTAATTTGACAATTGATCAATATAAATCAGAAGTTCAAGCTCTACTTTCAACTTTATCCATAGAAGCAGGGCATTTAAATGCAATATAATGCTTGTGTCTTGGCTGTTTATTTTTACAGTGATTACAGCAAGGGGAAGCAATTATGAATTATATAAATTAATTCACAGATTGACGGGAAAAGTGGTTTCACAAAAGCATATGTTAATTTTAATTATATTGTATGTAATGGGTCAGTATGAATCAAAGTATCACCATTGAAAAAGCAACATTAAGTACTCACATGAAATACAACATAGCATACTACACACACACACACACACACACACACATATATATATATATATATATATATATATATATATATATATATATATATATATATATATATATATATACGACAGTCATAGAAACCTGTGAATATTTAGTCCCAGATCTGAAACAAAAAGTGGCTGTAATGATGTCAGCTAAACCTTTTTTATTGAATGAATGTTTAACTAAAAGTAACTGATGAAAGAAAATCTGATCTTTCCTTTTGTTTTTTGTTATCACAACGTTTGCTATTTGGTTATATATTAGAGCTGCTGTGTAGTAGCAAGCTGTAGTGTAAGTTAAAAGTAGTTAGAAAGATGAATTGTAGACAATAGACAGTGGTGAATATGTTGCCATCTATTCAAAATTCAAATTACAAGTTTCTGTTACAAAGTGACGAATTACAGCAACTTGCATCGTTGATCTTGAACTTGATCTGCATATTTGTGCTTACTTTCAGTGCTCATGTTAACCAATTTAGCTCTTGGGAGTAGTTTAGGGACTGGATATTTGGATGTTGAATGTGCTTTTAATAGACATAATTCATGCTTTATCTGTATATTTGCCTTAGTTTCATTTATCCCTACCTTTTACCATTTATCAGAGAAATGTGCTACGTTGACAGCAGCGGATATTTTCTACATGGATCTCAACCTTTCAGTAAATCAGTCAGTAAGACAGTAGGGGGTTGCTACTAGCAACATAGGGTTTAACTGAAACTAAGTGCTGGTGACAGAGAGTCTTGACTTGATGAGTTTTTCTGTTGTTTCAGAGAGCTTTGGTACACAGGTTAGTCAAGCCCCAATGCAATTTGTCTGGCCAATCTTAATAGGCTGCTTTGAAGAGATTCATGCAACACCCTAAACCCTGCTGGCCTGAATACAAGATAACAAGGCTGTCACTTTGGGTAATGACAACTGTCCTCTGATGCTACTGTCGATGTGGTTGGCAGAAATGATTCAAGATGTCAGTATACTTCTACGTAGCCTTAATGACCACTACTTATTCTAATTAAATGTTCAAAACCCAACAATAACTAAATACATCGATAAGACACAGTAACAATCCACCTGAAGTGAACCATCGAAGCAACCTTCATTTTTCAAGGGGCGCCATCATTTGCCAAGGTCTTTTGTACCCTTTAGGACTGCATCCACCACAAGGCAACAACCCAGAAGTCTCCACTTCAGAGGAAGTCAGAATTCAGTTTGTCTTCAGCTACTTTTCCCTTTAGAAAACCGGTCATTTGCCTTTTGGAGCAACATGAAAGTATAAGCCAGTGCTGCGAGAATGAAGCCGAGCGCTGCTTTGTGTGATGAGGAAGGCGTGGAAGGGGTGTCAGAGGGGGGGTTGTTGTTGGTGTGTATGTATGTGTGTGCGTAGGGTTTTCTGGGAGGTCACCCCTCCTGCCAGTCATGCTTAGCCGGCATTAGCGGCCTTTTTCGTGGAGTTAACACACCGGTACAACGGACGTTTTGTCTGCGGGTCCGACCCCGCCTCCCACCCTCCGACTCCAGGACCCGATGCCAAAGAGTTGAAAATACCCCCCACTGAAAACACACACTAGAAAGTAAAAATGTGTTGTAGTAAGTAAAATACCATGTCTAGAATAGAAAAATATATACTGTATATTTTAAAAATAATACTTACACAGTTCATTTGGTATGGATGAAAGTGATATATGCATTTTAGTTTAAAGCAAATGTGGTAAACATCAAGTTATACTCGATGATTGGACATTTTTGAAGATTGTCTCACAGAACCATCTAGAAAGTCATCATTGGAAACTGTTTGGAAAAGGGCAAAACGCATCCTCAAAAAATTCTTGCTATGTAATTGGATAACCCATTTGTCTATCATGGTCTATTGCAGGCAAACCTCAACCATTCAAATCAATGTACCATATAACTTAGTCACACTTTCTCCGGTCAGTTCTCACACACATCATCACACACACCTTAAACCATGCCTGTGGCTCATGCCATAGCTGCCAGTGGTTACTTAGAGGACACTGATTGGTCTAAACCACTGTGGTTTGAACACAAGAGTCCGAGGGTAGAGCAGCCTCACAAGATCAGCATACAAAAAATGACTGCATATAAGCATTATTAGAGTTATTAGGCTGCAATTGGACTGCATGTTAGGAGTAATGAGTCAAATATTTCATGTTTCAGTTCAGCTTTTGAAATCACGTTAAAATGACCAATCTGATATATAAATATCCTGTGTGTTTGCTTTCACATCACAAACAAACCACACCACAGTCTGCTTGGAAGCAGACTGAGACCAGCCCAAATGAGTTGCTCTGACCAGGCAAACGTGCCAGGGTTCATTTTAACCAAACCAAACAGCACCAAAAGTAAAAGTACTATGTTCATCTCTTTAATGTTGCATCTGAGCTCATTTGACTACTTAATATAGGCCTTTTCTGAACCTGTAATATGTTATACATCATAATTTAGCTGGTTGTCATCCATTATCTGTAACCTGGAGCCTATCCGAGCTGACTTTGCGGCGAGAGGCGTGGTACACCCTGGACAAGCCGCCAGTTCATCATAGACACAACCATGCTTTGCGTTTATAGAGGTTAAGATTAAAAGAATTATAAGTGTGTATTACAGAACATTCCATGCCTGTGTTACATTATCATTTCTTATATTACAAGCTGCAGTGAGTGAACAAACAGTCAGACACAGCTTCAGTAGTTAAATGTAGTTGGACTGGACAGGACTTGGGTGTCATTTAAAAAGAAACAACGTCTCAGACATTTCAACAGTATTATCAAAAAAGAGTAAACATTCATTTTGTGAGATGTTTTTGCAAGTGATGTGTTTGTTACACTGATGTGTGCTCAAACTCTGTCAAACCCTTGGTTAGACCAAACAGATTGGGTATTTTTCAAATCATCATCATTGTTGATTTGTGCTGATTATTTTACAAACAAGCAAAGTAGCATCAAAGCCTGTGAGGGAGGGATTGTGATGACATTCCTAAATTATGTATCTCAACAGCTTTTGCCCGCATCAGCCTGCTGGAGATTTGAATCCAAATTGAGCACGAAATGAAGTCTTTCATTGCTTTTTTGGTTGCAGTCGATGTGAGCCATTATAGGCAACTGCTCGGGCTTTGACACTTCATTGGGATGCACTTGTCATTACAGCATCACCTTCCTCCTGCTGACAAGAGTCATGAAGGCTAAGAGGTCCCTGCTGTTTTAAAGGCTTTTCCACCCTGACCAGAAAAACAATGAATCATTATTGCTGTCATGTTATAACCCTCTGGGGTCCAGCAATGGCCCTATCAATTGCTTTTGCAATTGCTGGTGATTGATCGGATACCACAGAGTTAAATGTGTTGACTACTGGAGAATGTACTTGTACCTCAGTAGACTGACTGGATGTGGAAAAAAAAAACATATTGTTGAAATTACACTTATTTTTTCTCAATATTCAGGCTGTTCATCATCTGTTTTGTAAATGTGTAGTTAATTAATTGTGGTCATTTTCAGAAAGAAAGGGAACAATTTGGAGTTGGCATTATTTATAGGTTATTATGTAATGCCTTTACTGCTCTGGTCCACGTGAGATCAATTTGGCCTGTATGTGGCCCTTGAGCTAAAATTAGTTTGATAACCTTGCTTGATAACCCCTAGATAGGGTTGTCCCCACAGGTGATGATCAAAACGATGGTCCCAATTACAAATGGAAACCAGTATGTGTGTGTGTGTGTGAGAACAGTGAATGAGCTCTCTGCAGGAGGTGGTTGGTCTTCGCTGATTGCCACGGTCTGCATCTACACATTGCTCAAGTTCCTACAAGGAGGAGGGGCAGGTAAGTGAGTGTTCATATATGGAGAAGCTGTGTGTGTGTGTGTGTGTGCATGAGAAAAAAAGACATCAATGTCATAGAATATAAGCTGCCTGTGCATGACGTTCTGTGTCTTCTTCCTCTCTCGACTCTCTTTCTTCCTTGTAGGTACCTCTGGTTTCATCAGCAACCTTCGTCAGTTCATGTGGATCAGAGTTCAGCAGTTTACCAGCAGAGGCGTTCAGGTACCACTTCTCTTTCTGTATGTTTCATTCTTCTGTCTTTCACTATTCTTCACTCTTTAATGTCTGACTTTTTCCGAGGTGTTCCACACTGTTTTGGTTTGCTCATTTATCTACAGCTTATACTTTTTTGGAGTTTCAGAAAAAATTTCTACCCGTAATAGCAGCACTGTACTCAACAAAGTAACTGCTGAGATCTGGGAACGATTGAAGGTTTCATAGGGCAAGAAACAAAATTATGTAGATGATCAAACAGATGTCATTCTTTCCTCTCTTACTGGAAGAGGAATGTGATCCACTTCTCTTTGACATGAGCCCATTTGGTAATGAGATCCTTCACTCAGATCATTCAATAAAATCGAAAATACTGTTTACACGTGAAAACTATTTGGAAACACACTTGTTTTGGAAAATCGCTTCTTCTTCCTCCATTTTTGGTTAACAAAACAATAAAATGTGCATCACAGCTGTCATCTTGAATTCAGCAGACACACCTTGGTTTCCTCTGCGGCAGATTAAACATTCATCCTCTGTCGTGTTGGGACAATCTTGCCACTCTGTTGCACATTCCATAGGGTTTGTGGAGACACTGGCCTGCCCTCCCACGGCCTATGGCTCAAACTCATGTGCTCTGAGTGGCCTAAATACTGGAGAGATAATCTCTGTAACCAGATGTTCTGTGCTTTCCATGGCTCCATGATTTGCTTGATGCTCATAAATTCAGCATGTTAACAAAAACCAGCTGTAATTCCTTTTTCGACTGACTTATTATTTTATGCTTATCTAAGTCGCCTGGCTGTAGGCACATTTGTGTATATAGTTACATAATGGAAGTCTCCGTCTCTCTGTCCCTCTTCTTCAACACTTTAGGTGTGTTTGTTTTCCCACCTGCATGGTTTGTCTCTACGCTGGCACTTGGAGAGACACACAGGGGACGTGCTGAGGAGTGTTGACAGAGGCACTTCCTCCATCAACAACCTGCTGAGGTAAGACCGGAGGAGGCAGAGAGGTGGAGATATTTAGCCTCATAGGACCTTGGCAAAACCTGAAGTTTGTTCTTGGGTTTAATTGGACTATGAAGCTACGGTAATAACCTGAATGACTGTTTTTGTCTTTAGCTACATCCTGTTCAGCATCCTTCCAACCATCTGTGACATCATCATTGCCATCATCTACTTCGTCTCTTACTTCAGTGTCTGGTTTGGACTCATCGTTTTTACCTGCATGGTCCTCTACCTCAGTAAGTCATTATATATGACTTAATAATAATATTACTAATATTTCGTTAACTTGGCAAGCGTCTATCCAAGTTGACTTCATCACAGAATCCTTTCTTTCAGCTTTAAAACAACAAGTTGTAATAGAAAAAATTGAAAGGATCGATGGATGGAAATGGGCTTTGCCATTATGGCAACCATTTCTTATGTCACAATAATGGGTTAGTCATGAGATAAAGGATTGAACAATTATGCATATTGTGTATTTATGCAGTGCTTTTATCCAGTGAACTTTACAGTTTACCTCTCATTCACCCATTCACTCACACACATGGTGCAAGGCGCTGGTCTGATCATCACAATTTGCTAGGGATGTAACGATACATCGTGACACGATTAAAATCGGTACAAATGCGTGACGACTCGCACCGGTTCACAGAAAAAATGAATCGCGATTCTTGGCGAATGCGAGAGTAAGTTTTTTTTAATTAGAAATAGGTCACGTTGTGGCTGCAGCTTCCACTGCCGCGTCTGCCTTTCTGTGTCTCACACACACAGACACACACACCCCTACACACATGCGCAGTAGTGGTAGTCGGCGTCAGGCCTGACTGTACAGTAAATGATACCATGACACAGACCCTCCAGAAAATTCACGATGTTGCGATTTGCAACTTCAACGCAACTTCAGTGAATCCCCGTGAATTCAGGGCGGTGTTGCAATTTTAACCAATCACCGCAACTTCTCCGCAACTTCCGCGCAGTCTGCACGGGGGACTAAGCACGGGTCAGGGACGGCCGCACGGTGCGGGAGGATCCCCTCGTGGGACCTCTCCCCGGCGCTGGCTGGCCCCCGCCGGGCGCATTTCCTCCGAGGCGGTGCGCCGCGACCGGCTCTGCGTTTACAGCACCCGGACCTCGCCGTTTCCCGGGGCCGTGGACTCTCATTAAAGGGTTAATGAGCTATCATCTTAATTGTTTTTATTTTCAGTTAGCCCTTACTTCAAGCTGAAAGGTAATGGTCAGATCAGCTGCTTGCTGGCAGCCCTAATAAGAACACAAACAGTTTGAGAGTTTCTGTAAAGAGAGATTTTTTTCCTACAAATAAAAAGATAATTTTATTTTGTCAGAATTTGTCTGTAGCTCATTTTGATTTTAAAAAATCGTGAAAAAATCGTATCGTGAACAAAAAATCGTGACTCGAATCGAGTCGTGAGTTGAGTGTATCGTTACATCCCTACAATTTGCACTCTCTTAGTCATAACTCCCAAATTTAAACATCAACAATTCAGAGTCAATGGGCCCTACAGTTAACACGCAGATCCAAACTGATATTAACCACACTGTACTGTGTCTGCAGCCTGTACCATCCTGATCACAGAGTGGAGGACGAAATACAGGCGAGAGATGAACAATCAAGACAACAAGGCCAAGTCCAGAGCCGTAGACTCACTTCTCAACTTTGAGACGGTATAAGGCCACACATTTCCTGTTCATTGTACGCTTTGTGAAGGAAAATACTGACCTCTATATGTTAAAGATAGAAGTCTGTTGAACAGTGTGTGAATTACCTGTGATGCTACATGAGAGCCCATTGTACAACATACCACACATCCAGGTGGATACGACATTGGTGTGTTGTACAATGGGCTCTCATGTAGCATCAGACCACATTGTTTCCAGATGTTTCAGAATGTTATGAGATAGTCTGAAATGTATATAGATATGTCAGTTGCAGGTTATTTCAAGGTGTTAAGAAGATGTTGAGGATATTTTTGTCTTCACTCTCTAGATCTGTTGTATTTTCACAGGTAAAATATTACAACGCTGAGGATTATGAAGTCCGCTGCTTTGAGGAAGCCATTCTGAAATATCAAGTAAGCTTGTGTCGTTGTCAAGTGAAGACATCTTTTGGTACAAAGTCCAGCTATATAATTAAAATAGCAGATAACCTAGCATGCTTCACATCAGATATTTAGTAATTTGTCTTTATATCTAATTTTCTATTATTGTGCCCTGGTTGTTTAGCACTGTGAGTGGAAGAGCTCAGCATCCTTGGCTTTGCTAAATCAAACGCAGAACATCATCATAGGATCAGGACTGCTGGCTGGATCTCTGCTCTGTGCCTACCTGGTATCCGAGGGACAATTCCAGGTATCAGTGAAGAGTTAAACAAAACGCACTTTAGAATCCAATGCCACAATCATAAGTCTACATCCAAGTTACAGATAGTCACCTCCACACAGGACAGACTAACAACAAAAGAGTTTATCTTTGTGGTGTTTGAAAAATACCATGTGAACAGCTACTACTTTAAAGGAGTTCAACATAGAAGTGGTTGTGTCATGGTTTTGGGTTCCTTGTGTACTGTTTCCTGTTTTATTTTGTAATTCCCCCCTTTGCAATTCTCCTGTCTATAACTTTACTTGCTGTGTTTTTCCACCAGTTTTATCTGTTCCACCCTAATTAGTTCCACCTGTACTTAATTAGTTTCCACCTGTGTCTTGTCATCCTGTCTCTTGTAAATGTAGTCCTTGTGTTCTTTTGTTTCAGGGTCAGTTCACCTTCATTCAAGGTTCAAGTGTTTCAGCCCTGTGTTTTGTTTTCCCGTCTGGTTTTAATTACTTCTTTATGGACTTTGGGTATTGTCTGTTCCTTTACGGACTTGTTTGCCTGTTTGGACTACCCTTCCTGATTTTGAAGTGAATCTGCCTTTGTTCATTTACTTTTGCATTAACCATTGGTCTGCACCAGTCCTGCCACTGTAGTCTGAAATCGGGTCCTGTTCCCTGTGTTCTTGGTTATCCTGCCTGAACTATAGCAAGTTGAGACTAAACTCTGTGAGTTAACCTCTTAGCATTAACATGTTTTTGACTTTGTGTGCTGCACACACTAACTTGTTTACACTCCTGGTTAGCAAGATCTTAAGACAGACAGGTGCTCATGTGCCCGGCTATGATCCTTTGTTGTCCTTTCTTCAATGGTCTGCATCACACAGACTGCACTGATGTTCAGAGACCCTTTGGGTCCATACAGTAAGTAGCGATAAAGAGAGGAAATTCGAGGTTCCCAAATTCCCGAATATGACACAGTGCAAAGCTTGTAACAATGGCCCGGTAGGATCCCGGTCATTTGCCACAAAACACAAAATCGTGCAAGAGTGATCAGCTAGTAGTGTTCCAGTACTGACCTTGCTGGAATCTCTATTGCCCCTCCTCAATCTAAGTTCGACATTCAGTTAGAACCTCTTTAATTAGTAATCATCACTTACTCATCCAATGTCAATCAGTCAATCGGGCAAAGGATCTGGAATGTTTTCTGGATGCCCTGTAGGTTGCTTGATGTTCAGTAGCTGTATGTTTTCTTTTCCTACAGGTTGGAGACTATGTTCTGTTTGGAACCTACATCATCCAGTTGTACACTCCTCTGAACTGGTTTGGTACCTACTACAGGTGAATAATTAATATACAGACTAGGAGACCACTATCCCACTGACTGAGATTTATAAATCATTGTCTGGAGGTATGTGTCATTCTTGCACAAAATTTGATGAAACTCCACCATTTTCAATCTTTTTCAAAACTATGAAGACAGACTTAACTGAATGCTTGTTTAGTTGCTAGCAATTGGCCAAATGACATATGTAATCCCTTTAGCGAGTTATAGATAAACCCAGAGGTCTCCTAACAGTTGGATGTACCCAGAAAACCTTCAAAGGAGGGGCACCCAAAAGGCATCATAATCATATGCCCGAACCACCTCAGCTGGGGAATTCTTCTGGAGTTGGGAGTTAAAGACCTTATTAACCTGATGTTCCTCGCTCACCCTCACTGGGTACTTCCCCTGTCATTGAAATCGCCACTAGGTGATGATCAGTTGACAGCTCTACTCCTTACTTCACCCTAGTGGCCAAGACACATCTGTGTAGGGCTATAGTATTCTGGTACCACCTACGCTTATAAACCACCATTTTGTCCAAAGATGGTGTTTGTAATGGTCAATCCCACGTGAGCGTCCACCCAGAGACTTCAAGAAAGCCAGGTTCTCTGAGCTGTTATTCACACACAACAGCGAGAGCCTTCCCTCTACAACTCGCGACCCTCTCATTCCCTGTTGATGACTCCAACACAGCAGTGCTCAGCTAGGGACTTATGAGTATCCCCATATCCACCAAGCAATTCTCATCCTATCCAACTCTTGAAAAGTTCATCACCTCTCCAGGAGTTTGGTGCTAGAGTCAGTGCTGTGCATAGAAGTTAACCCAATTGTATCTAGTTGGTAATGCTTCACCTTATGCACCAGCTCCAGTTCCTTCCCCAACAGAGAGGTGATATTCCAGGTCTCTAGGACCAGCCTGTGATGCCATGTAGCTCTTTTGGCCTGTGCCAGGCCAAGCCCATTGGTCAGAGGTCCCTCTTAGACAATTCACTTAGTCTTAGTCTTTGGAGACCCTTTCAAGGGCTATTGCACCTGACACCTTAACACACAAGACACATACCTGGATCACACAAACAAACATCACAAAAACCCCTCCTCCTTAATTTAATATAAAGATGAAGAAAACTGCTAAAACTACTGGTCCACTTCTGCTTGTCAAACTAGTACCACTACATCTTCTTTTGCTAATATTATTGCTAACACTATTATAACATCTAATGATACTGATCATGTGTCTCTGCAGGCTGATTCAGAGCGCATTTGTTGACATGGAGAACATGCTGGCACTCTTAACAGAGCAGAAAGAGGTGAGAATAATCTGATTATTACCTGGAGCCTTTATCATTGGTATAGGTTTTCATAGTTTAATTCATACTGGGCCACATACAGTATATTCAAACGCATGTTTTTCAGCAAAACGGCTTACGTATCTGGGGTGATGTTGCTATACCTTTAAGACACTTATAGAACAATTATAGATGGTGATTAGTTGGGAAAAGCACCTAGGCCCAATTTAGTTAAATCCAGACGGGTTTACTAAAAACAAACAAAACAAAATATTTTCTCCATCTTGTCTGCAAATTGTCCCAACTTTGTCCAAAAAAGGTGAGCGAGACACTGTGCCCTTGTTCGCCAAACAAGGTTCATCAGCCAAAAGAGAAGCATCCTTCCCTTTTCTCCCAACAAAACGTCTCTTTTCATTTCCCCCCTCACATCGGGACAGAGGTCAGGACCTGGATTCAGTGTCAAGGACACTTCAGCAGAACAGGCAGAAGTTTTGAAGCTCTTGTAGTTAAAAAGACACAAACCAATAATCACACTCCAACACAGGATGATAATGTAACATCTTCCAAAAGTTAGATCACTTTAGATATGAGGCAATCTAATCTCTTGTTAAGCAAAAAGTATTATGTAACTAAAGACGTAAGAATAATTAGAGTAGCTTCATCATAAAGGAATGGTATAGAAGGAGTGTGTGCAAAAAAATAAATTAAATCATACAATTTCAAACAAGTGGATAATTAAAAACTGAGTGTTAATTTGTGTCAGTTTTGCTTGGTAACAGAGAAACTCACACAGTCAGAGGTCAGCGGATTAGGAGGTCAACAAGTGTTTGTGAGTGACTTTGTGTGCTTGTGCTTGCGCGCATGCACATACTAAAACACAGAGGCTGTGTGTATGTCTGTGTGTGTACTTCTGTCTTTTTGTGTGTGTTTCGGTGGGAAAAGGCGTCCTCCGGCTGCCTCACTAAAGGCTTCTACATTCACAGGCCCTTGATATGGTAAACAGCCACATGAATGTAGACAAAAGCATTAGAGCACCTTAAAAACACAGCGGCTCTTTTCTTTGGCTTGGGAAGCTGCAGCCGAGGGGAGTCAGGGAGGAGGAGGGTGAGGAGGAGGTCAGAAAGTTGGGAGGGACTGCAAAAAGCTCATCCTCATCCTCACCCTCTCTTCCTTTCCCATCTCCTATGCTTTTGGTCCTCTGTCCATCGTCCCCTCTTCAAAAACAAAAACCTTCAGAGTTTTTAACCACATCACCTGGTCTTGATCTGCACATGGAGTCGTGGAACTGCAGATGTTAAGACTTAACACTATTCTTGAACTTTCATCCTAATGTAAAAGATTAGTTCAATGGTTTGTTGGAAATAGCAAAAGTCCACGTGCTGGCCAAGATCGCGTCATGATTGAAAACCATTAAGCAAGCAAGTGGATCTTGAGTTTTAAGATTGATTTGATATATTTTTCTGTATTGCGATATTTTGGACAGCAAATTAAAAACCAAATCTCCTCCTCCTCCTCATCTTCTCACAGGTGCAGGATGCTGAAGATGCACAGGACTTGCAGCTCATAGCAGGTCGGGTGGAGTTTGACAGAGTCTGTTTCAGCTACGTGCCTGGGTGTGTATCCAACAACAGATCTGTTTACAATTCAAATCCACCTTTCTTTAACTTGACCTGGTTTCATTTAACTGTTGTTCAACGGTCCCATCTATGTTTGTTTTAACCATGAATCCAAGTTTTTACTAAACCCATTGAACAAATTATTTATTCATATGACCTGTCCAGTCCTGTAAATAGGAGGACAATATTAAAAACAACATGAGAATATATATATATATATATATATATATATATATATATATATGATATTCTGGGGATTTTATTTTGAAAGACAAGCTTCATCTGTATTCTAAAGAAGCACAGCTGGTTACCAGGATGGCTAACACTGTAATAAACATATTGACTTTCATTGAATAAATGTTGTGGTCAACCTCCTGTTTGCTTTGGCATTTATGTTATATTTACAGCATATTATGAGTATGCATATAACCCAGCCATTTCACATTGGACCTCAATGAATTGAGTAACGTGAAGTTTCCAAATTTTCATGGTCTTTTCTCAAAACCATAAAGTTTCAGGAGTTACTGCCAGAAACAAGGACAAGAAGTTTTGATTCTGACTGTTATTTGTGTATGTTTTGTAGCACTGAGGTTCTCAGGGATGTGACCTTTACAGTGGAGGCAGGACAAACAGTCGCGTTGGTACGTTGTCCGCTGTTTGTTACATCTACGTTCCTATTGTCTGTCGAGACAATAGGAACTGTATTGTCTGTGGGTCACTACAACCAAATTTCAAAATAACATGTTTTTTTTCCACTTACCTCAAGTGGTATCTGTCCACTCAGATAGTTTTGGTTTTATTTGCTCAGGTTTTATAGCTGAGAAAGTATGTTTGAACCACCCATTTTAAAAACACTGTGACAGACTGCCATGTGTCGTAAACACTGAAGAAAAGTTAAAATTGGGCTTTCCAATAATATGTGTGCATGTGTTTGTGTGTACGTGCAGGTTGGTCCGTCTGGATCAGGAAAAAGCTCCATCCTGCGTCTGCTGTTCAGATTCTACAATCCTCAGAGTGGCAGCATCCGCATTGACGGTCAGGACATTTCCAAGGTAAACACACATATAAATCAAACATTTTGGAAAAATCTCCCAGCAGCTTTCAGCAAGGTCAGGACAAACATGGAAACAAAGCAAACTCTATGGCCTATCGGGCACAAGCTCAGATTTGGTGTCGACTGTGACAAAAATTCTACCAAACGATCTGAACTGTCCCATATGTACTCAAATACAAATCACAGCGGACTCTTGCTCAATTGCCACAGTGTCATGCGTCCAAGAAGGTTGAATTACACAATGCATAATTAAGGTCAAAAATCTCCAGGACACAACTACGCAAAACATGTGCAAATTGACGTGGGCTGCTCTGAACCAGATTGGGATGCTTCCGGTGGGGTTTAAAACGTTGACTTTCTATCTCTCTGGAATTGCCGTGATTAGCTCCGGCAGCCGCAGCAACAACAAGCTTGCTTAAGCAAAACACGAAGTGACAGGGTGACGTGATGGCACTCATCAAGACTCTCGCAAGGGTTCATTAAAATTATGTCTATATATGGACCAGAGTTTTGATGATTGATCATCTCATATCTGTCCTTTATATATGAGTGTTTTTACACCTCGGCACAGATCAAGATAGTTAGCTTTAGAGGTGATAGTAGGCAGATTTTTTTAACTTCGGAGGGTGGTTGTCGGTTCGTATTTGCTGCACAGACATGAGGCTGGCATCGATCTTCTTATTGAACTATTTGCTTTCAAAGAAAGCAAATAATAATAATAATAATAATAAAAATAAGCTGTGATGTGTTTTGTCTGACTTTCTATCTCTGATCTGATACATGTGTCGTGTTTCTCTTACTCTGTCTCTTTTTATCTCTCACTCTTCATTGCTGTTTCCTGCCTCATGCACTGTGACTTCCACTTTCCCTCTCTCTCTCTCTCTCTCTCTCTCTCTCTCTCACTCTCTCTCTCTCGCACACACACGCAGCGCTAGGCTGAGTGTGTGACCTCCAGTCACGCTGTGAATAAATCATAGTAAAAGGTTGCTGAATAATGCAACAACGAGTCCAGACACCAGATGTGTGTCTGTGTGAGTGTGTATGTGTGTTAAGACAGCCTATTTATTGCAGTTGTAGTCAAAGTAACTCTGTTTATTTATGATTTGCCAAAAGTCACAATAAACCCCCCCCCCAAAAAAACAAAAAAAAAACAGCATAAGCACTTTACGACACACACTCTCAGACAATCGCGAACACCTGTTTTGATACGACGGCGTGCTTGTTCAGATGAACAGGCTGGGGATGATTATGAGGACGCTCATTTATAATTACACAGCAGGAGAACCACTTAATCAACACACATGTGGTTGACTCTTTAATTAGATTCAGACTATGTATCAATCTGGGTTTTTTAATCTCTCCCATGGGAGGAGAAGCAGGAAATGTTAAAACTCCTCAGCTTCCTCTGATGATGGATCCATACTGTTGTTTTGGGGTCCCAATGAAATCACTGGTTATCATTGTTGTATTTGTATCCCAGTAAGAGCAGTACATTTGTAGTTTAAAATTTTAAAAAGCTTTTAAATGTTTTGTCATGCACCAACTTACTGATCTACTGACAGAGGGGAGGAGAACATTGTAGGACTGACATAATGAGCTAAACAAACTAGGTGGTAATCCCTTCATTTTCAGCCCAATGACATTTAAAAAAAAGGTGAGAGAGGAATCAATAAACATCTGGATCAGATGGAGGTCATAAAATCTCACCTTTGTTCCAGAATGAGAATGAGAAGGACGAGGAGAATTTTGATGCCAGCAGCTGTTTTTTTTTTTTTTGTTACACCATCTGTTTCACATGTTGCCTGTTGCCACTCCAATTAAAATCCACCGTGCTTTTCATGTTGGACCCTGTAAATACCTTTTTTAATGTGTCACTATCAGAGAACTCTTCAGTGTGTTTTACCCAGCATGTCATCTCATCAGGTCATTCTATCTCATCTTCCGTATTAATTACATTCGCATGGTCAAATGAGTCAGCATGGTGAGAGGTGTTGAGTCCAGTGCAAAAATGCTACAGTAAAACTAGAAGGCAGCTCAGCTTAGCATAAGGACTGCAAGCAGTGTGATGTTTCTGGCCAAGAAATAGCTCAAGCACATAACTCCTCTGTAAAACCACGACTTTTTTTTTGTATTCAAATTAAACAAAGAAATTCTCCGGATAGAGCCAGGCTAGCTGGCCCTCTGTCTTACTGCTAAGCTAAGATAAGCTAAGCTAAGCTAATAAACATCTCATATCCAGCATACAAACATGAAAGTGGTATCAATCTTCTCATCTAACTCTCAGCGCAGCTTCCAGTTTGTTTTGTTTTGTACTTGTGTAATGTTTAGTGCATTTTTAAAACATCACAAATGCCTTTCATGCAGTTTGACCCTTCTCAAGGTTGTTCTTCTTCCAAGGTGTTATTGAAAAATCATTGTTCTTGTATGTAGAGGTTTGCTTACGATACAACGCAGATTAAAATATTCATCAAAATATGTTGACAGCATGACAGCAGACTACAATGGGTTGATTAAATATATTTCTCTTGAAAATGAATTCAGATTTTGCAGAGATGGTTTACTTGTTACACACAGGTGCTTGTACATCTGTAGAAGCTATTATGAGTCTGAGTTAGCTACATCAAGTCTTTATTCTGACAGCTGTATTATTTGAACTTGTGTGTAGAGAGCTTTAATCCTGTGTCTGTCTGTAAATGTGGACTGTTGTAGTCACATTTGACTAGCAGACTTTTTTTTATAAATAAGTAAATGCGTCATTAGTAACATGTAAGCCTTCGGGTCTATTCGCATCTTTTGTTGCCTTCCTGCCATGGGGGAGATCTTCAAACGTGTGTCCAGTCCTGTTGGACATCTGGGTTTGTTTTTGGACCATTGGTTTTTGCTGCATATGGTAGCCACATGTGGTGAAGTTCTGATGAGTCAGTCTCTGCTGGTCCAAACACTGGAAGCTGATGGCCGGTCACTGTATGCTGCTGTGAGTCATCTGTTTATTTTTAAGGTGTCTGTCAGGTTTCCTTTTTTTGAAATTTGGATAAAACGGCAGTTTAGTTGCTTTCCAGCCATGTTGTTGAATCACTGCTAATAACCGCCTAGTTTTTCTTGTTCTATGACACAACTTTGACACATTTGTTTGGTCAGTAAAGAGTAGCCAGACAGGAAGCATTCATTAAAGCAAATGGAGACACTTTTATTATTGTTATAAGCTGAACCACAGGTTTACTCAAAAGCCAAATAATTTATTGAATAGTTTGACATTTTGTCAAACACCCATTATTCCATTTTCTGCCCCTATCCATGTGATCAATCACTTGTAAAGCACTTTGAGTTGTGTCATGTCTATAAATATTAAACTTGACTCTGTCCAAAGGTGGCAAATTCCACCTACCACCACCTTGTATGATGTGTTCATACAACAGAAGGCAGAAGTGTTCATAGCTGTTGTCATTTTACTAGTAGTTATATGCTGAACTATTTCTTAAGGGGGTGCAATTTTTTCCTGAGATTTTAAGATTGGCAGATGACAAGTGGAGACTCCAGAAAGTCAATGCCAAACAAGATATAAAGTGTTTTGGACGGAGCTGTGGACTTCAATATTTACCTTCCTTGAATCTTAACCAAGTGTTTCATTAGCAGTAGAGTCCAGTGCTGAATCTAGTTATTTTTTGTAAGTGGGGACAGCTGTTTTACACTAATATTCTCTGTTTGATTCCTCACTTGATGTTTTAATCCAAAGCATTAAAAACCTTTTTATCCCTCCTTTTCTATTCCTTCTCCATCTGTCCCTTTCTAACATTTGGTGTTAGGGCCATTCTCTATCAGAAACAGATGCTATGTTGTTGAGTGGAAGAAATTCCAAAAGTAAACTGCAGAGATCAAAATTAAGGGAAAGTGAGTGATTACCAGCCAAACCGAGCTGATGCAGGAAATGGAATTTATATTGTTGTGGCTGCGGACGAAAGCTTTCCACAGGAAGGACTCAAAGTACTGCACACTGACCAGAGAGTCACTGAGAGCCGGAAATTATTTCTGCAGAGATCAAGAGCCAGATTCAGTTTCTTCTTAAATGAGAGGAAAAAACATTACGACTATTTCTCTGATATGGTGTGGATCTGAACTGATCAAGTTGGACTGAGTCCTGACTAGTCTGTGCCATCTGCTCTTAACAGTCTGGAGATGTCTTTTATCTTCACAATGAGACAGTTAATGGGACAATATTCTTTTTAAGTCTGTTTCCAAATGGAAAACTGACAGAAAGCAGGGTTGTGTGCAGGTTTCATTACAATAATTCACCACAACTTCTCTTCGCTTTTTGCTCTATCTGCAGTCTTAACCATTACTGCATCTTTCATCATTTATTTACAAATTGAGAAGGAGAGAGTTACCTTGTAGTTTGAAGTTCATGCCTTGACTGGAGATCAGCAGTATAAGTGTATTACTATGCAGATGAATCAGTTCTGAAGGTTTCTTCCTGTCAAAGAGTATTTATCCTTAATAGACCTATCGAGATTCACTATGTGTCCAAATAATCATTCTTTACCCATCTATACATGTATGAAGATTGTATTGGCCATTGGATCAAAACACAAGAAGACACTAAGCTAGCCAAGTCAAGTCATGTTATGTGTCCTGTCAGGGCGCACACACCAACTTCTACAGAGAGCCAGTCTGTGTGTCTGTCTAAAACAAAATAAAACTAATCTTGACCTTGGGTTGCCTAGGAGATGGACCACAGAGTTCAGCCTTTTCAAGGCAACTGCGTCAGTCTAGTCCAAACAGACAAAAGAGAAGAGACAGAGTTTAACTTATTGCTTTTGAAGAGCCATGAACGGTGGTTGACTTTTGGCTTACCATAGCTCTGCGAATGACACTAATGTGACATGAGAACTTCTGTTCTTGTGGTTTGCTGTTACTATTTCACTGCTTATGCTTTGAAGTGTGCAATATAAATAAAGATGAATATCTCCTTAATCATAGCATTGCAACATTTTTGGAGGACAGATCCTGAGCTGTTAAATGCTACTCTACGTTTACCGGCAAGGGCCTAACTATGTTATCAGTTCTTTGGTGCTGAGCAGGTAGTGTACACTTTCTGCTGCTGTATGCTGGAGGTTATTTAACGCTGCAGAAACCAAAACAATGAGCTGAAAGATCTTAAAATGCTTTGTTCACATTACACAGAGTGACTTGATCATCAATAAGTGTGACAACTCTCTTCTGTCATGTATTTTGTGAATAGTTAAATATTTAATGAAATGTGAGATGTTGGCAACCTTTGACAGAACTACCTTGTTGCATATTATTGCACTGCAGACAAGCATCAGTGTTATAGTATTTTGCTTATGCCTTTCCGCTCCAAACACATGCACGATAGATTTCTTTTGCCTCTTTTTTACATGGACAGAGTTTGTTGTAATGAGTAATAAGTTTGTATCAAGAGCTGCAGATCTGAAGACAATTCCAGTTTGAATCCAGCTTGGCAAAACAATCATTTTCACCTCAGTCTGTGGCTAACAGTTTCATCATTTTCTCTGTCCAAGGTGTGCCAGTCTTCTCTGAGGTCATACATCGGTGTTGTTCCCCAGGATACAGTTCTTTTCCATGACACTGTTGGCAACAACATCCGCTACAGTCGAGTTACAGCTAGCGACCAGGAGGTGGAGAGAGCTGCCATGGCTGCTGACATACACACCAGGATACTGGAGCTACCTCAGGGTTAGGCTGGGCTGTGTGAGTGTGTGCAGTTGATAATGATGAAAATGTTTTTGTTGTTTGACTGAAGCAGAACAGTGACAGAACCAAATTTGAATCCTGATGTTGCAAAATCTGGACACACAAAATGAATACTGATGATAATGCTAGCGCGATGACGTTATTTCCCACCAGGGTATGACACAGAGGTGGGGGAGCGAGGTCTGAAGCTCAGCGGTGGGGAGAAGCAGAGAGTGGCAATTGCTCGGACCATCCTGAAAGAACCTCAGATCATTCTGCTGGATGAAGTGAGGATACACGGAAGCCAGCACTTATACAAACACTTAAATACTTTCTTTTAACAACATGTTAAAAAGTATAATGCTCCCATACTGTAGAAAGTTAGAATTCATTTTTTATATATTATTAGGCAGGTCTATGTGCTATATAAATACTGTAAAAGTTGAAAAATGCTTAATCCACAGAGAAATGCACACATTATTAAAAAAGTATTTATTTGAATGAACTTCCATAAGGTTTGATGTCACAACTATACAGTGACCCACTGTCCGGGTCCACTACAGTCTGTTACATGTGGTTGAGCTAATTTTCAAATGAAACTCCAAAAAAGTGTAAAATATGGGACCTTTCAATTAGGTTAGTAACTAAACTGTACCTACATTAATAAACTCTGCTTGGTCCACTAGGCCACTTCTTCACTGGACACCCAGACTGAGAGGAACATCCAAGCTTCTCTGGCCAAGGTCTTCACCAACAGGACGACTATAGTGGTCGCACACAGGTGACATTACTACCAAGCTGTGTGTTGTGTAACTATGAAGTTTGCTCCTTGTTGACTGACTATTGTTGGACTCAGATACAAAGCCAGTTACCCTTTTAAGAGGAAACATTAGATTGGTACTTTGGTTTCAAAATACAAGAACATACACTGTGACAGTCATTTGTCAGGGCTTTAAACAAGGTTTGTCTCCATTTTTTTTCTTTTGTAGTCTGTGATACAGTGTGATTCACTCCACATGCATCTATAGTGTTAGAGCTGCAGTAGTTGTGACTTTTGGAACAACATTGTTGATGCACTTACTTATATAGCCTACTACAAAGTCTGTGTATTATCTGATGTTGCCATCAGTTGCTCAAAAAACTGCCAGTTCGTAGTCTCGAAGCAGTCGATTCCTACAAAGTGTGGGCGAAGAGGAGTTGCACACTACAAGCTAGTCTCAGATCACAGGTATGGTGGGAGTGGAAAGTGTAAGGGTCATGGGATTCCCAGTAGGAGCCTGAGAGAAGTGGTTTTAGTGCAACAACTGTCCTGACCGAACTGGGTGTGAAAGTACGTTAGGCTAGTGGGCCAATAGGCCACCCTCTTCGGCCCCCAACAGAATTATTAAAAAGGATTAACAGGGTTTAAAAGGTGTCATATTGAATGTCAATTAGATATTTCAAAATAACATACAATGTAAGCCAATAAATGTCAGCCACGTGATGGAAAAGTGAAGGAATCACTTAAGTCACTAGCATACACCATCTGGAGACCATGAATGTCTAGAATAAATTCAATGGAAACCCATCTAACATTTAAAACATTGCCATTTTGTTGCACAGAAGCTTTATCCACGACAATGGAATGCTTCCTGTTGTCATTCACAGACTGGAAATTACTATTCACCAAGTGTCACTGAACACTTTTGGTATGAACAGAAACATCCACCATGGTTGGTGGACAACATCCAGTATGTGGACATTCAGATGGAGCATGACGGTACACTGCCCTTTCTGGCAAAAGGTTGTCCAATGTGGCGTTGGCATGGGTTTCTATTTATTTCACACTGATTGTATAAAAACATGCATTCTGCTTTAGAAACGACAGTGGTCTGTTCTAATATGATTACAGCTGCAGTGGTAATACAGGGCTGAACTTAATGGAAAAACCAAATGTGACTAAGAGAGATGAAAGGAAAAGAGGGATGTGGTAAAAGGAAAACAGGATTAGAGTGGACACAAAGAGAGAGAAATGGAGAGATTAAATGAAAAGCTGATTGGAGGATATGAGATGACACGTGATGACAGGTCAACAAAAGAAAAAGGAACAGATGTCTGGTTATTCATTAGTCTGAGTGATATTAAAGAAAGACTCTGACATTTGCAGACATTAAAATTCATCAGGAAAGAATCGGCTCTTACGCTTTAACCCAATTTTTATCATTTCCTAAGTTTTCTACATCATGAGTACAATTATTCTTGTTCCATGACTAACATTAACAAAACAAATCCTACTGTAGAGATTGACCCAGTCAAAAGTTAAAAAGGGTGTATTTATATTTTGTGCTAGATGGGCAAAACCTAAAAACATTACTTTGGTTTTTTGGTTTCCATATCCCATTGGAGATATTACTAAACACCTCTTGTGCCATCATCACGTCACATTTTCTATTTATCTTATGCTTTATGACCAAATGCCAGCAAAAACAATGACATTCCCATGAGCTCCAGCTGTAACTGCCGATTACTGCCAATTAGCAAAGGCTAGCATAAAATAAGATAGTGAACGTGGTGGTGTAATACCTGCCAGTAATCCGCATGTTACCATCATCATTAATATATATTTCAACGTTTCGCTCTAGACTCTTTGTGTTATTATAATGAGGTGAGTACATCTGCCCTCTTATATCCATTATGTACCCCTCAAAACTGTGATTCATAAAAACAAACCTGATAAGAGGATGTGCGCACCTGTATGGAAACTCTGACACATGCATACAAATATTGTTTACAGATGTTGTGACTAGACTAGCTATGATGCATTAGTCAAACTCTACTTTCCGAGCTATTGTGCTGACTGTTGAAGTAAACAGTAAGAGTCACACCTTATCAAATCTGTCTGATAAGCTTAGTTTGTAGCTTATATGGAGTGCAGATGTGTCCATTTCAGTGTAGTTTGAGACAGAGGTGGAGCTAATGAGAAAGAACCACTGACATCAAGCGAAAAACAAAAGCTTCAATAATTATGTCAATTTACTCAATATTCAGTTCATTCTTTGATAACTGGTCACAAATATGAATGAGCCACTCAGGTAACATATGTCTCATAAGGCATCTTGTGAATTTATTTATTACTCTTTTAAATTACGTGTTTGTATTTTGCAGTTCAGTCTCTCCCAGACCGTATATATAGACCAGAAGATAATCCAACAGCTTCTTAATCTCTCAATAGCAGCAACAGATGGAGTCTGGTGGCAGGATCAGGACTCTTTATTGACTTAATCAGTTGGGCCTCAGATAAAATGAAAACACACACACAAACACAGACACACACACAACCTAAACAGACAGAGCAAGATTTAACTTTGAAGTCTGAGCTGAAATCTCTCTTTAATCAACTTCAGTTATGGATGGAGGGAATTTTTCCCTTCTCTTCAACATGGTAGCAATCTAGTGATAAAACCAAGCCATGAACCCCTCACCTTGTCATTTATAGTATACTGAGATGACACAAGTAAGTTGCATTGACCTGCTGTCACATCAAGGGCAAACATGGGTCTGTAGTTTATTTTTTATTTTGTAAAGGTTCTATATATTACTTTTTGTATAATTTAGAGTTAAGTTTATTAAATTTTATCTATATGCAGCCAAATCATAACAGACATTATCTCATGAGACTTTCTGTATAGCAACTCAACAATTTCCATCATGAGCAAGCACTTGGCCACAGTGGTAAGGAAAAACTTATTTTTAAGAATAAAGGTGGGACAGTTATTTAGACATAAGAACCCAAAGTTTAAATGGGAGTCCAAACTGTACAGTTGCTGGGTTTAACAAACTTTTTTTCACAGCAAACTTAGGGTAGGAAAGAAAATCACAGGCATAACTAATAATAGAGTCAAGAGCAGTGGCGTTCCATTAATGTGTCCCAGTAAGCCATGTCAGTGTGCCAGCATGCCTAATACCTGGGGCCTGGAACTGCTACATATAAATGCAAATCAGCCATCATGAATATTATTAGTAGCACCTGTCCTTTTCTATGGAGAACCACCAGTGTCGAAAGAAATGTTTTAAAAAAGCATTTTGTTATATAATAGCTATAGCTTTTATTGTACAATAAAATTAGGAATAAATACAGTTGTTTAAAAATAATCCTGATGAATAAATAGACTCAACTACAATTACAAATTAAATATGAATCCATCAGTAAACTGTTCAAATTAAAAAAGGGAGTTACAAAAGCAACACAAAACAGGACAATACTTATTTGATGAATGACATTTACAAATCAGAAATTATAGTATTTTAAAATGTATTAGAAAATAAATAAATGATTTGGATTTTAATCCATTTCCCCTACTGCTCTTCCTGTTAGCTGTTCAATTTGCTTAGTCATTTAGGTCCTTTTGACCGCTCTGATTAGTCTTTTCATGACATGATATTGGCCTTGAGCTGGTAAAACATGATATTATTGATTATGATTGATAGATGAGCTAATAAACTCATTTGTGAACTAATTTGTTAATGCCTATGTTTATCATATTGTTATTGATTAACGGAATACTACTTCCATGACACTTGTGTTCCTCCATAGTTTCCCGCTGTGTCGGGTCAAAATATCTGCTGTGAGAGTAACTCCTGACGGTTAATAATCAAACTGAAATAAAACCATCAAAATTACATCTGTGGTAAGAATGTGCTGCCACAGAAGTCTAGTCTAGTATTATTGTTTCAGATTCAGTCTGTATTGTTATTTTTTATTACTTGACATTATGCAGAGCACGAATGCATGTTGTTTGCATCATAAAAGATTTACAGATGGTTAACTTGAGTTGATTTCATCCTTCACTGCGTCCCAGCTAAGGACAAGATATTTAGTATAAAGTTTATCCTGAACCTAACCTTAAAAACAGGACGTGGCATATATCTCCCTTAGTATACAGCCTACATGTAAACACAGTTTCTTCTTGCTGTAAAGCCTGAATGAGTGGAGAGAAACCCCAGCGATGTCTGCAGTCTCTGGGGAACGATATTTCTACCTTTGACCGAGGTTTTCTATCAAATATTGAAGGTGGACATCCAAAGATAGCCTTGATGACATTAAAGCAAAGTGGTGGCTCTGCTGAAGCTTAAAGTGACATTCAGCAGTTTGGAGAGGCATGAGCTCTAGTTTTTGTTTGTTCTGCATAAAGCATTGTGAGCAAGGAGGTCATTTCCACTGTGGATGGAGGGTAACATGCCCCATCACTTTTTCAGATTCAGCCATTTACCTCACAAATCATTTCATTTTCTGTGCATCTTGCAACACCTTGGAAATCATTTTGGGCCAGTCCCTGTTGGGTCACGTCACAAATTTGAGTTCCGGAGCTCTGAGCCGCTTTAGATTACCGAGTGTGGCTTTAATCAGACTCTCATCAGAGACTGGTCATAAATATTAACTTTAATAATTTACAGACAAGTTCATCCAGAGTTCTTCAACCCTGAGCCACGTACTCAACTGTGTGTGTGTGTGTGTGTGTGTGTGTGTGTGTGTGTGTGTGTGTGTGTGTGTGTGTGTGTGTGTGTGTATCAGTTTGTTGCACGTGTGTGATAGAAATGACAGCGTTGAAGTGAATGAGTGTATTTATATGTTTCTGTTAGTGATTACCGAAGAATGACTGTGTGTTTTACTTTTATAAGACAGCTGAACATATTTATCTATCTAACCAGCACATTATGACTCCCTCCCACTCTCTCTTTCTACAGTATATGTCTCCCACTTTTTTTCCCATTTCCTCATCTCAACCCCCTCCGACCTCAGGCACCACTGAAATTACTATCTCGAGAACTATATGTCATCTTCTATCTGTCGTTCCACTTTATGACACTTCACACATATGTGTTTGAATATTTCTGATCTATTACGACTGCTCTTTTCGTAGCTCAGGCCATTATTCCTATTGTTAATAATAACACTGTAATTATTACTTTTGTGGCTTTCCAAGAAAAGCAGCTGAGGGATTATTGCCAACAAGCGTGTGCGTTTTTACTTCCTTTATTCGCTCTCTGTATTGCTTCCAATTAGGTGCGTTTAAATAGAAAACATTTTCTAAGCTAATAAACCAGAATTAGCTGTTAAGTCAATGGCGATCATTTCGCTACGCTGCTGCCACTCTGTGTGTATCTCCATGTTTATAACACACCCCTGTCCAGAGAGTCTATGTGGTTTTCTGAGAATGCACGGCACAAAGTCTGTTCTTATTCTCCTGCGGAAACAAAACATTTTAGTGCTGAAGGGCTTAATGAAAGCAGAGGTTGGCTGTTATGACATTTGTGAACAGAAGCACGAGTCAGTCACAGTCTCATCCTGTTGTTGCAACACTGCAACACTGCAGAGCTCATGCACGTGCAGTTTCGCAATCGTCTCTACTGTATGTATGGTATATATTTGAATGCACCTTTTAAAGTATCAAATACTTCTCTCCCTTGATCAACTTCACAGGAAAGAGCAACGGTATGGTGGAACTGCATACTCTTACGTCCACCTCAGTCAGTAAACTATCATTCTAACTACATGTTTCCACACATCATGGCCTAATCAAAGCTTCTTTTTTTTTTGCTATCTTAGATTGAAATCAGCATAATCCAGGCTAATCTGACACTGACGTGTGTGCATCAGTCTGACTCGGTCCATCAGGCATCAGCATCATGTGTGAAGTTATTTCACAAAAGTCAAGCAGGCTTAAGATTGATCTATGTTCATCCAGTAGCATGAATAGCATCTTCCTTTGCTTCATCCTGATTCATAACATTGTCTGGCAGCAAGATATTATCCATGTGTCCTATTTCAGTCATATTGTAAAGTGTTTACTGCGTGTTAAATGCGTATAAATATCCCTCATGAGTAACTTGTGAAGCCTGACTGTGTGTGTGTGGTTTGCTTACAGTCTTTAAATTTTGTTCAGTTTTGACTCTTTGTGTGTTTTCTTACTTCTAGTTCTAATTGTACTGATGTTCTAGTCAATTATCATGTGCGTATATATTATTGTTAAGATAAGATAATACTTTATTGATCCCACAACGGGGAAATTCACTTGTTACAGCAGCAGTGTTCAGTGTACATATTTACAGAACAGCAGTGTTCAGTGTACATATTTACATATTTACAGTTATCATGCTTTGGCTTTTACTTAGATAATGTTTGTTAAATTTGTATGGTGTTGTAGGTTGTCCACCATCGCCGGAGCAAACCAGATCCTGGTGGTTCACAATGGACAGATAACAGAGAGAGGCAGGTAAGCTTGATGCTTTTGTGTGTGTGTGTGTGTGTGTGTGTGTGTGTGTGTGTGTGTGTGTGTGTGTGTGTGTGTGTGTGTGTGTGTGTGTGTGTGTGTGTGTGTGTGAGACACACCTGAATGATTGTGTGTGTCTTAAGTGCTAGCAAATTTGTTATCTGTAGATCAAAACCTCAGAGTGTGTTTGTGGGTGACCCTTAAACCTTCTGGTATCTTTCTCAGCCCCAAAGGGCTGATGGACAACACCACACACACACACACACACACACACACACACACACACACACACACACACACACAGTGGAGCTTCCACTTAACCGCCGATGCATACAGTCCTTTGATATAGGAGCTGGGTATGAAGACTTCCTTTGTCACACACTGAGGTCACAGAGAAACACACTCACAGACAAGCAAGGAACTAATATAAATCTGATATATCTCCCTGATTTTTCAATTCTGGTAAATGTAGATCCTGCAGATAAATGTGTTGTACACAGTAAACACCAAGGTATCGATGAGAACATGCAGGGCTGTAGTGGAGGGTCAACATATGTTGGGACTTTTAATTGTCCCTGCAGGCGTGTTTGAGGAACACTAACCACCAACCATTCATCTTTTGATGGACAATGTGATGTAAACACAACACAGGCCCATTTAAGCTCCGGTGTCAGAATACACACAGTTTCTGTCACAAAGTGTGGGAGTGTATCATGAAACAGAGACAGGAAGAGGCCTCAACTCGTCCTCAGGCTGTCCCCGTCCTTAACATTCTTTACGAGGACGCCGTTAATTCTGAAAACTCTGTTTACGCGTAAAGACAACATGCGTCCAAATTAACTCGTAACTAACTCTCTTGAGGTGTTATTTTGTGAAGGTCTTCATCCACACTAAAAAAAATCTCCTCTCCTTTATTATCAGCCCACGTCTGTTGAGCGATGGACAGACAGCACAGTTACTCTGCCTGCTCTGTCTCCTGCTGTGTTTTCAATCGAGCCCAGCAACTTTTTTAAATTCTCGTTTCCATATTTTTCTGTGTCTGATTGATTGTTAAAGAAGTAACTGGGCCGGCATACCTCAGATTGACGAGCCAATCACCCACAACAAAGAAGAGCTCAAAAGAAGCTAGTAGTCTGCTTGGTCCTAACCACCATGCTTTAAATTTTGAGAAGCATGTGTCAGGCAGGTCCAGCTGTAATTGTGGTTGTCTGAACGTGCATGAATTCATTTAGTAAAGGGGAAAAAAAAGGGTGGAGGGATCAGCCTCCATCTGTCATTTTGTGATCTGCTCAAGGCTATCGTCTCTGGGCTACATTAGTTGCTACCAGCATAGCATACCCAAATCTTCAAACTGAACCGAACTGGTTGAGTTGCATTGTGGGTAATGTAGGCACCAGGAGAGTGTGTGGAATAAAAATTGAAAAAAAAGATGATGTCGCTGGTTTTGCTGGTTTTGCTGCACATTTCTGATCCTTTTTTTTTTAAATTGTCCATCGTGAAACTGACAGTGTTATTGGAGTTCACTGCTAAATCATTGGAGGACTCTTTGAAGATGAGAATAGACAAGCTCTTCCACCTTTCTCCATTTACTTTCCTCAGACAGTCGCTTCTCTCTCTCTCTCTCTCTCTCTCTCTCTCTCTCTCTCTCTCTCTCTCTCTCTCTCTCTCTCTCTCTCTCTCTCTCTCTCTCTCTCTCTCTCTCCCTCCCTCTGTCTGGCATTCCAGACAGTAACAGACTAGTGGTTTTTATTAATTCATCGTAAAGTTGCTTAAAGTCTGAAGGAGGATTTCAGGCAACTCAACTTTGTTTTTAAAGCAGCTCTGGTGTCACAAGACATTATGAGCGACCCACCTTCTCCCCTGCCTGCGCTGTCCCTTTAACTCTTCATAACACTGGATAATGAACAGGTATTAATTAAAGCAAATGAAATATGGTGACAGTGATGTACAATCCAAATACATTTCCCTCATTTCCCATGTAGCCCAGATATAGCGGCATTAGAAACATTTTAGAAGTCAAGCTTGTTGTCTTACATCGTCTTTTCTACTTTTTGTGTGTGTAATTATGCTCAAGACATGTGAGGAAATTACCTTTTTATATCCACACTGGGTTCTTTGTGTCACATGCTATTTTATTTTTCAAAACAAAATTGAATCTGGAAGACATACGATGAACACGAAACTGCCTTCCACCACTACCACTAAAATGTTCATTGTTTGCAGCACTGAGCACTAAGTTGTCTGTCACGTACCTCCACTTTTCTAGAAAGTCAGAACATTTCAAAAGCAGTGGCAGAAGAAAACATATGTGGAAACTGCAAATGACATGCATGCCTCAGCTGGGGAGCACATAAGAGTTAATGGTGTAGTTTCGGTATTTGTGGCAGTTTCTTTCTCCTCTCACACCATTTTCTCCTTTTTGTTCCTCTCATAATCCGTTGTGGTCAGGCACGAGGAGCTGCTCGCGCAGGGAGGTCTGTACGCAGCCATGTGGATGAAACAGCAGAAAAGTCTGCACACGGAAACAGAAACACTGATGAACCATCAGACTCAAGACACTTGACACTGAACTGAGAATTTTTGGATTCACCAAATGTTTTTTTGTCACATCTGATTGATCTGCACCAATGGCCAAAGTAAAGCGACATCAACACTGTGAACTGTTGTCATGATTCATACCTGTAATAGGAGCAGCTACAGTAGTAACAGTTAACAAAGTTAATGCATGACTTTCAGGGCCAATCGTTTCCATGTTCGGCATTCAGCATCCATTCACCATGGTAGCATTAAACAATTAAGCTCCTCTGCAACAAAAGAACCTGGCAGCGGTCAGATGTTCTGCTTGTGAAGCCGAGTCTTTAGAAGGTAAGGCGATTATGTTTCTGACATTGTTTGGGTGAAAACATCCTGGATGGGCTGAATGGGGTGTCAAAGGTTGCTGGTTAGAGTAAAACTATATCAGCAGCCTGAGGGCCAGAAAGAGGACAGATGGGGTGCTGGTCCTGTGTCGTGTTAGCAATAGCAATAAAAAGCCTCTGAACACAACAACTGTGTCCTTTGTAAAAACGACGTTTCACTTTTAAGGGCACATCTGGACCGACATGCTGAACTTTTTCACTTAAAACAATTGAAACCGTAAAAAAAAAAAAAAACAACTGATTGAATGAAAGTGATTTCAAATTTGGAAAAAGGTCAGATACCATAAACGCTGGTTAGATCAAATGTTATGTATAAATTATTTCATGCAGTAACTAAACTGGATTCACCAAACTGCAAATCAGTGACATTCTCTGTCATGGCAGAAAGAAAGTATAAAAAGGAATCAAATACATAACAGGCCAAAAGTAATTTAACGGTTATAATGTTGAGTAACCACAGATACTTCTGTCAGAGTTTACTCTGTCACAGATCTGACGAATGTAACTGACTTAACTGAAGCCAGTTAAACTGCTGTGAAACTGAAGTGGTTTCTACAAATAACAAAATGTTCCAACTGAAAGCAGCTGCTGGTGGCTGAACACAGAGACACTTTATCATTGTTCTGCCCTGAAACAGCACTACATCACTGAATTATTTCCTCCATCTGGACACTGGACATATGACATATGAGCAACTAGGAATTTAATAAGAGTCACAACCTAAATGTTTTAGGGACGGTTGAGTTATACATGACACTGTGTAAATCTATAGTCTTCCTCATAAAAGATAACAGTATCAGGGGATCTGGGTTTTTAGGCTAGTGAGAGTTGGGGGTGATTCTTCACAGCTGAATTATGTTCTAGTGTATAACTGGATGACATGGTTATTCTTGTTTTTATGTTTGCTTTTGTTGTGTGTGTGTGTGTGTGTGTGTGTGTGTGTGTGTGTGTGTGTGTGTGTGTGTGTGTGTGTGTGTGTGTGTGTGTAACTCATAACTTCCCTTTAAAAAATGTGCCATGACTCAATTAACTTCATGAATCACCTAAATACAAGTAGATGGAACAGAAACACATCAGAAATTCTCTTGTAGTAGTGGTTAATAGATACCAGAGAACGTCTCGGTAGCTGAATGGTTACAGTGCATGACCGAACTGTTGCTGGCGACCTTTGTTGCATGTCACACACACACACACAACCTTTCTCTACTGATTGCCCGTCTGCCTATCCAATGAAGACACACATTTGTCACAGATACAGACGTTGTATCTAGTAAACTGGCAACCTCGTATTTGGATGCAGTGTGTTAAGTAAGAGAAATATTCAAGTCATGTTTTTTTTTTTTTAAAAGCTTGATCCACCTGAAATATTGAATGAGAAATAAAACTTCCACACAAAGACAGGCAGAGATTAGTCAATCATTCGATTCTTTATTCATATGTAGGCTATTTGTTTGCCAGTATTTCGTATTTTTATATGTCAGAGAGAGAGGTTTTAGTTGTGAGTTGACAACATAGAGGACAATAAAGTGATATATTTCCAAGAGTGCATCTGCATAGACAAGACACAGGCTACATGTGATACAATACTTTCATGCAGTAAAGATGGCTGCTATGTCTGTAAAGTTACAAACAGCTGACTCCTAGTCAGGCCCTGAGATTACTCTTCTGTTTTACTGGGCAGCTAAGACACACTTCAAATCCCTGATAATTATATTTACAAAAACATGTTCAAGGGGTGTGTTTCTTTTTTTTTCTTAGAGGAGTGTATTTGTTTCAGTGTTTCTGTATCTAGGAATATAATATTATCTTAAAGGGAAAGATTAAGAAATGTTTTTTCTGTTGCAGTCGTACCTTATCTGCCATTTTTTCTGAATGTGTTCTGAAGAGAGATAGCGGGACAGTCTGGATAATGTTATTGAAATTGTTTATACATATATCAACTCTGTGTCCGGGAAATCACGTTTTTCTGTCACTTTGTTATGGTGAATGGCTACAAAGGCTGTACTTTCATTCAGATTGAGCAGCAGAAGTTTGAGCTTGGTGACGTGACGTGTGCGTTTATGAACAGCCTCGTATATGTCAATTTCAGTATTTCTCTTTCTTTTTTAAACACTTTATGTTCTTTTGTCAAAGATGTTTTCGTTGCTTGTACGATAACTCAAATGAAAGAACTTCATATTCATCCCAGTACTTAGAAGTGCATAGTCAATGGTGTATGAATCGTGATTCATCCGAATAATTCACCCGGATCCTCTACGAGTCTGTAGTCTCCCTTAACCCGAATCCTTACCGCCCTACACCCGCCTAACACCGGGCCACATATTGAAATTAAAACAATACATTTAGTCGTTCATTACTCTCCTTTTAACCTGTACAATCACAGCATACCACCTCTGCTTAAGCAGCTGCCAGAAATCCTGCTATTATCGTGGACAATAAGCAGTTGTTTCCACTTCTAGCAATAGCTCCTGGAGTCGGGACTCAAATAAGCTGACATAGTGGATCAGCGTGACTTCCTCCAGACTCAGATACAGAATTAGTATCACAGATCCGGATTCAGATTTAGATCCACAGATGCATCCTGCACGAGTAAATCTGCACAGAGACTCAAGAGACCCATGGATCGGGTGATTTCTCCAGAACTGGCACCTGTGGTCATAAAGTCAGTAGTTTGGAGGTGGAAGCCAGACAAATAAATCTCATGTACTTCACTGGTTTCTAAAAGTACTTTATTGACTCGATTTTGTGATTTGCTGCATGCAACTAGAAACATTTCTGCTAACTTACATCTCACACTCTGTACAGATGATTACACAAACAGTGAATATACACATGTCAACTTGTTGGACACAGTTCTTGTCCAAAACTTCCCCACACATTTGGAAAAAGTTGTACTTTCAATCAACTTCCATGTCTTGAATAAACAAATCTCTAACGTAAAACAAATCAGTACACCAACGGACATGAGTACAAAACAGCAGGGAGGGAATCGGATGTACGTCGGGCTGTGTGCTTATGGTTACTCACATGAAGAAAAGACAGGAAGTCATTTATACAGACAAATATCACAAAGTATCACAGACAATAGAGCACGACATGTGCATTGTTAAAGTGGGCATGGGTTAATATTAGAACATGTGCAGCTTTCATGTGATGCCTCTGTCTATGTGATTGAAAACACGCACACACACACACACACACACACACGCACACGCACACGCACACGCACACGCACACACACACACACACACACACACACACACACTGTCCCTAAAATGCCATTGCCAGTCTGTGTAGCAGTGAGGGCAGTCTCAGTGCTTCATATCTTAATCATGATCACAGCTGAGCAGTTTCTGTCTCTCGTTTCCAGGCTGTCTCTGCACCACAACTTCAGATGTGACTGTGTTTCGGTGAAAATTTTTTGGATGTTTGCTCATCATACCTGTTTGCCATAATGATACGACTTAAAAGGGCCAACCATGAGCAATCTCCTGTGTTCACCTTTTATGTTCGGTTCGGTTTTAGATAACTCAGTTAAACTGGGAACTTGATTAAAACCTGTCTGCTGTCTCATCATCATGTTGTTTGCCCTGTCGCAAAATGAAATCTTGTTCAGGACCAGCTTCATTATTGGCTTCTTTACAAAAATGATAACTTTAACCTAGCGTAACCATACCGACAGGGGCGTCGGATGAGAAATGCTCACATACGTCATATGTCATTTAGGTGTGAGGACTTTGAGAGTAGTAAAGCGTCATTAAACACGCTGATTGAGTTTTTAAAGAGAGCTAAACTTCAGCAGAATGACCCAGATGTTAATTATTTCTTAGAAAGACATTTCACGGAATGATTCAAAAAGAGCGAGTGGTGAGGCAGAGGTTTTTGTCTTGTCTCCAAAAATATTGTCAGTGCTGGTAAAAGTTTAATCTTGACCCCAAAAACACTAGATTGACACAAAATAAATTAATTGAGGAGCTTTTAAGAGATTTTTTAAACATTTGTAGAGTTTTTTTTTTCTCTTTTGCTTAAATTCAGAATTCATGTAAACTCAGCATATGTTTTTGGGGGGTTTGTCAGGCTTGATGTCTTTTGACTAAATTATTCAACAAACACTGCCAAAACAAAGACAACAGGGAAAAGAAAAGAAAAGAAAAGAAAAGAAAAGAAAAGAACAAAAGGTCAAATGATGAAATGATGGCTGGAGAAGAAAAGTGAAAGGGAGAGAAGGAGGGACAGAGAGAAGGGGAAGAAATTAAGGAAAGGAAAGAAAGTAGAGGAGGAGACGACTAAAGGTGAAACAAAGGACAGGATGAAGAGAAGGGTAAAGTAAACAGAAAGAAAAGAAGGAAGAAGAAATAACTGTTGTAAAGATAAAAATAGAGATAGATGATTGGCTCTGAAATGTTTCAGTGCCCAGGAGATGTCACTTACACACACACACACACACTGACCCGAACATAAGCTAGCAATGGTCTCTGGAAGTGGTTGTCCTCTTGCTGAACTTACAAACACACACACACACACACACACACACACACACACACACACTGTTCACATGGCGTTTAGGACACTCCCGTTGGGATGAGCTGTCATCACCGTGGTTACTGTCTGAGTTAGGACAGAAAATACACACTTACATACACAAGTGTCCACCAAGCACACTGAAGCCAAAGTTAACACACGGCAGCAAAAACATGTGTGTAATGTGAACACTTGTGATGGTGTGTGCGTGTGTGTTTGTGTGTGTCCACAATTAATTTGTTTACCACATCATCATCACATCACATCACATCTCTCTCTCTCTCTCTCTCTCTCTCTCTCTCTCTCTCTCTCTCTCTCTCTCTCTCTCTCTCTCTCTCTCTCTCTCTCTCTCTCTCGGTCAGTCTCAGTGTCTTTCTGTCTTTCAGTTGCTCCTCCTGTGTTTCTGGTGCCAGAGTGCGGTCGGCAGGTTCTGGCAGCCCTGGTACTCTCGTCGCATCTCGCCATCCGTCAGAGGCGGTGTGGCATTGCAGGGGGCGCCTGCCAGCGTCACGTTTAAAAGGCCGGCCCATGGCTCCAGGAGGCGAGACATCCCACTACCCTTATGGGCGGAAAAGAAGATTAAATGTTTATTTAATAGAGTAAAAAAAACAACAACAAAAAACAACTTAAATGTGATAAATTACTTTTCCAAGGTGGTCCAACAAGCAGGTCGCAGAGCTGATGTAGGACCAGCTGCTGTCCTCCCAGTCTGGGGTCATCCTCTGGTGGTTGTGGGTCTGTCGTGTCTGGTTCTGAATCAGAACCACGTTGACGTGTTTCTGGGACCCTCGCAGCCTCTTGGACAGAACACCGCTGTAGCTCTGATCCACAAAAAGCAAAACACGTGTTGCCTTGCAGCCGGCAAGGTCAGCCAGCAGCTCGTTCACTGAATATCGCTCCTTCAGATCAGCCTGGAAGCAGATGAATGATGATGATGAAGTCTGGAGGAGGCATTTTTTTCAGTAAATGTCAGTAAATGGTCACCTCAGTAAACAGCAGACGGGGGGTCAAATCAGACAAGAGTAATGTACAGTATCTGGTTGCATTCTTTGATGCCTGTAGTACACAACGGACAAAGTATACGAGGTTCAATAGTTGAGACGAGTGGCCTAATCTGGGTGAAATTTCACCTTTGAGAGATGGAACATTTCTATCTTAACGGGCTTAGCTTTTCAGTACGAAAAGTCAATGAGTGAAATACGGACGGGGGAGATGAGACAAGAGACAACAGTGTGCTCTAAAAAAAAGTAGATGTGAAAACAGGGCTATGAATCAAGACTGGACAGACTCATGTATACCACGTACAGTGGTACACAAGGCAGTGGCGATGATGAAAAGTGGTACTGTGAAGCATCCCTAACAACAGAACGTCTTTGGGCTTGTCATGGGAACTGAGGGCGCGGAGAGAAAACAACAACCTAATGATATGATCATCTGAATAGTCAAATATCTTTGTCCAGTCCTAGTGGTATGTCATCACTTTATCTATTTTGATTTCTGTTTGGATGACGTGTTCATTAAATCAGCATGTCCAGCTTCTATGCTGCGTTCACGTCAACTCATTTAGACCTACAAGCAGGCTTCCTCCCACAGTCTAAAGACATGCACTTAAAAGGTTAATTGGTGACTATAAATTGCCCATAGGTGTGATTGTGAGTGTGAATGTGATTGATTGTCTCTATGTGTCAGTGTTTAACTGGCTACTCGCAGGCTGTACCCTGAGACCCTTATCGGGATAATAAATGGATGGATGGATGGATGGATGGATGGATGGATGGATGGATGGATGGATGGATGGATGGATGGATGCAAAAGCCACCATTACTGGTACTTTCTATTAATAAAATTCAATATTAACATCAGCTGTTTTAAGATGAGATCAGTTTAATGCATTGTTTTAGCTTGTGAGTGTACCACTAGAAATATGAAGCAGCGCAAAAGTAGCTATTTTAAAGCGGTCCTAATCATAGATGTAACCATGATGGAGTAAACAACTAACACTTCCAAGATGGAATAATTGGAGATTTTCCTCTTCTCACTGTTCTGCCGACTCAGCATGAACGCAGCCATAGCACACTAGCTAACGTGTTAGTGGAAGCATACATGTTTACCGTACACACTCCAAACCAATTTATTTTATTATTATTTTTTATCCCAGTTTGATGTTTATTGCACATCATTAGTATCACCAGACCCTTTACAAAATTGGACCCAGTCTGACCAGTTGATTGTGTGTTAAACATTTCTCTGTAATAATTGCCTTCAACCAGATGAGCTCATGTGAAACCTACATGTGATGACAGATATACTGTTGTCTGGGTGGTCCTTCTGTAGGGGTGTGTATGTGTGTGTGGTCAGAGGAATCATCTTATCAGTCTGATAATGGCTCCCATGTGTGTCTAACAAATCATTTTCCGTTCTGTGTTGGTGTTCTGCTGTTGTTAGACTTAAAGTTTGTATACTGTGTCTCTGTATCTGTCTTGTGTCCCTCTCTTACAATGCCGTTGAGGTTGGCGTCCCACAGGAGCATGGTGCCGTCGTTGCGCGTTGGCGAGTTCAGGTATAGAACCAGAGTGTCGGCACAGTGCTGCTTCCTGCAGATGTACGACACGTGGTTACGAATCACCGCTTTCTCCGTTGCAGAGTACACCCCCTCTACATCCTCTGTGGGGGGAGAAGACGGGGGGAGAGGAGTTAGACATGCAATACACATGGTCAATCCAATCTTCGGTGGACTTTTGTTGTTTTGTTGTTTATTTGTGTTTGGACATATGTGCAATCTAAGCTGTTACTTCAGATGCTGTTGAGATGATCAACAGTTTCAGTAAGTTGTAAGGCAGGGAAACAGAATGTATGTTCTGCAGCACCCGTTCTGGATTTAGAAGTAGGTCCACATTACAGCCACGTAGTATGTCCGTTTGTAGTTAGTAATGTTGACCCGTCATGTTTGAGTGGTTTTTCGTTACAACAGTCCATGTGGAGAGCCAAAAAGCTGGAACGCATATGCTCAAATGCAATCTTGAAACACATTGTCTATTGTCTTGTGGGGATTTACCTAATTTATTAGCTTTTTTAAAAAGTTATATTTATTCATATGCAGATATCTGTTTATGAATCTCAGCAGAAATTGGTCTTTTTTCATCATTCTCACGTAAGAAGTTGCTAACTGGAGTACAAAGGGAGTCTTGGCCCTGGTATCCATGATCTGTTTAGGGACATAGGCCCCACAGGCTAAATCATCGTCATTAGTTTTATTTTATGCTCTACAAACATATTCTAGTCAAGTAACAGAAGTAGAACTATGTGTCTTACCAGGAAGATGTCCACTGCTGGCGAAGAAGGTCTTGATGTGATCTTTATGGAAGCCATTGTTCTGCAGCATTCTGTAGAACTTCTGAAGATTTTGAACGTGACGCTGGAACGTCATCTGCTGCTGCCAGCCACCTGCCGTGTACATACATACATTATGAGAGGGCACCATGAACACAGCACAGCACTCATTAGTAATTTGATTTTCCTTAGACATAGAAGCAATACATCCAAACTCTATGCATCAAAACATCCATTCACTCTATGAAAACCAGTCATTGTTCCCAATGTCTTAATCATTTGGTGATATTCGGTGACAGCAATACAAATATTAAAAAAACCTGAGATGAGCACAGCATGGTCGCAGGTCTGGTAGAGTCGGCAGGAGAGGTGAGTGGCCAGTGGCTGCTGATGGCAGCGTCTTGTGTTTTTATTTAACTCACAGCTTGAGACAGGCAAACTGGGAGAGCCCATTGGCAGAGGCTGAGGGCATCTCGCAAACTCTGCGTGGTCTGTTGAAGGAGAGAGTGCATGTCAGAAATAAAAGAGTGTCAGCATCACAGAGAATGTGCAAGTGCTTCTCTTGAAAACAACTTAACTAAATAAAGCAGTGCCTCAGTGCTATACACATTTCCTGACATTAGGTCCAATCAAACTTGGTATGCTAGTATACTCAGCAGACAGCGGGTTTAATGGGTCACAAAATTAACAATTACATCTCCACATATTTGTAGTATGCCAGAGGTGGGTTTGCGGTTTTATACTGAGGATTGTCTGTTTGCCATAACAGCATGATAAAATTTTCTCAGTGGTTTTTCTCACGAGGCCCAGGTTTCTAGTTGCTGGCAGAGTGGGTGGTCTTGGCCTGACATGTGGATAATTCAATTTCTTCAGAAAGCCTTCTACCAGGAACAATGCAATGGAATGCCACTCAACTTATAAAACCTAGGTAGAGTTTAACAGCCTTTATTTTATGAATGTTTTCATCACATCTAAAGCTTAATACTCAATCGACTTTTAAATGGATTTTCTGTTACCAGGAGGATGTATCCTAATGACTTTGGTAGTCTCATGACCTTTTCTTATGCAGAGTGCATGAGTCTGAAAGTTTTGCTTCTGAATGAAATCTGTCAAAATATTAGGTGGATTGAGGTGCTATTGGTACAGACAGCCCCGCCGACAGGAGGGGACTAAAGGGCTTTTTGTCCCGGGCCCTGGGAATTCTGGAATAGAGGGGGGCCCATAACTGGGCCCCCATGACGTCGGGCTCAATTATGATACGTTTACTTCAAAATGTGTTGGTAGGGTTTTAGGGTAGAAAAGTGCTTTAATTGCATTCAAACAATGACTTATAGATGTTTGTCTTCATTGCCCTTGAAAAAACGGCCAATAACCCCCTATCACCCCTATTCCAAAATGGTTTGGTCTTTCTAGAAAAAAAGACGACAGCATTCGATAAGTGGTCAGTGTGCGCGAGCCTGTTAGTAAACATGCACAAGTCGGGCGCGGCTGCCGGTGGACGCCAGCGTCTCCGCGCTGACCGCGCCCCAGCTGTGCGCCGGCCCCGGCGGGGAGAGGAGAGGGTTCTTCGGGTGGACGGCGGGTCGCGCCGAATTTTTTTTGTCCCGGGCCCAGCCAAACCTGTCAGCGGCCCTGGGTACAGATATTTATATACCCAGACGCCGGGTCTTAATGACTTTGGGGATATCCTGATATTCCCCTAGCACCACCATCAAAACCACCAAACTAATGGCATTCCCACCAGCCTTGGCTGTACGATGTGTGTGCACATACACATACTAAACATTAGCATGCTTTTAGCAAAGAAGAAAAGTTGAAAGTTTGTTAGTTGACCATGTTTCTTAGTCAAAAGGAGTTGAGCTGAGCCCTGATAGAAGGACTGATTCAAGACCTACCAACACATCTGAGTCTCTGCGTTCTGTTGCTGTCTCCGACACCAACCACCAGTGGAAGGAAGTGGACTTCACAGAGCCCTCCAGCGGCCCGCTCCACCAGACGGCTACTACTGCTGGTGGTAATTGTACTACTGCGGAGTGCCCCGCCTGCCAGCCGACTATGTCCATTACCCATAAGCCTCTCTGGCCCGGCTTGTCGACGCTTCAGTTGGTTCTGGCAACGACCCTTCAAAGCCAGAGTCAAACATTCCTCACCTGAAGACACAGAGAAAGAAAGGAATCTTGAAGACAAGTTCATATTCACAAAATCAGATCAGTGGACCACCCCTGTTATCTTGGCCTCACCTTCTCAAGCGTATTGCTTTTATAGTTCCCCCAGTTTCTCTTCTTCTTTCTGTTCAGCTTCTCAACGTCTGTACCAAACCCTCCTTTTTTCTTCTTCCTTCTTTTTTCTCTTGCTTCCCTTGCCCTCTCAAGGTTAAATAAGGTCTAAAAAAAAGTTTAGCTCTTAAAAATGTCTGGTCCAAAACCATCTACATGACCTAGCAGGGGGGCACTGTGCTGTGTGTGTGTGTATGAATAATTGACAGGTGTGTGTTTGTGTAAGACGGAGCCAAATTCACCTCGGCATCTGGCCTCTCTCACAGCGGGAGGTCAACAACTTGCACTTTCAAACACATCTCTTCGACTGGTCTTGTGAGGACCATCACAGAATGCATTTGCTTGCTGTCCCCGTGGACCATTTCTACATGACTAAAGCACTTTGGAAACACTTCTTTTATCCTCCTTTGGGCCTCATAGCTACGCTTACCTTTTTAGAACTTTTTTGGATTTCCCATGGAAGTAAGAACACAAATTTAATCAAGCTTTCAGACCTGCATACCTTATCTTAACCCTTACCATAAACTCGAAGTAATGTTTTAGTACCAATTTGGCTCATACTTTTAAGCAGTTTCATAGCTTTGGCCATTTTGTAGCTAAACTGGAGTAGTCTAAACCAAATTTTAAAGTTTGTGCTGAAAAGCAAATCGGTCCGCAAAGAAGTCACGATCAAGCACAACAACCCTGCAAATGTCCTCACTCTAACTCAAGTTGGTTATCACAGAGATAGACAGGAACACACATCAGTTGATGCTTTGGGCAAAACGTGTTCAAAAACGCTGTTGGGTCAAACCCACGCTAAGCAGGGATGTGTGGATGGGTGCATGCACATTTTTTAAAAATACTAATATGTAAGATATCAAGTTTTACAGTTAAGAAAAGACTTAAGACTGATTTTAGTAAACAGCCAAATACACCTGCAGGGGCCGGTTAACAATGACATGCACAGAAAGACTACCAGTCTCTTCTGACTCACCCAGGTAAATGCCATCCAGATGAGAGCATCTCTTCTTTGTCACATTCACGTCCACATAGAAGAGGACCACTGGGTGCCCAAAGTTCTCCCCAGGGCTGGGATCCAACACCAACACAGCATCGTGGGCCGTAGAGCCCGGGAAAGGCTGCTGATGTCTGTGTGGACCTTCCCCTCCGTTCAGCACCTGGCTGATGCTGAATCCTCCCCGTGGTTTGGAGCTCACCGCCCCACCTGAGGAATCCGGCAGGATGGCCAAAACTTTGTCTGAGTCACCTGGAGGGTTTTGGAAGACATTGTCCACAGGATATAATAACATGTAGAAACAATATACTCAACACACACACCACATATTATAGCAATGCTACAATGATGCATTTTTAGATATAATACACTGAAATGATAGAGTGACACAGTGACAATATTATACCAAACATTGCCTTTACAGTCGATACAGTCACTTTGAACTCAAATGTTATCAAATCTGAGATTATACTTAATCTGGTAAACTTCTATTTTATCCATTTGAAATTAACTTATATGATTATATTATCCAATAACATAATACAGGAAAAGTATAGGTCTTACTCATAATATTAACAAAGGCTGTTTTCCTTATGTGTCACAGGAAGTCATAGCAGTGTGACAGCATGAAGAATACCAGGACTCAGAAACTAAAGCAGCTAAATTAAATTCAGACATTCCTCATTTCATTATTTACTTCAGTGCATTTTCTACTTTCATGTGTCTTCTTTGAAATATTCTTCTATTCTTTACCCCAGTATGGATTAGCTGATACATTAGGAATTCAAAAATTTGTTATGAAGATTTACATGTTTTTACATGTTTTGACCCATCTTGTCCTATAATAAATGTCATTTTGGCTAACAGTGTTTGTATGAGTAACTGATGATCATTGAATTCTAATGAACAATTATCATGTAAATTATAACAATCATACTAATCAAAGCAAAAAATAATTGAGAGGAACAAGATTTGAAGTGTATTGTGAAGTTTTCTAGAAAACTAAAATCTAATCAATTAAACTTCAACGCTAAAATTTGTCTAATTCTAGTTTCAGACTCTTTTAATTGTTCTTCTTAAGGCAATGGTCAGACTTCTGCACTCATTAATCAGTGTGATTAATAAGTGCAGGCAGTGTGAAGGCGATGAGTTAATCTTCCTTTGTTGTTCATCTATTATTAGAAAGTGTATTTACTGACTTTTACAGGTTTGAAACCAAAAAAATATTAAATGAACTCAGTGGAGCTGCATCATAAAATATAAACTAAAACTACAAATTGTGATTAACTACACCAAACCCTCATTTTAGAAAAAAAAGAACAAGAAGAAACACACCCAGTGATGGGTCACTCCTGCTCTCCCTACCTGCAGCTGTGCGGGGCTCTGATAGGTAAACAGCCACAGCGGACAATGGCAAGTGGGCGAGACGCCTGCACTCCGCCTCAGAGAGTGAGGACATGCGGAGGCACCGGTCCAGCTGGTCCCACTGCAGCGACTGGAGGCCTGAGCGGACCCAGCGCTCTAACCGACCCGGGGCCATGCTGCCTGCCAGGGGTGCTGACGCCACAATGTGGAGGATGAGGATGGAGAGAGGAGCTGCAAGAAGCACCAGGAGCCTCATTGTCACACCTGGGTCCTTCTGCTTTCCTCTTGATTTTTTTTTCTTTTAAACCTTTTTGCCTCTTTTTCTGGATTATTTTTTCTTTTTTTTCGCCTTTTGATGTGTCCTTGTTTTGTTATTCAGTCTTGCTTTTCCTCTTTGTTCATCTGTTTCTATCTTTTTGCCTTTTTCCAGAGGATTATTTCTTTTTTGTCTTTCTATCTGCTGTGAATACAATTTTTTTATTCCTTTATTTCTGATAGTTCTCTTTTCCTCTTTTCTTTTTTCTTTATTACTCTTCCTATTGAGTCCTTCACTCCCAGGTCTTTACTCCTGTTTCTATAGATACCTAGATACCTTTTTGATTGGTCCTTAAACTTTTCTTGTTACTCTTCACACCTAAAATTCAGACTTCTCAAAGTTGTTTTCTTCACTCTTTTTTAAAAGAATTTATTAAAGTCTTTTTCTCAATTTTGTAACTTGGGAGGCTGATATTCCTTCTTCTTTCTTTAGTTCTTTCTTGGTCTTCCTTGACAGAGCAAAGTTCACAAAAATGTTGGTCTACAACATATTAAGTGACATAAAAAAATCTTCCCTTCTTTCCTCTTTATTTCCCCTTTTTTAAGGTTTCGGAAGAAAAAAAAATTTGGTTTTCTTCTGTTACTCATTCGTTATTTTTATTTTTGTAATTCCTTCTTCATTTTAGTTGTCACAATGGAATGGTTTTCCTTTTCTCGCGTCACTTTTTCTTCTTTATTCCTTCTTTCTTCTTGATTTCAGAGTTGACAATATATCCAATTTTTGTCAAAGGTGCAAAATTGAGATTTTCTTTCTCGTTTTTCACCGTTGTTCTTGTCCTTTGTTGACAGACTGACTTTTACTCCCCCTTTTCCTCCTCTTTATTCCTCTTTCAGGGGAATGATTATTCAACCTAGCCGGAGCAGCTTCAAGCACTGTGTTGGTTTGTAAGGTGATAGATCATCCTGGAATAAGAAAATGTTGTCCTGATAAACAAGACTCAGTATATCCTGTTTCTTGTTCTTCCACAACCAGCTTGTCCTGCAGACTCTTTGCTCTCAGTGACACTTGAGACTGGATCGTCCAAAGCTCCGAGGACAGGCGCACTCCTGCTGCTCAACCCACTCACTCCTCAGCTTCAGTCTGCTCGCTCTCTCCTGGTTTCTTTATCTCTCTCTCTCTCTCTCTCTCTCTCTCTCTCTCTCTCTCTCTCTCTCTCTCTCTCTCTCTCTCTCTCTCTCTCTCTCTCTCTCTCTCTCTCTCTCTCTCACACACACACACACACACACAAACACAAACACACACACACACACCTCTTTTCCTCTGTCTACAAGCTCTGACATGCTCAGAAGAAGAAAACGAGGAGGAAGGACAAGTGGAAGAATGGATGAGGAAAGAGAAAAAAGTGGGGGAGGAAAGGAGGAAAAAAGGAAAGAAAAGAGAATGATAGAAAAGTGGGATGAAGTAGAGAGGATAAGAGATGAACGGGCAGGTGAAAGCAAAGGAAGAAGGGGGGAGAGGGGAAGTAAAGGAAAAGAAGACAATAAAACTGCAGAAAAGGAGAGAGAAGAGAGGAAAAGAAGGAGAGACGGGGCAAAGAAAAAGGACGGGAAAGAAGGAGGAGAGCAGGGAAAAGAGATATTAGAAACAAAAAGAATGTGGCAGAGAGAAAAATGAGGGAAGTGGGAGACGGGAAGGATGGAAAAGATGAAAGACAGGGAGAGGGTAGAAGAAGAGAGAAAAGGTGAGAGAAAAAAAGTGAGAAGAATTTGAGGAGGAGAAAAAGAGGGGGACGGAGGATGGAATAATGAAGGGGAAACAGGAGAAACCAAAGGAGCAAGAACAGAGCAGAGGAAGGACAGGAGTGAAGGAAGATTGAGATTTGTTTGTTGTGTTCTTGTGTTCCTCCAGTGAGCCCTCTAGTGCTGAAACGTGTGATGTACAGGCCGATCGGACCAAATGAAGCTGAAACTTAACTGCCATCACAACCAATAAAATAAAGTGTTGCCGTAACTGGACAATTAGTATAGTGAAAAGAAATAAAGATTTGAACTACTTTACTACTTAAAGCTCCCTGCCTACAATACATATCTCCTGCAAACTTACAGTGTGGTGGATTGTGTCCTTTTGACTCGCAGTCAGAGATATTTAACCAGTTTTTGAATCACATGTTTAATACTTTTTTGGTATAGCAGCCTTTTTTTATAACTATGAATTCTGGCTGTATTTCTTCTGTTCATGAGGTTATGTAATGTGTCATATTTGAATTATAGGCCTTTGTGCAATGATGTGATATAGCGAAAGAGCGACCTGTTCAGTCCACGTGTGTCCATATTATTATTATCATTATCGACAGTGTGCAGGAGCCTTTCGTCAAGTTATAGTCGACTCATGATCTTCTACGCACCTGTCGATCCATGGGGGTGCAAACGTTTAGCTATTATAGGATTGTGGGACATAAAATGCAAGAAAGCAAATTACACCAATATGAAACTAAATAACGTCCAACACTTTTTTGCAATAACTGTCTTTTATTTTGGTGATTCATCTCAATTAGGCTAGAGAAAAGGCTGGCTCCTTTTTACAAGACAAGTTGTGGCATCTGTCTTTTCAGGCTGCCTGCTATCACAAACTGGGTGAATTAAACATTGTGAAAAAATCAAATGAATTAAAGGCTCTGTGATTAATTAATCTAACTTAATCACACATATTTTTCTTTCTGTGAAAAGCATCTAAACATATTCAAACATGTTTCAAATCAAACTGAATTTAGTAGCTGAGGAAATATAGAAATAAAGAAAAATAGACATTTTAAACATGATAGTTCAATCATTTTATATGCAAAACTAAAAAAGCTTTTAACTGTTTGTAGTGGCCCGGCTGATTGATGGTCTTGCTCCAATACTGATGGTTCATCAATTCTTTTATTGACTGCTCTGTTGATCCCTGTGATCCAGTGTCCGTTTGATCTGATCTCATTAACAGTAAGGCCTTTTCCTTGATGCTGAACTTTTTCATGACAGTGAGAAATTATTGTCTTGGTGATGTGATGATCCTTTGGTATAATCACTGGATGCTTCAGTGAAGTGGGGAGAGATCTATTTTTCAGTCTTCCTCCAGCCTTGAGAAGTCCATCGTGATCAAGAAAAGCATCTGATCGATGCAGTTTACTCTGAGAAGGAAGTTGAGTTCCCTTACTGAGCAACATTATTTCTTGTGGATACACCTCTCTCTTCAAGTCCTTTATGATAACTCACCATGCATCCTCTCGTTCCTGCACTGTGATTTGCTGACTTATCTTTCCTGCCACGACGGATGAGACGTTCAACAGCTTGAGTTGCTTTCATCCGTGAAGAAAATCTTGACAGACGGTCAGAGAGACTTACTTGCTCTGATGTCTGTGTATTTAGTGTCTGGATCTGTTTGACTTCAGGATCTCGAATCTGAATTTCTGTGATGACATCCACAGCTGGAGGTAGCTCCTTATCCCATAGGAACTGAGGTCCTGTGAACCAGCTTGATGTGAGGATCTCACTTGTGCTTGAAACTCTAGAGGTAAGGTCTGCAGGGTTATTGTTAGTAGAAACATATACCTCCACTGCTGAGGAGCTGTGCTAAGATGGTTGCCACAAACCTGTGAAAACGACGTGCCTCATTGCTGATCTAGCCCAAAACTACTTTGGAATCAGTCCAGAAATATTCATCTGCCAAACCAAATCCCTCTTTCAGGGTGTTGCTTGCTGCAACTGACACAACAGCAGCTGTCAACTCCAGCCTGGGGATCACTGTGACCTTGATTGGTGCTACTCTGGACTTTCCCATAAACAGTGCACAATTAATGTTCCCATCTTCATTTACCTGTCTCAGGTATGAACACTGGCCATAACCATGTGTGCTTGCATCAGAGAAGGGGTGTAGTTAGTTTTTCGCAACTTGTCCAAAACCAGCAGGCACAAAGCAGCGTGGTATGGTGATTTTTTTCAAATTTGCAAGATTGTTCTTCCAGCGTTCCCACACTGGTTGCATTTCACTGGTAAGGGTAGCTGGGTATGGTATCAGCTTAAAGTTGAAGATGTTAATATGATACTTTTGCTTAACACCAATCTAAAACTTGAGTAAAATGTCAAGACATATCTCTGGAGTGCATGACAGTGTAGGAAAATGTAACAGATTTTTACTAACTCTGCTATTACATATTTAATGTGCTTTAGAAAGTGTAACTCATTTTTCAGAAGACAACTCTCTTTTTTGTGCAAGGTTATTAGGATAAGGAACTCTTTTGATTGAAATGTTTATTTCGAATATGCAAAACAAAAGAAAAATAAAGCAAAACATTTAAATATAAGACATAGAAATACATATTTGAAAAGGAGTGAGAAGAAGAATAACTTCTTCTCTTCTACAAAGTTTAATCTTTGTTAAACATATCTCGTATCTGCTCTTTGTTACTTCTGTGAAAGGGTACAGTGTTACACACATGTTTACTTCAACATACAAGTTTTCAAACCATAACATATGTTTTTTAGTTAGCAAACAGATTACATTTGACTAATTGTTACAGACCTGGGATTTGAATTTTTTGGTCAGTATGCCAATTTCTGAATGTGCATTTTTTTTGTTCATATTTAATTTATTTCATCCATATTTATCATATATATATTTTTGTTTCATTATGTATTACACATAATACATTTGGTATAAATGGCCAGTATTTGTCACCAGATTTGCCTTAAGTATAACGATATTTTGAAAAAAAATTGCCAATAAGAATGATTAGTATCAGTATTGTATCGATGAAAAATTGTTGATAAAAAAGTGTGGTATGGCCCATTCCTAATATGCAGTATATATATATATATATATATATATATATACACATGTTCTTGGTTAGACTGTAAGCAGTGAAGGGACTTCATGCATTTATTTTTGTTCTTTTCAAGAAACATGTTCTGCAGCATGCAGTTTCTAAATGGCAGGGTTTGTATAAAATATCCAAGTGGTATTTAGATGCAAGTTCATTTCTCTGCAGTTTATTTAAAACACTTTTGTAGAATACAACCTCTAGTGGTAGCAATGATTTCTTACATCCCTCAAAACAATAAATGTATTCAGCAAGGCTATATATTGACAATAATTATTATATCCAAATAAATCTTAATTATTGTCAACAATTGTATAAACAATACAAATACACTTGCAGCAATGCATCTGTGTGTTGGAACTAAATCTCTGTACACAACCAAATATGAAATACCGAACGTCATTCGTATCTGTAAGTTACACATTGGGTGACAAAGCCATGTGGTCACAACTTTATCTGATTGTCTGTCTCCTGGCTTGGAAACAGACACAGCAGACTGTATGTTGTGAAAAAGCTAAACAGTGCTTCAACACAACACATGCTTACCCAGTCAAGCTCCAAAAGTGTATATGGAAAATGTTTCAGACATTTAATAGACATTCACAAGAAGAGCGTTTCCAGCGCCATACATATTTATATGAAATATTCTGAGACCCCGTCAGCAATTTGCACAGAGGGCTCATACAGTAACAGAGCCAGGTGTGGTTAAAAAGAGATGGCAGAATACTGTTTTATAATCAGGTCTCAAATGTGCTTGTGGTGTTGAGTGTTAAGTTCAAATCCCGTACAATGTGTTCTTACTTCTTTTTTTTTCTATTCAAATGAAATAAATGTGGTGAAGTGACTCACGTTTACATGTGTATATCAAGGTTTATATTTGTATTAGAGATTTATTAGAGACTTTAGCAGGAACAGAGCCAGGTGTGGTCACAAGTTAACATGGTTATGTTAAAAAGAGACTCTGAGAGTCTGTCTGCTGTATATGTTATTTTATTAGAAATCCTTAATTTGGTCATAGTGAGCTGCAATAGCTCTTGGCTTTCATTTATTTTGTCACAATGATACGTGTTCGACTCAAGTGAACATCTTTTTATTTTTTATAAGGCCATTCAAAAGGCTAAATGTTTCTTCTGACACATGTTTACTGAAGCAGGCTCCATAGACGCATTTAGAAAATGTATTCAAGATTTTTTATTTATTAGACTTTACCTGTTTACAAACACAAGTGAACAAGACAGAGGAGGTGATGCATTCACACAAATATAAGTGCAAGGGTGAGTCAGGTCTAAGAAACTAAACAAAGAGGCGTCTGCGAGGACAGCTACGTCCCTTTCCCCCCTTTTTACAATGTCTTTGTCACTTACCAAGATGTACTGTGGGTCAGGATCTCGAGGATCTCGGATCGCGAGGAAAGCTGGCTCAGTGGTGGGCACAGAGCTGGATTTATCCATCTGTCTGTCTGTCTGTCTGTCTGTCTGTCTGTCTGTCTGTCTGTCTGTCTGTCTGTCTAAATTAACAAGCTACAAGCAACATTGTGTAAAGTAAAATAGTGACATATTAGCATATCTTAAAACAAGATCTTGATATAAGACCTCTCTTCAGGTCAGGTATATTAAAGCCAGGTGAACACTTTACTGATCCCACACAGGGATTTCACTTTCACTTGTTACAGCAATTCACAGTACACAAGGTGGATAAGAAATTAAAGCAAATAAAATAAATAATAAAAGAATAAAAGAAACGTTATCTGAAGAAAAAAAAAATTGTGACCGATCGATATGTGTTTGACACATCAGGGGTTTCTGTGAGTCTGTGGATCCAGTCAAATATCACACACATCACTTTGGACAGAAACACCTGCCTGTATCACCTCGATCACGCCAGTGCGCGTGCTTCGGTAGTCATGGCGACAGAAAGGGGCGTTGCCAATGTGTGTCCAGAACCGCGAAGCAGCTCTGGAACTGCTCATTCGAGTTTGGACTGGACACGAGTTAGGCTGCTGAGAAAGGTCTCCGTCGAAAAAGTGGACTGGACTGGACTGGAAAAGTTTTCCTGCCGACTAAACTGTTGGATTGTGAGCTGGTTAAAACCCAGAGAGAGAAAAATGGACCTGCTGGAAAGTTTCTTCAAACACAGCCCCTGTTTCGGAGCCCCTGCTGAGCAGAGTCGGGTGGTGGATCTTAAATTTTACAGTAAGACTTCTTTTAATGTTGTGCCAAATTTATTTAGACATCTTTCCGAAACTATTAAATGAGTTTCAAGACAAAGTAATATTTAACTCATATAAATTGTTGAATATAACGCTAAAAGAATCAACACAATTTGAACTAGCCTGTTGGGAAAACGTGTAAAACTGTGTAAAACGATTATTAGATAGTAAAATTGAATGAATATCCCGGGACTTGTGAAAAATGTGTCAACAATTGTGTAGTAACTTAAAAATACTTTTCATTTTATTGGAGGACATATTTTTTTGCAAAGTTATCGATGAAATGTTATGGAAAAAGATGGCGACCGTTCCGTATTTCGAATCAGGGCCAAGAATCTCAAATTAAACGTTTAGGAGCAAACATGTTATGATTTAGTTTAAAATGTTTCCATTTGAATTTCAGTTGATTTATTTAATGGAAACCGTGTACAGTATTAAACATAAACGATTACATGTGATGTGTACTGCACCAGAGTTAGCTTCCAGCTACTTTTCATTTGCAGTCCGTTCGGCAGACACAGTTAAAACCATATATACATAGACATATATACATAGACGCCGCATTGAGCGCTGAATCGTACGTAAACGGCGCCGCCATATTGGATCGGGCAAACTAATACAAGGAAGTGGACTGAACTTCATAAAGCGCCTTTCTACAAAGTGCTTTAAATTAATGTCTCTTATACACCCATTCACACACACAATAATATATCTGGGAAACAAACAGGCACCAAAAACAACGTATGTAACTTTTAAAGTGATGATTATAAATGTTTAATCCTTATGTAAGCACCAAACCAACGTATGTATTTTTCTAATGCTGAGTGTTAACAGCCACTAATGTGTGTAACACTGTTACTGTGATGATAAATATTGAAATATTTCTAACATTTAATCTGTGTCTATAATAACCAGATCCTGAAACGTAGATGTGACACGAGGGTTTTCTGAATAAAGAGCACTAACGTGTACATTACACATATATACATACATATACATACATATAGTATACACACACACACGTATATATATGTGTGTGTGTGTGTGTGTGTGTGTGTGTGTGTGTGTGTGTGTGTATGTGTATGTATCAGAAAACCCTCATGTCACATCTACATTTCAGGATCTGGTTATTATAGACATTGATTAAATGTTAATTGTTTATTTCAATATTTATCATCACAGTAACAGTGTTACACACATTAGTAGCTGTAAACACTCAGCATTAGAAAAATACATACGTTGGTTTGGTGCTTACATAAGGAGTAAACATTCATAATCATCACTTTAAAAGTTACATACTTTGTTTTTGGTGCCTGTTTGTTTCCCAGATATATTAGTGTGTGTGTGAATGGGTGTATAAGAGACATTAACTTAAAGCACTTTGTAGAAAGGCGCTTTATGAAGTTCAGTCCATTTCCTTGTATTAGTTTACGGGCAGATCTGCCCGATCCAATATGGCGATGTCATCGTACGATTCAGCGCTCAGTGCGGCCTCTATGTATATATGTCTATGGTTAAAACATATTACAGCACAATAACAAACAGTACAAAGTTAAAAAACACACAGGACACATACAATACAGTCCCACCAGGATATGTGGGCCCTTTATAAAATAGTTGCGGCCTAAAATGGCTGATGTTGCATGAGATTCTCAAAAAAATTGCGGTGAAAGTTGCGGTACCTTTACATTTTTGTTGTGGGAGGAAGTGTAAGTTGCGATGACAGTCGCGGGTGAGCCACGGAGAGGGCGCAGTGAGCACGTTCACGGCCCCGGGAAGCGGCGATGTCCGGGTGGGAGGGCGTTGTAAACCTGTAACCTTTGCCCCCGAGCCTTTCAAGCCAACCAAGAGCCGGTCGCGGCCAGCCAGAGTCCCTGGCCCGCCGAGTTAATCCACCGGGCAGACTGCACAGAAGTTGCGGAAAAATCACGGTGATTGGTTAAAATTGCCAACACTGCCCTGAATTCACGAGGATTCACTGAAGTTGCGCTGAAGTTGCAAATCGCAACATTGCCAATTCCTGGAGGGTCTGATAATACAACATACAAAGTTAAACACCATAGCACATAACATACACACACAATGTCAGTGGCTACAGATCTGAGTATCCTTTAGCAGCCTTTTTAATTTGGGTTAAAATGTACTGAAAGGAAGCTCTTTACATCATCAGGTAGGTCATTCCACTGAGTTGTGTCTTTCACATAGTATACTGTTTGTGTATCCCAAGCAGTACAGATATTTACCGCGCGCACACACACACACACACACACACACACACACACAAACACACAGTATACTGAGTACTAGACATATTTACTGTAGACACACACAGTATGTCTGCAATAAAGATGTCTATTGCTTAGTATACTGTTTGTGTATCCCGAGCAGTACAAATATTTATGGCACACACACATACACACAGTATACTGAGTACTAGACATATTTACTGCAAAGACACACAGACAGTATGTCTGCAGTAAAGATGTCTATTGCTCAGTATACTGTTTGTGTATCCTGAGCAGTACAGATATTTACTGCACACACACACACACACATTATACTGAGTACTGGACATATGTACTGCAGACACACAGACATTATGTTTGCAGTAAAGATGTCTATTGCTCAGTATACTGTTTGTGTATCCCGAGCAGTACAAATATTTATTGCACACACACATACACACACAGTATACTGAGTACTAGACATATGTACTGCAGACACACAGACAGTATGTCTGCAGTAAATATGTCTATTGCTCAGTATACTGTTTGTGTATCCCGAGCAGTACAGATATTTACCGCGCGCGCACACACACACACACACACACACACACACACACACACACACACACACACACACACACACACAGAAACACACACACACACACACAGTATACTGAGTACTAGACATATTTACTGCAAAGACACAGACAGTATGTCTGCAGTAAAGATGTCTATTGCTCAGTATACTGTTTGTGTATCCCGAGCAGTACAGATATTTACCGCACACACAAAAGATCAAATGATCTTTTAGAAGGTGGAATTTAGAATGTTGAATTTAGAATGTAGAATTCAGAATTTAGAATTCAGAATGTAGAATGTAGAATGTGGAATTTAGAATGTAGAATTCAGAATGTGGAATTTAGAATGTAGAATTTAGAATGTGGAATTTAGAATCTTGAACCGGAATCTGATGACATCATGGTTCTTTTGCTGTGGTATTGGCTGTGGCCCAGCCTTGGGTACACCACACATCATGGTCACCACAAAGCCAAACCTTCTTCTTTTGCTTCTATCCTTTAGAATGAAGAATGTAGAATTTAGAATGTGGAATTTAGAATTTAGAATGTGGAATTTAGAATGTGGAATTAAAATGTAGAATGTAGAATGTGGAATTTAGAATGCAGAATTCAGAATGTGGAATTTAGAATGTGGAATTTAGAATGTAGAATTCAGAATCTGGAATTTAGAATGTGGAATTTAGAATGTGGAATTTAGAATCTAAAACCGGAATCTGATGACATCATGGTTCTTTTGCTCTGGTCTTGGCTGTGGGTCTTTCTCAGGTACACCACACATCATGGTCACCACAGAGCCAAAACTTGTTCTTTTGCTTAGATCTTTTAGAATGTAGAATGTGGAATTTGGAATGTAGAATTCAGAATATGGACTTTAGAATGTGGAATTTTCAATTGAGAATTTAGAATGTGGAATTTCGGATTTAGAACTGGAATCTGATGACATCATGGTTCTTTTGCTGTGGTCTTGGCTGTGGCCCTGCCTCGTGTACACCACACATCATGGTCACCGCAGAGCCAAAACTTGTTCTTTTGCTTCGATCTTTTAGAATGTAGAATGTGGAATTTTGAATGTAGAATTCAGAATGTGGAATTTAGAATGTGGAATTTTGAATTGAGAATTTTGAATGTGGAATTTCGGATTTAGAACTGGAATCTGATGACATCATGGTTCTTTTGCTGTGGTCTTGGCTGTGGCCCTGCCTCGTGTACACCACACATCATGGTCACCGCAGAGCCAAAACTTGTTCTTTTGCTTCGATCTTTTAGAATGTAGAATGTGGAATTTGGAATGTAGAATTCAGAATATGGACTTTAGAATGTGGAATTTTGAATTGAGAATTTAGAATGTAGAATTCAGAATCTGGAATTTAGAATGTGGAATTTAGAATGTGGAATTTAGAATCTAAAACCGGAATCTGATGACATCATGGTTCTTTTGCTCTGGTCTTGCCTGTGGGTCTTTCTCAGGTACACCACACATCATGGTCACCACAGAGCCAAAACTTGTTCTTTTGCTTAGATCTTTTAGAATGTAGAATGTGGAATTTGGAATGTAGAATTCAGAATATGGACTTTAGAATGTGGAATTTTCAATTGAGAATTTAGAATGTGGAATTTCGGATTTAGAACTGGAATCTGATGACATCATGGTTCTTTTGCTGTAGTCTTGGCTGTGGCCCTGCCTCGTGTACACCACACATCATGGTCACCGCAGAGCCAAAACTTGTTCTTTTGCTTCGATCTTTTAGAATGTAGAATGTGGAATTTGGAATGTAGAATTCAGAATGTGGAATTTAGAATGTGGAATTTTGAATTGAGAATTTAGAATGTGGAATTTCGGATTTAGAACTGGAATCTGATGACATCATGGTTCTTTTGCTGTGGTCTTGGCTGTGGCCCTGCCTCGTGTACACCACACATCATGGTCACCACAGAGCCAAACCTTCTTCTTTTGCTTCGATCCTTTAGAATGAAGAATGTAGAATTTAGAATGTGGAATTTAGAATTTAGAATGTGGAATTTAGAATGTGGAACTTAGAATGTGGAATTAAAATGTAGAATGTAGAATGTGGAATTTAGAAAGTAGAATTCAGAATGTGGAATTAAAATGTAGAATGTAGAATGTGGAATTTAGAATGTAGAATTCAGAATGTGGAATTTAGAATGTGGAATTTAGAATGTAGAATTCAGAATGTGGAATTTAGAATGTGGAATTTAGAATCTAAAACCGGAATCTGATGACATCATGGTTCTTTTGCTCTGGTCTTGGCTGTGGGTCTTTCTCAGGTACACCACACATCATGGTCACCACAGAGCCAAAACTTGTTCTTTTGCTTCGATCTTTTAGAATGTAGAATGTGGAATTTGGAATGTAGAATTCAGAATATGGACTTTAGAATGTGGAATTTTGAATTGAGAATTTTGAATGTGGAATTTCGGATTTAGAACTGGAATCTGATGACATCATGGTTCTTTTGCTGTGGTCTTGGCTGTGGCCCTGCCTCGTGTACACCACACATCATGGTCACCGCAGAGCCAAAACTTGTTCTTTTGCTTCGATCTTTTAGAATGTAGAATGTGGAATTTGGAATGTAGAATTCATAATATGGACTTTAGAATGTGGAATTTTGAATTGAGAATTTAGAATGTGGAATTTAGGATTTAGAACTGTAATCTGATGACATCATGGTTCTTTTGCTGTGGTCTTGGCTGTGGCCCTGCCTCGTGTACACCACACATCATGGTCACTGCAGAGCCAAAACTTGTTCTTTTGCTTCAATCTTTTAGAATGCAAAATGTAGGATGTGGAATTTAGAATGTAGAATTCAGAATGTGGAATTAAAATGTAGAATGTAGAATGTGGAATTTAGAATGTAGAATTGAGAATGTGGAATTTAGAATGTAGAATTTAGAATCTAGTTCCGGAATCTGATGACATCATGGTCCTTTTGCTCTGGTCTTGGCTGTGGCCCTTTCTCAGATACACCACACATCATCGTCACCGCAGAGCCAAAACTCGTTCTTTTGCTTCGATCTTTTAGAATGTAGAATGTGGAATTTCGGATTTAGAACTGGAATCTGATGACATCATGGTTCTTTTGCTGTGGTCTTGGCTGTGGCCCTGCCTCGTGTACACCACACATCATGGTCACTGCAGAGCCAAAACTTGTTCTTTTGCTTCAATCTTTTAGAATGCAAAATGTAGGATGTGGATTTTAGAATGTAGAATTCAGAATGTGGAATTAAAATGTAGAATGTGGAATTTAGAATGTAGAATTGAGAATGTGGAATTTAGAATGTGGAATTTCAGATTTAGAACTGGAATCTGATGACATCATGGTTCTTTTGCTCTGGTCTTGGCTGTGGCCCTGCCTCGTGTACACCACACATCATGGTCACTGCAGAGCCAAAACTTGTTCTTTTGCTTCAATCTTTTAGAATGCAAAATGTAGGATGTGGAATTTAGAATGTAGAATTTAGAATGTAGAATTGAGAATGTGGAATTTAGAATGTAGAATTTAGAATGTAGAATTGAGAATGTGGAATTTAGAATGTAGAATTCAGAATATGGACTTTAGAATGTGGAATTTTGAATTGAGAATTTAGAATGTGGAATTTCGGATTTAGAACTGGAATCTGATGACATCATGGTTCTTTTGCTGTGGTCTTGGCTGTGGCCCTGCCTCGTGTACACCACACATCATGGTCACTGCAGAGCCAAAACTTGTTATTTTGCTTCAATCTTTTAGAATGCAAAATGTAGGATGTGGAATTTAGAATGTAGAATTTAGAATGTAGAATTGAGAATGTGGAATTTAGAATGTAGAATTTAGAATGTGGAATTTAGAATGTGGAATTTAGAATCTAGAACCGGAATCTGATGACATCATGGTTCTTTTGCTCTGGTCTTGGCTGTGGCCCTTTCTCAGATACATCACACATCATCGTCACCGCAGAGCCAAAACTTGTTCTTTTGCTTCGATCCTTTAGAATGTAGAATGTGGAATTTAGAATGTAGAATTCAGAATGTGGAATTAAAATGTAGAATGTGGAATTTAGAATGTAGAATTCAGAATGTGGAATTTAGAATGTAGAATGTAGAATTCAGAATTTGGAATTTAGAATGTGGAATTTAGAATGTGGAATTTAGAATCTAGAACCGGAATCTGATGACATCATGGTTCTTTTGCTCTGGTCTTGGCTGTGGCCCTTTCTCAGATACACCACACATCATCGTCACCGCAGAGCCAAAACTTCTTCTTTTGCTTCGATCCTTTAGAATGTAGAATGTTGAATTTAGAATGTAGAATTTAGAATGTAGAATTCAGAATGTGGAATTTAGAATTTGGAATTGAGACTCTAGAACCGGAATCTGATGACATCATGGTTCTTTTGCTCTGGTCTTCGCTGTGGCCCTTTCTCAGATACACCACACATCATCGTCACCGCAGAGCAAAAACTTGTTCTTTTGCTTCGATCTTTTAGAATGTAGAATGTGGAATTTGGAATGTAGAATTCAGAATGTGGAATTTAGAATGTTGAATTTAGAATGTGGAATTTAGAATCTAGAACCGGAGTCTGATGACATCATGGTTCTTTTGCTCTGGTCTTGGCTGTGGCCCTTTCTCAGATACACCACACATCATCGTCACCGCAGAGCCAAAACTCGTTCTTTTGCTTCGATCCTTTAGAATGTAGAATGTGGAATTTAGAATGTAGAATTCAGAATGTGGAATTAAAATGTAGAATGTGGAATTTAGAATGTAGAATTCAGAATGTGGAATTTAGAATGTAGAATTCAGAATTTGGAATTTAGAATGTTGAATTTAGAATGTGGAATTTAGAATCTAGAACCGGAATCTGATGACATCATGGTTCTTTTGCTCTGGTCTTGGCTGTGGCCCTTTCTCAGATACACCACACATCATCGTCACCGCAGAGCCAAAACTCGTTCTTTTGCTTCGATCTTTTAGAATGTAGAATGTGGAATTTGGAATGTAGAATTCAGAATATAGACTTTAGAATGTGGAATTTTGAATTGAGAATTTAGAATGTGGAATTTCGGATTTAGAACTGGAATCTGATGACATCATGGTTCTTTTGCTGTGGTCTTGGCTGTGGCCCTGCCTCGTGTACACCACACATCATGGTCACTGCAGAGCCAAAACTTGTTCTTTTGCTTCAATCTTTTAGAATGCAAAATGTAGGATGTGGATTTTAGAATGTAGAATTCAGAATGTGGAATTAAAATGTAGAATGTAGAATGTGGAATTTAGAATGTAGAATTGAGAATGTGGAATTTAGAATGTGGAATTTCAGATTTAGAACTGGAATCTGATGACATCATGGTTCTTTTGCTCTGGTCTTGGCTGTGGCCCTGCCTCGTGTACACCACACATCATGGTCACTGCAGAGCCAAAACGTGTTCTTTTGCTTCAATCTTTTAGAATGCAAAATGTAGGATGTGGAATTTAGAATGTAGAATTTAGAATGTAGAATTGAGAATGTGGAATTTAGAATGTAGAATTTAGAATGTAGAATTGAGAATGTGGAATTTAGAATGTAGAATTCAGAATATGGACTTTAGAATGTGGAATTTTGAATTGAGAATTTAGAATGTGGAATTTCGGATTTAGAACTGGAATCTGATGACATCATGGTTCTTTTGCTGTGGTCTTGGCTGTGGCCCTGCCTCGTGTACACCACACATCATGGTCACTGCAGAGCCAAAACTTGTTATTTTGCTTCAATCTTTTAGAATGCAAAATGTAGGATGTGGAATTTAGAATGTAGAATTTAGAATGTAGAATTGAGAATGTGGAATTTAGAATGTAGAATTTAGAATGTAGAATTCAGAATGTGGAATTTAGAATTTGGAATTTAGAATGTGGAATTTAGAATCTAGAACCGGAATCTGATGACATCATGGTTCTTTTGCTCTGGTCTTGGCTGTGGCCCTTTCTCAGATACATCACACATCATCGTCACCGCAGAGCCAAAACTTGTTCTTTTGCTTCGATCCTTTAGAATGTAGAATGTGGAATTTAGAATGTAGAATTCAGAATGTGGAATTAAAATGTAGAATGTGGAATTTAGAATGTAGAATTCAGAATGTGGAATTTAGAATGTAGAATGTAGAATTCAGAATTTGGAATTTAGAATGTGGAATTTAGAATGTGGAATTTAGAATCTAGAACCGGAATCTGATGACATCATGGTTCTTTTGCTCTGGTCTTGGCTGTGGCCCTTTCTCAGATACACCACACATCATCGTCACCGCAGAGCCAAAACTTCTTCTTTTGCTTCGATCCTTTAGAATGTAGAATGTTGAATTTAGAATGTGGAATTTAGAATGTAGAATTCAGAATGTGGAATTAAAATCTAGAATGTGGAATTTAAAATGTAGAATTCAGAATGTAGAATTTAGAAAGTAGAATGTAGAATTTAGAATGTAGAATTCAGAATGTGGAATTTAGAATTTGGAATTGAGACTCTAGAACCGGAATCTGATGACATCATGGTTCTTTTGCTCTGGTCTTGGCTGTGGCCCTTTCTCAGATACACCACACATCATCGTCACCGCAGAGCCAAAACTTGTTCTTTTGCTTCGATCTTTTAGAATGTAGAATGTGGAATTTGGAATGTAGAATTCAGAATGTGGAATTTAGAATCTGGAATTTAAAATGTGGAATTTAGAATCTAGAACCGGAATCTGATGACATCATGGTTCTTTTGCTCTGGTCTTGGCTGTGGCCTTTTCTCAGATACATTACACATCATCGTCACCGCAGAGCCAAAACTTGTTCTTTTGCTTCGATCTTTTAGATTGAAGAATGTAGAATTTAGAATGTAGAATTCAGAATGTGGAATTTAGAATGTTGAATTTAGAATGTGGAATTTAGAATCTAGAACCGGAGTCTGATGACATCATGGTTCTTTTGCTGTGGTCTTGGCTGTGGCCCAGCCTTGGGTACACCACACATCATGGTCACCACAGAGCCAAAACTTCTTCTTTTGCTTCGATCCTTTAGAATGTAGAATGTTGAATTTAGAATGTGGAATTTAGAATGTAGAATTCAGAATGTGGAATTAAAATGTAGAATGTGGAATTTAGAATGTAGAATTCAGAATGTAGAATTTAGAAAGTAGAATGTAGAATTCAGAATTTGGAATTTAGAAGGTGGAATTTAGAATGTGGAATTTAGAATCTAGAACCGGAATCTGATGACATCATGGTTCTTTTGCTCTGGTCTTGGCTGTGGCCCTTTCTCAGATACACCACACATCATCGTCACCGCAGAGCCAAAACTTGTTTTTTTGCTTCGATCTTTTAGAATGTAGAATTTAGAATGTTGAATTTAGAATTAAGAACTGGAATCTGATGACATCATGGTTCTTTGGTTCTGGTCTTGGCTTTTGTCCCTGCCCCGGATACACCACACATCATGGTCACCGCAGAACCAAAACTTTTTCTTTTATTTTGATCTTTTAGAATGTGGAATTTAGAATGTGGAATTTAGAATGTGGAATTCAGAATTTAGAATTCAGAATGTAGAATGTAGAATTTAGAATGTAGAATTCAGAATGTGGAATTTAGAATGTGGAATTTAGAATCTTGAACCGGAATCTGATGACATCATGGTTGTTTTGCTCTGGTCTTGGCTGTGGCCCTTTCTCAGATACACCACACATCATCGTCACCGCAGAGCCAAAACTTGTTCTTTTGCTTCGATCTTTTAGAATGTAGAATGTGGAATTTGGAATGTAGAATTCAGAATGTGGAATTTAGAATCTGGAATTTAGAATGTGGAATTTAGAATCTAGAACCGGAATCTGATGACATCATGGTTCTTTTGCTCTGGTCTTGGCTGTGGCCTTTTCTCAGATACATTACACATCATCGTCACCGCAGAGCCAAAACTTGTTCTTTTGCTTCGATCTTTTAGATTGAAGAATGTAGAATTTAGAATGTAGAATTCAGAATGTGGAATTTAGAATGTTGAATTTAGAATGTGGAATTTAGAATCTAGAACCGGAGTCTGATGACATCATGGTTCTTTTGCTGTGGTCTTGGCTGTGGCCCAGCCTTGGGTACACCACACATCATGGTCACCACAGAGCCAAAACTTCTTCTTTTGCTTCGATCCTTTAGAATGTAGAATGTGGAATTTAGAATGTGGAATTTAGAATGTAGAATTCAGAATGTGGAATTAAAATGTAGAATGTGGAATTTAGAATGTAGAATTCAGAATGTAGAATTTAGAAAGTAGAATGTAGAATTCAGAATTTGGAATTTAGAAGGTGGAATTTAGAATGTGGAATTTAGAATCTAGAACCGGAATCTGATGACATCATGGTTCTTTTGCTCTGGTCTTGGCTGTGGCCCTTTCTCAGATACACCACACATCATCGTCACCGCAGAGCCAAAACTTGTTCTTTTGCTTCGATCTTTTAGAATGTAGAATTTAGAATGTTGAATTTAGAATTAAGAACTGGAATCTGATGACATCATGGTTCTTTGGTTCTGGTCTTGGCTTTTGTCCCTGCCCCGGATACACCACACATCATGGTCACCGCAGAACCAAAACTTTTTCTTTTGTTTTGATCTTTTAGAATGTGGAATTTAGAATGTGGAATTTAGAATGTGGAATTCAGAATTTAGAATTCAGAATGTAGAATGTGGAATTTAGAATGTAGAATTCAGAATGTGGAATTTAGAATGTAGAATTTAGAATGTGGAATTTAGAATCTTGAACCGGAATCTGATGACATCATGGTTGTTTTTCTCTGGTCTTGGCTGTGGCCCTTTCTCAGATACACCACACATCATCGTCACCGCAGAGCCAAAACTTGTTCTTTTGCTTCGATCTTTTAGAATGTAGAATGTGGAATTTGGAATGTAGAATTCAGAATGTGGAATTTAGAATCTGGAATTTAGAATGTGGAATTTAGAATCTAGAACCGGAATCTGATGACATCATGGTTCTTTTGCTCTGGTCTTGGCTGTGGCCTTTTCTCAGATACATTACACATCATCGTCACCGCAGAGCCAAAACTTGTTCTTTTGCTTCGATCTTTTAGATTGAAGAATGTAGAATTTAGAATGTAGAATTCAGAATGTGGAATTTAGAATGTTGAATTTAGAATGTGGAATTTAGAATCTAGAACCGGAGTCTGATGACATCATGGTTCTTTTGCTGTGGTCTTGGCTGTGGCCCAGCCTTGGGTACACCACACATCATGGTCACCACAGAGCCAAAACTTCTTCTTTTGCTTCGATCCTTTAGAATGTAGAATGTGGAATTTAGAATGTGGAATTTAGAATGTAGAATTCAGAATGTGGAATTAAAATGTAGAATGCGGAATTTAGAATGTAGAATTCAGAATGTAGAATTTAGAAAGTAGAATGTAGAATTCAGAATTTGGAATTTAGAAGGTGGAATTTAGAATGTGGAATTTAGAATCTAGAACCGGAATCTGATGACATCATGGTTCTTTTGCTCTGGTCTTGGCTGTGGCCCTTTCTCAGATACACCACACATCATCGTCACCGCAGAGCCAAAACTTGTTCTTTTGCTTCGATCTTTTAGAATGTAGAATTTAGAATGTTTAATTTAGAATTAAGAACTGGAATCTGATGACATCATGGTTCTTTGGTTCTGGTCTTGGCTTTTGTCCCTGCCCCGGATACACCACACATCATGGTCACCGCAGAACCAAAACTTTTTCTTTTGTTTTGATCTTTTAGAATGTGGAATTTAGAATGTGGAATTCAGAATTTAGAATTCAGAATGTAGAATGTGGAATTTAGAATGTAGAATTCAGAATGTGGAATTTAGAATGTAGAATTTAGAATGTAGAATTCAGAATGTGGAATTTAGAATTTGGAATTTAGAATCTAGAACCGGAATCTGATGACATCATGGTTCTTTTGCTCTCGTCTTGGCTGTGGCCCTTTCTCAGATACACCACACATATTCGTCACCGCAGAGCCAAAACTTGTTCTTTTGCTTCGATCTTTTAGAATGTAGAATGTGGAATTTGGAATGTAGAATTCAGAATGTGGAATTTAGAATCTGGAATTTAGAATGTGGAATTTAGAATCTAGAACCGGAATCTGATGACATCATGGTTCTTTTGCTCTGGTCTTGGCTGTGGCCTTTTCTCAGATACATTACACATCATCGTCACCGCAGAGCCAAAACTTGTTCTTTTGCTTCGATCTTTTAGATTGAAGAATGTAGAATTTAGAATGTAGAATTCAGAATGTGGAATTTAGAATGTTGAATTTAGAATGTGGAATTTAGAATCTAGAACCGGAGTCTGATGACATCATGGTTCTTATGCTGTGGTCTTGGCTGTGGCCCAGCCTTGGGTACACCACACATCATGGTCACCACAGAGCCAAAACTTCTTCTTTTGCTTCGATCCTTTAGAATGTAGAATGTGGAATTTAGAATGTGGAATTTAGAATGTAGAATTCAGAATGTGGAATTAAAATGTAGAATGTGGAATTTAGAATGTAGAATTTAGAATGTAGAATTCAGAATTTGGAATTTAGAATGTGGAATTTAGAATGTGGAATTTAGAATCTAGAACCGGAATCTGATGACATCATGGTTCTTTTGCTCTGGTCTTGGCTGTGGCCCTTTCTCAGATACACCACACATCATCGTCATCGCAGAGCCAAAACTTGTTCTTTTGCTTCGATCTTTTAGAATGTAGAATGTAGAATTGAGAATGTGGAATTTAGAATGTAGAATTCAGAATGTGGAATTAAAATGTAGAATGTAGAATGTGGAATTTAGAATGTAGAATTCAGAATGTGGAATTTAAAATGTAGAATTCAGAATGTAGAATTTAGAATTTGGAATTTAGAATGTGGAATTTAGAATGTGGAATTTAGAATCTAGAACCGGAATCCGATGACATCATGGTTCTTTTGCTCTGGTCTTGGCTGTGGCCCTTTCTCAGATACACCACACATCATCGTCACCGCAGAGCCAAAACTTGTTCTTTTGCTTCGATCTTTTAGAATGTAGAATGTAGAATTTAGAATGTGGAATTTAGAATGTTGAATTTAGAATTAAGAACCGGAATCTGATGACATCATGGTTCTTTGGTTCTGGTCTTGGCTTTTGTCCCTGCCTCGGGTACACCACACATCATGGTCACCGCAGAACCAAAACTTGTTCTTTTGTTTTGATCTTTTAGAATGTGGAATTTAGAATGTGGAATTTAGAATGTAGAATTCAGAATTTAGAATTCAGAATGTAGAATGTGGAATTTAGAATGTAGAATTCAGAATGTGGAATTTAGAATGTAGAATTTAGAATGTGGAATTTAGAATCTAGAACCGGAATCTGATGATATCATGGTTCTTTTGCTCTGGTCTTGGCTGTGGCCCAGCCTTGGGTACACCACACATCATGGTCACCACAGAGCCAAAACTTCTTCTTTTGCTTCGATCCTTTAGAATGTAGAATGTAGAATTTAGAATGTGGAATTTAGAATGTAGAATTCAGAATGTGGAATTAAAATGTAGAATTCAGAATGTGGAATTTAGAATGTAGAATTTAGAATGTAGAATTCAGAATGTGGAATTTAGAATGTGGAATTTAGAATCTAGAACCGGAATCTGATGACATCATGGTTCTTTTGCTCTGGTCTTGGCTGTGGCCCTTTCTCAGTTACACCACACATCATCGTCACCGCAGAGCCAAAACTTGTTCTTTTGCTTCGATCTTTTAGAATGTAGAATGTAGAATGTGGAATTTAGAATGTTGAATTTAGAATTAAGAACCGGAATCTGATGACATCATGATTCTTTGCTTCTGGTCTTGGCTTTTGTTCCTGCTTCGGATACACCACACATCATGGTCACCGCAGAACTGTGGAATTTAGAATGTAGAATTCAGAATGTGGAATTAAAATGTAGAATGTGGAATTTACAATGTAGGATTCAGAATGTAGAATTTAGAATGTGGAATTTAGAATGTAGAATTCAGAATGTGGAATTAAAATGTAGAATTCAGAATGTGGAATTTAGAATGTAGAATTTAGAATGTAGAATTCAGAATGTGGAATTTAGAATGTGGAATTTAGAATCTAGAACCGGAATCTGATGACATCATGGTTCTTTTGCTCTGGTCTTGGCTGTGGCCCTTTCTCAGTTACACCACACATCATCGTCACCGCAGAGCCAAAACTTGTTCTTTTGCTTCGATCTTTTAGAATGTAGAATGTAGAATTAAGAATGTGGAATTTAGAATGTGGAATTTAGAATGTTGAATTTAGAATTAAGAACCGGAATCTGACGACATCATGATTCTTTGCTTCTGGTCTTGGCTTTTGTTCCTGCTTCGGATACACCACACATCATGGTCACCGCAGAACTGTGGAATTTAGAATGTAGAATTCAGAATGTGGAATTAAAATGTAGAATGTGGAATTTACAATGTAGGATTCAGAATGTGGAATTTAGAATGTAGAATTCAGAATTTGGAATTCAGAATGTGGAATTTAGAATGTGGAATTTAGAATCTAGAACCGGAATCTGATGACATCATGGTTCTTTTGCTCTGGTCTTGGCTGTGGCCCTTTCTCAGATACACCACACATCATCGTCACCGCAGAGCCAAAACTTCTTCTTTTGCTTCGATCCTTTAGAATGTAGAATGTAGAATTTAGAATGTAGAATTTAGAATGTAGAATTCAGAATGTGGAATTAAAATGTAGAATGTGGAATTTAGAATGTAGAATTCAGAATGTGGAATTTAGAATGTAGAATTTAGAATGTAGAATTTAGAATGTAGAATTCAGAATGTGGAATTTAGAATGTGGAATTTAGAATCTAGAACCGGAATCTGATGACATCATGGTTCTTTTGCTCTGGTCTTGGCTGTGGCCCTTTCTCAGATACACCACACATCATCGTCACCGCAGAGCCAAAACTTGTTCTTTTGCTTTGATCTTTTAGAATGTAGAATTTAGAATGTGGAATTTAGAATGTGGAATTTAGAATGTTGAATTTAGAATTAAGAACCGAAATCTGACGACATCATGGTTCTTTGGTTCTGGTCTTGGCTTTTGTTCTTGCTTCGGATACACCACACATCATGGTCACCGCAGAACCAAGACTTTTTCTTTTGTTTTGATCTTTTAGAATGTGGAATTTAGAATGTGGAATTTAGAATGTAGAATTCAGAATTTAGAATTTGGAATGTAGAATGTGGAATTTAGAATGTAGAATTCAGAATGTGGGATTTAGAATGTAGAATTTAGAATGTGGAATTTAGAATCTAGAACTGGAATCTGATGACATCATGGTTCTTTTGCTCTGGTCTTGGCTGTGGCCCAGCCTTGGGTACACTACACATCATGGTCACCACAGAGCCAAAATTTCTTCTTTTGCTTCGATCCTTTAGAATGTAGAATGTGGAATTTAGAATGTAGAATTCAGAATGTGTAGAATTAAAATCTAGAATGTGGAATTTAGAATGTAGAATTCAGAATGTGGAATTTAGAATGTAGAATGTAGAATTAAGAATGTGGAATTTAGAATGTGGAATTTAGAATGTTGAATTTAGAATTAAGAACCGGAATCTGATGACATCATGATTCTTTGCTTCTGGTCTTGGCTTTTGTTCCTGCTTCGGATACACCACACATCATGGTCACCGCAGAACTGTGGAATTTAGAATGTAGAATTCAGAATGTGGAATTAAAATGTAGAATGTGGAATTTACAATGTAGGATTCAGAATGTGGAATTTAGAATGTAGAATTCAGAATTTGGAATTTAGAATGTGGAATTTAGAATCTAGAACCGGAATCTGATGACATCATGGTTCTTTTGCTCTGGTCTTGGCTGTGGCCCTTTCTCAGATACACCACACATCATCGTCACCGCAGAGCCAAAACTTCTTCTTTTGCTTCGATCCTTTAGAATGTAGAATGTAGAATTGAGAATGTAGAATTTAGAATGTAGAATTCAGAATGTGGAATTAAAATGTAGAATGTGGAATTTAGAATGTAGAATTCAGAATGTGGAATTTAGAATGTAGAATGTAGAATTTAGAATGTAGAATTCAGAATGTGGAATTTAGAATGTGGAATTTAGAATCTAGAACCGGAATCTGATGACATCATGGTTCTTTTGCTCTGGTCTTGGCTGTGGCCCTTTCTCAGATACACCACACATCATCGTCACCGCAGAGCCAAAACTTGTTCTTTTGCTTTGATCTTTTAGAATGTAGAATTTAGAATGTGGAATTTAGAATGTGGAATTTAGAATGTGGAATTTAGAATGTTGAATTTAGAATTAAGAACCGAAATCTGACGACATCATGGTTCTTTGGTTCTGGTCTTGGCTTTTGTTCTTGCTTCGGATACACCACACATCATGGTCACCGCAGAACCAAGACTTTTTCTTTTGTTTTGATCTTTTAGAATGTGGAATTTAGAATGTGGAATTTAGAATGTAGAATTCAGAATTTAGAATTTGGAATGTAGAATGTGGAATTTAGAATGTAGAATTCAGAATGTGGGATTTAGAATGTAGAATTTAGAATGTGGAATTTAGAATCTAGAACTGGAATCTGATGACATCATGGTTCTTTTGCTCTGGTCTTGGCTGTGGCCCAGCCTTGGGTACACTACACATCATGGTCACCACAGAGCCAAAATTTCTTCTTTTGCTTCGATCCTTTAGAATGTAGAATGTGGAATTTAGAATGTAGAATTCAGAATGTGTAGAATTAAAATCTAGAATGTGGAATTTAGAATGTAGAATTCAGAATGTGGAATTTAGAATGTAGAATGTAGAATTCAGAATTTGGAATTTAGAATGTGGAATTTAGAATTTGGAATTTAGAATCTAGAACCGGAATCTGATGACATCATGGTTCTTTTGCTCTGGTCCTGGCTGTGGCCCTTTCTCAGATACACCACACATCATCGTCACCGCAGAGCCAAAACTTGTTCTTTTGCTTCGATCTTTTAGAATGTAGAATGTAGAATTTAGAATGTGGAATTTAGAATGTTGAATTTAGAATTAAGAACCGGAATCTGATGACATCATGGTTCTTTGCTTCTGGTCTTGGCTTTTGTTCCTGCTTCGGATACACCACACATCATGGTCACCGCAGAACTGTGGAATTTAGAATGTAGAATTCAGAATGTGGAATTAAAATGTAGAATGTGGAATTTACAATGTAGGATTCAGAATGTGGAATTTAGAATGTAGAATTCAGAATTTGGAATTCAGAATGTGGAATTTAGAATGTGGAATTTAGAATCTAGAACCGGAATCTGATGACATCATGGTTCTTTTGCTCTGGTCTTGGCTGTGGCCCTTTCTCAGATACACCACACATCATCGTCACCGCAGAGCCAAAACTTCTTCTTTTGCTACGATCCTTTAGAATGTAGAATGTAGAATTTAGAATGTGGAATTTAGAATGTAGAATTCAGAATGTGGAATTAAAATGTAGAATGTGGAATTTAGAATGTAGAATTCAGAATGTGGAATTTAGAATGTAGAATTTAGAATGTAGAATTTAGAATGTAGAATTTAGAATGTAGAATTCAGAATGTGGAATTTAGAATGTGGAATTTAGAATCTAGAAACGGAATCTGATGACATCATGGTTCTTTTGCTCTGGTCTTGGCTGTGGCCCTTTCTCAGATACACCACACATCATCGTCACCGCAGAGCCAAAACTTGTTCTTTTGCTTCGATCTTTTAGATTGAAGAATGTAGAATTTAGAATGTAGAATTCAGAATGTGGAATTTAGAATGTTGAATTTAGAATGTGGAATTTAGAATCTAGAACCGGAGTCTGATGACATCATGGTTCTTATGCTGTGGTCTTGGCTGTGGCCCAGCCTTGGGTACACCACACATCATGGTCACCACAGAGCCAAAACTTCTTCTTTTGCTTCGATCCTTTAGAATGTAGAATGTAGAATTTAGAATGTGGAATTTAGAATGTAGAATTCAGAATGTGGAATTAAAATGTAGAATGTGGAATTTAGAATGTAGAATTTAGAATGTAGAATTCAGAATTTGGAATTTAGAATGTGGAATTTAGAATGTGGAATTTAGAATCTAGAACCGGAATCTGATGACATCATGGTTCTTTTGCTCTGGTCTTGGCTGTGGCCCTTTCTCAGATACACCACACATCATCGTCATCGCAGAGCCAAAACTTGTTCTTTTGCTTCGATCTTTTAGAATGTAGAATGTAGAATTGAGAATGTGGAATTTAGAATTTAGAATTCAGAATGTGGAATTAAAATGTAGAATGTAGAATGTGGAATTTAGAATGTAGAATTCAGAATGTGGAATTTAAAATGTAGAATTCAGAATGTAGAATTTAGAATTTGGAATTTAGAATGTGGAATTTAGAATGTGGAATTTAGAATCTAGAACCGGAATCCGATGACATCATGGTTCTTTTGCTCTGGTCTTGGCTGTGGCCCTTTCTCAGATACACCACACATCATCGTCACCGCAGAGCCAAAACTTGTTCTTTTGCTTCGATCTTTTAGAATGTAGAATGTAGAATTTAGAATGTGGAATTTAGAATGTTGAATTTAGAATTAAGAACCGGAATCTGATGACATCATGGTTCTTTGGTTCTGGTCTTGGCTTTTGTCCCTGCCTCGGGTACACCACACATCATGGTCACCGCAGAACCAAAACTTGTTCTTTTGTTTTGATCTTTTAGAATGTGGAATTTAGAATGTGGAATTTAGAATGTAGAATTCAGAATTTAGAATTCAGAATGTAGAATGTGGAATTTAGAATGTAGAATTCAGAATGTGGAATTTAGAATGTAGAATTTAAAATGTGGAATTTAGAATCTAGAACCGGAATCTGATGATATCATGGTTCTTTTGCTCTGGTCTTGGCTGTGGCCCAGCCTTGGGTACACCACACATCATGGTCACCACAGAGCCAAAACTTCTTCTTTTGCTTCGATCCTTTAGAATGTAGAATGTAGAATTTAGAATGTGGAATTTAGAATGTAGAATTCAGAATGTGGAATTAAAATGTAGAATTCAGAATGTGAAATTTAGAATGTAGAATTTAGAATGTAGAATTCAGAATGTGGAATTTAGAATGTGGAATTTAGAATCTAGAACCGGAATCTGATGACATCATGGTTCTTTTGCTCTGGTCTTGGCTGTGGCCCTTTCTCAGATACACCACACATCATCGTCACCGCAGAGCCAAAACTTGTTCTTTTGCTTCGATCTTTTAGAATGTAGAATTTAGAATGTGGAATTTAGAATGTGGAATTTAGAATGTTGAATTTAGAATTAAGAACCGAAATCTGACGACATCATGGTTCTTTGGTTCTGGTCTTGGCTTTTGTTCCTGCTTCGGATACACCACACATCATGGTCACCGCAGAACCAAGACTTTTTCTTTTGTTTTGATCTTTTAGAATGTGGAATTTAGAATGTGGAATTTAGAATGTAGAATTCAGAATTTAGAATTTGGAATGTAGAATGTGGAATTTAGAATGTAGAATTCAGAATGTGGGATTTAGAATGTAGAATTTAGAATGTGGAATTTAGAATCTAGAACCGGAATCTGATGACATCATGGTTCTTTTGCTCTGGTCTTGGCTGTGGCCCAGCCTTGGGTACACTACACATCATGGTCACCACAGAGCCAAAATTTCTTCTTTTGCTTCGATCCTTTAGAATGTAGAATGTGGAATTTAGAATGTAGAATTCAGAATGTGTAGAATTAAAATCTAGAATGTGGAATTTAGAATGTAGAATTCAGAATGTGGAATTTAGAATGTAGAATGTAGAATTCAGAATTTGGAATTTAGAATGTGGAATTTAGAATTTGGAATTTAGAATCTAGAACCGGAATCTGATGACATCATGGTTCTTTTGCTCTGGTCCTGGCTGTGGCCCTTTCTCAGATACACCACACATCATCGTCACCGCAGAGCCAAAACTTGTTCTTTTGCTTCGATCTTTTAGAATGTAGAATGTAGAATTTAGAATGTGGAATTTAGAATGTTGAATTTAGAATTAAGAACCGGAATCTGATGACATCATGGTTCTTCGGTTCTGGTCTTGGCTTTTGTCCCTGCCTCGGATACACCACACATCATGGTCACCGCAGAGCCAAAACTTTTTCTTTTGTTTTGATCTTTTAGAATGTGGAATTTAGAATGTGGAATTTAGAATGTAGAATTTAGAATGTAGAATTCAGAATGTGGAATTTAGAATGTGGAATTTAGAATCTAGAACCGGAATCTGATGACATCATGGTTCTTTTGCTCTGGTCTTGACTGTGGCCCTTTCTCAGTTACACCACACATCATCGTCACCGCAGAGCCAAAACTTGTTCTTTTGCTTCGATCTTTTAGAATGTAGAATGTAGAATTAAGAATGTGGAATTTAGAATGTTGAATTTAGAATTAAGAACCGGAATCTGATGACATCATGGTTCTTTGCTTCTGGTCTTGGCTTTTGTTCCTGCTTCGGATACACCACACATCATGGTCACCGCAGAACTGTGGAATTTAGAATGTAGAATTCAGAATGTGGAATTAAAATGTAGAATGTGGAATTTACAATGTAGGATTCAGAATGTGGAATTTAGAATGTAGAATTCAGAATTTGGAATTCAGAATGTGGAATTTAGAATGTGGAATTTAGAATCTAGAACCGGAATCTGATGACATCATGGTTCTTTTGCTCTGGTCTTGGCTGTGGCCCTTTCTCAGATACACCACACATCATCGTCACCGCAGAGCCAAAACTTCTTCTTTTGCTGCGATCCTTTAGAATGTAGAATGTAGAATTTAGAATGTGGAATTTAGAATGTAGAATTCAGAATGTGGAATTAAAATGTAGAATGTGGAATTTAGAATGTAGAATTCAGAATGTGGAATTTAAAATGTAGAATTCAGAATGTAGAATTTAGAGTTTGGAATTTAGAATGTGGAATTTAGAATGTGGAATTTAGAATCTAGAACCGGAATCCGATGACATCATGGTTCTTTTGCTCTGGTCTTGGCTGTGGCCCTTTCTCAGATACACCACACATCATCGTCACCGCAGAGCCAAAACTTGTTCTTTTGCTTCGATCTTTTAGAATGTAGAATGTAGAATTTAGAATGTGGAATTTAGAATGTTGAATTTAGAATTAAGAACCGGAATCTGATGACATCATGGTTCTTTGGTTCTGGTCTTGGCTTTTGTCCCTGCCTCGGGTACACCACACATCATGGTCACCGCAGAACCAAAACTTGTTCTTTTGTTTTGATCTTTTAGAATGTGGAATTTAGAATGTGGAATTTAGAATGTAGAATTCAGAATTTAGAATTCAGAATGTAGAATGTGGAATTTAGAATGTAGAATTCAGAATGTGGAATTTAGAATGTAGAATCTAAAATGTGGAATTTAGAATCTAGAACCGGAATCTGATGATATCATGGTTCTTTTGCTCTGGTCCTGGCTGTGGCCCTTTCTCAGATACACCACACATCATCGTCACCGCAGAGCCAAAACTTGTTCTTTTGCTTCGATCTTTTAGAATGTAGAATGTAGAATTTAGAATGTGGAATTTAGAATGTTGAATTTAGAATTAAGAACCGGAATCTGATGACATCATGGTTCTTCGGTTCTGGTCTTGGCTTTTGTCCCTGCCTCGGATACACCACACATCATGGTCACCGCAGAGCCAAAACTTTTTCTTTTGTTTTGATCTTTTAGAATGTGGAATTTAGAATGTGGAATTTAGAATGTAGAATTTAGAATGTAGAATTCAGAATGTGGAATTTAGAATGTGGAATTTAGAATCTAGAACCGGAATCTGATGACATCATGGTTCTTTTGCTCTGGTCTTGGCTGTGGCCCTTTCTCAGTTACACCACACATCATCGTCACCGCAGAGCCAAAACTTGTTCTTTTGCTTCGATCTTTTAGAATGTAGAATGTAGAATTAAGAATGTGGAATTTAGAATGTTGAATTTAGAATTAAGAACCGGAATCTGATGACATCATGGTTCTTTGCTTCTGGTCTTGGCTTTTGTTCCTGCTTCGGATACACCACACATCATGGTCACCGCAGAACTGTGGAATTTAGAATGTAGAATTCAGAATGTGGAATTAAAATGTAGAATGTGGAATTTACAATGTAGGATTCAGAATGTGGAATTTAGAATGTAGAATTCAGAATTTGGAATTCAGAATGTGGAATTTAGAATGTGGAATTTAGAATCTAGAACCGGAATCTGATGACATCATGGTTCTTTTGCTCTGGTCTTGGCTGTGGCCCTTTCTCAGATACACCACACATCATCGTCACCGCAGAGCCAAAACTTCTTCTTTTGCTACGATCCTTTAGAATGTAGAATGTAGAATTTAGAATGTGGAATTTAGAATGTAGAATTCAGAATGTGGAATTAAAATGTAGAATGTGGAATTTAGAATGTAGAATTCAGAATGTGGAATTAAAATGTAGAATTCAGAATGTGGAATTTAGAATGTAGAATTTAGAATGTAGAATTCAGAATGTGGAATTTAGAATGTGGAATTTAGAATCTAGAACCGGAATCTGATGACATCATGGTTCTTTTGCTCTGGTCTTGGCTGTGGCCCTTTCTCAGATACACCACATATCATCGTCACCGCAGAGCCAAAACTTGTTCTTTTGCTTCGATCTTTTAGAATGTAGAATTTAGAATGTGGAATTTAGAATGTGGAATTTAGAATGTTGAATTTAGAATTAAGAACCGAAATCTGACGACATCATGGTTCTTTGGTTCTGGTCTTGGCTTTTGTTCCTGCTTCGGATACACCACACATCATGGTCACCGCAGAACCAAGACTTTTTCTTTTGTTTTGATCTTTTAGAATGTGGAATTTAGAATGTGGAATTTAGAATGTAGAATTCAGAATTTAGAATTTGGAATGTAGAATGTGGAATTTAGAATGTAGAATTCAGAATGTGGGATTTAGAATGTAGAATTTAGAATGTGGAATTTAGAATCTAGAACCGGAATCTGATGACATCATGGTTCTTTTGCTCTGGTCTTGGCTGTGGCCCAGCCTTGGGTACACTACACATCATGGTCACCACAGAGCCAAAATTTCTTCTTTTGCTTCGATCCTTTAGAATGTAGAATGTGGAATTTAGAATGTAGAATTCAGAATGTGTAGAATTAAAATCTAGAATGTGGAATTTAGAATGTAGAATTCAGAATGTGGAATTTAGAATGTAGAATGTAGAATTCAGAATTTGGAATTTAGAATGTGGAATTTAGAATTTGGAATTTAGAATCTAGAACCGGAATCTGATGACATCATGGTTCTTTTGCTCTGGTCCTGGCTGTGGCCCTTTCTCAGATACACCACACATCATCGTCACCGCAGAGCCAAAACTTGTTCTTTTGCTTCGATCTTTTAGAATGTAGAATGTAGAATTTAGAATGTGGAATTTAGAATGTTGAATTTAGAATTAAGAACCGGAATCTGATGACATCATGGTTCTTCGGTTCTGGTCTTGGCTTTTGTTCCTGCTTCGGATACACCACACATCATGGTCACCGCAGAACCAAGACTTTTTCTTTTGTTTTGATCTTTTAGAATGTGGAATTTAGAATGTGGAATTTAGAATGTAGAATTCAGAATTTAGAATTTGGAATGTAGAATGTGGAATTTAGAATGTAGAATTCAGAATGTGGGATTTAGAATGTAGAATTTAGAATGTGGAATTTAGAATCTAGAACCGGAATCTGATGACATCATGGTTCTTTTGCTCTGGTCTTGGCTGTGGCCCAGCCTTGGGTACACTACACATCATGGTCACCACAGAGCCAAAATTTCTTCTTTTGCTTCGATCCTTTAGAATGTAGAATGTGGAATTTAGAATGTAGAATTCAGAATGTGTAGAATTAAAATCTAGAATGTGGAATTTAGAATGTAGAATTCAGAATGTGGAATTTAGAATGTAGAATGTAGAATTCAGAATTTGGAATTTAGAATGTGGAATTTAGAATTTGGAATTTAGAATCTAGAACCGGAATCTGATGACATCATGGTTCTTTTGCTCTGGTCCTGGCTGTGGCCCTTTCTCAGATACACCACACATCATCGTCACCGCAGAGCCAAAACTTGTTCTTTTGCTTCGATCTTTTAGAATGTAGAATGTAGAATTTAGAATGTGGAATTTAGAATGTTGAATTTAGAATTAAGAACCGGAATCTGATGACATCATGGTTCTTCGGTTCTGGTCTTGGCTTTTGTCCCTGCCTCGGATACACCACACATCATGGTCACCGCAGAGCCAAAACTTTTTCTTTTGTTTTGATCTTTTAGAATGTGGAATTTAGAATGTGGAATTTAGAATGTAGAATTTAGAATGTAGAATTCAGAATGTGGAATTTAGAATGTGGAATTTAGAATCTAGAACCGGAATCTGATGACATCATGGTTCTTTTGCTCTGGTCTTGGCTGTGGCCCTTTCTCAGTTACACCACACATCATCGTCACCGCAGAGCCAAAACTTGTTCTTTTGCTTCGATCTTTTAGAATGTAGAATGTAGAATTAAGAATGTGGAATTTAGAATGTGGAATTTAGAATGTTGAATTTAGAATTAAGAACCGGAATCTGATGACATCATGGTTCTTTGCTTCTGGTCTTGGCTTTTGTTCCTGCTTCGGATACACCACACATCATGGTCACCGCAGAACTGTGGAATTTAGAATGTAGAATTCAGAATGTGGAATTAAAATGTAGAATGTGGAATTTACAATGTAGGATTCAGAATGTGGAATTTAGAATGTAGAATTCAGAATTTGGAATTCAGAATGTGGAATTTAGAATCTGGAATTTAGAATGTGGAATTTAGAATCTAGAACCGGAATCTGATGACATCATGGTTCTTTTGCTCTGGTCTTGGCTGTGGCCCTTTCTCAGATACACCACACATCATCGTCACCGCAGAGCCAAAACTTCTTCTTTTGCTACGATCCTTTAGAATGTAGAATGTAGAATTTAGAATGTGGAATTTAGAATGTAGAATTCAGAATGTGGAATTAAAATGTAGAATGTGGAATTTAGAATGTAGAATTCAGAATGTGGAATTTAGAATGTAGAATTTAGAATGTAGAATTTAGAATGTAGAATTCAGAATGTGGAATTTAGAATGTGGAATTTAGAATCTAGAACCGGAATCTGATGACATCATGGTTCTTTTGCTCTGGTCTTGGCTGTGGCCCTTTCTCAGATACACCACACATCATCGTCACCGCAGAGCCAAAACTTGTTCTTTTGCTTCGATCTTTTAGAATGTAGAATTTAGAATGTGGAATTTAGAATGTGGAATTTAGAATGTTGAATTTAGAATTAAGAACCGAAATCTGACGACATCATGGTTCTTTGGTTCTGGTCTTGGCTTTTGTTCCTGCTTCGGATACACCACACATCATGGTCACCGCAGAACCAAGACTTTTTCTTTTGTTTTGATCTTTTAGAATGTGGAATTTAGAATGTGGAATTTAGAATGTAGAATTCAGAATTTAGAATTTGGAATGTAGAATGTGGAATTTAGAATGTAGAATTCAGAATGTGGGATTTAGAATGTAGAATTTAGAATGTGGAATTTAGAATCTAGAACCGGAATCTGATGACATCATGGTTCTTTTGCTCTGGTCTTGGCTGTGGCCCAGCCTTGGGTACACTACACATCATGGTCACCACAGAGCCAAAATTTCTTCTTTTGCTTCGATCCTTTAGAATGTAGAATGTGGAATTTAGAATGTAGAATTCAGAATGTAGAATTAAAATGTAGAATGTGGAATTTAGAATGTAGAATTCAGAATGTGGAATTTAGAATGTAGAATGTAGAATTCAGAATTTGGAATTTAGAATGTGGAATTTAGAATCTAGAACCGGAATCTGATGACATCATGGTTCTTTTGCTCTGGTCTTGGCTGTGGCCCTTTCTCAGATACACCACACATCATCGTCACCGCAGAGCCAAAACTTGTTCTTTTGCTTCGATCTTTTAGAATGTAGAATGTAGAATTTAGAATGTGGAATTTAGAATCTAGAACCGGAATCTGATGACATCATGGTTCTTTTGCTCTGGTCTTGGCTGTGGCCCTTTCTCAGATACACCACACATCATCGTCACCGCAGAGCCAAAACTTGTTCTTTTGCTTCGATCTTTTAGAATGTAGAATGTAGAATTTAGAATGTGGAATTTAGAATGTGGAATTTAGAATGTTGAATTTAGAATTAAGAACCGAAATCTGACGACATCATGGTTCTTTGGTTCTGGTCTTGGCTTTTGTTCCTGCTTCGGATACACCACACATCATGGTCACCGCAGAACCAAGACTTTTTCTTTTGTTTTGATCTTTTAGAATGTGGAATTTAGAATGTGGAATTTAGAATGTAGAATTCAGAATTTAGAATTTGGAATGTAGAATGTGGAATTTAGAATGTAGAATTCAGAATGTGGGATTTAGAATGTAGAATTTAGAATGTGGAATTTAGAATCTAGAACCGGAATCTGATGACATCATGGTTCTTTTGCTCTGGTCTTGGCTGTGGCCCAGCCTTGGGTACACTACACATCATGGTCACCACAGAGCCAAAATTTCTTCTTTTGCTTCGATCCTTTAGAATGTAGAATGTGGAATTTAGAATGTAGAATTCAGAATGTAGAATTAAAATGTAGAATGTGGAATTTAGAATGTAGAATTCAGAATGTGGAATTTAGAATGTAGAATGTAGAATTCAGAATTTGGAATTTAGAATGTGGAATTTAGAATCTAGAACCGGAATCTGATGACATCATGGTTCTTTTGCTCTGGTCTTGGCTGTGGCCCTTTCTCAGATACACCACACATCATCGTCACCGCAGAGCCAAAACTTGTTCTTTTGCTTCGATCTTTTAGAATGTAGAATGTAGAATTTAGAATGTGGAATTTAGAATGTGGAATTTAGAATGTTGAATTTAGAATTAAGAACCGGAATCTGACGACATCATGGTTCTTTGGTTCTGGTCTTGGCTGTGGCCCTTTCTCAGATACACCACACATCATCGTCACCGCAGAGCCAAAACTTGTTCTTTTGCTTCGATCTTTTAGAATGTAGAATGTAGAATTTAGAATGTGGAATTTAGAATGTGGAATTTAGAATGTAGAATTCAGAATGTGGAATTTAGAATGTAGAATTTAGAATGTGGAATTTAGAATCTAGAACCGGAATCTGATGACATCATGGTTCTTTTGCTCTGGTCTTGGCTGTGGCCCAGCCTTGGGTACACTACACATCATGGTCACCACAGAGCCAAAACTTCTTTTTTTGCTTCGATCCTTTAGAATGTAGAATGTAGAATTTAGAATGTGGAATTCAGAATGTAGAATTCAGAATGTGGAATTAAAATGTAGAATGTGGAATTTAGAATGTAGAATTCAGAATGTGGAATCTAGAATGTAGAATTTAGAAAGTAGAATGTAGAATTCAGAATGTAGAATTAAAATGTAGAATGTGGAATTTAGAATGTAGAATTCAGAATGTGGAATTTAGAATGTAGAATGTAGAATTCAGAATTTGGAATTTAGAATGTGGAATTTAGAATCTAGAACCGGAATCTGATGACATCGTGGTTCTTTTGCTCTGGTCTTGGCTGTGGCCCTTTCTCAGATACACCACACATCATCGTCACCGCAGAGCCAAAACTTGTTCTTTTGCTTCGATCTTTTAGAATGTAGAATGTAGAATTTAGAATGTGGAATTTAGAATGTAGAATTCAGAATGTGTAGAATTAAAATCTAGAATGTGGAATTTAAAATGTAGAATTCAGAATGTGGAATTTAGAATGTAGAATGTAGAATTAAGAATGTGGAATTTAGAATGTGGAATTTAGAATGTTGAATTTAGAATTAAGAACCGGAATCTGATGACATCATGGTTCTTTTGCTCTGGTCCTGGCTGTGGCCCTTTCTCAGATACACCACACATCATCGTCACCGCAGAGCCAAAACTTGTTCTTTTGCTTCGATCTTTTAGAATGTAGAATGTAGAATTTAGAATGTGGAATTTAGAATGTTGAATTTAGAATTAAGAACCGGAATCTGATGACATCATGGTTCTTTGCTTCTGGTCTTGGCTTTTGTTCCTGCTTCGGATACACCACACATCATGGTCACCGCAGAACTGTGGAATTTAGAATGTAGAATTCAGAATGTGGAATTAAAATGTAGAATGTGGAATTTACAATGTAGGATTCAGAATGTGGAATTTAGAATGTAGAATTCAGAATTTGGAATTCAGAATGTGGAATTTAGAATGTGGAATTTAGAATCTAGAACCGGAATCTGATGACATCATGGTTCTTTTGCTCTGGTCTTGGCTGTGGCCCTTTCTCAGATACACCACACATCATCGTCACCGCAGAGCCAAAACTTCTTCTTTTGCTACGATCCTTTAGAATGTAGAATGTAGAATTTAGAATGTGGAATTTAGAATGTAGAATTCAGAATGTGGAATTAAAATGTAGAATGTGGAATTTAGAATGTAGAATTCAGAATGTGGAATTTAGAATGTAGAATTTAGAATGTAGAATTTAGAATGTAGAATTCAGAATGTGGAATTTAGAATGTGGAATTTAGAATCTAGAAACGGAATCTGATGACATCATGGTTCTTTTGCTCTGGTCTTGGCTGTGGCCCTTTCTCAGATACACCACACATCATCGTCACCGCAGAGCCAAAACTTGTTCTTTTGCTTCGATCTTTTAGATTGAAGAATGTAGAATTTAGAATGTAGAATTCAGAATGTGGAATTTAGAATGTTGAATTTAGAATGTGGAATTTAGAATCTAGAACCGGAGTCTGATGACATCATGGTTCTTATGCTGTGGTCTTGGCTGTGGCCCAGCCTTGGGTACACCACACATCATGGTCACCACAGAGCCAAAACTTCTTCTTTTGCTTCGATCCTTTAGAATGTAGAATGTGGAATTTAGAATGTGGAATTTAGAATGTAGAATTCAGAATGTGGAATTAAAATGTAGAATGTGGAATTTAGAATGTAGAATTTAGAATGTAGAATTCAGAATTTGGAATTTAGAATGTGGAATTTAGAATGTGGAATTTAGAATCTAGAACCGGAATCTGATGACATCATGGTTCTTTTGCTCTGGTCTTGGCTGTGGCCCTTTCTCAGATACACCACACATCATCGTCATCGCAGAGCCAAAACTTGTTCTTTTGCTTCGATCTTTTAGAATGTAGAATGTAGAATTGAGAATGTGGAATTTAGAATTTAGAATTCAGAATGTGGAATTAAAATGTAGAATGTAGAATGTGGAATTTAGAATGTAGAATTCAGAATGTGGAATTTAAAATGTAGAATTCAGAATGTAGAATTTAGAATTTGGAATTTAGAATGTGGAATTTAGAATGTGGAATTTAGAATCTAGAACCGGAATCCGATGACATCATGGTTCTTTTGCTCTGGTCTTGGCTGTGGCCCTTTCTCAGATACACCACACATCATCGTCACCGCAGAGCCAAAACTTGTTCTTTTGCTTCGATCTTTTAGAATGTAGAATGTAGAATTTAGAATGTGGAATTTAGAATGTTGAATTTAGAATTAAGAACCGGAATCTGATGACATCATGGTTCTTTGGTTCTGGTCTTGGCTTTTGTCCCTGCCTCGGGTACACCACACATCATGGTCACCGCAGAACCAAAACTTTTTCTTTTGTTTTGATCTTTTAGAATGTGGAATTTAGAATGTGGAATTTAGAATGTAGAATTCAGAATTTAGAATTCAGAATGTAGAATGTGGAATTTAGAATGTAGAATTCAGAATGTGGAATTTAGAATGTAGAATTTAAAATGTGGAATTTAGAATCTAGAACCGGAATCTGATGATATCATGGTTCTTTTGCTCTGGTCTTGGCTGTGGCCCAGCCTTGGGTACACCACACATCATGGTCACCACAGAGCCAAAACTTCTTCTTTTGCTTCGATCCTTTAGAATGTAGAATGTAGAATTTAGAATGTGGAATTTAGAATGTAGAATTCAGAATGTGGAATTAAAATGTAGAATTCAGAATGTGGAATTTAGAATGTAGAATTTAGAATGTAGAATTCAGAATGTGGAATTTAGAATGTGGAATTTAGAATCTAGAACCGGAATCTGATGACATCATGGTTCTTTTGCTCTGGTCTTGGCTGTGGCCCTTTCTCAGTTACACCACACATCATCGTCACCGCAGAGCCAAAACTTGTTCTTTTGCTTCGATCTTTTAGAATGTAGAATGTAGAATTAAGAATGTGGAATTTAGAATGTGGAATTTAGAATGTGGAATTTAGAATGTTGAATTTAGAATTAAGAACCGGAATCTGATGACATCATGGTTCTTTGCTTCTGGTCTTGGCTTTTGTTCCTGCTTCGGATACACCACACATCATGGTCACCGCAGAACTGTGGAATTTAGAATGTAGAATTCATAATGTGGAATTAAAATGTAGAATGTGGAATTTACAATGTAGGATTCAGAATGTGGAATTTAGAATGTAGAATTCAGAATTTGGAATTCAGAATGTGGAATTTAGAATGTGGAATTTAGAATCTAGAACCGGAATCTGATGACATCATGGTTCTTTTGCTCTGGTCTTGGCTGTGGCCCTTTCTCAGATACACCACACATCATCGTCACCGCAGAGCCAAAACTTCTTCTTTTGCTTCGATCCTTTAGAATGTAGAATGTAGAATTTAGAATGTAGAATTTAGAATGTAGAATTCAGAATGTGGAATTAAAATGTAGAATGTGGAATTTAGAATGTAGAATTCAGAATGTGGAATTTAGAATGTAGAATTTATAATGTAGAATTTAGAATGTAGAATTCAGAATGTGGAATTTAGAATGTGGAATTTAGAATCTAGAACCGGAATCTGATGACATCATGGTTCTTTTGCTCTGGTCTTGGCTGTGGCCCTTTCTCAGATACACCACACATCATCGTCACCGCAGAGCCAAAACTTGTTCTTTTGCTTCGATCTTTTAGAATGTAGAATTTAGAATGTGGAATTTAGAATGTGGAATTTAGAATGTTGAATTTAGAATTAAGAACCGAAATCTGACGACATCATGGTTCTTTGGTTCTGGTCTTGGCTTTTGTTCCTGCTTCGGATACACCACACATCATGGTCACCGCAGAACCAAGACTTTTTCTTTTGTTTTGATCTTTTAGAATGTGGAATTTAGAATGTGGAATTTAGAATGTAGAATTCAGAATTTAGAATTTGGAATGTAGAATGTGGAATTTAGAATGTAGAATTCAGAATGTGGGATTTAGAATGTAGAATTTAGAATGTGGAATTTAGAATCTAGAACCGGAATCTGATGACATCATGGTTCTTTTGCTCTGGTCTTGGCTGTGGCCCAGCCTTGGGTACACTACACATCATGGTCACCACAGAGCCAAAATTTCTTCTTTTGCTTCGATCCTTTAGAATGTAGAATGTGGAATTTAGAATGTAGAATTCAGAATGTGTAGAATTAAAATCTAGAATGTGGAATTTAGAATGTAGAATTCAGAATGTGGAATTTAGAATGTAGAATTTAGAATGTAGAATTCAGAATGTGGAATTTAGAATGTGGAATTTAGAATCTAGAACCGGAATCTGATGACATCATGGTTCTTTTGCTCTGGTCTTGGCTGTGGCCCTTTCTCAGATACACCACACATCATCGTCACCGCAGAGCCAAAACTTGTTCTTTTGCTTCGATCCTTTAGAATGTAGAATGTGGAATTTAGAATGTAGAATTCAGAATGTGTAGAATTAAAATCTAGAATGTGGAATTTAGAATGTAGAATTCAGAATGTGGAATTTAGAATGTAGAATTCAGAATTTGGAATTTAGAATGTGGAATTTAGAATTTGGAATTTAGAATCTAGAACCGGGATCTGATGACATCATGGTTCTTTTGCTCTGGTCCTGGCTGTGGCCCTTTCTCAGATACACCACACATCATCGTCACCGCAGAGCCAAAACTTGTTCTTTTGCTTCGATCTTTTAGAATGTAGAATGTAGAATTTAGAATGTGGAATTTAGAATGTTGAATTTAGAATTAAGAACCGGAATCTGATGACATCATGGTTCTTCGGTTCTGGTCTTGGCTTTTGTCCCTGCCTCGGATACACCACACATCATGGTCACCGCAGAGCCAAAACTTTTTCTTTTGTTTTGATCTTTTAGAATGTGGAATTTAGAATGTGGAATTTAGAATGTAGAATTTAGAATGTAGAATTCAGAATGTGGAATTTAGAATGTAGAATTCAGAATTTGGAATTCAGAATGTGGAATTTAGAATGTGGAATTTAGAATCTAGAACCGGAATCTGATGACATCATGGTTCTTTTGCTCTGGTCTTGGCTGTGGCCCTTTCTCAGATACACCACACATCATCGTCACCGCAGAGCCAAAACTTCTTCTTTTGCTACGATCCTTTAGAATGTAGAATGTAGAATTTAGAATGTGGAATTTAGAATGTAGAATTCAGAATGTGGAATTAAAATGTAGAATGTGGAATTTAGAATGTAGAATTCAGAATGTGGAATTTAGAATGTAGAATTTAGAATGTAGAATTTAGAATGTAGAATTCAGAATGTGGAATTTAGAATGTGGAATTTAGAATCTAGAACCGGAATCTGATGACATCATGGTTCTTTTGCTCTGGTCTTGGCTGTGGCCCTTTCTCAGATACACCACACATCATCGTCACCGCAGAGCCAAAACTTGTTCTTTTGCTTCGATCTTTTAGAATGTAGAATTTAGAATGTGGAATTTAGAATGTGGAATTTAGAATGTTGAATTTAGAATTAAGAACCGAAATCTGACGACATCATGGTTCTTTGGTTCTGGTCTTGGCTTTTGTTCCTGCTTCGGATACACCACACATCATGGTCACCGCAGAACCAAGACTTTTTCTTTTGTTTTGATCTTTTAGAATGTGGAATTTAGAATGTGGAATTTAGAATGTAGAATTCAGAATTTAGAATTTGGAATGTAGAATGTGGAATTTAGAATGTAGAATTCAGAATGTGGGATTTAGAATGTAGAATTTAGAATGTGGAATTTAGAATCTAGAACCGGAATCTGATGACATCATGGTTCTTTTGCTCTGGTCTTGGCTGTGGCCCAGCCTTGGGTACACTACACATCATGGTCACCACAGAGCCAAAATTTCTTCTTTTGCTTCGATCCTTTAGAATGTAGAATATGGAATTTAGAATGTAGAATTCAGAATGTAGAATTAAAATGTAGAATGTGGAATTTAGAATGTAGAATTCAGAATGTGGAATTTAGAATGTAGAATGTAGAATTTAGAATTTGGAATTTAGAATGTGGAATTTAGAATCTAGAACCGGAATCTGATGACATCATGGTTCTTTTGCTCTGGTCTTGGCTGTGGCCCTTTCTCAGATACACCACACATCATCGTCACCGCAGAGCCAAAACTTGTTCTTTTGCTTCGATCTTTTAGAATGTAGAATGTAGAATTTAGAATGTGGAATTTAGAATGTGGAATTTAGAATGTTGAATTTAGAATTAAGAACCGGAATCTGACGACATCATGGTTCTTTTGCTCTGGTCTTGGCTGTGGCCCTTTCTCAGATACACCACACATCATCGTCACCGCAGAGCCAAAACTTGTTCTTTTGCTTCGATCTTTTAGAATGTAGAATGTAGAATTTAGAATGTGGAATTTAGAATGTGGAATTTAGAATGTAGAATTCAGAATGTGGAATTTAGAATGTAGAATTTAGAATGTGGAATTTAGAATCTAGAACCGGAATCTGATGACATCATGGTTCTTTTGCTCTGGTCTTGGCTGTGGCCCAGCCTTGGGTACACTACACATCATGGTCACCACAGAGCCAAAACTTCTTTTTTTGCTTCGATCCTTTAGAATGTAGAATGTAGAATTTAGAATGTGGAATTCAGAATGTAGAATTCAGAATGTGGAATTAAAATGTAGAATGTGGAATTTAGAATGTAGAATTCAGAATGTGGAATCTAGAATGTAGAATTTAGAAAGTAGAATGTAGAATTCAGAATGTAGAATTAAAATGTAGAATGTGGAATTTAGAATGTAGAATTCAGAATGTGGAATTTAGAATGTAGAATGTAGAATTCAGAATTTGGAATTTAGAATGTGGAATTTAGAATCTAGAACCGGAATCTGATGACATCATGGTTCTTTTGCTCTGGTCTTGGCTGTGGCCCTTTCTCAGATACACCACACATCATCGTCACCGCAGAGCCAAAACTTGTTCTTTTGCTTCGATCTTTTAGAATGTAGAATGTAGAATTTAGAATGTGGAATTTAGAATTTAGAATGTGGAATTTAGAATTAAGAACCGGAATCTGACGACATCATGGTTCTTTTGCTCTGGTCTTGGCTGTGGCCCTTTCTCAGATACACCACACATCATCGTCACCGCAGAGCCAAAACTTGTTCTTTTGCTTCGATCTTTTAGAATGTAGAATGTAGAATGTAGAATTTAGAATGTGGAATTTAGAATGTGGAATTTAGAATGTAGAATTCAGAATGTGGAATTTAGAATGTAGAATTTAGAATGTGGAATTTAGAATCTAGAACCGGAATCTGATGACATCATGGTTCTTTTGCTCTGGTCTTGGCTGTGGCCCAGCCTTGGGTACACTACACATCATGGTCACCACAGAGCCAAAACTTCTTTTTTTGCTTCGATCCTTTAGAATGTAGAATGTAGAATTTAGAATGTGGAATTCAGAATGTAGAATTCAGAATGTGGAATTAAAATGTAGAATGTGGAATTTAGAATGTAGAATTCAGAATGTGGAATCTAGAATGTAGAATTTAGAAAGTAGAATGTAGAATTCAGAATTTGGAATTTAGAAGGTGGAATTTAGAATGTGGAATTTAGAATCTAGAACCGGAATCTGATGACATCATGGTTCTTTTGCTCTGGTCTTGGCTGTGGCCCTTTCTCAGATACACCACACATCATCGTCACCGCAGAGCCAAAACTTGTTCTTTTGCTTCGATCTTTTAGAATGTAGAATTTAGAATGTGGAATTTAGAATTAAGAACCGGAATCTGATGACATCATGGTTCTTTGGTTCTGGTCTTGGCTTTTGTCCCTGCCTCGGATACAGCACACATCATGGTCACCGCAGAACCAAAACTTTTTCTTTTGTTTTGATCTTTTAGAATGTGGAATTTAGAATGTGGAATTTAGAATGTAGAATTCAGAATTTAGAATTCAGAATGTAGAATGTGGAATTTAGAATGTAGAATTCAGAATGTGGAATTTAGAATGTAGAATTTAGAATGTGGAATTTAGACTCTAGAACCGGAATCTGATGACATCATGGTTCTTTTGCTCTGGTCTTGGCTGTGGCCCAGCCTTGGGTACACTACACATCATGGTCACCACAGAGCCAAAACTTCTTCTTTTGCTTCGATCCTTTAGAATGTAGAATGTAGAATTTAGAATGTGGAATTTAGAATGTAGAATTCAGAATGTGGAATTAAAATGTAGAATGTGGAATTTAGAATGTAGAATTCAGAATGTGGAATTTAGAATGTAGAATTTAGAATGTAGAATTCAGAATTTGGAATTTAGAATGTGGAATTTAGAATGTGGAATTTAGAATCTAGAACCAGAATCTGATGACATCATGGTTCTTTTGCTCTGGTCTTGGCTGTGGCCCTTTCTCAGATACACCACACATCATCGTCATCGCAGAGCCAAAACTTGTTCTTTTGCTTCGATCTTTTAGAATGTAGAATGTATAATTTAGAATGTGGAATTTAGAATGTAGAATTCAGAATGTGGAATTAAAATGTAGAATGTAGAATGTGGAATTTAGAATGTAGAATTCAGAATGTGGAATTTAGAATGTAGAATTTAGAATGTAGAATTCAGAATTTGGAATTTAGAATGTGGAATTTAGAATGTGGAATTTAGAATCTAGAACCAGAATCTGATGACATCATGGTTCTTTTGCTCTGGTCTTGGCTGTGGCCCTTTCTCAGATACACCACACATCATCGTCATCGCAGAGCCAAAACTTGTTCTTTGCTTCGATCTTTTAGAATGTAGAATGTAGAATTTAGAATGTGGAATTTAGAATGTAGAATTCAGAATGTGGAATTAAAATGTAGAATGTAGAATGTGGAATTTAGAATGTAGAATTCAGAATGTGGAATTTAGAATGTAGAATTTAGAATGTAGAATTCAGAATTTGGAATTTAGAATGTGGAATTTAGAATGTGGAATTTAGAATGTGGAATTTAGAATCTAGAACCGGAATCTGATGACATCATGGTTCTTTTGCTCTGGTCTTGGCTGTGGCCCTTTCTCAGATACACCACACATCATCGTCACCGCAGAGCCAAAACTTGTTCTTTTGCTTCGATCTTTTAGAATGTAGAATGTAGAATTTAGAATGTGGAATTTAGAATGTTGAATTTAGAATTAAGAACCGGAATCTGATGACATCATGGTTCTTTGGTTCTGTCCTTGGCTTTTGTCCCTGCCTCGGGTACACCACACATCATGGTCACCGCAGAACCAAAACTTGTTCTTTTGTTTTGATCTTTTAGAATGTGGAATTTAGAATGTAGAATTCAGAATTTAGAATTCAGAATGTAGAATGTGGAATTTAGAATGTAGAATTCAGAATGTGGAATTTAGAATGTAGAATTTAGAATTTGGAATTTAGAATCTAGAACCGGAATCTGATGATATCATGGTTCTTTTGCTCTGGTCTTGGCTGTGGCCCAGCCTTGGGTACACCACACATCATGGTCACCACAGAGCCAAAACTTCTTCTTTTGCTTCGATCCTTTAGAATGTAGAATGTAGAATTTAGAATGTGGAATTTAGAATGTAGAATTCAGAATGTGGAGTTAAAATGTAGAATTCAGAATGTGGAATTTAGATTGTAGAATTTAGAATGTAGAATTCAGAATGTGGAATTTAGAATGTGAAATTTAGAATCTAGAACCGGAATCTGATGACATCATGGTTCTTTTGCTCTGGTCTTGGCTGTGGCCCATTCTCAGATACACCACACATCATCGTCACCGCAGAGCCAAAACTTGTTCTTTTGCTTCGATCTTTTAGAATGTAGAATGTAGAATTAAGAATGTGGAATTTAGAATGTTGAATTTAGAATTAAGAACCGGAATCTGATGACATCATGGTTCTTTGGTTCTGGTCTTGGCTTTTGTTCCTGCTTCGGATACACCACACATCATGGTCACCGCAGAACTGTGGAATTAAAATGTAGAATGTGGAATTTACAATGTAGGATTCAGAATGTGCAATTTAGAATGTAGAATTCAGAATTTGGAATTCAGAATGTGGAATTTAGAATGTGGAATTTAGAATGTAGAATTCAGAATGTGGAATTAAAATGTAGAATGTAGAATGTGGAATTTAGAATGTAGAATTTAGAATGTAGAATTCAGAATGTGGAATTTAGAATGTGGAATTTAGAATCTAGAACCGGAATCTGATGACATCATGGTTCTTTTGCTCTGGTCTTGGCTGTGGCCCTTTCTCAGATACACCACACATCATCGTCACCGCAGAGCCAAAACTTCTTCTTTTGCTTCGATCCTTTAGAATATAGAATGTGGAATTTAGAATGTAGAATTCAGAATGTGGAATTAAAATGTAGAATGTAGAATGTGGAATTTAGAATGTAGAATTCAGAATGTGTAATTTAGAATGTAGAATTTAGAATGTAGAATTCAGAATGTGGAATTTAGAATGTGGAATTTAGAATCTAGAACCGGAATCTGATGACATCATGGTTCTTTTGCTCTGGTCTTGGCTGTGGCCCTTTCTCAGATACACCACACATCATCGTCACCGCAGAGCCAAAACTTGTTCTTTTGCTTCGATCTTTTAGAATGTAGAATGTAGAATTTAGAATGTGGAATTTAGAATGTGGAATTTAGAATGTTGAATTTAGAATTAAGAACCGGAATCTGACGACATCATGGTTCTTTGGTTCTGGTCTTGGCTTTTGTTCCTGCTTCGGATACACCACACATCATGGTCACCGCAGAACCAAGACTTTTTCTTTTGTTTTGATCTTTTAGAATGTGGGATTTAGAATATAGAATTTAGAATGTGGAATTTAGAATCTAGAACCGGAATCTGATGACATCATGGTTCTTTTGCTCTGGTCTTGGCTGTGGCCCAGCCTTGGGTACACTACACATCATGGTCACAACAGAGCCAAAATTTCTTCTTTTGCTTCGATCCTTTAGAATGTAGAATGTGGAATTTAGAATGCAGAATTCAGAATGTGGAATTTAGAATGTAGAATGTAGAATTCAGAATTTGGAATTTAGAATGTGGAATTTAGAATGTGGAATTTAGAATCTAGAACCGGAATCTGATGACATCATGGTTCTTTTGCTCTGGTCTTGGCTGTGGCCCTTTCTCAGATACACCACACATCATCGTCACCACAGAGCCAAAACTTGTTCTTTTGCTTCGATCTTTTAGAATGTAGAATTTAGAATGTGGAATTTAGAATTAAGAACCGGAATCTGATGACATCATGGTTCTTTGGTTCTGGTCTTGGCTTTTGTCCCTGCCTCGGATACAGCACACATCATGGTCACCGCAGAACCAAAACTTTTTCTTTTGTTTTGATCTTTTAGAATGTGGAATTTAGAATGTGGAATTTAGAATGTAGAATTCAGAATTTAGAATTCAGAATGTAGAATGTGGAATTTAGAATGTAGAATTCAGAATGTGGAATTTAGAATGTAGAATTTAGAATGTGGAATTTAGACTCTAGAACCGGAATCTGATGACATCATGGTTCTTTTGCTCTGGTCTTGGCTGTGGCCCAGCCTTGGGTACACTACACATCATGGTCACCACAGAGCCAAAACTTCTTCTTTTGCTTCGATCCTTTAGAATGTAGAATGTAGAATTTAGAATGTGGAATTTAGAATGTAGAATTCAGAATGTGGAATTAAAATGTAGAATTCAGAATGTGGAATTTAGATTGTAGAATTTAGAATGTAGAATTCAGAATGTGGAATTTAGAATGTGAAATTTAGAATCTAGAACCGGAATCTGATGACATCATGGTTCTTTTGCTCTGGTCTTGGCTGTGGCCCTTTCTCAGATACACCACACATCATCGTCACCGCAGAGCCAAAACTTGTTCTTTTGCTTCGATCTTTTAGAATGTAGAATTTAGAATGTGGAATTTAGAATTAAGAACCGGAATCTGATGACATCATGGTTCTTTGGTTCTGGTCTTGGCTTTTGTCCCTGCCTCGGATACAGCACACATCATGGTCACCGCAGAACCAAGACTTTTTCTTTTGTTTTGATCTTTTAGAATGTGGAATTTAGAATGTGGAATTTAGAATGTAGAATTCAGAATTTAGAATTTGGAATGTAGAATGTGGAATTTAGAATGTAGAATTCAGAATGTGGGATTTAGAATGTAGAATTTAGAATGTGGAATTTAGAATCTAGAACCGGAATCTGATGACATCATGGTTCTTTTGCTCTGGTCTTGGCTGTGGCCCAGCCTTGGGTACACTACACATCATGGTCACCACAGAGCCAAAATTTCTTCTTTTGCTTCGATCTTTTAGAATGTAGAATGTGGAATTTAGAATGTAGAATTCAGAATGTAGAATTAAAATGTAGAATTTGGAATTTAGAATGTAGAATTCAGAATGTGGAATTTAGAATGTAGAATGTAGAATTCAGAATTTGGAATTTAGAATGTGGAATTTAGAATCTAGAACCGGAATCTGATGACATCATGGTTCTTTTGCTCTGGTCTTGGCTGTGGCCCTTTCTCAGATACACCACACATCATCGTCACCGCAGAGCCAAAACTTGTTCTTTTGCTTCGATCTTTTAGAATGTAGAATTTAGAATGTGGAATTTAGAATGTGGAATTTAGAATGTTGAATTTAGAATTAAGAACCGGAATCTGACGACATCATGGTTCCTTTGCTCTGGTCTTGGCTGTGGCCCTTTCTCAGATACACCACACATCATCGTCACCGCAGAGCCAAAACTTGTTCTTTTGCTTCGATCTTTTAGAATGTAGAATGTAGAATTTAGAATGTGGAATTTAGAATGTGGAATTTAGAATGTAGAATTCAGAATGTGGAATTTAGAATGTAGAATTTAGAATGTGGAATTTAGAATCTAGAACCGGAATCTGATGACATCATGGTTCTTTTGCTCTGGTCTTGGCTGTGGCCCAGCCTTGGGTACACTACACATCATGGTCACCACAGAGCCAAAACTTCTTTTTTTGCTTCGATCCTTTAGAATGTAGAATGTAGAATTTAGAATGTGGAATTCAGAATGTAGAATTCAGAATGTGGAATTAAAATGTAGAATGTGGAATTTAGAATGTAGAATTCAGAATGTGGAATCTAGAATGTAGAATTTAGAAAGTAGAATGTAGAATTCAGAATGTAGAATTAAAATGTAGAATGTGGAATTTAGAATGTAGAATTCAGAATGTGGAATTTAGAATGTAGAATGTAGAATTTAGAATTTGGAATTTAGAATGTGGAATTTAGAATCTAGAACCGGAATCTGATGACATCATGGTTCTTTTGCTCTGGTCTTGGCTGTGGCCCTTTCTCAGATACACCACACATCATCGTCACCGCAGAGCCAAAACTTGTTCTTTTGCTTCGATCTTTTAGAATGTAGAATGTAGAATTTAGAATGTGGAATTTAGAATGTAGAATTTAGAATGTGGAATTTAGAATTAAGAACCGGAATCTGACGACATCATGGTTCTTTTGCTCTGGTCTTGGCTGTGGCCCTTTCTCAGATACACCACACATCATCGTCACCGCAGAGCCAAAACTTGTTCTTTTGCTTCGATCTTTTAGAATGTAGAATTTAGAATGTGGAATTTAGAATGTGGAATTTAGAATGTAGAATTCAGAATGTGGAATTTAGAATGTAGAATTTAGAATGTGGAATTTAGAATCTAGAACCGGAATCTGATGACATCATGGTTCTTTTGCTCTGGTCTTGGCTGTGGCCCAGCCTTGGGTACACTACACATCATGGTCACCACAGAGCCAAAACTTCTTTTTTTGCTTCGATCCTTTAGAATGTAGAATGTAGAATTTAGAATGTGGAATTCAGAATGTAGAATTCAGAATGTGGAATTAAAATGTAGAATGTGGAATTTAGAATGTAGAATTCAGAATGTGGAATCTAGAATGTAGAATTTAGAAAGTAGAATGTAGAATTCAGAATTTGGAATTTAGAAGGTGGAATTTAGAATGTGGAATTTAGAATCTAGAACCGGAATCTGATGACATCATGGTTCTTTTGCTCTGGTCTTGGCTGTGGCCCTTTCTCAGATACACCACACATCATCGTCACCGCAGAGCCAAAACTTGTTCTTTTGCTTCGATCTTTTAGAATGTAGAATTTAGAATGTGGAATTTAGAATTAAGAACCGGAATCTGATGACATCATGGTTCTTTGGTTCTGGTCTTGGCTTTTGTCCCTGCCTCGGATACAGCACACATCATGGTCACCGCAGAACCAAAACTTTTTCTTTTGTTTTGATCTTTTAGAATGTGGAATTTAGAATGTGGAATTTAGAATGTAGAATTCAGAATTTAGAATTCAGAATGTAGAATGTGGAATTTAGAATGTAGAATTCAGAATGTGGAATTTAGAATGTAGAATTTAGAATGTGGAATTTAGACTCTAGAACCGGAATCTGATGACATCATGGTTCTTTTGCTCTGGTCTTGGCTGTGGCCCAGCCTTGGGTACACTACACATCATGGTCACCACAGAGCCAAAACTTCTTCTTTTGCTTCGATCCTTTAGAATGTAGAATGTAGAATTTAGAATGTGGAATTTAGAATGTAGAATTCAGAATGTGGAATTAAAATGTAGAATGTGGAATTTAGAATGTAGAATTCAGAATGTGGAATTTAGAATGTAGAATTTAGAATGTAGAATTCAGAATTTGGAATTTAGAATGTGGAATTTAGAATGTGGAATTTAGAATCTAGAACCGGAATCTGATGACATCATGGTTCTTTTGCTCTGGTCTTGGCTGTGGCCCTTTCTCAGATACACCACACATCATCGTCATCGCAGAGCCAAAACTTGTTCTTTTGCTTCGATCTTTTAGAATGTAGAATGTAGAATTTAGAATGTGGAATTTAGAATGTAGAATTCAGAATGTGGAATTAAAATGTAGAATGTAGAATGTGGAATTTAGAATGTAGAATTCAGAATGTGGAATTTAGAATGTAGAATTTAGAATGTAGAATTCAGAATTTGGAATTTAGAATGTGGAATTTAGAATGTGGAATTTAGAATCTAGAACCAGAATCTGATGACATCATGGTTCTTTTGCTCTGGTCTTGGCTGTGGCCCTTTCTCAGATACACCACACATCATCGTCATCGCAGAGCCAAAACTTGTTCTTTTGCTTCGATCTTTTAGAATGTAGAATGTAGAATTTAGAATGTGGAATTTAGAATGTAGAATTCAGAATGTGGAATTAAAATGTAGAATGTAGAATGTGGAATTTAGAATGTAGAATTCAGAATGTGGAATTTAGAATGTAGAATTTAGAATGTAGAATTCAGAATTTGGAATTTAGAATGTGGAATTTAGAATGTGGAATTTAGAATCTAGAACCGGAATCTGATGACATCATGGTTCTTTTGCTCTGGTCTTGGCTGTGGCCCTTTCTCAGATACACCACACATCATCGTCACCGCAGAGCCAAAACTTGTTCTTTTGCTTCGATCTTTTAGAATGTAGAATGTAGAATTTAGAATGTGGAATTTAGAATGTTGAATTTAGAATTAAGAACCGGAATCTGATGACATCATGGTTCTTTGGTTCTGTCCTTGGCTTTTGTCCCTGCCTCGGGTACACCACACATCATGGTCACCGCAGAACCAAAACTTGTTCTTTTGTTTTGATCTTTTAGAATGTGGAATTTAGAATGTAGAATTCAGAATTTAGAATTCAGAATGTAGAATGTGGAATTTAGAATGTAGAATTCAGAATGTGGAATTTAGAATGTAGAATTTAGAATTTGGAATTTAGAATCTAGAACCGGAATCTGATGATATCATGGTTCTTTTGCTCTGGTCTTGGCTGTGGCCCAGCCTTGGGTACACCACACATCATGGTCACCACAGAGCCAAAACTTCTTCTTTTGCTTCGATCCTTTAGAATGTAGAATGTAGAATTTAGAATGTGGAATTTAGAATGTAGAATTCAGAATGTGGAGTTAAAATGTAGAATTCAGAATGTGGAATTTAGATTGTAGAATTTAGAATGTAGAATTCAGAATGTGGAATTTAGAATGTGAAATTTAGAATCTAGAACCGGAATCTGATGACATCATGGTTCTTTTGCTCTGGTCTTGGCTGTGGCCCATTCTCAGATACACCACACATCATCGTCACCGCAGAGCCAAAACTTGTTCTTTTTCTTCGATCTTTTAGAATGTAGAATGTAGAATTAAGAATGTGGAATTTAGAATGTGGAATTTAGAATGTTGAATTTAGAATTAAGAACCGGAATCTGATGACATCATGGTTCTTTGGTTCTGGTCTTGGCTTTTGTTCCTGCTTCGGATACACCACACATCATGGTCACCGCAGAACTGTGGAATTAAAATGTAGAATGTGGAATTTACAATGTAGGATTCAGAATGTGCAATTTAGAATGTAGAATTCAGAATTTGGAATTCAGAATGTGGAATTTAGAATGTGGAATTTAGAATCTAGAACCGGAATCTGATGACATCATGGTTCTTTTGCTCTGGTCTTGGCTGTGGCCCTTTCTCAGATACACCACACATCATCGTCACCGCAGAGCCAAACTTCTTCTTTTGCTTCGATCCTTTAGAATATAGAATGTGGAATTTAGAATGTAGAATTCAGAATGTGGAATTAAAATGTAGAATGTAGAATGTGGAATTTAGAATGTAGAATTCAGAATGTGGAATTTAGAATGTAGAATTTAGAATGTAGAATTCAGAATGTGGAATTTAGAATGTGGAATTTAGAATCTAGAACCGGAATCTGATGACATCATGGTTCTTTTGCTCTGGTCTTGGCTGTGGCCCTTTCTCAGATACACCACACATCATCGTCACCGCAGAGCCAAAACTTGTTCTTTTGCTTCGATCTTTTAGAATGTAGAATGTAGAATTTAGAATGTGGAATTTAGAATGTAGAATTTAGAATGTGGAATTTAGAATTAAGAACCGGAATCTGACGACATCATGGTTCTTTTGCTCTGGTCTTGGCTGTGGCCCTTTCTCAGATACACCACACATCATCGTCACCGCAGAGCCAAAACTTGTTCTTTTGCTTCGATCTTTTAGAATGTAGAATTTAGAATGTGGAATTTAGAATGTGGAATTTAGAATGTAGAATTCAGAATGTGGAATTTAGAATGTAGAATTTAGAATGTGGAATTTAGAATCTAGAACCGGAATCTGATGACATCATGGTTCTTTTGCTCTGGTCTTGGCTGTGGCCCAGCCTTGGGTACACTACACATCATGGTCACCACAGAGCCAAAACTTCTTTTTTTGCTTCGATCCTTTAGAATGTAGAATGTAGAATTTAGAATGTGGAATTCAGAATGTAGAATTCAGAATGTGGAATTAAAATGTAGAATGTGGAATTTAGAATGTAGAATTCAGAATGTGGAATCTAGAATGTAGAATTTAGAAAGTAGAATGTAGAATTCAGAATTTGGAATTTAGAAGGTGGAATTTAGAATGTGGAATTTAGAATCTAGAACCGGAATCTGATGACATCATGGTTCTTTTGCTCTGGTCTTGGCTGTGGCCCTTTCTCAGATACACCACACATCATCGTCACCGCAGAGCCAAAACTTGTTCTTTTGCTTCGATCTTTTAGAATGTAGAATTTAGAATGTGGAATTTAGAATTAAGAACCGGAATCTGATGACATCATGGTTCTTTGGTTCTGGTCTTGGCTTTTGTCCCTGCCTCGGATACAGCACACATCATGGTCACCGCAGAACCAAAACTTTTTCTTTTGTTTTGATCTTTTAGAATGTGGAATTTAGAATGTGGAATTTAGAATGTAGAATTCAGAATTTAGAATTCAGAATGTAGAATGTGGAATTTAGAATGTAGAATTCAGAATGTGGAATTTAGAATGTAGAATTTAGAATGTGGAATTTAGACTCTAGAACCGGAATCTGATGACATCATGGTTCTTTTGCTCTGGTCTTGGCTGTGGCCCAGCCTTGGGTACACTACACATCATGGTCACCACAGAGCCAAAACTTCTTCTTTTGCTTCGATCCTTTAGAATGTAGAATGTAGAATTTAGAATGTGGAATTTAGAATGTAGAATTCAGAATGTGGAATTAAAATGTAGAATGTGGAATTTAGAATGTAGAATTCAGAATGTGGAATTTAGAATGTAGAATTTAGAATGTAGAATTCAGAATTTGGAATTTAGAATGTGGAATTTAGAATGTGGAATTTAGAATCTAGAACCGGAATCTGATGACATCATGGTTCTTTTGCTCTGGTCTTGGCTGTGGCCCTTTCTCAGATACACCACACATCATCGTCATTGCAGAGCCAAAACTTGTTCTTTTGCTTCGATCTTTTAGAATGTAGAATGTAGAATTTAGAATGTGGAATTTAGAATGTAGAATTCAGAATGTGGAATTAAAATGTAGAATGTAGAATGTGGAATTTAGAATGTAGAATTCAGAATGTGGAATTTAGAATGTAGAATTTAGAATGTAGAATTCAGAATTTGGAATTTAGAATGTGGAATTTAGAATGTGGAATTTAGAATCTAGAACCAGAATCTGATGACATCATGGTTCTTTTGCTCTGGTCTTGGCTGTGGCCCTTTCTCAGATACACCACACATCATCGTCATCGCAGAGCCAAAACTTGTTCTTTTGCTTCGATCTTTTAGAATGTAGAATGTAGAATTTAGAATGTGGAATTTAGAATGTAGAATTCAGAATGTGGAATTAAAATGTAGAATGTAGAATGTGGAATTTAGAATGTAGAATTCAGAATGTGGAATTTAGAATGTAGAATTTAGAATGTAGAATTCAGAATTTGGAATTTAGAATGTGGAATTTAGAATGTGGAATTTAGAATCTAGAACCGGAATCTGATGACATCATGGTTCTTTTGCTCTGGTCTTGGCTGTGGCCCTTTCTCAGATACACCACACATCATCGTCACCGCAGAGCCAAAACTTGTTCTTTTGCTTCAATCTTTTAGAATGTAGAATGTAGAATTTAGAATGTGGAATTTAGAATGTTGAATTTAGAATTAAGAACCGGAATCTGATGACATCATGGTTCTTTGGTTCTGTCCTTGGCTTTTGTCCCTGCCTCGGGTACACCACACATCATGGTCACCGCAGAACCAAAACTTGTTCTTTTGTTTTGATCTTTTAGAATGTGGAATTTAGAATGTAGAATTCAGAATTTAGAATTCAGAATGTAGAATGTGGAATTTAGAATGTAGAATTCAGAATGTGGAATTTAGAATGTAGAATTTAGAATTTGGAATTTAGAATCTAGAACCGGAATCTGATGATATCATGGTTCTTTTGCTCTGGTCTTGGCTGTGGCCCAGCCTTGGGTACACCACACATCATGGTCACCACAGAGCCAAAACTTCTTCTTTTGCTTCGATCCTTTAGAATGTAGAATTTAGAATGTGGAATTTAGAATGTAGAATTCAGAATGTGGAGTTAAAATGTAGAATTCAGAATGTGGAATTTAGATTGTAGAATTTAGAATGTAGAATTCAGAATGTGGAATTTAGAATGTGAAATTTAGAATCTAGAACCGGAATCTGATGACATCATGGTTCTTTTGCTCTGGTCTTGGCTGTGGCCCATTCTCAGATACACCACACATCATCGTCACCGCAGAGCCAAAACTTGTTCTTTTGCTTCGATCTTTTAGAATGTAGAATGTAGAATTAAGAATGTGGAATTTAGAATGTGGAATTTAGAATGTTGAATTTAGAATTAAGAACCGGAATCTGATGACATCATGGTTCTTTGGTTCTGGTCTTGGCTTTTGTTCCTGCTTCGGATACACCACACATCATGGTCACCGCAGAACTGTGGAATTAAAATGTAGAATGTGGAATTTACAATGTAGGATTCAGAATGTGCAATTTAGAATGTAGAATTCAGAATTTGGAATTCAGAATGTGGAATTTAGAATGTGGAATTTAGAATCTAGAACCGGAATCTGATGACATCATGGTTCTTTTGCTCTGGTCTTGGCTGTGGCCCTTTCTCAGATACACCACACATCATCGTCACCGCAGAGCCAAAACTTCTTCTTTTGCTTCGATCCTTTAGAATATAGAATGTGGAATTTAGAATGTAGAATTCAGAATGTGGAATTAAAATGTAGAATGTAGAATGTGGAATTTAGAATGTAGAATTCAGAATGTGGAATTTAGAATGTAGAATTTAGAATGTAGAATTCAGAATGTGGAATTTAGAATGTGGAATTTAGAATCTAGAACCGGAATCTGATGACATCATGGTTCTTTTGCTCTGGTCTTGGCTGTGGCCCTTTCTCAGATACACCACACATCATCGTCACCGCAGAGCCAAAACTTCTTCTTTTGCTTCGATCCTTTAGAATATAGAATGTGGAATTTAGAATGTAGAATTCAGAATGTGGAATTAAAATGTAGAATGTAGAATGTGGAATTTAGAATGTAGAATTCAGAATGTGGAATTTAGAATGTAGAATTTAGAATGTAGAATTCAGAATGTGGAATTTAGAATGTGGAATTTAGAATCTAGAACCGGAATCTGATGACATCATGGTTCTTTTGCTCTGGTCTTGGCTGTGGCCCTTTCTCAGATACACCACACATCATCGTCACCGCAGAGCCAAAACTTGTTCTTTTGCTTCGATCTTTTAGAATGTAGAATTTAGAATGTGGAATTTAGAATGTGGAATTTAGAATGTTGAATTTAGAATTAAGAACCGGAATCTGACGACATCATGGTTCTTTTGCTCTGGTCTTGGCTGTGGCCCTTTCTCAGATACACCACACATCATCGTCACCGCAGAGCCAAAACTTGTTCTTTTGCTTCGATCTTTTAGAATGTAGAATGTAGAATTTAGAATGTGGAATTTAGAATGTGGAATTTAGAATGTAGAATTCAGAATGTGGAATTTAGAATGTAGAATTTAGAATGTGGAATTTAGAATCTAGAACCGGAATCTGATGACATCATGGTTCTTTTGCTCTGGTCTTGGCTGTGGCCCAGCCTTGGGTACACTACACATCATGGTCACCACAGAGCCAAAACTTCTTTTTTTGCTTCGATCCTTTAGAATGTAGAATGTAGAATTTAGAATGTGGAATTCAGAATGTAGAATTCAGAATGTGGAATTAAAATGTAGAATGTGGAATTTAGAATGTAGAATTCAGAATGTGGAATCTAGAATGTAGAATTTAGAAAGTAGAATGTAGAATTCAGAATGTAGAATTAAGATGTAGAATGTGGAATTTAGAATGTAGAATTCAGAATGTGGAATTTAGAATGTAGAATGTAGAATTCAGAATTTGGAATTTAGAATGTGGAATTTAGAATCTAGAACCGGAATCTGATGACATCATGGTTCTTTTGCTCTGGTCTTGGCTGTGGCCCTTTCTCAGATACACCACACATCATCGTCACCGCAGAGCCAAAACTTGTTCTTTTGCTTCGATCTTTTAGAATGTAGAATGTAGAATTTAGAATGTGGAATTTAGAATGTAGAATTTAGAATGTGGAATTTAGAATTAAGAACCGGAATCTGACGACATCATGGTTCTTTTGCTCTGGTCTTGGCTGTGGCCCTTTCTCAGATACACCACACATCATCGTCACCGCAGAGCCAAAACTTGTTCTTTTGCTTCGATCTTTTAGAATGTAGAATTCAGAATTTAGAATTCAGAATGTAGAATGTGGAATTTAGAATGTAGAATTCAGAATGTGGAATTTAGAATGTAGAATTTAGAATTTGGAATTTAGAATCTAGAACCGGAATCTGATGATATCATGGTTCTTTTGCTCTGGTCTTGGCTGTGGCCCAGCCTTGGGTACACCACACATCATGGTCACCACAGAGCCAAAACTTCTTCTTTTGCTTCGATCCTTTAGAATGTAGAATGTAGAATTTAGAATGTGGAATTTAGAATGTAGAATTCAGAATGTGGAATTAAAATGTAGAATTCAGAATGTGGAATTTAGATTGTAGAATTTAGAATGTAGAATTCAGAATGTGGAATTTAGAATGTGAAATTTAGAATCTAGAACCGGAATCTGATGACATCATGGTTCTTTTGCTCTGGTCTTGGCTGTGGCCCATTCTCAGATACACCACACATCATCGTCACCGCAGAGCCAAAACTTGTTCTTTTGCTTCGATCTTTTAGAATGTAGAATGTAGAATTAAGAATGTGGAATTTAGAATGTGGAATTTAGAATGTTGAATTTAGAATTAAGAACCGGAATCTGATGACATCATGGTTCTTTGGTTCTGGTCTTGGCTTTTGTTCCTGCTTCGGATACAACACACATCATGGTCACCGCAGAACTGTGGAATTAAAATGTAGAATGTGGAATTTAGAATGTAGAATTCAGAATGTGGAATTTAGAATGTAGAATTTAGAATGTAGAATTCAGAATGTGGAATTTAGAATGTGGAATTTAGAATCTAGAACCGGAATCTGATGACATCATGGTTCTTTTGCTCTGGTCTTGGCTGTGGCCCTTTCTCAGATACACCACACATCATCGTCACCGCAGAGCCAAAACTTGTTCTTTTGCTTCGATCTTTTAGAATGTAGAATGTAGAATTTAGAATGTGGAATTTAGAATGTGGAATTTAGAATGTTGAATTTAGAATTAAGAACCGGAATCTGACGACATCATGGTTCTTTGGTTCTGGTCTTGGCTTTTGTTCCTGCTTCGGATACACCACACATCATGGTCACCGCAGAACCAAGACTTTTTCTTTTGATCTTTTAGAATGTGGGATTTAGAATAAGGGTCGACCGATATATCGGCCGGCCGATATATCGGGCCGATATTAGCGTTGTTTAGGTGTATCGGCATCGGCCGATACACATGGCCGATACGGCCGATACGCATCCAGCGTCATTTACAGACAGGCGTTCAAGGGCAGCTCTGTGAAGACCCGCTATGCACGCTGCTGCAGCCCCCGCAGCATAGTATGCACATGGCATTGCACTGCATACAGTAGCATGCGTGTGCCTGAAAGTCATTAAGTGAGTCGAAAAAAACGGGAATGCTGTTTAAGTGCGTCGCATTTAAACTGCCAACCTAAACTAGGGAGCTGTAACACTAAGAGTAGGCTATGATGCAATCACCCGCAGTTTAAAGTTCAAATGAAGTCGGTGTTGTTATCAGTCACTGTCAATTCGGCGTTTGCAGGAGTTAAACCGGCGAACACCGGTGAAGCAGCCCAGTGTGTGTGAGTGAGTGTGCACGCACGTGAGGGAGAGACAGATGGAGCGAGAAAAAGTGATCAGCGCGGAGCGGAACAGTTGCCGTAATCAGATAACTGCACAACGAACCCAACAGTCCAGGACCTAATGAAACGTTTTGGGGTTTCGAGAAGAGGCTTGCTAAGCCATAGACTACTTTAGCTTACGTACGGGAATATTTTTCAACACATGGGGTAGCGCCGTGTCAGTGCATGTCGACACCGCGGGAGCAATAATGGCATGCGAGTGATTATCACTGAATAAACTTCTAAATCCCTCCTAAACGTAACTCGCCACGCATATTGTGTGCAATATAAGGGTACACTTCGTTAGAGTTAGAGGTGGCGTGGGATTTGATATTAACTAAGACAATGTCGAAATGGATAAAGTTTGATGCGTCAAACCTAAAGGGAGATTGTTGTGATTTGTCCCGCCCCTCTCCCCTCTTCCTGAAACAAAGCAGGGGGCAAGCAGCGAGGTTTTGTTTCTCCACAACTAAAACAAATTATGGTGTGCCCATTTTTTATTTTTTTAAAAAGTGACAAATCTACAATTCATTCACTCACTTTGCAATGCGGATGATGATCAAGTCAGGCTATTTACTGTCACTGCCTGCTTCAAAGGCAATGGTATATCAAGTACAATATAGGCCTACAGTTGTAAAATAGGCCTAAACATTTACTCTAAATAATCTTTGTGTCATCCCCAACATTTGTCAAATGTGCAGTCAAGCTCTGTTGCCACTGTCAAGCCACAGTCCTTTGAATGTGTCAAGCCAAACTAATATATATTTTTTAAATAAATAAAAATGAATAAAAGCACCGAAGTATGTGGGCTATTCCTTTTTAAGTGGATATAATACTGTATAAGCATTAAGCAGACACTTAAAAAAAAAATGCTCAATGGGCTTCAGACATGATTGTCATTTTCCTGTTATTCATGTTATTATAAATAAATGGCTATTTATTTTTAACTTGAGACCTGGAATATTTGTCATTTTTTAAACTTTTTTTAACCCATATCGGTATCGGAAATCGGGTATCGGAAATCGGGTATCGGCCATGGGCCATGGGGAAAAAATCGGTATCGCATCGGCCATCAAAAAACCCGTATCGGTCGATCCCTAATTTAGAATATAGAATTTAGAATGTGGAATTTAGAATCTAGAACCGGAATCTGATGACATCATGGTTCTTTTGCTCTGGTCTTGGCTGTGGCCCAGCCTTGGGTACACTACACATCATGGTCACCACAGAGCCAAAATTTCTTCTTTTGCTTCGATCCTTTAGAATGTAGAATGTGGAATTTAGAATGTAGAATTCAGAATGTGGAATTAAAATGTAGAATGTGGAATTTAGAATGTAGAATTCAGAATGTGGAATTTAGAATGTAGAATTCAGAATTTGGAATTTAGAATGTGGAATTTAGAATGTTGAATTTAGAATTAAGAACCGGAATCTGATGACATCATGGTTCTTTGGTTCTGGTCTTGGCTTTTGTTCCTGCTTCGGATACACCACACATCATGGTCACCGCAGAACTGTGGAATTAAAATGTAGAATGTGGAATTTACAATGTAGGATTCAGAATGTGCAATTTAGAATGTAGAATTCAGAATTAGGAATTCAGAATGTGGAATTTAGAATGTGGAATTTAGAATCTAGAACCGGAATCTGATGACATCATGGTTCTTTTGCTCTGGTCTTGGCTGTGGCCCTTTCTCAGATACACCACACATCATCGTCACCGCAGAGCCAAAACTTCTTCTTTTGCTTCGATCCTTTAGAATATAGAATGTGGAATTTAGAATGTAGAATTCAGAATGTGGAATTAAAATGTAGAATGTAGAATGTGGAATTTAGAATGTAGAATTCAGAATGTGGAATTTAGAATGTAGAATTTAGAATGTAGAATTCAGAATGTGGAATTTAGAATGTGGAATTTAGAATCTAGAACCGGAATCTGATGACATCATGGTTCTTTTGCTCTGGTCTTGGCTGTGGCCCTTTCTCAGATACACCACACATCATCATCGTCACCGCAGAGCCAAAACTTCTTCTTTTGCTTCGATCCTTTAGAATATAGAATGTGGAATTTAGAATGTAGAATTCAGAATGTGGAATTAAAATGTAGAATGTAGAATGTGGAATTTAGAATGTAGAATTCAGAATGTGGAATTTAGAATGTAGAATTTAGAATGTAGAATTCAGAATGTGGAATTTAGAATGTGGAATTTAGAATCTAGAACCGGAATCTGATGACATCATGGTTCTTTTGTTCTGGTCTTGGCTGTGGCCCTTTCTCAGATACACCACACATCATCGTCACCGCAGAGCCAAAACTTGTTCTTTTGCTTCGATCTTTTAGAATGTAGAATGTAGAATTTAGAATGTGGAATTTAGAATGTGGAATTTAGAATGTTGAATTTAGAATTAAGAACCGGAATCTGACGACATCATGGTTCTTTGGTTCTGGTCTTGGCTTTTGTTCCTGCTTCGGATACACCACACATCATGGTCACCGCAGAACCAAGACTTTTTCTTTTGTTTTGATCTTTTAGAATGTGGGATTTAGAATATAGAATTTAGAATGTGGAATTTAGAATCTAGAACCGGAATCTGATGACATCATGGTTCTTTTGCTCTGGTCTTGGCTGTGGCCCAGCCTTGGGTACACTACACATCATGGTCACCACAGAGCCAAAATTTCTTCTTTTGCTTCGATCCTTTAGAATGTAGAATGTGGAATTTAGAATGTAGAATTCAGAATGTGGAATTAAAATTTAGAATGTGGAATTTAGAATGTAGAATTCAGAATGTGGAATTTAGAATGTAGAATGTAGAATTCAGAATTTGGAATTTAGAATGTGGAATTTAGAATGTGGAATTTAGAATCTAGAACCGGAATCTGATGACATCATGGTTCTTTTGCTCTGGTCTTGGCTGTGGCCCTTTCTCAGATACACCACACATCATCGTCACCGCAGAGCCAAAACTTGTTCTTTTGCTTCGATCCTTTAGAATGTAGAATGTGGAATTTAGAATGTAGAATTCAGAATGTGGAATTAAAATTTAGAATGTGGAATTTAGAATGTAGAATTCAGAATGTGGAATTTAGAATGTAGAATGTAGAATTCAGAATTTTGGAATTAAGAACCGGAATCTGATGACATCATGGTTCTTTGGTTCTGGTCTTGGCTTTTGTCCCTGCCTCGGATACAGCACACATCATGGTCACCGCAGAACCAAAACTTTTTCTTTTGTTTTGATTTTTTAGAATGTGGAATTTAGAATGTGGAATTTAGAATGTAGAATTCAGAATTTAGAATTCAGAATGTAGAATGTGGAATTTAGAATGTAGAATTCAGAATGTGGAATTTAGAATGTAGAATTTAGAATGTGGAATTTAGACTCTAGAACCGGAATCTGATGACATCATGGTTCTTTTGCTCTGGTCTTGGCTGTGGCCCAGCCTTGGGTACACTACACATCATGGTCACCACAGAGCCAAAACTTCTTCTTTTGCTTCGATCCTTTAGAATGTAGAATGTAGAATTTAGAATGTGGAATTTAGAATGTAGAATTCAGAATGTGGAATTAAAATGTAGAATGTGGAATTTAGAATGTAGAATTCAGAATGTGGAATTTAGAATGTAGAATTTAGAATGTAGAATTCAGAATTTGGAATTTAGAATGTGGAATTTAGAATGTGGAATTTAGAATCTAGAACCGGAATCTGATGACATCATGGTTCTTTTGCTCTGGTCTTGGCTGTGGCCCTTTCTCAGATACACCACACATCATCGTCATCGCAGAGCCAAAACTTGTTCTTTTGCTTCGATCTTTTAGAATGTAGAATGTAGAATTTAGAATGTGGAATTTAGAATGTAGAATTCAGAATGTGGAATTAAAATGTAGAATGTAGAATGTGGAATTTAGAATGTAGAATTCAGAATGTGGAATTTAGAATGTAGAATTTAGAATGTAGAATTCAGAATTTGGAATTTAGAATGTGGAATTTAGAATGTGGAATTTAGAATCTAGAACCGGAATCTGATGACATCATGGTTCTTTTGCTCTGGTCTTGGCTGTGGCCCTTTCTCAGATACACCACACATCATCGTCACCGCAGAGCCAAAACTTGTTCTTTTGCTTCGATCTTTTAGAATGTAGAATGTAGAATTTAGAATGTGGAATTTAGAATGTTGAATTTAGAATTAAGAACCGGAATCTGATGACATCATGGTTCTTTGGTTCTGTCCTTGGCTTTTGTCCCTGCCTCGGGTACACCACACATCATGGTCACCGCAGAACCAAAACTTGTTCTTTTGTTTTGATCTTTTAGAATGTGGAATTTAGAATGTAGAATTCAGAATTTAGAATTCAGAATGTAGAATGTGGAATTTAGAATGTAGAATTCAGAATGTGGAATTTAGAATGTAGAATTTAGAATTTGGAATTTAGAATCTAGAACCGGAATTTGGGTACAAGAGAACCCAGCCTTGGGTACACCACACATCATGGTCACCACAGAGCCAAAACTTCTTCTTTTGCTTCGATCCTTTAGAATGTAGAATGTAGAATTTAGAATGTGGAATTTAGAATGTAGAATTCAGAATGTGGAATTAAAATGTAGAATTCAGAATGTGGAATTTAGATTGTAGAATTTAGAATGTAGAATTCAGAATGTGGAATTTAGAATGTGAAATTTAGAATCTAGAACCGGAATCTGATGACATCATGGTTCTTTTGCTCTGGTCTTGGCTGTGGCCCATTCTCAGATACACCACACATCATCGTCACCGCAGAGCCAAAACTTGTTCTTTTGCTTCGATCTTTTAGAATGTAGAATGTAGAATTAAGAATGTGGAATTTAGAATGTGGAATTTTGAATGTTGAATTTAGAATTAAGAACCGGAATCTGATGACATCATGGTTCTTTGGTTCTGGTCTTGGCTTTTGTTCCTGCTTCGGATACAACACACATCATGGTCACCGCAGAACTGTGGAATTAAAATGTAGAATGTGGAATTTAGAATGTAGAATTCAGAATGTGGAATTTAGAATGTAGAATTTAGAATGTAGAATTCAGAATGTGGAATTTAGAATGTGGAATTTAGAATCTAGAACCGGAATCTGATGACATCATGGTTCTTTTGCTCTGGTCTTGGCTGTGGCCCTTTCTCAGATACACCACACATCATCGTCACCGCAGAGCCAAAACTTGTTCTTTTGCTTCGATCTTTTAGAATGTAGAATGTAGAATTTAGAATGTGGAATTTAGAATGTGGAATTTAGAATGTTGAATTTAGAATTAAGAACCGGAATCTGACGACATCATGGTTCTTTGGTTCTGGTCTTGGCTTTTGTTCCTGCTTCGGATACACCACACATCATGGTCACCGCAGAACCAAGACTTTTTCTTTTGATCTTTTAGAATGTGGGATTTAGAATATAGAATTTAGAATGTGGAATTTAAAAATCTAGAACCGGAATCTGATGACATCATGGTTCTTTTGCTCTGGTCTTGGCTGTGGCCCAGCCTTGGGTACACTACACATCATGGTCACCACAGAGCCAAAATTTCTTCTTTTGCTTCGATCCTTTAGAATGTAGAATTCAGAATGTGGAATTAAAATGTAGAATGTGGAATTTAGAATGTAGAATTCAGAATGTGGAATTTAGAATGTAGAATGTAGAATTCAGAATTTGGAATTTGGAATTTAGAATGTGGAATTTAGAATCTAGAACCGGAATCTGATGACATCATGGTTCTTTTGCTTTGGTCTTGGCTGTGGCCCTTTCTCAGATACACCACACATCATCGTTACCGCAGAGCCAAAACTTGTTCTTTTGCTTCGATCTTTTAGAATGTAGAATTTAGAATGTGGAATTTAGAATGTAGAATTTAGAATGTGGAATTAAAATGTAGAATGTGGAATTTACAATGTAGAATTCAGAATGTGGAATTTAGAATGTAGAATTCAGAATTTGGAATTTAGAATGTGGAATTTAGAATGTGGAATTTAGAATCTAGAACCGGAATCTGATGACATCATGGTTCTTTTGCTCTGGTCTTGGCTGTGGCCCTTTCTCAGATACACCACACATCATCGTCACCGCAGAGCCAAAACTTGTTCTTTTGCTTCGATCTTTTAGAATGTAGAATTTAGAATGTGGAATTTAGAATGTTGAATTTAGAATTAAGAACCGGAATCTGATGACATCATGGTTCTTTGGTTCTGGTCTTGGCTTTTGTCCCTGCCTCGGGTACACCACACATCATGGTCACCGCAGAACCAAAACTTGTTCTTTTGTTTTGATCTTTCAGAATGTGGAATTTAGAATGTGGAATTTAGAATGTGGAATTCAGAATTTAGAATTCAGAATGTAGAATGTGGAATTTAGAATGTAGAATTCAGAATGTGGAATTTAGAATGTGGAATTTAGAATGTAGAATTCAGAATGTGGAATTTAGAACGTGGAATTTAGAATCTAGAACCGGAATCTGATGACATCATGGTTCTTTTGCTGTGTTCTTGGCTGTGGCCCAGCCTTGGGTACACCACACATCATGGTCACCACAGAGCCAAAACTTCTTCTTTTGCTTCGATCCTTTAGAATGTAGAATGTAGAATTTAGAGTGTGGAATTTAGAATGTAGAATTCAGAATGTGGAATTAAAATGTAGAATGTGGAATTTAGAATGTAGAATTCAGAATGTGGAATTTATAATGTAGAATTTAGAATGTAGAATTCAGAATTTGGAATTTAGAATGTGGAATTTAGAATCTAGAGCCGGAATCTGATGACGTCATGGTTCTTTTGCTCTGGTCTTGGCTGTGGCCCTTTCTCAGATACACCACACATCATCGTCACCGCAGAGCCAAAACTTGTTCTTTTGCTTCGATCTTTTAGAATGTAGAATTTAGAATGTGGAATTTAGAATGTTGAATTTAGAATTAAGAACCGGAATCTGATGACATCATGGTTCTTTGGTTCTGGTCTTGGCTTTTGTCCCTGCCTCGGATACACCACACATCATGGTCACCGCAGAGCCAAAACTTTTTCTTTTGTTTTGATCTTTTAGAATGTGGAATTTAGAATGTGGAATTTAGAATGTATAATTCATAATGTGGAATTTAGAATGTAGAATTTAGAATGTGGAATTTAGAATCTAGAACCGGAATCTGATGACATCATGGTTCTTTTGCTCTGGTCTTGGCTGTGGCCCAGCCTTGGGTACACTACACATCATGGTCACCACAGAGCCAAAACTTCTTTTTTTGCTTCGATCCTTTAGAATGTAGAATGTGGAATTTAGAATGTGGAATTTAGAATGTAGAATTCAGAATGTGGAATTAAAATGTAGAATGTGGAATTTAGAATGTAGAATTTAGAATGTGGAATTTAGAATGTAGAATTTAGAAAGTAGAATGTAGAATTCAGAATTTGGAATTTAGAAGGTGGAATTTAGAATGTGGAATTTAGAATGTGGAATTTAGAATCTAGAACCGGAATCTGATGACATCATGGTTCTTTTGCTCTGGTCTTGGCTGTGGCCCTTTCTCAGATACACCACACATCATCGTCACCGCAGAGCCAAAACTTGTTCTTTTGCTTCGATCTTTTAGAATGTAGAATTTAAAATGTGGAATTTAGAATTAAGAACCGGAATCTGATGACATCATGGTTCTTTGGTTCTGGTCTTGGCTTTTGTCCCTGCCTCGGATACAGCACACATCATGGTCACCGCAGAACCAAAACTTTTTCTTTTGTTTTGATCTTTTAGAATGTGGAATTTAGAATGTGGAATTTAGAATGTAGAATTCAGAATTTGGAATTTAGAATGTGGAATTTAGAATGTGGAATTTAGAAGGTGGAATTTAGAATGTGGAATTTAGAATCTAGAACCGGAATCTGATGACATCATGGTTCTTTTGCTCTGGTCTTGGCTGTGGCCCTTTCTCAGATACACCACACATCATCGTCATCGCAGAGCCAAAACTTGTTCTTTTGCTTCGATCTTTTAGAATGTAGAATGTAGAATTTAGAATGTGGAATTTAGAATGTAGAATTCAGAATGTGGAATTAAAATGTAGAATGTAGAATGTGGAATTTAGAATGTAGAATTTAGAATGTAGAATTTAGAATGTGGAATTTAGAATGTGGAATTTAGAATGTGGAATTTAGAATCTAGAACCGGAATCCGATGACATCATGGTTCTTTTGCTCTGGTCTTGGCTGTGTCCCTTTCTCAGATACACCACACATCATCGTCACCGCAGAGCCAAAACTTGTTCTTTTGCTTCGATCTTTTAGAATGTAGAATGTAGAATTTAGAATGTGGAATTTAGAATGTTGAATTTAGAATTAAGAACCGGAATCTGATGACATCATGGTTCTTTGGTTCTGGTCTTGGCTTTTGTCCCTGCCTCGGGTACACCACACATCATGGTCACCGCAGAACCAAAACTTGTTCTTTTGTTTTGATCTTTTAGAATGTGGAATTTAGAATGTGGAATTTAGAATGTAGAATTCAGAATTTAGAATGTAGAATGTGGAATTTAGAATGTAGAATTTAGAATGTGGAATTTAGAATCTAGAACCGGAATCTGATGATATCATGGTTCTTTTGCTCTGGTCTTGGCTGTGGCCCAGCCTTGGGTACACCACACATCATGGTCACCACAGAGCCAAAACTTCTTCTTTTGCTTCGATCCTTTAGAATGTAGAATGTAGAATTTAGAATGTGGAATTTAGAATGTAGAATTCAGAATGTGGAATTAAAATGTAGAATTCAGAATGTGGAATTTAGAATGTAGAATTTAGAATGTAGAATTCAGAATGTGGAATTTAGAATGTGGAATTTAGAATCTAGAACCGGAATCTGATGACATCATGGTTCTTTTGCTCTGGTCTAGGCTGTGGCCCTTTCTCAGATACACCACACATCATCGTCACCGCAGATCCAAAACTTGTTCTTTTGCTTCGATCTTTTAGAATGTAGAATGTAGAATTAAGAATGTGGAATTTAGAATGTGGAATTTAGAATGTTGAATTTAGAATTAAGAACCGGAATCTGATGACATCATGGTTCTTTGGTTCTGGTCTTGGCTTTTGTTCCTGCTTCGGATACACCACACATCATGGTCACCGCAGAACTGTGGAATTTAGAATGTAGAATTCAGAATGTGGAATTAAAATGTAGAATGTGGAATTTACAATGTAGGATTCAGAATGTGGAATTTAGAATGTAGAATTCAGAATTTGGAATTCAGAATGTGGAATTTAGAATGTGGAATTTAGAATCTAGAACCGGAATCTGATGACATCATGGTTCTTTTGCTTTGGTCTTGGCTGTGGCCCTTTCTCAGATACACCACACATCATCGACACCACAGAGCCAAAACTTCTTCTTTTGCTTCGATCCTTTAGAATGTAGAATGTAGAATTTAGAATGTGGAATTTAGAATGTAGAATTCAGAATGTGGAATTAAAATGTAGAATGTGGAATTTAGAATGTAGAATTCAGAATGTGGAATTTAGAATGTAGAATTTAGAATGTAGAATTTAGAATGTAGAATTCAGAATGTGGAATTTAGAATTTGGAATTTAGAATCTAGAACCGGAATCTGATGACATCATGGTTCTTTTGCTCTGGTCTTGGCTGTGGTCCTTTCTCAGATACACCACACATCATCGTCACCGCAGAGCCAAAACTTGTTCTTTTGCTTCGATCTTTTAGAATGTAGAATTTAGAATGTGGAATTTAGAATGTGGAATTTAGAATGTGGAATTTAGAATTAAGAACCGGAATCTGACGACATCATGGTTCTTTGGTTCTGGTCTTGGCTTTTGTTCCTGCTTCGGATACACCACACATCATGGTCACCGCTGAACCAAGACTTTTTCTTTTGTTTTGATCTTTTAGAATGTGGAATTTAGAATGTGGAATTTAGAATGTAGAATTCAGAATTTAGAATTTGGAATGTAGAATGTGGAATTTAGAATGTAGAATTCAGAATGTGGGATTTAGAATGTAGAATTTAGAATGTGGAATTTAGAATCTAGAACCGGAATCTGATGACATCATGGTTCTTTTGCTCTGGTCTTGGCTGTGGCCCAGCCTTGGGTACACTACACATCATGGTCACCACAGAGCCAAAATTTCTTCTTTTGCTTCGATCCTTTAGAATGTAGAATGTAGAATTTAGAATGTGGAATTCAGAATGTAGAATTAAAATGTAGAATGTGGAATTTAGAATGTAGAATTCAGAATGTGGAATTTAGAATGTAGAATGTAGAATTCAGAATTTGGAATTTAGAATGTGGAATTTAGAATTTGGAATTTAGAATCTAGAACCGGAATCTGATGACATCATGGTTCTTTTGCTCTGGTCCTGGCTGTGGCCCTTTCTCAGATACACCACACATCATCGTCACCGCAGAGCCAAAACTTGTTCTTTTGCTTCGATCTTTTAGAATGTAGAATGTAGAATTTAGAATGTGTAATTTAGAATGTTGAATTTAGAATTAAGAACCGGAATCTGATGACATCATGGTTCTTCGGTTCTGGTCTTGGCTTTTGTCCCTGCCTCGGATACACCACACATCATGGTCACCGCAGAGCCAAAACTTTTTCTTTTGTTTTGATCTTTTAGAATGTGGAATTTAGAATGTGGAATTTAGAATGTAGAATTCAGAATGTGGAATTTAGAATGTAGAATTTAGAATGTGGAATTTAGAATCTAGAACTGGAATCTGATGACATCATGGTTCTTTTGCTCTGGTCTTGGCTGTGGCCCAGCCTTGGGTACACTACACATCATGGTCACCACAGAGCCAAAACTTCTTCTTTTGCTTCGATCCTTTAGAATGTAGAATGTAGAATTTAGAATGTGGAATTTAGAATGTAGAATTCAGAATGTGGAATTAAAATGTAGAATGTGGAATTTAGAATGTAGAATTCAGAATGTGGAATTAAGAATGTAGAATTTAGAATGTAGAATTCAGAATTTGGAATTTAGAATGTGGAATTTAGAATGTGGAATTTAGAATCTAGAACCGGAATCTGATGACATCATGGTTCTTTTGCTCTGGTCTTGGCTGTGGCCCTTTATCAGATACACCACACATCATCGTCATCGCAGAGCCAAAACTTGTTCTTTTGCTTCGATCTTTTAGAATGTAGAATGTAGAATTTAGAATGTGGAATTTAGAATGTAGAATTCAGAATGTGGAATTAAAATGTAGAATGTAGAATGTGGAATTTAGAATGTAGAATTCAGAATGTGGAATTTAGAATGTAGAATTTAGAATGTAGAATTCAGAATTTGGAATTTAGAATGTGGAATTTAGAATGTGGAATTTAGAATCTAGAACCGGAATCTGATGACATCATGGTTCTTTTGCTCTGGTCTTGGCTGTGGCCCTTTCTCAGATACACCACACATCATCGTCACCGCAGAGCCAAAACTTGTTCTTTTGCTTCGATCTTTTAGAATGTAGAATTTAGAATGTGGAGTTTAGAATGTTGAATTTAGAATCTAGAACCGGAATCTGATGACATCATGGTTCTTTTGCTCTGGTCTTGGCTGTGGCCCTTTCTCAGATACACCACACATCATCGTCACCGCAGAGCCAAAACTTGTTCTTTTGCTTCGATCTTTTAGAATGTAGAATTTAGAATGTGGAGTTTAGAATGTTGAATTTAGAATCAAGAACCGGAATCTGATGACATCATGGTTCTTTGGTTCTGTCCTTGGCTTTTGTCCCTGCCTCGGGTACACCACACATCATGGTAACCGCAGAACCAAAACTTGTTCTTTTGTTTTGATCTTTTAGAATGTGGAATTTAGAATGTAGAATTCAGAATTTAGAATTCAGAATGTAGAATGTGGAATTTAGAATGTAGAATTCAGAATGTGGAATTTAGAATGTAGAATTTAGAATTTGGAATTTAGAATCTAGAACCGGAATATGATGATATCATGGTTCTTTTGCTCTGGTCTTGGCTGTGGCCCAGCCTTGGGTACACCACACATCATGGTCACCACAGAGCCAAAACTTCTTCTTTTGCTTCGATCCTTTAGAATGTAGAATGTAGAATTCAGAATGTGGAATTAAAATGTAGAATTCAGAATGTGGAATATAGATTGTAGAATTTAGAATGTAGAATTCAGAATGTGGAATTTAGAATGTAGAATTCAGAATGTGGAATTTAGAATCTAGAACCGGAATCTGATGACATCATGGTTCTTTTGCTCTGGTCTTGGCTGTGGCCCTTTCTCAGATACACCACACATCATCGTCACCGCAGAGCCAAAACTTGTTCTTTTGCTTCGATCTTTTAGAATGTAGAATTTAGAATGTGGAATTTAGAATGTGGAATTTAGAATGTTGAATTTAGAATGTAGAATTCAGAATTTGGAATTTAGAATGTGGAATTTAGAATGTGGAATTTAGAATCTAGAACCGGAATCTGATGACATCATGGTTCTTTTGCTCTGGTCTTGGCTGTGGCCCTTTCTCAGATACACCACACATCATCATCACCGCAGAGCCAAAACTTGTTCTTTTGCTTCGATCTTTTAGAATGTAGAATGTAGAATTTAGAATGTGGAATTTAGAATGTTGAATTTAGAATTAAGAACCGGAATCTGATGACATCATGGTTCTTTGGTTCTGGTCTTGGCTTTTGTCCCTGCCTCGGGTACACCACACATCATGGTCACCGCAGAACCAAAACTTGTTCTTTTCTCGTCTTGGCTTTTGTCCCTGCCTCGGGTTTTGTTTTGATCTTTTAGAATGTGGAATTTAGAATGTGGAATTTAGAATGTGGAATTCAGAATTTAGAATTCAGAATGTAGAATGTGGAATTTAGAATGTAGAAATCAGAATGTGGAATTTATAATGTAGAATTTAGAATGTGGAATTTAGAATCTAGAACCGGAATCTGATGACATCATGGTTCTTTTGCTGTGTTCTTGGTTGTGGCCCAGCCTTGGGTACACCACACATCATGGTCACCACAGAGCCAAAACTTCTTCTTTTGCTTCGATCCTTTAGAATGTAGAATGTAGAATTTAGAGTGTGGAATTTAGAATGTAGAATTCAGAATGTGGAATTTAGAATGTAGAATTCAGAATGTGGAATTTATAATGTAGAATTTAGAATGTAGAATTCAGAATTTGGAATTTAGAATGTGGAATTTAGAATCTAGAGCCGGAATCTGATGACGTCATGGTTCTTTTGCTCTGGTCTTGGCTGTGGCCCTTTCTCAGATACACCACACATCATCGTCACCGCAGAGCCAAAACTTGTTCTTTTGCTTCGATCTTTTAGAATGTAGAATTTAGAATGTGGAATTTAGAATGTTGAATTTAGAATTAAGAACCGGAATCTGATGACATCATGGTTCTTCGGTTCTGGTCTTGGCTTTTGTCCCTGCCTCGGATACACCACACATCATGGTCACCGCAGAACCAAAACTTGTTCTTTTGTTTTGATCTTTTAGAATGTGGAATTTAGAATGTGGAATTTAGAATGTGGAATTCAGAATTTAGAATTCAGAATGTAGAATGTGGAATTTAGAATGTAGAATTCAGAATGTGGAATTTAGAATTTGGAATTTAGAATGTGGAATTTAGAATCTAGAACCGGAATCTGATGACATCATGGTTCTTTTGCTCTGGTCTTGGCTATGGCCCAGCCTTGGGTACACTACACATCATGGTCACCACAGAGCCAAAACTTCTTCTTTTGCTTCGATCCTTTAGAATGTAGAATGTGGAATTTAGAATGTAGAATTCAGAATGTAGAATGTGGAATTTAGAATGTAGAATTCAGAATGTGGAATTTAGAATGTAGAATTTAGAAAGTAGAATGTAGAATTCAGAATTTGGAATTTAGAAGGTGGAATTTAGAATGTGGAATTTAGAATCTAGAACCGGAATCTGATGACATCATGGTTCTTTTGCTCTGGTCTTGGCTGTGGCCCTTTCTCAGATACACCACACATCATCGTCACCGCAGAGCCAAAACTTGTTCTTTTGCTTCGATCTTTTAGAATGTAGAATTTAGAATGTGGAATTTAGAATTAAGAACCGGAATCTGATGACATCATGGTTCTGGTCTTGGCTTTTGTCCCTGCCTCGGATACAGCACACATCATGGTCACCGCAGAACCAAAACTTTTTCTTTTGTTTTGATCTTTTAGAATGTGGAATTTAGAATTTAGAATTCAGAATGTAGAATGTGGAATTTAGAATGTAGAATTCAGAATGTGGAATTTAGAATGTAGAATTTAGAATGTGGAATTTAGAATCTAGAACCGGAATCTGATGACATCATGGTTCTTTTGCTCTGGTCTTGGCTGTGGCCCAGCCTTGGGTACACTACACATCATGGTCACCACAGAGCCAAAACTTCTTCTTTTGCTTCGATCTTTTAGAATGTAGAATGTAGAATTTAGAATGTGGAATTTAGAATGTAGAATTTAGAATGTGGAATTAAAATGTAGAATGTGGAATTAAGAATGTAGAATTCAGAATGTGGAATTTAGAATGTAGAATTTAGAATGTAGAATGTAGAATTCAGAATTTGGAATTTAGAATGTGGAATTTAGAATGTGGAATTTAGAATCTAGAACCGGAATCTGATGACATCATGGTTCTTTTGCTCTGGTCTTGGCTGTGGCCCTTTCTCAGATACACCACACATCATCGTCACAGCAGAGCCAAAACTTGTTCTTTTGCTTCGATCTTTTAGAATGTAGAATGTAGAATTTAGAATGTGGAATTTAGAATGTTGAATTTAGAATTAAGAACCGGAATCTGATGACATCATGGTTCTTTGGTTCTGGTCTTGGCTTTTGTCCCTGCCTTGGGTACACCACACATCATGGTCACCGCAGAACCAAAACTTGTTCTTTTGTTTTGATCTTTTAGAATGTGGAATTTAGAATGTGGAATTTAGAATGTAGAATTCAGAATTTAGAATTCAGAATGTAGAATGTGGAATTTAGAATGTAGAATTCAGAATGTGGAATTTAGAATGTAGAATTTAGAATGTGGAATTTAGAATCTAGAACCGGAATCTGATGACATCTTGTTTTTTTTTGCTCTGGTCGTGGCTGTGGCCCATCCTTGGGTACACCACACATCATGGTCACCACAGAGCCAAAACTTCTTCTTTTGCTTCGATCCTTTAGAATGTAGAATGTAGAATTTAGAATGTGGAATTTAGAATATAGAATTCAGAATGTGGAATTAAAATGTTGAATGTAGAATGTGGAATTTAGAATGTAGAATTCAGAATGTAGAATTTAGAATGTAGAATTTAGAATGTAGAATTCAGAATGTGGAATTTACAATCTAGAACCGGAATCTGATGACATCATAGTTCTTTTGCTCTGGTCTTGGCTGTGGCCCTTTCTCAGATACACCACACATCATCATCACCGCAGAGCCAAAACTTTTGCTTCGATCTTTTAGAATGTAGAATGTAGAATTTAGAATGTGGAATTTAGAATGTTGAATTTAGAATTAAGAACCGGAATCTGATGACATCATGGTTCTTTGGTTCTGGTCTTGGCTTTTGTCCCTGCCTCGGGTACACCACACATCATGGTCACCGCAGAACCAAAACTTGTTCTTTTCTCGTCTTGGCTTTTGTCCCTGCCTCGGGTTTTGTTTTGATCTTTTAGAATGTGGAATTTAGAATGTGGAATTCAGAATTTAGAATTCAGAATGTAGAATGTGGAATTTAGAATGTAGAATTCAGAATGTGGAATTTAGAATGTAGAATTTAGAATGTGGAATTTAGAATCTAGAACCGGAATCTGATGATATCATGGTTCTTTTGCTCTGGTCTTGGCTGTGGCCCAGCCTTGGGTACACCACACATCATGGTCACCACAGAGCCAAAACTTCTTCTTTTGCTTCGATCCTTTAGAATGTAGAATGTAGAATTTAGAATGTGGAATTTAGAATGTAGAATTCAGAATGTGGAATTAAAATGTAGAATGTGGAATTTAGAATGTAGAATTCAGAATGTGGAATTTAGAATGTAGAATTTAGAATGTAGAATTCAGAATTTGGAATTTAGAATGTGGAATTTAGAATGTAGAATTCAGAATGTGGAATTTAGAATGTAGAATTTAGAATGTAGAATTCAGAATTTGGAATTTAGAATGTGGAATTTTAGAAGAATTTAGAAGTCTTGGCTGTGGCCCTTTCTCAGATACACCACACATCATCGTCACCGCAGAGCCAAAACTTGTTCTTTTGCTTCGATCTTTTAGAATGTAGAATGTAGAATTTAGAATGTGGAATTTAGAATGTGGAATTTAGAATGTGGAATTTAGAATGTTGAATTTAGAATTAAGAACCGGAATCTGATGACATCATGGTTCTTTGGTTCTGGTCTTGGCTTTTGTCCCTGCCTCTGGTTTTGTTTTGATCTTTTAGAATGTGGAATTTAGAATGTGGAATTTAGAATGTGGAATTCAGAATTTAGCCTTGGGTACACCACACATCATGGTCACCACAGAGCCAAAACTTCTTCTTTTGCTTCGATCCTTTAGAATGTAGAATGTAGAATTTAGAATGTGGAATTTAGAATGTAGAATTCAGAATGTGGAATTAAAATGTAGAATTCAGAATGTGGAATTTAGAATGTAGAATTTAGAATGTAGAATTCAGAATGTGGAATTCAGAATGTGGAATTTAGAATGTGGAATTTAGAATCTAGAACCGGAATCTGATGACATCATGGTTCTTTTGCTCTGGTCTTGGCTGTGGCCCTTTCTCAGATACACCACACATCATCGTCACCGCAGAGCCAAAACTTGTTCTTTTGCTTCGATCTTTTAGAATGTAGAATGTAGAATTAAGAATGTGGAATTTAGAATGTGGAATTTAGAATGTTGAATTTAGAATTAAGAACCGGAATCTGATGACATCATGGTTCTTTGGTTCTGGTCTTGGCTTTTGTTCCTGCTTCGGATACACCCACATCATGGTCACCGCAGTACTGTGGATTTAGAATGTAGAATTCAGAATGTGGAATTAAAATGTAGAATGTGGAATTTACAATGTAGGATTCAGAATGTGGAATTTAGAATGTAGAATTCAGAATGTGGGATTTAGAATGTGGAATTTAGAATCTAGAACCGGAATCTGATGACATCATGGTTCTTTTGCTCTGGTCTTGGCTGTGGCCCTTTCTCAGATACACCACACATCATCGTCACCGCAGAGCCAAAACTTGTTCTTTTGCTTCGATCTTTTAGAATGTAGAATGTAGAATTTAGAATGTGGAATTTAGAATTAAGAACCGGAATCTGATGACATCATGGTTCTTTGGTTCTGGTCTTGGCTTTTGTCCCTGCCTCGGGTACACCACACATCATGGTCACCGCAGAACCAAAACTTGTTCTTTTGTTTTGATCTTTTAGAATGTGGAATTTAGAATGTGGAATTTAGAATGTAGAATTCAGAATTTAGAATTCAGAATTTAGAATGTGGAATTTAGAATGTAGAATTCAGAATGTGGAATTTAGAATGTAGAATTTAGAATGTGGAATTTAGAATCTAGAACCGGAATCTGATGACATCATGGTTCTTTTGCTCTGGTCTTGGCTGTGGCCCAGCCTTGGGTACACCACACATCATGGTCACCAAAGAGCCAAAACTTCTTATTTTGCTTCGATCCTTTAGAATGTAGAATTTAGAATGTGAAATTTAGAATGTAGAATTCAGAATGTGGAATTAAAATGTTGAATGTAGAATGTGGAATTTAGAATGTAGAATTCAGAATGTGGAATTTAGAATGTAGAATTTAGAATGTAGAATTCAGAATGTGGAATTTAGAATGTGGAATTTAGAATCTAGAACCGGAATCTGATGACATCATGGTTCTTTTGCTCTGGTCTTGGCTGTGGCCCTTTCTCAGATACACCACACATCATCGTCACCGCAGAGCCAAAACTTGTTCTTTTGCTTCGATCTTTTAGAATGTAGAATGTAGAATGTAGAATTTAGAATGTGGAATTTAGAATGTTGAATTTAGAATGTAGAATTCAGAATTTGGAATTTAGAATGTGGTTTAGAATGTGGAATTTAGAATGTGAAATTTAGAATCTAGAACCGGAATCTGATGACATCATGGTTCTTTTGCTCTGGTCTTGGCTGTGGCCCTTTCTCAGATACACCACACATCATCATCACCGCAGAGCCAAAACTTGTTCTTTTGCTTCGATCTTTTAGAATGTAGAATGTAGAATTTAGAATGTGGAATTTAGAATGTTGAATTTAGAATTAAGAACCGGAATCTGATGACATCATGGTTCTTTGGTTCTGGTCTTGGCTTTTGTCCCTGCCTCGGGTACACCACACATCATGGTCACCGCAGAACCAAAACTTGTTCTTTTGTTTTGATCTTTTAGAATGTGGAATTTAGAATGTGGAATTTAGAATGTAGAATTCAGAATTTAGAATTCAAAATGTAGAATGTGGAATTTAGAATGTAGAATTCAGAATGTGGAATTTAGAATGTAGAATTTAGAATGTGGAATTTAGAATCTAGAACCGGAATCTGATGATATCATGGTTCTTTTGCTCTGGTCTTGGCTGTGGCCCAGCCTTGGGTACACCACACATCATGGTCACCCCAGAGCCAAAACTTCTTCTTTTGCTTCGATCCTTTAGAATGTAGAATGTAGAATTTAGAATGTGGAATTTAGAATGTAGACTTCAGAATGTGGAATTAAAATGTAGAATTCAGAATGTGGAATTTAGAATGTAGAATTTAGAATGTAGAATTTAGAATCTAGAATTCAGAATGTAGAATTCAGAATGTGGAATTAAAATATAGAATGTGGAATTTAGAATGTAGAATTCAGAATGTGGAATTTAGAATGTAGAATTTAGAATGTAGAATGTAGAATTCAGAATTTGGAATTTAGAATGTGGAATTTAGAATGTGGAATTTAGAATCTAGAACCGGAATCTGATGACATCATGGTTCTTTTGCTCTGGTCTTGGCTGTGGCCCTTTCTCAGATACACCACACATCATCGTCACCGCAGAGCCAAAACTTGTTCTTTTGCTTCGATCTTTTAGAATGTAGAATGTAGAATTTAGAATGTGGAATTTAGAATGTGGAATTTAGAATGTGGAATTTAGAATGTAGAATTGAAGTGTAGAATGTAGAATGTGGAATTTAGAATGTAGAATTCAGAATGTGGAATTTAGAATGTAGAATTTAGAATGTAGAATTCAGAATTTGGAATTTAGAATATGGAATTTAGAATGTGGAATTTAGAATCTAGAACCGGAATCTGATGACATCATGGTTCTTTTGCTCTGGTCTTGGCTGTGGCCCTTTCTCAGATACACCACACATCATCGTCACCGCAGAGCCAAAACTTGTTCTTTTGCTTCGATCTTTTAGAATGTAGAATGTAGAATTTAGAATGTGGAATTTAGAATGTGGAATTTAGAATGTTGAATTTAGAATTAAGAACCGGAATCTGACGACATCATGGTTCTTTGGTTCTGGTCTTGGCTTTTGTTCCTGCTTCGGATACACCACACATCATGGTCACCGCAGAACCAAGACTTTTTCTTTTGATCTTTTAGAATGTGGGATTTAGAATATAGAATTTAGAATGTGGAATTTAGAATCTAAAACCGGAATCTGATGACATCATGGTTCTTTTGCTCTGGTCTTGGCTGTGGCCCAGCCTTGGGTACACTACACATCATGGTCACCACAGAGCCAAAATTTCTTCTTTTGCTTCGATCCTTTAGAATGTAGAATGTGGAATTTAGAATGTAGAATTCAGAATGTGGAATTAAAATGTAGAATGTGGAATTTAGAATGTAGAATTCAGAATGTGGAATTTAGAATGTAGAATTCAGAATTTGGAATTTAGAATGTGGAATTTAGAATGTTGAATTTAGAATTAAGAACCGGAATCTGATGACATCATGGTTCTTTGGTTCTGGTCTTGGCTTTTGTCCCTGCCTCGGGTACACCACACATCATGGTCACCGCAGAACCAAAACTTGTTCTTTTGTTTTGATCTTTTAGAATGTGGAATTTAGAATGTGGAATTTAGAATGTAGAATTCAGAATTTAGAATTCAGAATGTAGAATGTGGAATTTAGAATGTAGAATTCAGAATGTGGAATTTAGAATGTACAATTTAGAATGTGGAATTTAGAATCTAGAACCGGAATCTGATGACATCATGGTTCTTTTGCTCTGGTCTTGGCTGTGGCCCAGCCTTGGGTACACCACACATCATGGTCACCACAGAGCCAAAACTTCTTCTTTTGCTTCGATCCTTTAGAATGTAGAATGTAGAATTTAGAATGTGGAATTTAGAATGTAGAATTCAGAATGTGGAATTAAAATGTTGAATGTGGAATTTAGAATGTAGAATTCAGAATGTGGAATTTAGAATGTGGAATTTAGAATCTAGAACCGGAATCTGATGACATCATGGTTCTTTTGCTCTGGTCTTGGCTGTGGCCCTTTCTCAGATACACCACACATCATCGTCACCGCAGAGCCAAAACTTGTTCTTTTGCTTCGATCTTTTAGAATGTAGAATGTAGAATGTAGAATTTAGAATGTGGAATTTAGAATGTTGAATTTAGAATGTAGAATTCAGAATTTGGAATTTAGAATGTGGAATTTAGAATGTGGAATTTAGAATGTGAAATTTAGAATCTAGAACCGGAATCTGATGACATCATGGTTCTTTTGCTCTGGTCTTGGCTGTGGCCCTTTCTCAGATACACCACACATCATCATCACCGCAGAGCCAAAACTTGTTCTTTTGCTTCGATCTTTTAGAATGTAGAATGTAGAATTTAGAATGTGGAATTTAGAATGTTGAATTTAGAATTAAGAACCGGAATCTGATGACATCATGGTTCTTTGGTTCTGGTCTTGGCTTTTGTCCCTGCCTCGGGTACACCACACATCATGGTCACCGCAGAACCAAAACTTGTTCTTTTGTTTTGATCTTTTAGAATGTGGAATTTAGAATGTGGAATTTAGAATGTAGAATTCAGAATTTAGAATACAAAATGTAGAATGTGGAATTTAGAATGTAGAATTCAGAATGTGGAATTTAGAATGTAGAATTTAGAATGTGGAATTTAGAATCTAGAACCGGAATCTGATGATATCATGGTTCTTTTGCTCTGGTCTTGGCTGTGGCCCAGCCTTGGGTACACCACACATCATGGTCACCCCAGAGCCAAAACTTCTTCTTTTGCTTCGATCCTTTAGAATGTAGAATGTAGAATTTAGAATGTGGAATTTAGAATGTAGACTTCAGAATGTGGAATTAAAATGTAGAATTCAGAATGTGGAATTTAGAATGTAGAATTTAGAATGTAGAATTTAGAATCTAGAATTCAGAATGTAGAATTCAGAATGTGGAATTAAAATATAGAATGTGGAATTTAGAATGTAGAATTCAGAATGTGGAATTTAGAATGTAGAATTTAGAATGTAGAATGTAGAATTCAGAATTTGGAATTTAGAATGTGGAATTTAGAATGTGGAATTTAGAATCTAGAACCGGAATCTGATGACATCATGGTTCTTTTGCTCTGGTCTTGGCTGTGGCCCTTTCTCAGATACACCACACATCATCGTCACCGCAGAGCCAAAACTTGTTCTTTTGCTTCGATCTTTTAGAATGTAGAATGTAGAATTTAGAATGTGGAATTTAGAATGTGGAATTTAGAATGTGGAATTTAGAATGTAGAATTGAAGTGTAGAATGTAGAATGTGGAATTTAGAATGTAGAATTCAGAATGTGGAATTTAGAATGTAGAATTTAGAATGTAGAATTCAGAATTTGGAATTTAGAATATGGAATTTAGAATGTGGAATTTAGAATCTAGAACCGGAATCTGATGACATCATGGTTCTTTTGCTCTGGTCTTGGCTGTGGCCCTTTCTCAGATACACCACACATCATCGTCACCGCAGAGCCAAAACTTGTTCTTTTGCTTCGATCTTTTAGAATGTAGAATGTAGAATTTAGAATGTGGAATTTAGAATGTGGAATTTAGAATGTTGAATTTAGAATTAAGAACCGGAATCTGACGACATCATGGTTCTTTGGTTCTGGTCTTGGCTTTTGTTCCTGCTTCGGATACACCACACATCATGGTCACCGCAGAACCAAGATTTTTTCTTTTGATCTTTTAGAATGTGGGATTTAGAATATAGAATTTAGAATGTGGAATTTAGAATCTAAAACCGGAATCTGATGACATCATGGTTCTTTTGCTCTGGTCTTGGCTGTGGCCCAGCCTTGGGTACACTACACATCATGGTCACCACAGAGCCAAAATTTCTTCTTTTGCTTCGATCCTTTAGAATGTAGAATGTGGAATTTAGAATGTAGAATTCAGAATGTGGAATTAAAATGTAGAATGTGGAATTTAGAATGTAGAATTCAGAATGTGGAATTTAGAATGTAGAATTCAGAATTTGGAATTTAGAATGTGGAATTTAGAATGTTGAATTTAGAATTAAGAACCGGAATCTGATGACATCATGGTTCTTTGGTTCTGGTCTTGGCTTTTGTCCCTGCCTCGGGTACACCACACATCATGGTCACCGCAGAACCAAAACTTGTTCTTTTGTTTTGATCTTTTAGAATGTGGAATTTAGAATGTGGAATTTAGAATGTAGAATTCAGAATTTAGAATTCAGAATGTAGAATGTGGAATTTAGAATGTAGAATTCAGAATGTGGAATTTAGAATGTACAATTTAGAATGTGGAATTTAGAATCTAGAACCGGAATCTGATGACATCATGGTTCTTTTGCTCTGGTCTTGGCTGTGGCCCAGCCTTGGGTACACCACACATCATGGTCACCAAAGAGCCAAAACTTCTTCTTTTGCTTCGATCCTTTAGAATGTAGAATGTAGAATTTAGAATGTGGAATTTAGAATGTAGAATTCAGAATGTGGAATTAAAATGTTGAATGTGGAATTTAGAATGTAGAATTCAGAATGTGGAATTTAGAATGTAGAATTTAGAATGTAGAATTCAGAATGTGGAATTTAGAATGTGGAATTTAGAATCTAGAACCGGAATCTGATGACATCATGGTTCTTTTGCTCTGGTCTTGGCTGTGGCCCTTTCTCAGATACACCACACATCATCGTCACCGCAGAGCCAAAACTTGTTCTTTTGCTTCGATCTTTTAGAATGTAGAATGTAGAATTTAGAATGTGGAATTTAGAATGTTGAATTTAGAATGTAAAATTCAGAATTTGGAATTTAGAATGTGGAATTTAGAATCTAGAACCGGAATCTGATGACATCATGGTTCTTTTGCTCTGGTCTTGGCTGTGGCCCTTTCTCAGATACACCACACATCATCGTCACCGCAGAGCCAAAACTTGTTCTTTTGCTTCGATCTTTTAGAATGTAGAATGTAGAATTTAGAATGTGGAATTTAGAATGTTGAATTGAGAATTAAAAACCGGAATCTGATGACATCATGGTTCTTTGGTTCTGGTCTTGGCTTTTGTCCCTGCCTCGGGTACACCACACATCATGGTCACCGCAGAACCAAAACTTGTTCTTTTGTTTTGATCTTTTATAATGTGGAATTTAGAATGTGGAATTTAGAATGTAGAATTCAGAATTTAGAATTCAGAATGTAGAATGTGGAATTTAGAATGTGGAGTTAAAATGTAGAATGTGGAATTTAGAATGTAGAATTCAGAATGTGGAATTTAGAATGTGGAATTTAGAATGTAGAATTCAGAATTTGGAATTTAGAATGTGGAATTTAGAATGTGGAATTTAGAATCTAGAACCGGAATCTGATGACATCATGGTTCTTTTGCTCTGGTCTTGGCTGTGGCCCAGCCTTGGGTACACCACACATCATGGTCACCACAGAGCCAAAACTTCTTCTTTTGCTTCGATCCTTTAGAATGTAGAATGTAGAATTTAGAATGTGGAATTTAGAATGTAGAATTCAGAATGTGGAATTTAAATGTAGAATTCAGAATGTGGAATTTAGAATGTAGAATTTAGAATGTAGAATTCAGAATGTGGAATTTAGAATGTGGAATTTAGAATCTAGAACCGGAATCTGATGACATCATGGTTCTTTTGCTCTGGTCTTGGCTGTGGCCCTTTCTCAGATACACCACACATCATCGTCACCGCAGAGCCAAAACTTGTTCTTTTGCTTCGATCTTTTAGAATGTAGAATGTAGAATTAAGAATGTGGATTTTAGAATGTGGAATTTAGAATGTTGAATTTAGAATTAAGAACCGGAATCTGATGACATCATGGTTCTTTGGTTCTGGTCTTGGCTTTTGTTCCTGCTTCGGATACACCACACATCATGGTCACCGCAGAACTGTGGAATTTAGAATGTAGAATTCAGAATGTGGAATTAAAATGTAGAATGTGGAATTTAGAATGTAGGATTCAGAATGTGGAATTTAGAATGTAGAATTCAGAATTTGGAATTCAGAATGTGGAATTTAGAATGTGGAATTTTTAATCTAGAACCGGAATCTGATGACATCATGGTTCTTTTGCTCTGGTCTTGGCTGTGGCCCTTTCTCAGATACACCACACATCATCGTCACCACAGAGTCAAAACTTCTTCTTTTGCTTTGATCCTTTAGAATGTAGAATGTAGAATTTAGAATGTGGAATTTAGAATGTAGAATTCAGAATGTGGAATTAAAATGTAGAATGTAGAATGTGGAATTTAGAATGTAGAATTCAGAATGTGGAATTTAGAATGTAGAATTTAGAATGTAGAATTAAGAATGTGGAATTTAGAATGTGGAATTTAGAATCTAGAACCGGAATCTGATGACATCATGGTTCTTTTGCTCTGGTCTTGGCTGTGGCCCTTTCTCAGATACACCACACATCATCGTCACCGCAGAGCCAAAACTTGTTCTTTTGCTTCGATCTTTTAGAATGTAGAATGTAGAATTTAGAATGTGGAATTTAGAATGTGGATTTTAGAATGTTGAATTTAGAATTAAGAACCGGAATCTGATGACATCATGGTTCTTTGGTTCTGGTCTTGGCTTTTGTCCCTGCCTCGGATACAGCACACATCATGGTCACCGCAGAACCAAAACTTGTTCTTTTGTTTTGATCTTTTAGAATGTGGAATTTAGAATGTGGAATTTAGAATGTAGAATTCAGAATTTAGAATTCAGAATGTAGAATGTGGAATTTAGAATGTAGAATTCAGAATGTGGAATTTAGAATGTAGAATTTAGAATGTGGAATTTAGAATCTAGAACCGGAATCTGATGACATCATGGTTCTTTTGCTCTGGTCTTGGCTGTGGCCCAGCCTTGGGTACACTACACATCATGGTCACCACAGAGCCAAAACTTCTTATTTTGCTTCGATCCTTTAGAATGTAGAATGTAGAATTTAGAATGTGAAATTTAGAATGTAGAATTCAGAATGTGGAATTAAAATGTAGAATGTGGAATTTAGAATGTAGAATTCAGAATGTGGAATTTAGAATGTAGAATGTAGAATGTAGAATTCAGAATTTGGAATTTAGAATGTGGAATTTAGAATGTGGAATTTACAATCTAGAACCGGAATCTGATGACATCATGGTTCTTTTGCTCTGGTCTTGGCTGTGGCCCTTCTCAGATACACCACACATCATCGTCATCGCAGAGCCAAAACTTGTTCTTTTGCTTCGATCTTTTAGAATATAGAATTTAGAATGTGGAATTTAGAATGTAGAATTCAGAATTTGGAATTTAGAATGTGGAATTTAGAATGTGGAATTTAGAATTTGGAATTCAGAATGTGGAATTTAGAATGTGGAATTTAGAATCTAGAACCGGAATCTGATGACATCATGGTTCTTTTGCTCTGGTCTTGGCTGTGGCCCTTTCTCAGATACACCACACATCATCGTCACCGCAGAGCCAAAACTTCTTCTTTTGCTTCGATCCTTTAGAATGTAGAATGTAGAATTCAGAATGTGGAATTAAAATGTAGAATGTGGAATTTAGAATGTAGAATTCAGCATGTGGAATTTAGAATGTAGAATTTAGAATGTAGAATTCATAATGTGGAATTTAGAATGTGGAATTTAGAATCTAGAACCGGAATCTGATGACATCATGGTTCTTTTGCTCTGGTCTTGGCTGTGGCCCTTTCTCAGATAAACCACACATCATCGTCACCGCAGAGCCAAAACTTGTTCTTTTGCTTCGATCTTTTAGAATGTAGAATGTAGAATTTAGAATGTGGAATTTAGAATGTGGAATTTAGAATGTTGAATTTAGAATTAAGAACCGGAATCTGATGACATCATGGTTCTTTGGTTCTGGTCTTGGCTTTTGTTCCTGCTTCGGATACACTACACGTCATGGTCACCGCAGAACCAAGACTTTTTCTTTTGTTTTGATCTTTTAGAATGTGGAATTTAGAATGTGGAATTTATAATGTAGAATTCAGAATTTAGAATTCAGAATGTAGAATGTGGAATTTAGAATGTAGAATTCAGAATGTGGAATTTAGAATGTAGAATTTAGAATGTGGAATTTAGAATCTAGAACCGGAATCTGATGACATCATGGTTCTTTTGCTCTGGTCTTGGCTGTGGCCCAGCCTTGGGTACACTACACATCATGGTCACCACAGAGCCAAAATTTCTTCTTTTGCTTTGATCCTTTAGAATGTAGAATGTGGAAATTAGAATGTAGAATTCAGAATGTGGAATTAAAATGTAGAATGTGGAATTTAGAATGTAGAATTCAGAATGTGGAATTTAGAATGTAGAATTCAGAATGTGGAATTAAAATGTAGAATGTGGAATTTAGAATGTAGAATTCAGAATATGGAATTTAGAATGTAGAATTTAGAAAGTAGAATGTAGAATTCAGAATTTGGAATTTAGAAGGTGGAATTTAGAATGTGGAATTTAGAATCTAGAACCGGAATCTAATGACATCATGGTTCCATTGCTCTGGTCTTGGCTGTGGCCCTTTCTCAGATACACCACACATCATCGTCACCGCAGAGCCAAAACTTGTTCTTTTGCTTCGATCTTTTAGAATGTAGAATGTAGAATTTAGAATGTGGAATTTAGAATGTTGAATTTAGAATTAAGAACCAGAATCTGATGACATCATGGCTCTTTGGTTCTGGTCTTGGCTTTTGTCCCTGCCTCGGGTACACCACACATCATGGTCACCGCAGAACCAAAACTTGTTCTTTTGTTTTGATCTTTTAGAATGTGGAATTTAGAATGTGGAATTTAGAATGTAGAATTCAGAATGTGGAATTAAAATGTAGAATGTGGAATTTAGAATGTAGAATTCAGAATGTGGAATTTAGAATGTAGAATGTAGTATTCAGAATTTGGAATTTAGAATGTGGAATTTAGAATGTGGAATTTAGAATCTAGAACCGGAATCTGATGACATCATGGTTCTTTTGCTCTGGTCTTGGCTGTGGCCCTTTCTCAGATACACCACACATCATCGTCATCGCAGAGCCAAAACTTGTTCTTTTGCTTCGATCTTTTAGAATGTAGAATTTAGAATGTGGAATTTAGAATGTAGAATTCAGAAGTTGGAATTTAGAATGTGGAATTTAGAATGTGGAATTTAGAATTTGGAATTCAGAATGTGGAATTTAGAATGTGGATTTTAGAATCTAGAACCGGAATCTGATGACATCATGGTTCTTTTGCTCTGGTCTTGGCTGTGGCCCTTTCTCAGATACACCACACATCATCGTCACCGCAGAGTCAAAACTTCTTCTTTTGCTTCGATCCTTTAGAATGTAGAATTTAGAATGTAGAATTCATAATGTGGAATTTAGAATGTGGAATTTAGAATCTAGAACCGGAATCTGATGACATCATGGTTCTTTTGCTCTGGTCTTGGCTGTGGCCCTTTCTCAGATAAACCACACATCATCGTCACCGCAGAGCCAAAACTTGTTCTTTTGCTTCGATCTTTTAGAATGTAGAATGTAGAATTTAGAATGTGGAATTTAGAATGTGGAATTTAGAATGTTGAATTTAGAATTAAGAACCGGAATCTGATGACATCATGGTTCTTTGGTTCTGGTCTTGGCTTTTGTTCCTGCTTCGGATACACTACACGTCATGGTCACCGCAGAACCAAGACTTTTTCTTTTGTTTTGATCTTTTAGAATGTGGAATTTAGAATGTGGAATTTATAATGTAGAATTCAGAATTTAGAATTCAGAATGTAGAATGTGGAATTTAGAATGTAGAATTCAGAATGTGGAATTTAGAATGTAGAATTTAGAATGTGGAATTTAGAATCTAGAACCGGAATCTGATGACATCATGGTTCTTTTGCTCTGGTCTTGGCTGTGGCCCAGCCTTGGGTACACTACACATCATGGTCACCACAGAGCCAAAATTTCTTCTTTTGCTTTGATCCTTTAGAATGTAGAATGTGGAATTTAGAATGTAGAATTCAGAATGTGGAATTAAAATGTAGAATGTGGAATTTAGAATGTAGAATTCAGAATGTGGAATTTAGAATGTAGAATTCAGAATTTGGAATTTAGAATGTGGAATTTAGAATCTAGAACCGGAATCTGATGACATCATGGTTCTTTTGCTCTGGTCTTGGCTGTGGCCCTTTCTCAGATACACCACACATCATCGTCACCGCAGAGCCAAAACTTGTTCTTTTGCTTCGATCTTTTAGAATGTAGAATGTAGAATTTAGAATGTGGAATTTAGAATGTGGAATTTAGAATGTAGAATTTAGAATTCAGAATTTGGAATTTAGAATGTGGAATTTAGAATCTAGAACCGGAATCTGATGACATCATGGTTCTTCTGCTCTGGTCTTGGCTGTGGCCCTTTCTCAGATACACCACACATCATCGTCACCGCAGAGCCAAAACTTGTTCTTTTGCTTCGATCTTTTAGAATGTAGAATTTAGAATGTGGAATTTAGAATGTTGAATTTAGAATTAAGAACCGGAATCTGATGACATCATGGTTCTTTGGTTCTGGTCTTGGCTTTTGTCCCTGCCTCGGGTACACCACACATCATGGTCACCGCAGAACCAAAACTTGTTCTTTTGTTTTGATTTTTTAGAATGTGGAATTTAGAATGTGGAATTTAGAATGTAGAATTCAGAATTTTGAATTCAGAATGTAGAATGTGGAATTTAGAATGTAGAATTCAGAATGTGGAATTTAGAATGTAGAATTTAGAATGTGAAATTTAGAATCTAGAACCGGAATCTGATGACATCATGGTTCTTTTGTTGTGTTCTTGGCTGTGGCCCAGCCTTGGGTACACCACACATCATGGTCACCACAGAGCCAAAACTTCTTCTTTTGCTTCGATCCTTTAGAATGTAGAATGTAGAATTTAGAATGTGGAATTTAGAATGTAGAATTCAGAATTCAGAATGTGGAATTAAAATGTAGAATGTGGAATTTAGAATGTAGAATTCAGAATGTGGAATTTATAATGTAGAATTTAGAATGTAGAATTCACAATTTGGAATTTAGAATGTGGAATTTAGAATGTGGAATTTAGAATCTAGAACCGGAATCTGATGACGTCATGGTTCTTTTGCTCTGGTCTTGGCTGTGTTCCTTTCTCAGATACACCACACATCATCGTCACCGCAGAGCCAAAACTTGTTCTTTTGCTTCGATCTTTTAGAATGTAGAATGTAGAATTAAGAATGTGGATTTTAGAATGTGGAATTTAGAATGTTGAATTTAGAATTAAGAACCGGAATCTGATGACATCATGGTTCTTTGGTTCTGGTCTTGGCTTTTGTTCCTGCTTCGGATACACCACACATCATGGTCACCGCAGAACTGTGGAATTTAGAATGTAGAATTCAGAATGTGGAATTAAAATGTAGAATGTGGAATTTAGAATGTAGGATTCAGAATGTGGAATTTAGAATGTAGAATTCAGAATTTGGAATTCAGAATGTGGAATTTAGAATGTGGAATTTTTAATCTAGAACCGGAATCTGATGACATCATGGTTCTTTTGCTCTGGTCTTGGCTGTGGCCCTTTCTCAGATACACCACACATCATCGTCACCACAGAGTCAAAACTTCTTCTTTTGCTTTGATCCTTTAGAATGTAGAATGTAGAATTTAGAATGTGGAATTTAGAATGTAGAATTCAGAATGTGGAATTAAAATGTAGAATGTAGAATGTGGAATTTAGAATGTAGAATTCAGAATGTGGAATTTAGAATGTAGAATTTAGAATGTAGAATTCAGAATGTGGAATTTAGAATGTGGAATTTAGAATCTAGAACCGGAATCTGATGACATCATGGTTCTTTTGCTCTGGTCTTGGCTGTGGCCCTTTCTCAGATACACCACACATCATCGTCACCGCAGAGCCAAAACTTGTTCTTTTGCTTCGATCTTTTAGAATGTAGAATGTAGAATTTAGAATGTGGAATTTAGAATGTGGATTTTAGAATGTTGAATTTAGAATTAAGAACCGGAATCTGATGACATCATGGTTCTTTGGTTCTGGTCTTGGCTTTTGTCCCTGCCTCGGATACAGCACACATCATGGTCACCGCAGAACCAAAACTTGTTCTTTTGTTTTGATCTTTTAGAATGTGGAATTTAGAATGTGGAATTTAGAATGTAGAATTCAGAATTTAGAATTCAGAATGTAGAATGTGGAATTTAGAATGTAGAATTCAGAATGTGGAATTTAGAATGTAGAATTTAGAATGTGGAATTTAGAATCTAGAACCGGAATCTGATGACATCATGGTTCTTTTGCTCTGGTCTTGGCTGTGGCCCAGCCTTGGGTACACTACACATCATGGTCACCACAGAGCCAAAACTTCTTATTTTGCTTCGATCCTTTAGAATGTAGAATGTAGAATTTAGAATGTGAAATTTAGAATGTAGAATTCAGAATGTGGAATTAAAATGTAGAATGTGGAATTTAGAATGTAGAATTCAGAATGTGGAATTTAGAATGTAGAATGTAGAATGTAGAATTCAGAATTTGGAATTTAGAATGTGGAATTTAGAATGTGGAATTTAGAATCTAGAACCGGAATCTGATGACATCATGGTTCTTTTGCTCTGGTCTTGGCTGTGGCCCTTTCTCAGATACACCACACATCATCGTCATCGCAGAGCCAAAACTTGTTCTTTTGCTTCGATCTTTTAGAATATAGAATTTAGAATGTGGAATTTAGAATGTAGAATTCAGAATTTGGAATTTAGAATGTGAATTTAGAATGTGGAATTTAGAATTTGGAATTCAGAATGTGGGAATTTAGAATGTGGAATTTAGAATCTAGAACCGGAATCTGATGACATCATGGTTCTTTTGCTCTGTCTTGGCTGTGGCCCTTTCTCAGATACACCACACATCATGTCACCGCAGAGCCAAAACTTCTTCTTTTGCTTCGATCCTTTAGAATGTAGAATGTAGAATTCAGAATGTGGAATTAAAATGTAGAATGTGGAATTTAGAATGTAGAATTCAGCATGTGGAATTTAGAATGTAGAATTTTAGAATGTAGAATTCATAATGTGGAATTTAGAATGTGGAATTTAGAATCTAGAACCGGAATCTGATGAATCATGGTTCTTTGCTCTGGTCTTGGCTGTGGCCCTTTCTCAGATAAACCACACATCATCGTCACCGCAGAGCCAAAACTTGTTCTTTTGCTTCGATCTTTTTAGAATGTAGAATGTAGAATTTAGAACTGTGGAATTTAGAATGTGGAATTTAGAATGTTGAATTTAGAATTAAGAACCGGAATCTGATGACATCATGGTTCTTTGGTTCTGGTCTTGGCTTTTGTTCCTGCTTCGGATACACTACACGTCATGGTCACCGCAGAACCAAGACTTTTTCTTTGTTTTGATCTTTTAGAATGTGGAATTTAGAATGTGGAATTTATAATGTAGAATTCAGAATTTAGAATTCAGAATGTAGAATGTGGAATTTAGAATGTAGAATTCAGAATGTGGAATTAGAATGTGAATTTAGAATGTGGAATTTAGAATCTAGAACCGGAATCTGATGACATCATGTTCTTTTGCTCTGGTCTTGGCTGTGGCCCAGCCTTGGGTAACCACATCATGGTCACCACAGAGCCAAATTTCTTCTTTTGCTTTGATCCTTTAGAATGTAGAATGTGGTTAGAATGTAGAATTCAGAATGTGGAATTAAAATGTAGAATGTGGAATTTAGAATGTAGAATTCAGAATGTGGAATTTAGATGTAGAATTCAGAATTTGGAATTTAGAATGTGGAATTTAGAATCTAGAACCGAATCTGATGACATCATGGTTCTTTGCTCTGGTCTTGGCTGTGGCCCTTTCTCAGATACACCACATCATCGTCACCGCAGAGCCAAAACTTGTTCTTTTGCTTCGATCTTTTAGAATGAATGTAGAATTTAGAATGTGGAATTTAGAATGTGGAATTTAGAATGAATTTAGAATTCAGAATTTGGAATTTAGAATGTGGAATTTTAGAATCTAGAACCGGAATCTGTGACATCATGGTTCTTCTGCTCTGGTCTTGGCTGTGGCCCTTTCTCAATACACCACACATCATCGTCACCGCAGAGCCAAAACTGTTCTTTTGCTTCGATCTTTTAGAATGTAGAATTTAGAATGTGGAATTTAGAATGTTGAATTTAGAATTAAGAACCGGAATCTGATGACATCATGGTTCTTTGGTTCTGGTCTTGGCTTTTGTCCCTGCCTCGGGTACACCACACATCATGGTCACCGCAGAACCAAACTTGTTCTTTTGTTTGATTTTTTAGAATGTGGAATTTAGAATGTGGAATTTAGAATGTAGAATTCAGAATTTTGAATTCAGAATGTAGAATGTGGAATTTAGAATGTAGAATTCAGAATGTGGAATTTAGAATGTAGAATTTAGAATGTGAAATTTAGAATCTAGAACCGGAATCTGATGACTCATGGTTCTTTTGTTGTGTTCTTGGCTGTGGCCCAGCCTTGGGTACACCACACATCATGGTCACCACAGAGCCAAAACTTCTTCTTTTGCTTCGATCCTTTAGAATGTAGAATGTAGAATTTAGAATGTGGAATTTAGAATGTAGAATTCGAATGTGGAATTAAAATGTAGAATGTGGAATTTAGAATGTAGAATTCGAATGTGGAATTTATAATGTAGAATTTAGAATGTAGAATTCACAATTTGGAATTTAGAATGTGGAATTTAGAATGTGGAATTTAGAATCTAGAACCGGAATCTGATGACGTCATGGTTCTTTTGCTCTGGTCTTGGCTGTGGCCCTTTCTCAGATACACCACATCATCGTCACCGCAGAGCCAAAACTTGTTCTTTTGCTTCGATCTTTAGAATGTAGAATTAGAATGTGGAATTTAGAATGTTGAATTAGAATTAAGAACCGGAAATCTGATGACATCATGGTTCTTCGGTTCTGGTCTTGGCTTTTGTCCCTGCCTCGGATACACCACACATCATGGTCACCACAGAACCAAACTTGTTTTTGTTTTGATCTTTTAGAATGTGGAATTTAGAATGTGGAATTTAGAATGTAGAATTCAGAATTTAGAATTCAGAATGTAGAATGTGGAATTAGATGTAGAATTCAGAATTTAGAATTTGGAATTTAGAATGTGGAATTTAGAATCTAGAACCGAATCTGATGACATCATGGTTCTTTGCTGGTCTTGGCTGTGGCCCAGCCTTGGGTACACTACACATCATGGTCACCACAGAGCCAAAACTTCTTTTTTGCTTCGATCCTTTAGAATGTAGAATGTGGAATTTAGAATGTAGAATTCAGAATGTGGAATTAAATGTAGAAGTGTGGAATTTAGAATGTAGATTCAGAATGTGGAATTTAGAAGTAGAATGTAGAATTCAGAATTTGGAATTTAGAAGGGGAATTAGAATGTGGAATTTAGAATCTAGAACCGGAATCTGATGACATCATGGTTCCTTTGCTCTGGTCTTGGCTGTGGCCCTTTCTCAGATACACCACACATCATCGTCACCGCAGAGCCAAAACTTGTTCTTTTGCTTCGATCTTTAGAATGTAGAATGTAGATTTAGAATGTGGAATTTAGAATGTTGAATTAGAATTAAGAACCGGAATCTGATGACATCATGGTTCTTTGGTTTGGTCTTGGCTTTGTCCTGCCTCGGGTACACCACACATCATGGTCACCGCAAACCAAAACTTGTTCTTTTGTTTTGATCTTTTTAGAATGTGGAATTTAGAATGTGGAATTTAGAATGTAGAATTCAGAATGTGGAATTAAAATGTAGAATGTGGAATTTACAATGTAGAATTCAGAATGTGGAATTTAGAATGTAGAATTCAGAATTTGGAATTTAGAATGTGGAATTTAGAATGTGGAATTTAGAATCTAGAACCGGAATCTGATGACATCATGGTTCTTTTGTTGTGTTCTTGGCTGTGGCCCAGCCTTGGGTACACCACACATCATGGTCACCACAGAGCCAAAACTTCTTCTTTTGCTTCGATCCTTTAGAATGTAGAATGTAGAATTTAGAATGTTGAATTTAGAATTAAGAACCGGAATCTGATGACATCATGGTTCTTCGGTTCTGGTCTTGGCTTTTGTCCCTGCCTCGGATACACCACACATCATGGTCACCGCAGAACCAAAACTTGTTCTTTTGTTTTGATCTTTTAGAATGTGGAATTTAGAAGTGGAATTTAGAATGTAGAATTCAGAATTTAGAATTCAGAATGTAGAATGTGGAATTAAGAATGTAGAATTCAGAATTTAGAATTTGGAATTTAGAATGTGGAATTTAGAATCTAGAACCGGAATCTGATGACATCATGGTTCTTTTGCTCTGGTCTTGGCTGTGGCCCAGCCTTGGGTACACTACACATCATGGTCACCACAGAGCCAAAACTTCTTCTTTTGCTTCGATCCTTTAGAATGTAGAATGTGGAATTTAGAATGTAGAATTCAGAATGTGGAATTAAAATGTAGAATGTGGAATTTAGAATGTAGAATTCAGAATGTGGAATTTAGAATGTAGAATTTAGAAAGTAGAATGTAGAATTCAGAATTTGGAATTTAGAAGGTGGAATTTAGAATGTGGAATTTAGAATCTAGAACCGGAATCTGATGACATCATGGTTCCTTTGCTCTGGTCTTGGCTGTGGCCCTTTCTCAGATACACCACACATCATCGTCACCGCAGAGCCAAAACTTGTTCTTTTGCTTCGATCTTTTAGAATGTAGAATGTAGAATTTAGAATGTGGAATTTAGAATGTTGAATTTAGAATTAAGAACCGGAATCTGATGACATCATGGTTCTTTGGTTCTGGTCTTGGCTTTTGTCCCTGCCTCGGGTACACCACACATCATGGTCACCGCAGAACCAAAACTTGTTCTTTTGTTTTGATCTTTTAGAATGTGGAATTTAGAATGTGGAATTTAGAATGTAGAATTCAGAATGTGGAATTAAAATGTAGAATGTGGAATTTACAATGTAGAATTCAGAATGTGGAATTTAGAATGTAGAATTCAGAATTTGGAATTTAGAATGTGGAATTTAGAATCTAGAACCGGAATCTGATGACATCATGGTTCTTTTGCTCTGGTCTTGGCTGTGGCCCAGCCTTGGGTACACCACACATCATGGTCACCACAGAGCCAAAACTTCTTCTTTTGCTTCGATCCTTTAGAATGTAGAATGTAGAATTTAGAATGTGGAATTTAGAATGTAGAATTCAGAATGTGGAATTAAAATGTAGAATGTGGAATTTAGAATGTAGAATTCAGAATGTGGAATTCATAATGTAGAATTTAGAATGTAGAATTCAGAATTTGGAATTTAGAATGTGGAATTTAGAATGTGGAATTTAGAATCTAGAACCGGAATCTGATGACGTCATGGTTCTTTTGCTCTGGTCTTGGCTGTGGCCCTTTCTCAGATACACCACACATCATCGTCACCGCAGAGCCAAAACTTGTTCTTTTGCTTCGATCTTTTAGAATGTAGAATTTAGAATGTGAAATTTAGAATGTTGAATTTAGAATTAAGAACCGGAATCTGATGACATCATGGTTCTTCGGTTCTGGTCTTGGCTTTTGTCCCTGCCTCGGATACACCACACATCATGGTCACCGCAGAACCAAAACTTGTTCTTTTGTTTTGATCTTTTAGAATGTGGAATTTAGAATGTGGAATTTAGAATGTAGAATTCAGAATTTAGAATTCAGAATGTAGAATGTGGAATTAAGAATGTAGAATTCAGAATTTGGAATTTAGAATGTGGAATTTAGAATGTGGAATTTAGAATCTAGAACCGGAATCTGATGACATCATGGTTCTTTTGCTCTGGTCTTGGCTGTGGCCCAGCCTTGGGTACACCACACATCATGGTCACCACAGAGCCAAAACTTATTCTTTTGCTTCGATCCTTTAGAATGTGGAATTTAGAATGTAGAATTCAGAATGTGGAATTAAAATGTAGAATGTAGAATGTGGAATTTAGAATGTAGAATTTAGAATGTGGAATTTAGAATGTGGAATTTAGAATGTAGAATTTAGAATGTAGAATTCAGAATTTGGAATTTAGAATGTGGAATTTAGAATGTTGAATTTAGAATCTAGAACCGGAATCTGATGACATCATGGTTCTTTTGCTCTGGTCTTGGCTGTGGCCCAGCCTTGGGTACACCACACATCATGGTCACCACAGAGCCAAAACTTCTTCTTTTGCTTCGATCCTTTAGAATGTAGAATTTAGAATGTGGAATTTAAAATGTGGAATTTAGAATGTAGAATTCAGAATTTAGAATTCAGAATGTGGAATTTAGAATGTGGAATTTAGAATGTGGAATTTAGAATCTAGAACCGGAATCTGATGACATCATGGTTCTTTTGCTCTGGTCTTGGCTGTGGCCCAGCCTTGGGCACACCACAGATCATGGTCACCACAGAGCCAAAACTTGTTCTTTTGCTTCGATCCTTTAGAATGTAGAATTTAGAATGTGGAATTTAGAATGTAGAATTCAGAATGTGGAATTAAAATGTAGAATGTGGAATTTAGAATGTAGAATTCAGAATGTGGAATTTATAATGTAGAATTTATAATGTAGAATTCAGAATTTGGAATTTAGAATGTGGAATTTAGAATGTGGAATTTAGAATCTAGAACCGGAATCTGATGACATCATGGTTCTTTTGCTCTGGTCTTGGCTGTGGCCCTTTCTCAGATACATCACACATCATCGTCACCGCAGAGCCAAAACTTGTTCTTTTGCTTCGATCTTTTAGAATGTAGAATTTAGAATGTGGAATTTAGAATGTAGAATTCAGAATGTGGAATTAAAATATAGAATCTGGAATTTAGAATGTAAAATTCAGAATGTGGAATTTAGAATGTAGAATGTAGAATTCGGAATTTAGAATTTGGAATTTAGAATGTGGAATTTAGAATACACCACACATCATCGACACCGCAGAGCCAAAACTTGTTCTTTTGCTTCGATCTTTTAGAATGTAGAATGTAGAATTTAGAATGTGGAATTTAGAATGTAGAATTCAGATTGTGGAATTAAAATGTAGAATGTGGAATTTAGAATCTAGAATTCAGAATGTGGAATTTAGAATGTGGAATTTAGAATGTTGAATTTAGAATTAAGAACCGGAATCTGATGACATCGTGGTTCTTTGGTTCTGGTCTTGGCTTTTGTCCCTGCCTCGGATCCACCACACATCATGGTCACCGCAGAACCAAAACTTTTTCTTTTGTTTTGATCTTTTAGAATGTGGAATTTAGAATGTAGAATTCAGAATTTAGAATTCAGAATGTAGAATGTGGAATTTAGAATGTAGAATTCAGAATGTGAAATTTAGAATGTAGAATTTAGAATGTGGAATTTAGAATCTAGAACCGGAATCCGATGACATCATGGTTCTTTTGCTGTGGTCTTGGCTGTGGCCCAGCCCTGGGTACACCACACATCATGGTCACCACAGAGCCAAAACTTCTTCTTTTGCTTCGATCCTTTAGAATGTAGAATTTAGAATGTGGAATTTAGAAGGTAGAATTTAGAATGTAGAATTCAGAATGTGGAATTTAGAATCTAGAGCCGGAATCTGATGACATCATGGTTCTTTTGCTCTGGTCTTGGCTGTGGCCCTTTCTCAGATACACCACACATCATCATCACCGCAGGGCCAAAACTTGTTCTTTTGCTTCGATCTTTTAGAATGTAGAATTTAGAATGTGGAATTTAGAATGTGGAATTTAGAATGTAGAATTCAGAATGTGGAATTAAAATGTAGAATGTGGAATTTAGAATGTAGAATTCAGAATTTGGAATTTAGAATGTGTAATTTAGAATGTGGAATTTAGAATCTAGAACCGGAATCTGATGACATCATGGTTCTTTTGCTCTGTTCTTGGCTGTGGCCCTTTCTCAGATACACCACACATCATCGTCACCGCAGAGCCAAAACTTGTTCTTTTGCTTCGATCTTTTAGAATGTAGAATTTAGAATGTGGAATTTAGAATGTAGAATTCAGAATGTGGAATTTAGAATTTAGAAAGTAGAATGTAGAATTCAGAATTTGGAATTTAGAATGTGGAATTTAGAATGTGGAATTTAGAATCTAGAACCGGAATCTGATGACATCATGGTTCTTTTGCTCTGGTCTTGGCTGTGGCCCTTTCTCAGATACACCACACATCATCGTCACCGCAGAGCCAAAACTTGTTCTTTTGCTTCGATCTTTTAGAATGTAGAATTTAGACTGGAATTTAGAATGTGAAATTTAGAATGTATAATTCAGAATTTAGAATTCAGAATGTAGAATGTGGAATTTAGAATGTAGAATTTAGAATGTGGAATTTAGAATGTAGAATTTAGAATGTAGAATTCAGAATTTGGAATTTAGAATGTGGAATTTAGAATGTGGAATTTAGAATCTAGAACCGGAATCTGATGACATCATGGTTCTTTTGCTCTGGAATGTGGAATTTAGAATGTAGAATTCAGAATGTGGAATTAAAATGTAGAATGTGGAATTTAGAATGTAGAATTCAGAATGTGGAATTCATAATGTAGAATTTAGAATGTAGAATTCAGAATTTGGAATTTAGAATGTGGAATTTAGAATGTGGAATTTAGAATCTAGAACCGGAATCTGATGACGTCATGGTTCTTTTGCTCTGGTCTTGGCTGTGGCCCTTTCTCAGATACACCACACATCATCGTCACCGCAGAGCCAAAACTTGTTCTTTTGCTTCGATCTTTTAGAATGTAGAATTTAGAATGTGAAATTTAGAATGTTGAATTTAGAATTAAGAACCGGAATCTGATGACATCATGGTTCTTCGGTTCTGGTCTTGGCTTTTGTCCCTGCCTCGGATACACCACACATCATGGTCACCGCAGAACCAAAACTTGTTCTTTTGTTTTGATCTTTTAGAATGTGGAATTTAGAATGTGGAATTTAGAATGTAGAATTCAGAATTTAGAATTCAGAATGTAGAATGTGGAATTAAGAATGTAGAATTCAGAATTTAGAATGTGGAATTTAGAATGTGGAATTTAGAATCTAGAACCGGAATCTGATGACATCATGGTTCTTTGCTCTGGTCTTGGCTGTGGCCCAGCCTTGGGTACACCACACATCATGGTCACCACAGAGCCAAAACTTATTCTTTTGCTTCGATCCTTTAGAATGTGGAATTTAGAATGTAGAATTCAGAATGTGGAATTAAAATGTAGAATGTAGAATGTGGAATTTAGAATGTAGAATTTAGAATGTGGAATTTAGAATGTGGAATTTAGAATGTAGAATTTAGAATGTAGAATTCAGAATTTGGAATTTAGAATGTGGAATTTAGAATGTTGAATTTAGAATCTAGAACCGGAATCTGATGACATCATGGTTCTTTTGCTCTGGTCTTGGCTGTGGCCCAGCCTTGGGTACACCACACATCATGGTCACCACAGAGCCAAAACTTCTTCTTTTGCTTCGATCCTTTAGAATGTAGAATTTAGAATGTGGAATTTAAAATGTGGAATTTAGAATGTAGAATTCAGAATTTAGAATTCAGAATGTGGAATTTAGAATGTGGAATTTAGAATGTGGAATTTAGAATCTAGAACCGGAATCTGATGACATCATGGTTCTTTTGCTCTGGTCTTGGCTGTGGCCCAGCCTTGGGCACACCACAGATCATGGTCACCACAGAGCCAAAACTTGTTCTTTTGCTTCGATCCTTTAGAATGTAGAATTTAGAATGTGGAATTTAGAATGTAGAATTCAGAATGTGGAATTAGAATGTGGAATTTAGAATGTAGAATTCAGAATGTGGAATTTATAATGTAGAATTCAGAATTTGGAATTTAGAATGTGGAATTTAGAATGTGGAATTTAGAATCTAGAACCGGAATCTGATGACATCATGGTTCTTTTGCTCTGGTCTTGGCTGTGGCCCTTTCTCAGATACATCACACATCATCGTCACCGCAGAGCCAAAACTTGTTCTTTTGCTTCGATCTTTTAGAATGTAGAATTTAGAATGTGGAATTTAGAATGTAGAATTCAGAATGTGGAATTAAAATATAGAATCTGGAATTTAGAATGTAAAATTCAGAATGTGGAATTTAGAATGTAGAATGTAGAATTCGGAATTTAGAATTTGGAATTTAGAATGTGGAATTTAGAATACACCACACATCATCGACACCGCAGAGCCAAAACTTGTTCTTTTGCTTCGATCTTTTAGAATGTAGAATGTAGAATTTAGAATGTGGAATTTAGAATGTAGAATTCAGATTGTGGAATTAAAATGTAGAATGTGGAATTTAGAATCTAGAATTCAGAATGTGGAATTTAGAATGTGGAATTTAGAATGTTGAATTTAGAATTAAGAACCGGAATCTGATGACATCGTGGTTCTTTGGTTCTGGTCTTGGCTTTTGTCCCTGCCTCGGATCCACCACACATCATGGTCACCGCAGAACCAAAACTTTTTCTTTTGTTTTGATCTTTTAGAATGTGGAATTTAGAATGTAGAATTCAGAATTTAGAATTCAGAATGTAGAATGTGGAATTTAGAATGTAGAATTCAGAATGTGAAATTTAGAATGTAGAATTTAGAATGTGGAATTTAGAATCTAGAACCGGAATCCGATGACATCATGGTTCTTTTGCTGTGGTCTTGGCTGTGGCCCAGCCCTGGGTACACCACACATCATGGTCACCACAGAGCCAAAACTTCTTCTTTTGCTTCGATCCTTTAGAATGTAGAATTTAGAATGTGGAATTTAGAAGGTAGAATTTAGAATGTAGAATTCAGAATGTGGAATTTAGAATCTAGAGCCGGAATCTGATGACATCATGGTTCTTTTGCTCTGGTCTTGGCTGTGGCCCTTTCTCAGATACACCACACATCATCATCACCGCAGGGCCAAAACTTGTTCTTTTGCTTCGATCTTTTAGAATGTAGAATTTAGAATGTGGAATTTAGAATGTGGAATTTAGAATGTAGAATTCAGAATGTGGAATTAAAATGTAGAATGTGGAATTTAGAATGTAGAATTCAGAATTTGGAATTTAGAATGTGTAATTTAGAATGTGGAATTTAGAATCTAGAACCGGAATCTGATGACATCATGGTTCTTTTGCTCTGTTCTTGGCTGTGGCCCTTTCTCAGATACACCACACATCATCGTCACCGCAGAGCCAAAACTTGTTCTTTTGCTTCGATCTTTTAGAATGTAGAATTTAGAATGTGGAATTTAGAATGTAGAATTCAGAATGTGGAATTTAGAATTTAGAAAGTAGAATGTAGAATTCAGAATTTGGAATTTAGAATGTGGAATTTAGAATGTGGAATTTAGAATCTAGAACCGGAATCTGATGACATCATGGTTCTTTTGCTCTGGTCTTGGCTGTGGCCCTTTCTCAGATACACCACACATCATCGTCACCGCAGAGCCAAAACTTGTTCTTTTGCTTCGATCTTTTAGAATGTAGAATTTAGACTGGAATTTAGAATGTGAAATTTAGAATGTATAATTCAGAATTTAGAATTCAGAATGTAGAATGTGGAATTTAGAATGTAGAATTTAGAATGTGGAATTTAGAATGTAGAATTTAGAATGTAGAATTCAGAATGTAGAATGTGGAATTTAGAATGTAGAATTCAGAATGTGAAATTTAGAATGTAGAATTTAGAATGTGGAATTTAGAATCTAGAACCGGAATCCGATGACATCATGGTTCTTTTGCTGTGGTCTTGGCTGTGGCCCAGCCCTGGGTACACCACACATCATGGTCACCACAGAGCCAAAACTTCTTCTTTTGCTTCGATCCTTTAGAATGTAGAATTTAGAATGTGGAATTTAGAAGGTAGAATTTAGAATGTAGAATTCAGAATGTGGAATTTAGAATCTAGAGCCGGAATCTGATGACATCATGGTTCTTTTGCTCTGGTCTTGGCTGTGGCCCTTTCTCAGATACACCACACATCATCATCACCGCAGGGCCAAAACTTGTTCTTTTGCTTCGATCTTTTAGAATGTAGAATTTAGAATGTGGAATTTAGAATGTGGAATTTAGAATGTAGAATTCAGAATGTGGAATTAAAATGTAGAATGTGGAATTTAGAATGTAGAATTCAGAATTTGGAATTTAGAATGTGTAATTTAGAATGTGGAATTTAGAATCTAGAACCGGAATCTGATGACATCATGGTTCTTTTGCTCTGTTCTTGGCTGTGGCCCTTTCTCAGATACACCACACATCATCGTCACCGCAGAGCCAAAACTTGTTCTTTTGCTTCGATCTTTTAGAATGTAGAATTTAGAATGTGGAATTTAGAATGTAGAATTCAGAATGTGGAATTTAGAATTTAGAAAGTAGAATGTAGAATTCAGAATTTGGAATTTAGAATGTGGAATTTAGAATGTGGAATTTAGAATCTAGAACCGGAATCTGATGACATCATGGTTCTTTTGCTCTGGTCTTGGCTGTGGCCCTTTCTCAGATACACCACACATCATCGTCACCGCAGAGCCAAAACTTGTTCTTTTGCTTCGATCTTTTAGAATGTAGAATTTAGACTGGAATTTAGAATGTGAAATTTAGAATGTATAATTCAGAATTAGAATTCAGAATGTAGAATGTGGAATTTAGAATGTAGAATTTAGAATGTGGAATTTAGAATGTAGAATTTAGAATGTAGAATTCAGAATTTGGAATTTAGAATGTGGAATTTAGAATGTGGAATTTAGAATCTAGAACCGGAATTGATGACATCATGGTTTTTTGCTCTGGTCTTGGCTGTGGCCCAGCCTTGGGTACACCACATCATGGTCACCAGATCCAAAAACTTCTTCTTTTGCTTCGATCCTTTAGAATGTCGAATGTAGAATTTAGAATGTGGAATTTAGAATGTAGAATTCAGAATGTGGAATTAAAATGTAGAATGTAGTATGTAGAATTAGACTGGAATTTAGAATGTGGAATTTAGAATGTATAATTCAGAATTTAGAATTCAGAATGTAGAATGTGGAATTTAGAATGTAGAATTCAGAATGTGGAATTAGAATGTAGAATTTAGAATATAGAATTCAGAATTTGGAATTTAGAATGTGGAATTTAGAATGTGGAATTTAGAATCTAGAACCGGAATCTGATGACATCATGGTTCTTTTACTCTGGTCTTGGCTGTGGCCCTTTCTCAGATACACCACACATCACGTCACCACAGAGCCAAAACTTGTTCTTTTGCTTCGATCTTTTAGAATGTAGAATTTAGAATGTGGAATTTAGAATGTAGAATTCAGAATGTGAAAATAAAATGTAGAATGTGGAATTTAGAATGTAGAATTCAGAATGTAGAATTCAGAATGTAGAATTCAGAATGTAGAATTCAGAATGTGGAATTAAGAATGTAGAATTTAGAATGTGGAATTTAGAATCTAGATCCGGAAATCTGATGACATCATGGTTCTTTGCTCTGGTCTTGGCTGTGGCCTTTCTCAGATACACCACACATCATCGTCACCGCAGAGCCAAAAACTTGTTCTTTTGCTTCGATCTTTTAGAATGTAGAATTTAGAATGTGGAATTTAGAATGTGGAATTTAGAATGTAGAATTCAGAATGTGGAATTTAGAATGTAGAATTTAGAATGTAGAATTCAGAATGTAGAATTAGAATGTGGAATTTAGAATGTGGAATTTAGAATGTAGAATTCAGAATGTGGAATTTAGAATGTAGAATTTAGAATGTAGAATTCAGAATGTAGAATTTAGAATGTTGAATTTAGAATTAAGAACCGGAATCTGATGACATCGTGGTTCTTTGGTTCTGGTCTTGGCTTTTGTCCCTGCCTCGGATCCACCACACATCATGGTCACCGCAGAACCAAAACTTTTTCTTTTGTTTTGATCTTTTGAATGTGGAATTTAGAATGTAGAATTCAGAATTTAGAATTCAGAATGTAGAATGTGGAATTTAGAATGTAGAATTCAGAATGTGAAATTAGAATGTAGAATTTAGAATGTGGAATTAGAATCTAGAACCGGAATCCGATGACATCATGGTTTTTGCTGTGGTTGGCTGTGGCCCAGCCCTGGGTACAACAACATCATGGTCACCACAGAGCCAAAACTTCTTCTTTTGCTTCGATCCTTTAGAATGTAGAATTAGAATGTGGAATTTAGAAGGTAGAATTTAGAATGTAGAATCAGAATGTGGAATTTAGAATCTAGAGCCGGAATCTGATGACATCATGGTTCTTTGCTCTGGTCTTGGCTGTGGCCCTTCTCAGATACACCACACATCATCGTCACCGCAGGGCCAAAACTTGTTCTTTTGCTTCGATCTTAGAATGTAGAATTTAGAATGTGGAATTTAGAATGTGGAATTTAGAATGTAGAATTCAGAATGTGGAATTAAAATGTAGAATGTGGAATTTAGAATGTAGAATTCAGAATGTGGAATTTAGAATGTAGAATTTAGAATGTAGAATTCAGAATTTGGAATTTAGAATGTGGAATTTAGAATGTAGAATTCAGAATGTGGAATTAAAATGTAGAATGTAGAATGTGGAATTTAGAATGTAGAATTTAAAATGTGGAATTTAGAATGTAGAATTTAGAATGTAGAATTCAGAATTGGAATTTAGAATGTGTAATTTAGAATGTGGAATTTAGAATCTAGAACCGGAATTGATGACATCATGGTCTTTTGCTCTGTTCTTGGCTGTGGCCCTTTCTCAGATACACCACAACATCATCGTCACCGCAGAGCCAAAACTTGTTCTTTGCTTCGATCTTTTAGATGTAGAATTTAGAATGTGGAATTTAGAATGTAGAATTCAGAATGTGGAATTTAGAATTTAGAAAGTAGAATGTAGAATTCAGAATTTGGAATTTAGAATGTGGAATTTAGAATGTGGAATTTAGAATCTAGAACCGGAATCTGATGACATCATGGTTCTTTTGCTCTGGTCTTGGCTGTGGCCCTTTCTCAGATACCACACATCATCGTCACCGCAGAGCCAAAACTTGTTCTTTTGCTTCGATCTTTTAGAATGTAGAATTTAGACTGGAATTTAGAATGTGAAATTTAGAATGTATAATTCAGAACTTAGAATTCAGAATGTAGAATGTGGAATTTAGAATGTAGAATTTAGAATGTGGAATTTAGAATGTAGAATTTAGAATGTAGAATTCAGAATTTGGAATTTAGAATGTGGAATTTAGAATGTGGAATTTAGAATCTAGAACCGGAATCTGAGGACATCATGGTTCTTTTGCTCTGGTCTTGGCTGTGGCCCAGCCTTGGGTACACCACACATCATGGTCACCAGATCCAAAACTTCTTCTTTTGCTTCGATCCTTTAGAATGTCGAATGTAGAATTTAGAATGTGGAATTTAGAATGTAGAATTCAGAATGTGGAATTAAAATGTAGAATGTAGTATGTAGAATTTAGACTGGAATTTAGAATGTGGAATTTAGAATGTATAATTCAGAATTTAGAATTCAGAATGTAGAATGTGGAATTTAGAATGTAGAATTCAGAATGTGGAATTTAGAATGTAGAATTTAGAATATAGAATTCAGAATTTGGAATTTAGAATGTGGAATTTAGAATGTGGAATTTAGAATCTAGAACCGGAATCTGATGACATCATGGTTCTTTTGCTCTGGTCTTGGCTGTGGCCCTTTCTCAGATACACCACACATCACGTCACCGCAGAGCCAAAACTTGTTCTTTTGCTTCGATCTTTTAGAATGTAGAATTTAGAATGTGGAATTTAGAATGTAGAATTCAGAATGTGGAAATAAAATGTAGAATGTGGAATTTAGAATGTAGAATTCAGAATGTAGAATTCAGAATGTAGAATTCAGAATGTGGAATTAAGAATGTAGAATTTAGAATGTGGAATTTAGAATCTAGATCCGGAATCTGATGACATCATGGTTCTTTTGCTCTGGTCTTGGCTGTGGCCCTTTCTCAGATACACCACACATCATCGTCACCGCAGAGCCAAAACTTGTTCTTTTGCTTCGATCTTTTAGAATGTAGAATTTAGAATGTGGAATTTAGAATGTGGAATTTAGAATGTAGAATTCAGAATGTGGAATTTAGAATGTAGAATTTAGAATGTAGAATTCAGAATGTAGAATTTAGAATGTGGAATTTAGAATGAAGAATTCAGAATGTGGAATTAAAATGTAGAATGTGGAATTTAGAATGTAGAATTCAGAATGTGGAATTAGAATGTAGAATTAGAATGTAGAATTCAGAATGGGGAATTTAGAATGTAGAATTTAGAATGTAGAATGTAGAATTTGGAATTTAGAATGTGGAATTTAGAATCTAGATCCGGAATCTGATGACATCATGGTTCTTTTGCTCTGGTCTAGGCTGTGGCCCTTTCTCAGATACACCACACATCATCGTCACCGCAGAATGTAGAATTTAAAATGTGGAATTTAGAATGTGGAATTTAGAATCTAGAACCGGAATCTGATGACATCATGGTTCTTTTGCTCTGTTCTTGGCTGTGGCCCTTTCTCAGATACACCACACATCATCGTCACCGCAGAGCCAAAACTTGTTCATTTGCTTCGATCTTTTAGAATGTAGAATTTAGAATGGAATTTAGAATGTAGAATTCAGAATGTGGAATTTAGAATTTAGAAAGTAGAATGTAGAATTCAGAATTTGGAATTTAGAATGTGGAATTTAGAATGTGGAATTTAGAATCTAGAACCGGAATCTGATGACATCATGGTTCTTTTGCTCTGGTCTTGGCTGTGGCCCTTTCTCAGATACACCACACATCATCGTCACCGCAGAGCCAAAACTTTTTTTGCTTCGATCTTTTAGAATGTAGAATTTAGACTGGAATTTAGAATGTGAAATTTAGAATGTATAATTCAGAATTTAGAATTCAGAATGTAGAATGTGGAATTTAGAATGTAGAATGTGGAATTTAGAATGTAGAATTTAGAATGTAGAATTCAGAATTTGGAATTTAGAATGTGGAATTTAGAATGTGGAATTTAGAATCTAGAACCGGAATCTGATGACATCATGGTTCTTTTGCTCTGGTCTTGGCTGTGGCCCAGCCTTGGGTACACCACACATCATGGTCACCAGATCCAAAACTTCTTCTTTTGCTTCGATCCTTTAGAATGTCGAATGTAGAATTTAGAATGTGGAATTTAGAATGTAGAATTCAGAATGTGGAATGAAAATGTAGAATGTAGTATGTAGAATTTAGACTGGAATTTAGAATGTGGAATTTAGAATGTATAATTCAGAATTTAGAATTCAGAATGTAGAATGTGGAATTTAGAATGTAGAATTCAGAATGTGGAATTTAGAATGTAGAATTTAGAATATAGAATTCAGAATTTGGAATTTAGAATGTGGAATTTAGAATCTAGAACCGGAATCTGATGACATCATGGTTCTTTTGCTCTGGTCTTGGCTGTGGCCCTTTCTCAGATACACCACACATCACGTCACCGCAGAGCCAAAACTTGTTCTTTTGCTTCGATCTTTTAGAATGTAGAATGTAGAATTTAGAATGTGGAATTTAGAATGTAGAATTCAGAATGTGGAAATAAAATGTAGAATGTGGAATTTAGAATGTAGAATTCAGAATGTAGAATTCAGAATGTAGAATTCAGAATGTAGAATTCAGAATGTGGAATTAAGAATGTAGAATTTAGAATGTGGAATTTAGAATCTAGATCCGGAATCTGATGACATCATGGTTCTTTTGCTCTGGTCTTGGCTGTGGCCCTTTCTCAGATACACCACACATCATCGTCACCGCAGAGCCAAAACTTGTTCTTTTGCTTCGATCTTTTAGAATGTAGAATTTAGAATGTGGAATTTAGAATGTGGAATTTAGAATGTAGAATTCAGAATGTGGAATTTAGAATGTAGAATTTAGAATGTAGAATTCAGAATGTAGAATTTAGAATGTGGAATTTAGAATGAAGAATTCAGAATGTGGAATTAAAATGTAGAATGTGGAATTTAGAATGTAGAATTCAGAATGTGGAATTTAGAATGTAGAATTTAGAATGTAGAATTCAGAATGGGGAATTTAGAATGTAGAATTTAGAATGTAGAATGTAGAATTTGGAATTTAGAATGTGGAATTTAGAATCTAGATCCGGAATCTGATGACATCATGGTTCTTTTGCTCTGGTCTAGGCTGTGGCCCTTTCTCAGATACACCACACATCATCGTCACCGCAGAGCCAAAACTTGTTCTTTTGCTTCGATCTTTTAGAATGTAGAATTTAGAATGTGGAATTTAGAATGTGGAATTTAGAATGTAGAATTCAGAATGTGGAATTAAAATGTAGAATGTGGAATTTAGAATGTAGAATTCAGAATGTGGAATTTAGAATATAGAGTTTAGAATGTAGAATTCAGAATGGGGAATTCAGAATGTAGAATGTAGAATTCAGAATTTGGAATTTAGAATGTGGAATTTAGAATTTAGATCCGGAATCTGATGACATTATGGTTCTTTTGCTCTGGTCTTGGCTGTGGCCCTTTCTCAGATACACCACACATCATCGTCACCGCAGAGCCAAAACTTGTTCTTTTGCTTCAATCTTTTAGAAGGTAGAATTTAAAATGTGGAATTTAGAATGTAGAATTCAGAATGTGGAATTTAGAATTTAGAAAGTAGAATGTAGAATTCAGAATTTGGAATTTAGAATGTGGAATTTAGAATGTGGAATTTAGAATCTAGAACCGCAATCTGATGACATCATGGTTCTTTTGCTCTGGTCTTGGCTGTGGCCCTTTCTCAGATACACCACACATCATCGTCACCGCAGAGCCAAAACTTGTTCTTTTGCTTCGATCTTTTAGAATGTAGAATTTAGACTGGAATTTAGAATGTGGAATTTAGAATGTATAATTTAGAATTCAGAATGTGGAATTTAGAATGTAGAATTTAGAATGTGGAATTTAGAATGTAGAATTTAGAATGTAGAAATCAGAATTTGGAATTTAGAATGTGGAATTTAGAATGTGGAATTTAGAATCTAGAACCGGAATCTGATGACATCATGGTTCTTTTGATCTGGTCTTGGCTGTGGCCCAGCCTTGGGTACACCACACATCATGGTCACCAGATCCATGTGGAATTTAGAATGTAGAATTCAGAATGTGGAATTAAAATGTAGAATGTAGTATGTAGAATTTAGACTGGAATTTAGAATGTGGAATTTAGAATGTATAATTCAGAATTTAGAATTCAGAATGTAGAATGTGGAATTTCTGAATGTAGAATTCAGAATGTGGAATTTAGAATGTAGAATTTAGAATATAGAATTCAGAATTTGGAATTTAGAATGTGGAATTTAGAATGTGGAATTTAGAATCTAGAACCGGAATCTGATGACATGGTTAGAATGTAGAATTTAGACTGGAATTTAGAATGTGGAATTTAGAATGTATAATTCAGAATTTAGAATTCAGAATGTGGAATTTAGAATGTAGAATTTAGAATGTGGAATTTGGAATGTAGAATTTAGAATGTAGAATTCAGAATTTGGAATTTAGAATGTGGAATTTAGAATGTAGAATTCAGAATGTAGAATGTGGAATTTAGAATGTAGAATTCAGAATGTGGAATTTAGAATGTAGAATTTAGAATGTGGAATTTAGACTCTAGAACCGGAATCTGATGACATCATGGTTCTTTTGCTCTGGTCTTGGCTGTGGCCCAGCCTTGGGTACACTACACATCATGGTCACCACAGAGCCAAAACTTCTTCTTTTGCTTCGATCCTTTAGAATGTAGAATGTAGAATTTAGAATGTGGAATTTAGAATGTAGAATTCAGAATGTGGAATTAAAATGTAGAATGTGGAATTTAGAATGTAGAATTCAGAATGTGGAATTTAGAATGTAGAATTTAGAATGTAGAATTCAGAATTTGGAATTTAGAATGTGGAATTTAGAATGTGGAATTTAGAATCTAGAACCGGAATCTGATGACATCATGGTTCTTTGGTTTTGGTCTTGGCTGTGGCCCTTTCTCAGATACACCACACATCATCGTCACCGCAGAGCCAAAACTTGTTCTTTTGCTTCGATCTTTTAGAATGAAGAATTTAGAATGTGGAATTTAGAATGTGGAATTTAGAATGTTGAATTTAGAATTAAGAACCGGAATCTGATGACATCATGGTTCTTTGGTTTTGTTCTTGGCTTTTGTCCCTGCCTCGGGTACACCACACATCATGGTCACGGCAGAACCAAAACTTGTTCTTTTGTATTCATCTTTTAAAATGTGGAATTTAGAATGTAGAATTCAGAATGTGGAATTTAGAATGTGGAATTTAGAATGTAGAATTCAGAATTTGGAATTTAGAATGTGGAATTTAGAATGTGGAATTTAGAATCTAGAACCCGAATCTGATGACATCATAGTTCTTTTGCTCTGGTCTTGGCTGCGGCCCTTTCTCAGCTACACCACACATCATCTTCACCGCAGAGCCAAAACTTGTTCTTTTGCTTCGATCTTTTAGAATGTAGAATTTAGAATGTGGAATTTAGAATATTGAATTTAGAATTAAGAACCGGAATCTGATGACATCATGGTTTTTTGGTTTGGTCTTGGCTTTTGTCCCTGCCTCGGGTACACCACACATCATGGTCACAGCAGAACCAAAACTTGTTCTTTTGTTTTGATCTTTTAGAATGTGGAATTTAGAATGTAGAATTCAGAATTTAGAATTCAGAATGTTGTAGAATGTGGAATTTAGAATGTAGAATTCAGAATGTGGAATTTAGAATGTAGAATTTAGAATGTGGAATTTAGAATCTAGAACCGGAATCTGATGACATCATGGTTCTTTTGCTGTGGTCTTGGCTGTGGCCCAACCTTGGGTACACCACACATCATGGTCACCACAGAGCCAAAACTTCTTCTTTTGCTTCGATCCTTTAGAATGTAGAATGTAGAATTTAGAATGTGGAATTTAGAATGTAGAAGTCAGAATGTGGAATTAAAATGTAGAATGTGGAATTTAGAATGTAGAATTCAGAATGTGGAATTTAGAATGTAGATTTTAGAATGTAGAATTTAGAATGTGGAATTTAGAATCTAGAACCGGAATCTGATGACATCATGGTTCTTTTGCTCTGGTCTTGGCTGCGGCCCTTTCTCAGCTACACCACACATCATCGTCACCGCAGAGCCAAAACTTGTTCTTTTGCTTCGATCTTTTAGAATGAAGAATTTAGAATGTGAAATTTAGCATGTGGAATTTAGAATGTGGAATTTAGAATGTTGGATTTAGAATTAAGAACCGGAATCTGATGACATCATGGTTCTTTGGTTTTGGTCTTGGCTTTTGTCCCTGCCTCGGGTACACCACACATCATGGTCACGGCAGAACCAAAACTTGTTCTTTTGTTTTCATCTTTTAGAATGTGGAATTTAGAATGTAGAATTCAGAATGTGGAATTTAGAATGTGGAATTTAGAATGTAGAATTCAGAATTTGGAATTTAGAATGTGGAATTTAGAATGTGGAATTTAGAATCTAGAACCCGAATCTGATGACATCATGGTTCTTTTGCTCTGGTCTTGGCTGCGGCCCTTTCTCAGCTACACCACACATCATCTTCACCGCAGAGCCAAAACTTGTTGTTTTGCTTCGATCTTTTAGAATGTGGAATTTAGAATGTTGAATTTAGAATTAAGAACCGGAATCTGATGACATCATGGTTTTTTGGTTTGGTCTTGGCTTTTGTCCCTGCCTCGGGTACACCACACATCATGGTCACCGCAGAACCAAAACTTGTTCTTTTGTTTTGATCTTTTAGAATGTGGAATTTAGAATGTAGAATTCAGAATTTAGAATTCAGAATGTTGTAGAATGTGGAATTTAGAATGTAGAATTCAGAATGTGGAATTTAGAATGTAGAATTCAGAATGTGGAATTTAGAATGTAGAACCGGAATCTGATGACATCATGGTTCTTTTGCTGTGGTCTTGGCTGTGGCCCAGCCTTGGGTACACCACACATCATGGTCACCACAGAGCCAAAACTTGTTCTTTTTTTGCTTCGATCCTTTAGAATGTAGAATTTAGAATGTGGAATTCAGAATGTAGAATTCAGAATGTGGAATTTAAATGTAGAATGTAGAATGTGGAATTTAGAATGTAAAATTCAGAATGTGGAATTTAGAATGTAGAATTTAGAATGTAGAATTCATAATTTGGAATTTAGAATGTGGAATTTAGAATCTAGAACCGGAATCTGATGACATCATGGTTCTTTTGCTCTGGTCTTGGCTGTGGCCCAGCCTTGGGTACACCACACATCATGGTCACCACAGAGCCAAAACTTCTTCTTTTGCTTCGATCCTTTAGAATGTAGAATGTAGAATTTAGAATGTGGAATTTAGAATGTAGAAGTCAGAATGTGGAATTAAAATGTAGAATGTGGAATTTAGAATGTAGAATTCAGAATGTGGAATTTAGAATGTAGAATTCAGAATTTGGAATTTAGAATGTGGAATTTAGAATGTGGAATTTAGAATCTAGAACCGGAATCTGATGACTTCATGGTTCTTATGCTCTGGTCTTGGCTGTGGCCCTTTCTCAGATACACCACACATCATCGTCACCGCAGAGCCAAAACTTGTTCTTTTGCTTCGATGTTTTAGAATGAAGAATTTAGAATGTGGAATTTAGAATGTGGAATTTAGAATGTTGAATTTAGAATTAAGAACCGGAATCTGATGACATCATGGTTCTTTGGTTTTGGTCTTGGCTTTTGTCCCTGCCTCGGGTACACCACACATCATGGTCACCGCAGAACCAAAACTTGTTCTTTTGTTTTCATCTTTTAGAATGTGGAATTTAGAATGTAGAATTCAGAATGTAGAATTCAGAATTTAGAATTCAGAATGTAGAATGTGGAATTTAGAATGTAGAATTTAGAATGTGGAATTTAGAATCTAGGACCGGAATCTGATGACATCATGGTTCTTTTGCTGTGGTCTTGGCTGTGGCCCAGCCTTGGGTACACCACACATCATGGTCACCACAGAGCCAAAACTTCTTCTTTTGCTTCGATCCTTTAGAATGTAGAATGTAGAATTTAGAATGTGGAATTTAGAATGTAGAATTCAGAATGTGGAATTAAAATGTAGAATGTGGAATTTAGAATGTAGAATTCAGAATGTGGAATTAAAATGTAGAATGTGGAATTTAGAATGTAGAATTCAGAATGTGGAATTTAGAATGTAGAATTTAGAATGTAGAATTCATAATTTGGAATTTAGAATGTGGAATTTAGAATCTAGAACCGGAATCTGATGACATCATGGTTCTTTTGCTGTGGTCTTGGCTGTGGCCCAACCTTGGGTACACCACACATCATGGTCACCACAGAGCCAAAACTTCTTCTTTTGCTTCGATCCTTTAGAATGTAGAATGTAGAATTTAGAATGTGGAATTTAGAATGTAGAAGTCAGAATGTGGAATTAAAATGTAGAATGTGGAATTTAGAATGTAGAATTCAGAATGTGGAACTTAGAATGTAGATTTTAGAATGTAGAATTCAGAATTTGGAATTCAGAATTTGGAATTTAGAATGTGGAATTTAGAATGTGGAATGTGGAATTTAGAATCTAGAACCGGAATCTGATGACATCATGGTTCTTTGGTTTTGGTCTTGGCTGTGGCCCTTTCTCAGATACACCACACATCATCGTCACCGCAGAGCCAAAACTTGTTCTTTTGCTTCGATCTTTTAGAATGAAGAATTTAGAATGTGGAATTTAGAATGTGGAATTTAGAATGTTGAATTTAGAATTAAGAACCGGAATCTGATGACATCATGGTTCTTTGGTTTTGGTCTTGGCTTTTGTCCCTGCCTCGGGTACACCACACATCATGGTCACGGCAGAACCAAAACTTGTTCTTTTGTTTTCATCTTTTAGAATGTGGAATTTAGAATGTAGAATTCAGAATGTGGAATTTAGAATGTGGAATTTAGAATGTAAAATTCAGAATTTGGAATTTAGAATGTGGAATTTAGAATGTGGAATTTAGAATCTAGAACCCGAATCTGATGACATCATAGTTCTTTTGCTCTGGTCTTGGCTGCGGCCCTTTCTCAGCTACACCACACATCATCTTCACCGCAGAGCCAAAACTTGTTCTTTTGCTTCGATCTTTTAGAATGTAGAATTTAGAATGTGGAATTTAGAATGTTGAATTTAGAATTAACAACCGGAATCTGATGACATCATGGTTTTTTGGTTTGGTCTTGGCTTTTGTCCCTGCCTCGGGTACACCACACATCATGGTCACCGCAGAACCAAAACTTGTTCTTTTGTTTTGATCTTTTAGAATGTGGAATTTAGAATGTAGAATTCAGAATTTAGAATTCAGAATGTTGTAGAATGTGGAATTTAGAATGTAGAATTCAGAATGTGGAATTTAGAATGTAGAATTTAGAATGTGGAATTTAGAATCTAGAACCGGAATCTGATGACATCATGGTTCTTTTGCTGTGGTCTTGGCTGTGGCCCAACCTTGGGTACACCACACATCATGGTCACCACAGAGCCAAAACTTCTTCTTTTGCTTCGATCCTTTAGAATGTAGAATGTAGAATTTAGAATGTGGAATTTAGAATGTAGAAGTCAGAATGTGGAATTAAAATGTAGAATGTGGATTTTAGAATGTAGAATTCAGAATGTGGAATTTAGAATGTAGATTTTAGAATGTAGAATTCAGAATTTGGAATTTAGAATGTGGAATTTAGAATGTGGAATTTAGAATCTAGAACCGGAATCTGATGACATCATGGTTCTTTGGTTTTGGTCTTGGCTGTGGCCCTTTCTCAGATACACCACACATCATCGTCACCGCAGAGCCAAAACTTGTTCTTTTGCTTCGATCTTTTAGAATGAAGAATTTAGAATGTGGAATTTAGAATGTTGGATTTAGAATTAAGAACCGGAATCTGATGACATCATGGTTTTTTGGTTTGGTCTTGGCTTTTGTCCCTGCCTCGGGTACACCACACATCATGGTCACCGCAGAACCAAAACTTGTTCTTTTGTTTTGATCTTTTAGAATGTGGAATTTAGAATGTAGAATTCAGAATTTAGAATTCAGAATGTTGTAGAATGTGGAATTTAGAATGTAGAATTCAGAATGTGGAATTTAGAATGTAGAATTTAGAATGTGGAATTTAGAATCTAGAACCGGAATCTGATGACATCATGGTTCTTTTGCTGTGGTCTTGGCTGTGGCCCAGCCTTGGGTACACCACACATCATGGTCACCACAGAGCCAAAACTTGTTCTTCTTTTGCTTCGATCCTTTAGAATGTAGAATGTAGACTTTAGAATGTGGAATTTAGAATGTAGAATTCAGAATGTGGAATTTAAATGTAAAATGTAGAATGTGGAATTTAGAATGTAAAATTCAGAATGTGGAATTTAGAATGTAGAATTTAGAATGTAGAATTCATAATTTGGAATTTAGAATGTGGAATTTAGAATCTAGAACCGGAATCTGATGACATCATGGTTCTTTTGCTGTGGTCTTGGCTGTGGCCCAGCCTTGGATACACCACACATCATGGTCACCACAGAGCCAAAACTTCTTCTTTTGCTTCGATCCTTTAGAATGTAGAATGTAGAATTTAGAATGTGGAATTGAGAATGTAGAAGTCAGAATGTGGAATTAAAATGTAGAATGTGGAATTTAGAATGTAGAATTCAGAATGTGGAATTTAGAATGTAGAATTCAGAATTTGGAATTTAGAATGTGGAATTTAGAATGTGGAATTTAGAATGTGGAATTTAGAATCTAGAACCGGAATCTGATGACATCATGGTTCTTTTGCTCTGGTCTTGGCTGTGGCCCTTTCTCAGATACACCACACATCATCGTCACCGCAGAGCCAAAACTTGTTCTTTTGCTTCGATGTTTTAGAATGAAGAATTTAGAATGTGGAATTTAGAATGTGGAATTTAGAATGTTGAATTTAGAATTAAGAACCGGAATCTGATGACATCATGGTTCTTTGGTTTTGGTCTTGGCTTTTGTCCCTGCCCCGGGTACACCACACATCATGGTCACGGCAGAACCAAAACTTGTTCTTTTGTTTTCATCTTTTAGAATGTAGAATTTAGAATGTAGAATTCAGAATTTAGAATTCAGAATGTAGAATGTGGAATTTAGAATGTAGAATGTAGAATTTAGAATGTGGAATTTAGAATCTAGAACCGGAATCTGATGACATCATGGTTCTTTTGCTGTGGTCTTGGCTGTGGCCCATCCTTGGGTACACCACACATCATGGTCACCACAGAGCCAAAACTTGTTCTTTTGCTTCGATCCTTTAGAATGTAAAATGTAGAATTTAGAATGTGGAATTTAGAATGTAGAATTCAGAATGTGGAATTAAAATGTAGAATGTAGAATGTGGAATTTAGAATGTAGAATTCAGAATGTGGAATTTATAATGTGGAATTTAGAATGTAGAATTCAGAATTTGGAATTTAGAATGTGGAATTTAGAATGTGGAATTTAGAATCTAGAACCGGAATCTGATGACATCATGGTTCTTTTGCTCTGGTCTTGGCTGTGGCCCTTTCTCAGATACACCACACATCATCGTCACCGCACAGCCAAAACTTGTTCTTTTGCTTCGATCTTTTAGAATGTAGAATTTAGAATGTGGAATTTAGAATGTTGAATTTAGAATTAAGAACCGGAATTTGATGACATCATGTTTTTTTGGTTTTGGTCTTGGCTTTTGTCCCTGCCTCGGGTACACCACACATCATGGTCACGGCAGAACCAAAACTTGTTCTTTTGTTTTGATCTTTTAGAATGTGGAATTTAGAATGTAGAATTCAGAATTTAGAATTCAGAATGTTGTAGAATGTGGAATTAAGAATGTAGAATTCAGAATGTGGAATTTAGAATGTAGAATTTAGAATGTGGAATTTAGAATCTAGAACCGGAATCTGATGACATCATGGTTCTTTTGCTGTGGCCTTGGCTGTGGCCCAGCCTTGGGTACACGACACATCATGGTCACCACAGAGCCAAAACTTCTTCTTTTGCTTTGATCCTTTAGAATGTAGAATTTAGAATGTGGAATTTAGAATGTAGAATTCAGAATCTATATTATAACTTTGCAATCAGCGTGCTCTTTACCAGATTTCATGGCATTACATCTGATAATATTTTGGAACACACAAATGATGACTGATTTAAAACATTTTAAAAAAGTCTGATTTATATGGCCCCAAAATTACAGTGTTGTAATGATACAATGTGCACAACGCCACACCGTGGAAGAAGGTAACGTAACTAAGAACTGAAGCTGAAAGTATTTTTTACATTCATATTTCTTTAACATACACAAGCTTGACAGAGAAAGCAGCAGATGATGAACACAACAATAAAGAGCATCAATAAACACTTACAGTACAAAGAGTAAGAACAATGACCACATTTAAGACACAAATATATAATTTAATCACCTTTTATTAATCAATAATAAATACATATAAACTACTAGAATCACAAGGAGAGTTGCTGCATGTTGCTGCTGTTGACCAGCAGAGGGAGCTCTGATTTAGATCCAGCTGTGAGAGGCTCGTGTCCAAATAGACGATCTCCGGCCATGATGCTTCACTCGAATCTCTCAGCTAGCTACTGCAATGTGAGCAACTGTAACAACTGTAGCCTCCTCTCTCTCCAGACCGCTGGCACAACATGTTAGTGACACCGCGGGGGACGAAGCAGGTATGAGCACGTGTTTCTCAGCTGACAGCGAGGCTGTGTTGTTTTATTGTTGACACCCGGCGGGTGTTTGAAACGCGGCGACAGTTGATGTTGTGCGGGCTGTTGCTAAGCTAACGCTGCCTGGACCGCGCAGTGGTAAACAGAAACGCGCACAGGCTTTAGTGCGAGGTAAATGGTGAGTAGTCAGCGGTCAGGCTCGTCTTATTAGTTTTCAGGAAAGCGTTAGTCTTCAGGTAAGTGTGGCCTGTTTGTGTTTTTACGACTGCGGCTCACATGTTTAGTGAGCTAACGCGGAGCTAAGCGTGGAGCGGCGTGACCTGCGAGCACACACGTGAATCTGACAGCGGCGTCTGCTAGTCCCGACACGCGGTGCGAAGTAAGTCCAAAGGACACATGTTCATAAAAATGACTTAATGATTTAAATGTTCACTTGATAAACTCGCTTTAGTAATCCATGTTAGCATGTGGCTCACTGAGCTAGCTCACAGACATGAGTCAGTGTAACTTTGAGTCATCGCAGCAGTGAAGGTCCCAAACTTCATGACACTGACCTCCCATTCACCTCATTAACCTGTTTACGTGCTGGGTTATCAGCCTATATGTGTTTATGATTGATAAAACATTCAGGCATAATGGAATCCTTAATAAATAATATAGAAATAGTAACACTTTTTTATCAAAAATAACTTTTTATTGATTATTAATGCTTGCAGTTTACTCGTTATCATTTGTTATTTTAATTCTCACAAACTATTTTGGTAAAAATTGTCAATTATTATGACAAATTAGCCGACCCCCTAAGGGTCACAGACCCATGGTTGAAGACCCCCTGCTCTAATGTCTGTTTTAATTTACTTGACCAGAATTTACTGAAAGTTAACTAGAGATAATGCCTTGAAGTTTAAATATAAGTAAATAAATAAAATTATGTTGTAAGTAGGTTAACTAACTACTTTTTTTCCCTACGTTCATCATGATAGGTTAGTTTTTATTTGTTTTCTCAAGATCTTGAGTTATTTATTATCTTGAAGTAACAAATGTTATCCCGAAATGACGGGATAATTGAGATAATGAAAAGTTATTTTTTCCCGAAATAAGGGGGTCATTTCTTGAGATCTTCAGATAACAAAGCTTTGTTTTCACGAGACGACGGGGTCTTTTCTTAAGATCTCGAGATAACGAAACAGTTCTTCTGAGGTAACAGGATCATTTTCGTGAGACTGAGATACAAAACTTTGCTTTAATGGAATAATTTTCTCACACTTAAAATAAGAAAACTTTGTTTTCCCGAGATTACGTTCCTTTTCTTGAGATCTGTGTAAATTTGTGCTTTTTGAATTAGATAATTTATTCTACCCTAGTTAAAATGTCCTGCCTCGTTCACCTTGTCAATCTGCTAAAGGGATGCCAGATCAAGAATGAATACCTCAGGACTTTGATTGTCAGATGATCGCATTTTCTAAGGCCAACTCTGATTCTCTTCTTCCCTCTTGTCTAGCTTCAGTGATGAAAGCTGTTAGTTTATGCATCCTGTCAATCACCCGAGGACGATAAGAAAGACCTAAGGACACCACTTTCTCATCAAAGACCTGATACCTGTAGTGTGAGCCAAGTACGTGATCTGAGACAGGCTGAGGCTTAGATTTTAATCCCCAGATTAAAGAAAGAGGAGAAACTGTGTCCGGCTCTTATCTCCATCAGCTAATGTTCTTGAGGCTACTGGTCTCTGCGGGAAGCTCTCTGCCTCAGGAAACAAAAACCTTTCGTGCCTGCCTTCCTGAGCCTACAACCCTGCATCATCCCCTCGAGCTAAGGTGCACATGTGCTCAGTCCAGGTGTTGCAGTATTGACTCTGCGTCTGTGGCAGCAGTTATGTTTGCTGTTGTTCAGGATTCCTCAAGAACTCGCAGTCAACCTACAGCGACCAAGAGGAATTTTCCAGCTCATTTCAGCTGGAGCTGACATCTCAGAAGTCATTCCTACAGAAGAACTGCTCACTGAGGGGGCAACGAGGAGATCGGACAGAAACGTTCCTCCACCTCAGGCTTGAGTATCACCTTGACTGTTGATTCCTATCCACCCAAGACTTTGCCCATAAACTCCTCAGAAGTACCCATATCATCTTTCGGCTGTGCCATGCCCACCAACCAGTCCTCCCCATGGGGTGGGGAGAATCTTCAGACTTGCTCCAATGCAAAAAGTCCCAATGCTGCAAGCTCTGTCAGTACACAGGCCGGTGCGGCCACTAAAGTGCCTTTAAGTCAGACTTCCCTAGAGGTACCCAGGAGGAAGGATCAAGCCAAACCTCTCTCCTCTAATGTTGCCTCATCTGGTTTCCCATTGAAGCAGACAACAGCGGCCCCACCGGTGCTCTCCGCGTGGGAGAGCGGGGATGGAAATAACACCAACACACAGAGCCAATTCACCGCTGTGCCAAATGGGTCACCAAACCATCCGCAGCATCTTAACGGCATTCAAAGCTCAAACCAGATACTGGTGACAGGATTGAAGGAGGCGGGTAGCATCCTCACCAAGACCAGTGCCCCTTTCTCCATCCCCAAGAAGGTACACCAGAATGGGTTTAATGTCCAGTTGAACGGTACCAGTGGTTTAGCAATGAGCAGACATCAGGCTGCCACAAGCGATGCACTGATGGGACCAGAGCCGCTTTGTCATCAAGACCTGTTCATCAGAGGACAGCGCTCTCTGCAGCAAACCGACAAGTTGATGGTGAGTGTTGATACCACAAAGATTCAGTCGGTAAATCATATTTAAGCTTACTCATAAACCTTAGTCAACTTACTGCTGACCTTTCCTTGTTTTGTCTTCTTAGCTTGAAGCTGCAGACCGTTCCTCCTCGCCATCAGTGCCTCCTCTACGCCTTACTGTTTGTGAACATCAAGGGGTAGCTTCGGGGAAAGAAGCCTCCAGCATGGACAGCACAAAAGTAGAAACAAGAAGCACAGCAACCGCTACGAGGAGCAGCCATTCAGCGAAGCTGGCAACAAAATGCAGCCGCACAACAAAAACTGCTTCAAACAATCAGTTGCTCATAAGAGGTGGTCCTCCAGCAGCAGTGGTGGTAGAAACTACAACTGGCAAGCCCCAAACAACAGCGTCACCAGGCCCAAAAGAGCTGGCTCCAGAAAGTCAGTGTGCTTTGGGCCGCACCTCGTCCACATGCAAAAAAAACAGCCCTCCATCAGCCAGTCCCTTTCCGAATGACCACATGCCAAGTGTGCTCAGTGCCAGTGTGAGTGCCACTCAGGAGAAGCTGCACGCACCGCTGGATGCCATCACAGGTAATCACAATGAGTGGTGATGTACTGTAGCTGTTAATTGCTTGATTTAAAAGAGTTTCTGAGTGAAGAATACTTCAGTTAGTAAGTAGCTAGCACGAAACCATAAATGGACCATGTTACGCCCAAGTCTAGGGGTGCCTAGGGCACAACAAGAAAGGGCCCCATCTGCCCCCTAGTCCCAAGTAGCCACGTACAACAAGTTTTAGATTTTGAATGAAAAGAAAATGATTTATTCACAAAACTCACAGAGATCAAACAACTATAACTAAGGTATTGTTATGGAATTTTCTATCCTTAGGCTGCACATGGTCACGTGTGAGCTTTGTGGTCCTCTGCAGTATTAATTGTTTGTCCTTGACTGGGTGCCACCATATCTCAACACTGTGGTGGCCAGGGTCAAAGAGACCTATTGCTGCCTTCCTAGATATAATAGATAGCTGCTGTTGACGTTCCAATCTGCGTAAACAGACATCTGTGTCTCCAGACTAGAATATGCTGACAGTAACACCTGCATGGGTAAAAGCATTCTCTTTGACTAATACTGGGGCGTTTAGTATTTGGGGTTTTATCTTTGGGTTTAAAGTATATGCACCATCACGAGTTCGTCAGAATGTGAGACTGACTCAAGCACTTCTGATCTACTTTGTCTCTAATTCTCCTTGGCTAAGCATCAATAAATAATACAGCATAAGACATCAGAGGCTCCTGAACACATTTTCCTTCCTGACCTCACCATTGACTTTTGATTTCAGCAACAGGTATCAGCTTCAGGGTGGACCAAGGCCAAAAAAAACCCCAAAGCAAACACACAGCAGACTCCAAAAATATGACCACAGTCATAACAACCCATACAAACTCTATGAATGTTTGAATGTTTTTCTTTTGCTCTCCGTAGATCTGGCCTCCTGTCCTGCAGGATCTTTGGTGGGCTCCGTGACCACCCAGATCTCCACGATCCACCTAACCCAGCAGGGACAACCTGCGCCCATGTCATCTTCATCTGAACCGCCTCCCTCAACCATGACAGAAGAGCGTCTGTCTGGAGAGACTCAGCTGTCTGGGTAAGCCATGTCTAAATGCGTCTGTGTAGTTTTTTTATGTCAGCCTTCTGAATCTCACTCTGAACATTTGGCCTCATATTCATTGTGTCCAGCCCGGAGTGTGTAATGCAGATGGATGGAGCTGAGGAGGAGCTGCCTGATGAGCTGGAAAATGTCTGTAGTGATGATGGTAAGATGTTAAAACGCACACACACACACACACACACACTCTGCCTTTATTCAGCTGGCAATCTGCTCTATTGATGTAAACGACTGACTTTAGTTGTCCTCTGTTGTCTTCAGATGATTCAGACTGTGCATCCTCATCCACAGGATCCATCGCTCTCCTTTCTGGGTAAGACTCAATAACCACACACACACCTATTAATGTTGACATCTAAACATGCAATCTAATGTGACAGACGAGGTCGTTTTATTCATGTTACGTTTAGTTGCATTCTTCGTCATTCTGACTTATCAGACGTCCACAATGCGTACATTGTCGTAAGCAAGGAAAGGCACCGTTGACTGAATATAATGACGGATTAGGATTTTTGGGGTACTCAACTCTATACACTTACAATCTTTATTAATCCCACACCGAGGAAATTAACTTGTTACAGATATATACAAGGTGGATCAGAAAAATACTTGTGGGCTCCCCACGACTGAAAAGCAGACTCCTTCCTGTAACAACCCGGTTATGACTTCGGTCTGTGGACCACGGATGTTTCCTTTGCTCTCTTTCTCTCTGCTCTCCTGTCTGTCTTCAGCTGTCCGCTCGCACAAGCGGAAAGCCGTTCAAAGTTGCCAGCGAGTCCGAAAGCGAGTTCATCCAGCCACGTCTCTGCGATGCTGCACTCAATACTCCCTCTGTAGTCTGGTTAGCGCCGTTAGCTCCTCCGTCTTATTGGGGGGAGATCTTAGGATGCTTAGATCCAGCTCTGCATCCCCGTCTTCCTCTCCTCACTTGAGCAGGGGTCACTCGTCTTTCCACAGAGAGCATGCTAGGGCTGCCTAGTGCTAACAGCTATTGTAGAGGGTAAACAAGAGAGCCATGGCTTTTTTTTTTTTTTTTTTTTGAACGAGTCACCTGATGTATTATGAAGTAGTCTGTACAGAAGAAAGGCCACCCACACAGCACCATGGCAACGTGTCACATTTATCTATAAAATAACCTCTAATGAGAACATGATAAACGGTCTGACACAAAATGTTGTCCTCTCGAGTCTCACACGGGACGTCTCAATCACAGCTTGAATGAATCTTCTGGATTTTTTTTCTGTCTCACGGAGCAGATAACTCTCTTCCACCACAAATCAATCTTTGTTATTACATACTTAGACTCACATCCCTCTGAGGTTTCACTATGGTTATATAAATAACCATTGGGCACATAAAATAAAATAAAAAACATTCATTATGTAGTATACAAAAGTTTCTGAACTTACAGTCTAATTCAAAAAGCCAGTGTCTGTTCTTTGGACTGCCAAACATCCATGCCTGGTTTCCAATCGGCTTCTCCTAAAATGACATAAAACGTATATACATCAGATCCTGTGGACTCTTTCTCTCTCTCTCTTTCATTCTCTCGCCACATTGTTAAAGAGGCTGAAGGCAGCAGAGCGTGGTGGAAAGGTCTGCTGTGTTGTGTGTCATATTGTTCTCCTCTGTGACGGCCTCAACAGTAGAACTCCCTACCAAAGACTCGGAGCTGATTCTTTGCTAAAACAACCTATTGTTACCTTCTTTTTTTTTTTCCCCCACACAACCAGCTGATCTGTTGATGTGTTCATTTACACCCCCACCCTTCCCTGACAGCTGTGGCATCAGAAGTTGACCTGCTCCAGCTGTAATGCCACCTGTCTTTGGTGGAGAGATTTTGTTTAAGAGAAAAGATTTTGGTTTGGAACATCTTCTGCGCCTTCATCCACCTGCTTATTCATTTTTCCTTTCTATATGACGGTCACGTGAGTGTAAATTGTTACTATATTATGTTCACCTGATGAGATCAGTCGAGAGAGCGTTTGAGAAGAACTTTTCACGGCTGCGTAAAAGTACATGTCACTGATACAGCTGGTTAATGTTGAACCATCGATGGATCTCTGCTGGCAAAGTTCCTGACTCTGAATTGAAAATGTGGAAACTTTAATTTTAGGTAGATCCGGAAGTCGTCTAGATTGCATCCCGACCCTCGGTGTCAAAATGTGTTTGTACTCTCGTGTGATGTCTCTAACTTCAAATTCACACACGGCATCGTGTTACGAGCACACAGGGCATCATCTGGCCCACGGTCGACTTGTGTTACAAAGCAGAGCGGTGATTGGATGCCAGCTTCTGTTAGTTAGAATTCAGGGAACGTAACTCTAGCTGCATTACTCTTTAATTTTGTTGTGTGACCGCAATTTGCTTGTTTAATAGTAACAAGGTAAGAAGAGCCGCAGTGCTGGCACGCCAGGAATCACACAGCCCTCAGCAGAGAACTGGAACAATCGTTGTAGATAGTCGATGGTTCACAGGTTTGATATTTGAAAGTTGGTATAGAGTTTGTGCTTCATCTTGTGGCTCAGGTGGTAGGACGTGTGAATGTGAAGTGTACTACATCAGGGATTACAACGATTTACCATTTCTCATTAATCTCATAATCTATTGGCTGTTGTCTGATGACGGTTCCGGCTCTGCTGTAGACAAGACTTCTTCTGTAGTCAAATAAGCAACTTGATAAACAAGAATGATGAGAGAGACTCATTTCTATAAACCAATACATGCATATGAATTAGGGATCGACCGATACGGGTTTTTTGATGGCCGATGCGATACCGATTTTTTCCCCATGGCCCATGGCCGATACCCGATTTCCGATACCCGATTTCCGATACCCGATTTCCGATACCGATATGGGTTAAAAAAAGTTTAAAAAATGACAAATATTTTTTTTAAGTGTCTGCTTAATGCTTATACAGTATTATATCCACTTAAAAAGGAATAGCCATCATACTTCGGTGCTTTTATTCATTTTTATTTATTTAAAAAATATATATTAGTTTGGCTTGACACATTCAAAGGACTGTGGCTTGACAGTGGCAACAGAGCTTGACTGCACATTTGAGAAATGTTGGGGATGACACAAAGATTATTTAGAGTAAATGTTTAGGCCTATTTTACAACTGTAGGCCTATATTGTACTTGATATACCATTGCCTTTGAAGCAGGCAGTGACAGTAAATAGCCTGACTTGATCATCATCCGCATTGCAAAGTGAGTGAATGAATTGTAGATTTGTCACTTTTTAAAAAAATAAAAAATGGGCACACCATAATTTGTTTTAGTTGTGGAGAAACAAAACCTCGCTGCTTGCCCCCTGCTTTGTTTCAGGAAGAGGGGAGAGGGGCGGGACAAATCACAACAATCTCCCTTTAGGTTTGACGCATCAAACTTTATCCATTTCGACATTGTCTTAGTTAATATCAAATCCCACGCCACCTCTAACTCTAACGAAGTGTACCCTTATATTGCACACAATATGCGTGGCGAGTTACGTTTAGGAGGGATTTAGAAGTTTATTCAGTGATAATCACTCGCATGCCATTATTGCTCCCGCGGTGTCGACATGCACTGACACGGCGCTACCCCATGTGTTGAAAAATATTCCCGTACGTAAGCTAAAGTAGTCTATGGCTTAGCAAGCCTCTTCTCGAAACCCCAAAACGTTTCATTAGGTCCTGGACTGTTGGGTTCGTTGTGCAGTTATCTGATTACAGCAACTGTTCCGCTCCGCGCTGATCACTTTTTCTCGCTCCATCTGTCTCTCCCTCACGTGCGTGCACACTCACTCACACACACACACACACACACTGGGCTGCTTCACCGGTGTTCGCCGGTTTAACTCCTGCAAACGCCGAATTGACAGTGACTGATAACAACACCGACTTCATTTGAACTTTAAACTGCGGGTGATTGCATCATAGCCTACTCTTAGTGTTACAGCTCCCTAGTTTAGGTTGGCAGTTTAAATGCGGCGCACTTAAACAGCATTCCCGTTTTTTTCGACTCACTTAATGACTTTCAGGCACACGCATGCTACTGTATGCAGTGCAATGCCATGTGCATACTATGCTGCGGGGGCTGCAGCAGCGTGCATAGCGGGTCTTCACAGAGCTGCCCTTGAACGCCTGTCTATAAATGACGCTGGATCCGTATCGGCCGTATCGGCCATGTGTATCGGCCGATGCCGATACACCTAAACAACGCTAATATCGGCCCAATATATCGGCCGGCCGATATATCGGTCGACCCTTAATATGAATGCAGATAAATTGTTTTCATTCTCTGCCTCTTTTGGTTTCCACACGGACAACCAAAGCCTGTTTATACGTGATTGTTCAATAATAGAGGTCAACCGGTTCATCAGTGTTGCCGATGGCAGCGCATCCTCCACCAGAAATTTTTGATTTTCAACAGCTAAGTATAGATGGCACTCCTGCGATGTGTTTGGATGTCAACTAATGTATTTGTCCTTGCTCTCCTTCCCTCAGTGTCGACGAGCCAATGTCATTGGGGGCAGAAGATAATCGAGAGGAGAAACCAGCTTTGGTTCCCAGTTTGTTCCCCCACATCCCCCCAACGCTCTACTTCAGCACCGCCAATGAGAGAGGTCAGGACACGCACATCTGTTGTGTGAAATGGACAATGGCTCGAACAGTAGTTAACCCAGGCCCAGAGAGTTAACCAGCCAGTTCTGTTAGACGATGGCAAGCCCAGGCAGATTAACTAACATCATCATCATATCAATATACAGTTTATGTTTATATTACTGTGATTTTTCACGTATGCAGTTTGTGAGACATGGCTGTAAAACACTCTTGTACTGTGCTCTGCAGTGGAACTGCTGCCTGTAGAGCAAAGACGACTGTTAAAATGGAAGATGAGCACGGTCACGCCAAATGTTGTCAAACACACCATTGCCAGATCACACTTCAAAGCCACCAAGAGTAAGTTGTTTGTGTGTGTGTCAGTGAGAGTTGCTACCCTTTAGAAACATGTAATTTAGAGCCGGTAAGCAGTTGCAGTGTGTTTAGAGACACATATTATAATGCACATAAGACTGTCCCTGTTGTGATTCACTGAATCAGTTGTGTAGAACTCGGTGTCTCGCATAGTGACTGACATCATAAACGGACATATTTCTGGTCAAAGTATATAAAAGTGATTTTGAAAACAAAGAATCTTTCAGCTGGTAATGTTTATAGTTTGTAGTGTATGTATAAAATTTTTGTTTTCTGTTGCACATGTAGAAAGTCATGACTGGATGGGCAGTTGGGGACACCACATGAGGTCTACTTGTTTTAAGACCCTTGGAGAGCACCAGAAGGTGAGCAAATGTAGATATTCCGTTTGTTCCAGGAAGTCTTCACTTTAAGCAAAAGGTGAAATTGTCAAATGTCCTTCTGTCCAGAATTCCACTCACACTTGGCTGTGCTTGTTTTTTGTTGTTGTTTTTTTGTCCCAGTTGAACCACTTCCCCGGGACATTTCAGATTGGCAGGAAGGACCGGCTGTGGAGGAACCTGTCTAAAATGCAAGTTCGCTTTGGCAAACAAGAGTTCAGCTTTTTCCCCCGGACCTTCATCCTTCCTCACGACATCAAGCTGCTTCGCAAGGCCTGGGAGGACAGTGGCTCCAGGCAGAAATGGATCGTCAAACCTGTACGTCATGCCACTACATGATCATTTTGTCAGTTTTGTGGCTTTAAGTAAACATCAGTAAGGAATTATGACCTTGACACAAAGGCAGATTTATGATTTTTCTGGATGCCTTTTTCTTTATTAATTTTAAATTTGTCATTTAGGTTTCAGTTGCTGTGATAATTAGTTGTGCTGTCTAATGATGAGGATGATTATTTAGTTGTCGTAAAAGGGGAAACAAGCTATTTGGCATTCCAATCATCAAATACTTCATGAATACTTTGGAAAACACATTAAAGCAACATATTTGCTTATTTTTTGTGTTCTTACATTCTCTCTTCGTCCTCTCATCTGTCCCAGCCTGCGTCAGCCAGAGGGATAGGAATCCAGGTCATCCACAGATGGAGCCAGATGCCTCGCAGGAGACCGCTCCTGGTCCAGAAGTAAGTAGCCCAGAATAGATAATAGGGTGATGGTTTGGAAGTTAGTTACCCAGAGACCAATTTCAAGTCTTTAGGATAAAGCATTTTTATTCTGGTTGTGTTTTGCAGGTACCTTCACAAGCCCTACCTCATCAGCGGCAACAAGTTTGACCTGCGGATCTACGTCTATGTGACGTCCTTCGAACCGCTCAGAATCTACATCTTCTCTGACGGACTTGTTCGATTCGCCAGCTGCAAGTCAGTTTTCATATCATCCACCACAGTTATAAATGCTGTAGATTAATTCATGTAGAATAAGACGATGTAAATGATGATAAAGCGTGTGATTTAAAACTCAACACACTTTGAATAAGTTGTCAGAGACTTGCAAAAAGCTGATTTTGTTTGTTGGAACATTCGTGTTTCTTCTCTGTAGGTATTCGTCTTCCATGAAGACTCTGAGCAACAAGTTCATGCACCTGACCAACTACAGCGTCAACAAGAAAAACTCTGAGTACCAGACAAACAGCGATGATAAGGCGTGCCAGGGACACAAATGGTAACAGAAAGATTCATGCTCAAGTCGAAGAATAATGGAGGAAGGAATGTTGGTTTATTTGAAGAAGTGAAAGCAGGGGATGAGGGAGGAAGATGGATGGATGGATGGATAGGAAATTAGGTTGTCGTAGCAGTCGGGTATAAAAACAAAAATAAAGAATAGGATACAGACACTTAAAAAAGAAAACAGAAGATGTATAAGTAGATAAGGTGCAGTGGCAGGATAATTGTAGTAGTACTGATGATATGATGCTAATGTTATTGTAACTAAACAATATAATATAAAAGTACAGTGTATATATAGCATATAAAATAATATACACATAGAAATGTGTCATGTGCAAGGTGTGCATACATACATGTACAACTGCAATATATAATCTACACATATAAATATGTGTGTGTGAGCCCAATGTACTCATACACAGCATTCCAGTCTGTGGCCTCCAGCGCTCCATGCAGTGTATCCATGGCCTCAGGAGACCATTTCCTGACTGTCCTCACTGTAACTGGGTGCTGCTGAACCACGGGCTTGTATGATGCTGCCCAGTGGGGGCAGGGCAGCGACACATCCTTAAGATTTGCGTACAGCAGGTCCAAAGTGTTATTTTCGCGAGTGGCACATTTGACAAACTGGAAGAAGGTTGGGAGTGTGGATGAGAGAGAAACATGGTTGAAGTCACCTGTGATGATGTCAAAGGGCCCAGGGTGTTTTGAAGTCCTGCAGTCACAGTGTGGATGGCATTACACGCTGCTTCTGTGTTTCCAGAGGGAGAAATGTAAACCGTGATGGCAATGACACTGGTAAACTCCCTCAGCTAATGATATGGACACAGTCTGACGGCAACAAGCTCGATGTCTAGGCTGCAGACCCACCTTAACAGAGAAGTGCCGGGGTGACACCACCTGTTGTTCACGAGTATGGCAAGGCCCCCCTCCTTTCTTCTTGCTGGTTGTGGTGGTGTCTGTCGCCTTGAACCGTCTGGAAGCCGGGAATGGTGACGTTGGAGTCCGGTATCTGCTTGTGCAGCCACGTTTCCGTGAAACACGATACTGGACTCTCTGTACTCCCTCTGTGTCCTGGCGAGTGCTTCCAGTTTTTCCACTTAATTTGCAAACAATCTCACGTTTCCAGTGATGACTGCAGGGATGTAGGGCTTAAACTTCCTCTACTCCATCCTCTGTTTCACCTCCCGCTCTGCAGCCTCGTCGTCTCCTCTTTAGTGCCTCCGGTATGGAGGGTCTCTCTCAGGCCAAGAGGGTGGTGTGCCTCAGGGCCAGCTGGTCACGCCCGTGAATGCCGGCGAGTGGTGCCGGCATGGCTCCCAGAGATCCGAGGGGAAGGAATAGGAAAAAAATGAGGGCACGGAAGGAAGTAATATGTGACAGGTGGGAAGGGAGGGTTAATGGTTTGACCTGACTGAACGCAGCCGAGCCAATGTTTGACACAAGAACAGAATAAAACTTTAAAACATGGAGTAAGAGAAGAATGAATGAATGATTGATTACCGCATTTGACATCTTCCGAATAATTTCAGTAAACCATTATGTAAACTATAACTTTGCCTCCAATGCGGGTTCTCAAATGTGCAACACATCTGCTACTGTCATACAAACAGTGTCTGGGCACGTGTTCTCCAACTAAGTGTGTGTGTTTGTGTGTTTTCAGGGCTCTAAAGGCCTTGTGGCAGTACCTCAGTGCTCGGGGAGTCAACACCACTCAGATCTGGGAAAAGATTAAAGACATTGTGATCAAAACCGTCATTGCGTAAGTTTTTCCACTTGACTGCAGAACTGCCGCTTGAGAGAGTTTTGTTGTTGTTGTTGTTTTTAAGTTTTGCAACTTACAACACTTTTCAGTGTTAGCATCACAAGCTAATGAAGCACTTAGTTTGACCTGAAAACATACTGTGGTTGAAAAATATCCAAGTTCAGTCATTTAATATACAGCTGCTTGAATGAAGCTACTTGACTGTAAATAAACCATGAACAACATAAAGGGAAAAAAAAAACAGGAACATCTTCTATCGGTGCAGATTTGTCGTTGGTGATAGAATGAGCGCTTCTGTCTTAACAAGAAGTGTGTTTTGAAGCAGCGCAACCTCCTCGTAATTGAAACTCTCTAGATTCACAGTCTGTTACATAACCCCCAAAATCAACCAGGCGCAGATGCTGCAGTCACCACCTTGGTCAATGTCTCAAACCCCAAAGTCTGGCGGGCTAAACGCTTCTGCAACAGTCCCGGTCGGAAAAGTGACACGGGCATGCCTGGTGGGGTTTCGGGCTAAGAGTGTGCAGTCAGTGTGGTCACTGATGGGGAAAAAATGAAAGCTGAAATGGAATCTTTTACCCTGGCTGTAGAGGAGTAGGTAGAGTCTCGGAAACATTAATGACATGTTGACGCTGGTGGTAAATGACTGATTCTGAAAGAATCTAACCTCCCTGCGGTGTTGGTCAACAGCTCAGAACCGTACGTTAACAGCCTGCTCAAGATGAACGTACGGACACCTTATAGCTGCCACGAGCTGTTCGGCTTTGACATCATGCTGGATGAGAACCTGAAACCCTGGCTCCTTGAGGTCAACATATCACCAAGGTAACACATACACACACAAAAAACATGCGGGGGAAAAAAGGTTTTCAAAGTACATCTTGTAACTTTGGTGTTTCTGGTCTAGCCTCCATTCCAACACAGCACTGGATGCTTCCATCAAAGGACAGATGATCAGAGACCTCCTGAACCTGGCTGGCTTCCGTATTCCCCAGAAAGAAGATGCGACCGCCCCCTGCAGCAGCCCCTCCAGCTCCAGCACCAGGTATGGAGGAAGTACGTGTGGTACTACACACCAAGGCCTGAGGCAAAACTAGTCAAATGTGCTCATAATTTAAAAAACAACTTTTAACGTGATAAAAGCCTCAGAAAAGATGTTTTTGAGTCAACATCTGTCCTTGCATATATTTATAGTCTGTGTGGAGGGACCAGGGAGAAGGCCAAGCCAGATCTGTCTGTTGATGAAAAGGTGAAACGGGCTTTCTACCTCACACAGCGCTACCCCGACCAGGTAAATGGAGACAAACACACTAAAGATTTGGGGGGGGGGACAGAACTACTCTCATGAGCTTCTGCTGGTGCTGTGATGGGTGCTGTTTTCATTGTTAATTATTCAAAACCATGAAGTGTATCTTTGTCTCTTGTCAGGACTTCTTCTCCTCAGTGCTGGATGTCTTAACTCCAGATGACGTCCGCGTGCTGGCAGCGAGCGAAGACGAGCTGGAACGTCTCGGAGAGTTTGAGCGAATTTTCCCTTCGGCGTTATCATCTCGCTACCTCCGTTTTTTCGAGTCTCCGAGATACCTCAACATCCTGCTGGACCAGTGGGAGCGGAAATATTGGAACAACAGGCAAAGAGGTAAGAGTGTTCTATTTATACACAGCATTTTCACAGTAGTGCTGTTACTCTCAGAAGCGCTGGTTTATTATAGATTCGCAGCTTCACTCAGAAACCATCTGCAGGTTGGCGATGTCAGGGTCCAAACAGAGACTGAGTGCAGAGGAAACAATGAAGCTGTCGGCAGAATTAATCCAGATTTTATAGATCGTGTATGTACATTTTCTGTCTTGCATTCAGGTATCCGTCTGCTGAGGAGTCTCTGTGAGAAAGGAATCCATCTGGGAACGGATGACCCTGCTCACATGGTGAGGAACCGTGGAAATACAACATTAATTTGTCTGAAAGAACAACAAACGTGTATGTCATTTAATCAGAACATCAGTGATTTGATTTGAACCAGTCTGTTTCTCTGTGGCTGCTTGTAGTGGTCCCAGTGTACCTACACCTCAAGGTTCGAACACCACAGACAAGTCCTCGTCAGCCCATCCAGATCCAGGTACACACACAACGCATTGATGCTGCTTTCCTATCCTTAACTGATACAGAGAACAAAATATTAAACACAGTACAGAACCTAATTATTTCGTCTTGAGATCATCTTGTGGGTGTAATGTATGTCCTTGCTGCCCTCTCCTTTTGCGTCCTGCAGGGTGGTGGTCAGCCAACAGCAGCAGCGCTCCCAACAAGACAATGCCGACGACAGGGACGTCGCTTCGCCCTCCAGCCTGCCTGTTTCGCCAAGTCCCGGATCTAGTGTCGCCAGCAGTGCCTGTGCAAGCCCTCAGCCCGGCTTCTCCCAGAGCCTGCTGCTCCAACAGTTTGCCTCACTTTGAGACCCAGTTTACTAACATTCATCTGATGTTCAGAACCCAGAACAGTCACTAAGCTCAGGGTCTTAGCCCTAACCCTCTCTGCAAACATCCTTCTATTGATTTTTCCATGTACTGTTTCTTGAAGCCCAGTCTTAACAAACAGTGTAGAAGGAAGTGGATTCTGTTCTGTAGATGTACAAGAATTGTAGTTGGTTATCAGGAGAAGGTACTTACAATAGCAGTCATTATAATGTTCCAGCTGGATTTTTGCACACAAAAAAAGAGGAACCATTTAAACATTGGCTTTTCAATTTTTCGCTCTTTCTTATCTTGAGATAAACCTCCATTACTGCAACCCCGGTGATAATACATAACACTTAAAGGACCATGCCAGTGTTTTTGTTCTGTTTCATATTCATGCCAAGTTGAGGTGAAATGTATTCTCAACTTTTGAGCAGTGACTTTGCATTCATTAAAATCATCCTGCAGAGACTTGAAACATGCTGAAGATTTGTAATCAATCACAGTGACATTCATTTGTCTGCTGAAGTTGTCAAATCTACATAATATAAAAGTGACCCATCCTAACACAAATCATCAAACGATAAAAACACAATGAATCCCAGAGGCTTATTTCTACTGCAGGCAGGGGGTAGGAGCATCGTAAAGAGGCAACCAATTGACAGTCATTTTCTAAATATACATCATTTAGTTTGAAAAGAACACTCCATCACAATATCATTCGATATTAATCCATAAACATTCCTATTTTCAGTTCAGATAAATGTAAATAGATTAAAAAAAAGAAAATCATGGATTGAAATAAGATTTTATGAATCTATACAATTATAAAAGACAAGACAGGTGTGACCATAATGTCAGCACTATATCAAAGTATTACCTTAATCTAATTAACATTATTAGCATGTGAATATGAACAACTGCAATGTTATCCTTCAAGTCTGAGTTAGCTACATACCTGCTAGATACTTAATAACAAGAACTGCATCATTCTCTTGTTCTGTTTACCTCATGAATCTCCTGACAGAGAATGAAATATGTTGATGTGCTAACTTTTTTTAATATAATGTGCTGTGCAGTGTTTGGTTTCAGACAAGTCTTTAACTCTCGGGTATATCATCAACCCCTTGCAAATATAACACTGTTTCTTTTAAACACTGTGTCCCATCAGCCTGCACATGTTCATAACTTGTCTTTTGATACTGAACTTGACACTGTGACTGCAACGTTAGCATGTGTTTTTATGAACTCATGCTAGCAAGGACAATACTGCAAAGCTAACACTACCTTACAGGATACCATGGTCCAAACAGGTGGTGATAGTGACACAATACTGTGATTTCTCTAATATCTTAAAATCCATTTAGACCAAATCAGGCGTTGCTGAGATTAGCACCGGATTGTGCAACACGTTTTGTGCTTAACATAACTGCTCTGAAAACAATTAGATTTTTTTTTGTCTTATTCACTGGTGCTCCCTCTCCTCATTCAGTGTCCTTGTTGCTTAACCACCACCGTCTCTCTCCCTCTAAAACAAACACAAATCAATTTCAGTGACATTTCAGGCTGGAGTGGGTTAATCATTTGATTGCTGCATTGGTCACTACAGTGTGATGTGGGGTTGTGTCGATCCTGTTTTATTTTCTCCTCCACCCCCGTCCAAATGAATCGGAGCACCTGAGTCTTCCCTGTAGTGCCTGATTTGGTCTCAATCGACCCTATTAGACTTGTTGGTTTGCGGTTAAGAGGTCGGGCAGAAAGTGTCCTAGCCTTATGGACTAACTGTGTGGAAATACAGAGGTTAAGGGGGGAAAAAAGGGCTTTCAGGAGATGAATGAACTGAGGGGTGGGAGTTAAAGAAGAGGAGCGCTGCAGAAAAGTTGCATTCCAAGCTATGTCGAGATTTCTGCAGCTTATTTCAAACATCAAAAAAAAAAAAAGTTAGTACTTGATAGTGTTGCTGGGGTGTTTCACCTAAAGTTAATTTTCATTAATAATATTGACGCACAGTATTTTAGAGATACTTGAAGTTGAAACTCTTACTCTTTGACACAAAGTAACAAACTGTTACTACCAACAACATAAAAAAGGGCTTCTGTTTTTCAGTGTGACAATAGACAATGATAGTATGTAGAATTTCTTTGACAGTTGCCAAATGCGAGTCCAACACTAGAATTTAACCCTGCAGACCACAACAGTGTATGTTTTAACACAAACATAGAAAGTACGACTTAAACTCATTAACACTGTGAGTTGAGTGAGTGGTGTGGGGGGGGGTCTTATTTATAAAATGTTCATCTGCTGTGAAGACACTTTTAGAAAAAACTACTTGAAGTTGACAATGTTCACTAACACTTGCCAACATGTATTGTAACAGAGAGGCAGAACTGGGGTTTCACTATGGCTTGTTGTTTTATATCCCATTATCTAAAAAGTCTTTTTCCTTCCTATTGTGAGAAGTTAAAAGACTAATTGTTTACAGATGAGTTTTATTATGCAGTTTATTAACAGATGCCAAACTGCTGTGCAGTGTCAGTATGTAGCCTTTATATCTTCATGCAAGCTTATATTCACACTCGATGCTTTGATTATGCATGAAATAGAGTAAGACATAAGAATATAAATGTTTATTTAAAGCAGGCAGGTCATCTATTACAGTCTGCCATGTGTCATTTCCCAGAGTGGACAAACCAAACACTGACTCAACATGTGGGGTATTTGCGAGTTTTGCCAAATGCCAAATGCTTAGAAAGGAACATGTATTCAGTTGGTTGCAATTTGCTGTCTCACCACTAGATGACACTAGATGAATCCTGCATATACACACTAGACTTTTAATAACCCAAGGAGGGTCTTTTAAAGTGCCTGTTGCCCCATTAACAGAAATACATAATGCCATTAAACATAAATGACTTAAACAATTAGCTGGTCAATGTTTTTGTTGATTAAATTTGTCAATAAAGCCAGCTGTTTGTTTAAGAGGACATGAAGAGCTTCAGAAAAGCGTATCTGTAATCATGCTTTTTAATTCATGTCACCTTCTCGTCTCTGCCTCCCGTGACACGTTAAATATCTTCACCTCAGCTTTCTGTCTGAATACTGCGTTTCAAACAGTATCAGTCTAACATCTTGGATCCATTGTGAGGAACACCACGTCGGCATGAACAGGCCGTAACGTTTTGGTTACTGATGTTTTTGGTTGTTCACAACATGACATATGAATGATGTTACATATATAAAAAAACAAAATCTGTAAGATGCTCTTAAATAATAACACTAAGGGCCCAGGAGGTGTGGAAATTTTTAGTTTCTAAATGACTGTTACAGTCTGACACATTTGGCAGATTCCACTTGACACTTGACCTCTCCGCCGTCATGTTCATTGGCTGCAATTCAGAGCTGATATATTAACACTATTTGTTTTCAACTGAACAGAAATATGTGGCAATAATATTTTTACTAACTTACAAAAACTTGTAAAATGTGTTAAAGGGCTGTATGAAGTGCTCAGGTTGATGGTTTAAAAATAAAAGTTATCTGTGATACAAATCTCATGATTGGGTCTTTATCTGGGTGATTTAAATAAAAACCATATTTTAAGTTTAACAGTGTAAAGTCTGGTAAAGCTCACAAGAGGGAATTCTCCAGTGAATGACTTTTTGATTGTTTGACTGTCTAGACAGTTTATGAAAATAAATTAGAACCTGTTTATGCTGTGATCTACTGGCCGTCTGGACAGCAGCAAGGAAACCTATACCACGTAATTATGTAAATTCCGCATTTGTTCGCAAAAATGTTTGTATAAAGTGTATCAAAATGGAGCAATAATTTTCTGTTGAAGAACTTCTACACTTGTGACCTTTAAGAGTGCACTTTCGAGTGAGGGTGACCCTCTTGCCCTAACCTTTCGTATGTGTGCTCTAATAACAGAAATTTCCTTTTTTTTATATAAATATCTTCCCCATGCATTTTGTTTTCGAGCTTCACTAACCGAGCCTGTGTAGTCTGTTCCTGACTGCTCCTCTGCACAGAAATAAATGTCAAAGGCAATTGTAATGCAATAGAATTTTTCTGTGGATGAACTTACTTTTCATCAATTATGAATGCATTTTCCACTTTGGCTTTTTCCAGGATGTTGAGCCTCTGAAAGTTTTTCATCCAGTGTGGTCAGGACAGAAAAAGGGCATGAAAATTACAACCTGTCCCAGTCAAACACTACATGCGTGTTTATAGAAGTTCAGTTTAAAGAAAAATGTAAAAAAAAAAGAAAGAAAAGCAAAACAACCCAATATTTTTAATTTAAAAACAGAATTCTGTGTTGTTTTTTGTTTGTGGGCTTTCTGTATATAGGAACATGAAAAATCCAAGATTATATATATTTTTTGTGTGTGTGTGTTTGCCAACTAGTGTTCTTTTTAAATGTTGGAATTATTAAATCTACGGATATCTTTGGTTATCTCTTATAAAGACCCACAATACAAGACTAATATTAGTCCCAATAGTATTGCATTATTACATTACAAATGTACAGCATGCAAAACAGTTCATTCATATGACTTCATAAAGCAGTTAGCCAACAGTGACCCTGTTTGCAGCTGCAACAGCATGTGTTTGAAACACACACGCGCGCACCGTGACACATTCACTATGGAGAGAAGTGTTAAATGTGCCGTGGGAGTGAAGACACAGAAAACTCCCAGTGGTATTCTGCATGTATGTCAGGACTCCAAGCAGTTATAAACTATTAATATCTGCGCCCCTCTCTCTAACCAGCAGCAACAGGCCTGTTTGGAGTATCCCATTTATTATTAGTAAGGATTGCTGTATGTCACAAATACAACTCGCAGAACTTTCGAAGTTATGTCTGCTGGAATGTTTCAAGTGGTGAACAGGTTAACAGGTGATGGCAGAGTACATGTATTAAATTTACAACTGCATTGTGTTTTTGAGTCATTTTAAACAATGTCTTTAACTAATAACTTATTCGAATTTTAAGGCTTTGAAAATGAATGGATCCGTCTCCTGGAGTGGTTCAGTGCATCTATAAATAGTTTGACATGTAACGGTCCAATGAAACCTGAACATCTACAGTCAGACTGTCAAAGCCTTAAAGCTGCACCAGCCTACATGCACTTTCTTTTGTTTTCTCTGTTAACAGTGGGTCAGATGAGTAATGTGGAAGTTGTTACTCGCCGTGACAAACCCACAGATTCATCACTGTTGGCAATACAGAGTTATTTATTGTCCGTCGCCTCATTGTTTTGGTTTTACGGCCCACAACTTTCTTCTTTTTTCTTTTTCTGCAAAAACACTCTGACACCATGACCAAGTTAGCAACTCTAGGCTGAACATTTATAGCATTTAGCTGCTAAAGACCAAAATTCAATTGTGTTTTAAAAGCAGAACTTAAAGGCAAAGCAAATATTGTGCTGACATTCATCAGGAATGAACCCATCTGCACTGTGCTCACTTTCTTATATGAGGTTTGTCATTCTTCTCAGTTATTGGTGAGTTTTAAAGAACCATGTGGTGTTTTTGTTTTTTGTTTATTCCCCCTCACTCACTCTCTCTCTGTACACATTTCCCCTCCCACTCTCCCTCCCCTCTCTCTCTCTGTCTATGAATGCCACAGGCCTGTCGCCCCTCAGTCCAGATTTAGACCTCAGTCTTTCCCAGACATTTAGACCCTGCTGGCTGAAGCCTGTCCGGTGGTGCACAGATTCCCTCGTCTTCTGTGTCCAGTACCTTCATCTTTCCTTCCTCTCTTTGTCCGCCTTTCCTCGCCATGCCTGCTCTTTTTCATCACTTCTTTATTTGACATGGTAGCAGAGCCTGCCAGATGTCTGGGTTGGACTGCAGGGCGAGGGGTGTAAGTCCAGGGTTTTGGCAGTTGGTCTGCTCCCAAAGAGGGAGACCTTCTGCTTCTCTTTTCCAGCCATGGAGCCTTTTGCAGAGGTAAGACACGCTGCTAACTCACCCCCATCCTCCATCCGATCTCTTCATTTCACATGGGTGTCTGTCTGTGTCGGTGTGCATATGGACATGACTTGGCTGACCACCAGGGCTACTTTTACACTGCTGATCTTGACACCTACTTCTTTTTTATTTCACTTGCGCCGCCTGTTTATGTTTACGTATTATCTGTATGCTTTTTTACATCAATACCTTGATTTAGGAGGCCCAATTTACAGAATAATAGCAGACATTTAATATATTCATAACTGTTTTTTTTAGTATATAATGACCTGAAAATAAGAATCATTATGTTTTACCTTAGAAATGAGCCTATCGTATCAACGGATGCTGTGGGTCCTCTTCCACGGAGCATGCCATGTTCATGTTGCTACGGCAGCCCAGAAGGGACAAACAAAAAACTCGCTCTGGATAGGTTGGAGAAACTACAGTTACTAGGAGAAAGTGAGTGAGGTGAGGAGGGTTGCAATCAGCACTGTACACACCGGTCCTTTCATCAAATGAGCAGGACCTGAAAGCTGTGCAACATGCAAGTTAAAAGCAGATAATAAAAAAATAAATAAATACTGCTAGGTATGCTTTTGATGCCGTTATGTTAAGACCATTTCTTGATTCACAACGAACCGTTCGTAATTGATCGGAACCTTCTGCAGTGTATAAATAGTCGTCATTAACTAGATTACATGATGGAAATCAACCCTTTCATGGTCTGCTGCGTTGCTTGGATGTCTGTGTGCATGATGCTATGTTTATAAGTGTTAAGCTGTGAGATGTCAACAGAGCCTCCTGAAACCTTGATTTCATTGTTTGAATCATTCTGTCTTTAGTGTTCTGTCCTCTTTTTCCTCCTATTTCCCCATTTTGTCTCGCGTGTTTATCTTGTGAATGATCGCAGAGCGCGACGCCACCATGGGTTCCTCAGCACAGTCACGACAGTCAGTGACAGATTATTATTTTACTTTCTTTATGATTTGCAACTAATAAATTACAGACTGGAGCATCTGTCTCCTCTCTGTGTGAGCGTTGCTGTATCTTGAGGTCCAGCATGCTACAGCATTGAAAGGAAGGGGTCTGATGAGACAACAAGCAACAGCTGTGTAAATGAACTCACCTGGCACTGCTCGCCTCTCTCTCCTGCAGCCCTGGCTTCACGGCTTGAAACTGTACCTCTCAATTACCATTTGAGACATTTAATCGCCAACTAAGTATAGAAAAAAATGATTCTGTTTGCATTGAAGCTGTACAAGCAGAGGGTTAGACTTGTCAACATATGGATGAAGAAGAATTTCAATGGGTGCATACACTGGCATAAGACAGTCCGTCTATCTGACCCCCTTTATCTAAATCAATCACTCCTCAAGTTCACTGTGACAACATTGCAACAGTGCTCTTAAATATTTGCTCCCGTGCATGCTGGAATTTGTAGTCCTTCTTGAACATTTGTTTTGTAGCAGCCTTAATAGACCTTTATCTCTTTTGCTCGTGCTCTTAAAGTAATGACAACGCTCATCTGCTGATGTCAAACAAATAAGATGTTTGTGTTCACCATCTTAGTCAAAGCAATCAAGTCAAAGTGCAGTTGAGGATGATGGGAATATCATAGTGCATTTTTGCAGGTCATTGTCAAAAGTACTGGACAAATGAAATGAAAAAGAGCTAGATCAAATGTTGGGAGATAATGGCAGCCATGGAGGCCATGAGTTAGGATTCATGGCAATCCATCTAATAGTTATCTGGACCAAAGTGATGACAACAAGAGTGATGTAAAAATGTCCAGTCTAAGGTTGTAATTATCCCCGAGTTAAAACGTAGATTTTTTTTTAGTTGCTTTCAAATGCGATCAGTAACAGTTCACTGATTCCTTGGACAAAATAACCTTTCTTCGCTCAGTGTTGACGTTCACCAAAGGGTTCTTGGCATGCTGCCGTGACATGCATCAGACAAGCTGCAGACACTGCTGCTACTTCTACAACAATTGCTTTCGATGGCGTATGATCAAATCCCAAATGAAGGAATAGTCTGATATTTTGACTTTATATATATTAAAAAAAAGCATGCGACAAATATCAGTTCCATTTACATGCGTTCTACACAATGTTAAGCCTTGTTAAGGTTTAGCCTAGCAGAGCACAGAGACTGTGGGCTAGGAAAAGCTGCTTGCCTACCCTCTATCAAAGATGCATTTCAGTCACTCCAAAGCTTCTAGTTTTCATGTGATATGAGTATTCAACAAATAAAAACAAGACTCTGTGGAAGTAAGTTTACACTTTGAAGCTATTTCTTGACCAACAACAGCTGAAGAGACTGCCTGCAGCCTCCCAGAAGTCAAAACTCTTGGATGTGATTAGCTTGTAACAAGATACAATCTGAAATTATCTAACCACACTATGAATAGATCAGTGAGGAAATGAGTTATCACTCAGAAACAGAAATGAATCATAACAGCTCAAATCTCAGATAGCTGTGTGAAGCTGCTGTGGAGCAAAAGCTGCCAAACATGGACAGGGGAATCACTGCAGAGCTGTGTATAGCTCAGCCTTGAGAGCATAAACTGTTGATATGCTTCCCGTTCTAGGTGCCGTTATTTGAGATGGACGAAGACGAGGATGAGGAGGAGGATGTTCTCTCAATGAAGAGCAGAGGTAAAGAAGAGAAGATTTTAAAACTTTGTGTGTTTATTATTTGATAATAGCTCCTAATGCACCACTGTTCTGCAGAGCATGTTGCATAGGAAAAGAAATTGAGTGTAAATAGTCCAGGTTTGACAAAGTTGTTACAGCCTCTTAGTTCATCTTGTGTTTTCAATTGTTTGTTTGTAGGCAACTGTACACATGCAAGACATGATCTTGTGCCCCCTGCAAGCACAGAGCCTGACACATTTATATACACGAACTTCATGAAGAGCCACTGCTGCTATGATGCCATTCCTACCAGCTCCAAACTGGTCATTTTTGACACAACACTACAGGTTTGTTTTTACAAATGCCCCCATTTTGACAGCAAAATGACTGTTTGCAAAAAACTACATGATAATATGGGGTTGCAGTTCTTGAAAAGCTTTTGTTGTTGTCAGGTGAAGAAGGCCTTCTTTGCACTGGTGGCTAATGGTGTGAGGGCAGCGCCACTGTGGGACAACAAGCTTAAGTGTTTTGTGGGTGAGCCATAAAACATCTCAAAATCTCTCAATCAGTCTGTTTCATGAAGCATCTTAAATATGCGTATATATTTACTTTATGTACGTGTGACCTACATTGGGTTTCTACCCAAGGATGTGGATTCAGGTTTCCCTTCTGTTGACAGGTGGTTTCAAATGATCCAGGCGCAGTTTATGTGTTAACATTTAGAGGAAAGCAGGTCAACACAACTAAGACATTTGTGTTACATTACAAACACCGTCGACTCACTGAATACAGAGGTGATCACTGTCACACTTTAAAACGGTCCATGGGTGTTACCTTTCTGCCTGTAACTGAAACGGCAACAGTCTTAAACATACAGTACATGTCAACTGCATCAGCCTGCTGCATGGGTAAACTTCTTACACACAGAAAACAAGGTTGTTGGATGAATACTAAAGTTGCTGGATTAATACCCTTAATACCACACACACACACACACACACGCCACACACACAGATCTTCAAAGTCCAAAAACTGTAACTATGAATTATTATATTCATTCATTGAAGAAGTTAACTATTTAACTATTTAAGGCCAACTTTAGTTTCTTAGATTTACAGCATTTCAAGCTTGAAAACATTTCTTCAGCTTTGTCTGTGTGCTCGCAGGTATGCTGACCATCACTGATTTCATCAACATTCTCCATCGTTATTACAAGTCTCCTCTGGTGAGCTGTGCTTCGAAATGGTATCTTCATATTAAACATTCATCGTAAATAAAGATGTGTTATGGAATTTTCTATCCTTAGGTTACACGAGGTCACGTGTGGGCCTTGAGGTCCTCAGCAGTATTAGTTGTTGGCTTTGGTTGGGAACAGTAGGTGCCAGTCTATCTCAGCACTGTGGTGTCCAGGGTCGAAGAGACCTATTGCTGCCTTCATAGACATAATAGATAGCTGCCGGTGACGTTCCAATCTATGTAAACAGACATCTGTGTCTCCAGACTAGAATATGCTGACAATAACATCCGCATGAATAAAAACATTCAGTATTTGTGGTGTTATCTTGGGGTTTAAAGTTGATCCACTAGCTGAGTTGGGCAGAATGTGAGACCCACTCAGGCACTTCTGATAAACTTTGAGAGTGTCTCTAATTCTCCATGGACAAACTTCAATAGATATTACAGCATAAGACATCAGAGGCTCCTGAACACTTTCTTTCTTTCAATTTCTCCACAAGAACATGTATGCCCGTTGTACATCTGTTGAAATTAGTTTTGTCACAAGTCAAATTATGAAGCAGGAAACTGCATATAAAACCCACTGCAGACCATCACTGTCCGATCTGACATGATGTTTTTATTTGTCTGCAGGTTCAGATCTATGAGCTTGAAGAACACAAAATAGAAACATGGAGAGGTCTGTACAACAACAGAAAAAATACCATCATATTGTACTGCAAGTGTTAATGAATAAAACATTTTAGAAGTAAGGTTATTGTCATTTGTGTTAAAGCTAATGTTTGTGTTTCTCTCTGTTTGCAGAGATTTATCTACAGTACTCTATCAACAGGCTGATCAGCATCACTCCTGACTGCAGGTGAAAACGGCCTTTGGAGTTAGTTAATTCAACTCAGTGTTATACTTAACTATTTCAAAATGTAATCTACTATATTAAAGAAATTATATTACTTATGATCAAAAACTAGCATCTGTCTTTCAGCCGTTTATTTCACAAAGTTCTCACCAAAGCCATCCGCAAATTTACTCTTCCAGCATTAGGCAGGCTTCTTGCTTGGTCCCTCTCTCTTTAGCTTCTTCTGTCAGCGTCCCCTTTGGTCTCTTCTTCTTTGTCATTATGTCCATAGACGCTGCTAAGACTGTTACATTGCCTACTTGCTGCTACCTGTCATCTACCTAGAAATCTCTTCTTCCCAGTGGTATAAAATGCCTGTGGTACAAACACTAACTCTCCCCGGTGCTCTAAACTCGCACTCCAGTTGAGTTAACATTAATTAACAGCAGTTTGCAGCAGTGAATCACAGAGTTGACGCAGAACAGCCAGAACATTTCCTCCATAAAATATGATCCATTGAAAACAGTGAAACAGTTGGTGGTGTGTGACTTAGTATCGTAAAGTATTAAAATTAAAGTTACACTGTGTGAGAAAAGACAGAGTGGGACAGACAAAATGACACCATTAGCAGGATTACACATCAATGTAGCATCAAAATGATTTGAATGATTTTAAAGTGGGAAATTTACACAATGGGCTTTAAATGCCACAGCAGCTTTCATTTTAATTTAGAAAATCCATTCTATGTTGTTACTTGAGAGGTATGTGTCACTTCTTTCATCCTACTCTATCCCTTTAAGTATGTTCTTTGAATTAAAAATGCATGTTACAATGAATGTTTCACATTTGTGGAATATTTGTATATTGTCCTAAACATTTGGCCTTCAATACAATGTAAACAAAATAATCCATAATGTGTTCCTCAGTTTGTTTGATGCCATCTACTCCTTGTTGAAGAATAAGATACATCGGCTGCCGGTCATCGACCCAGTATCAGGAAATGTCCTCCACATCCTCACTCACAAACGCATCCTCAAGTTCCTCCACATCTTTGTAAGACTTCTTCTCTTTGTGATGCTTCTCTGAAGAGAACAAAACATTTCTGAATCACATTCATTTCTCAATGAATTCCCTAAATTCATTGAGAAAGGCTCATTCTCTGGCCCGGAAAAAGCTCTCATTTTATCAATGTTTCCTATTACTCTGATTGGATAGAAAGAAACAGAAATGAAGAACGGAGATGCTTTGTATGATTTCTTTTTTCAGATATTGCATACTAGTTCTCTTTCCTCCCTTCCAGGGATCCACGATTCCTAAACCCAGGTTTCTTCAAAAGCGGATCAATGAAGTGGCGATCGGTACCTTCAAACAGATTGCGACAGTCCAGGAAACAGCCTCCGTTTATGATGCTCTCACCATTTTTGTAGAGAGAAGAGTGTCCGCTCTGCCTGTAGTCAACGAGCAAGGTAGTCTAACATTACACTGACACTTGGAGGTTTAGTAACCAAATAGTAAATCGTGCTGTTTCATGTCTCAAATGAAAAACAGATGAGTTTTCAGAACACTTTGGATCCACTTCAGAAGTCATTTTTTGTGTTTTTCAAGCTGTGTATATATTTCGTACATGTCTCTGTCTCCTCTCTAGGTAAAGTGGTGGCCCTGTACTCCAGGTTTGATGTCATTGTGAGTTCATTTTACACATTCTGCATTACTGAAACCTTTTAGTTGAGACAAGTATGCTCAATAAAAAAAGAAGAAAAAGAAAAGAAAACATAATGTAATTGCTTACCAATCACGTAATGCATAAGTACAATCCAGAAAGAAAATCAAAAATAATTTAGAATGGATTACTGCACACCACAACAATTAGTGTTTACATTTACATTTACTTAGACTCCACAATAATTAAAGTATAAGTCAATTCAGCTCAGCTTTTGAAAGCCTGGTTTTAGGTTTTAGCTATAATATAATTAACTGCTGGTGGCAGAACAATATTGTCTTCTCTTTTTTTATATCATTCAGAACCTTGCAGCCCAGAAAAACTACAACAATCTGAACATGACGATGCAGGAGGCCATCGCCTCTAGAGCATGCTGTATGGAGGGAGTCCTCAAGTGTTACCCTTACGAAACACTGGAGACCATCATTGATCGCATCGCAAAGGCTGAGGTAACGCACCCGCAACAGTCCGACTGAAGTATCTTTATTAAATGTTCTCATATGGATTCATATATGGGAATGTAGTTATAGTGGAGTGGCAGGTTGAGCATACTTAATTTTAGTGAAGTCAAAAAGAATTAGTGTATATTTGCAAGAAGGATTTGAACTGATTTGATTGGACCGCCCGTCAAAAGTTGCATGGCTCAGTGGAGACGAACCCAGCTGCCTCCTTCACTGTGTTGTTAGACCAGGAAAAAAGAAGAAAGAGACAATGGGAGAAACATTGACAGGTGATACAGTTAGTGGACAGACCTTCCAGGTCTGTGAAGTGAAGCCAACCACGAAGTGTAATACGAGAACGTGAACAGGTAGGCCACCATTTTTTCAATCAAAACCAGTCACCCATCAGCTCTACTCTGATATGGCTCTGCCAGCTACTGCAACCCGCAAGTTAATGGTCAAGTGTTAAATGATGAGTGAGATTAAGTAGTTGACCCAAATTTGATTGTGTAACCGCCCCCATATTTGTCATTATAGTTTTTGTGTAGTGCAAGCTGTTATGATAATTCACTCTGTCTAGATTAGCCAATCAAGAAACATAATAACTGTTAACCTGTTGGGTTTTTCTGCCAGGTACATCGTCTGGTGTTGGTTGACAGTGATGATGTGGTGAGAGGGATTGTCTCTCTATCTGACCTTCTACAAGCCCTGGTTCTTACTCCTGCAGGTATTGATGCACTGCACTTCTAACTCCACCCCTTCCATTCATCCTCCGCTCTTTCTCTCAGTCCCCTGATTACCCATCAATCTACCTATCTGTCTTCAAATCCTCGAAAGCTTCACGCTCCTTCTGGCAACCTACTGTATCTCCTTCTGCTCCTGTGAACACTCATGTTCCTACTGAACAAACTCTTCGGCATCCAAATTTTCATCCCCCTGAAGACATTGGAGCTCTTTCTTCTCTTCCTGTAAGATATTCTCATATCAAAGTTCCAAAATCTTCGGATCCTTTCAGCTACCCATCTTGTATTCCTACCAAGATCAGCCTCTCCTATTGAAATCCTATTTGAAAACCCTCTACCCAGCCAACTAGACTCTACTGAATAGTCTAATCAATCTTCGAAAGCAACTTTCAAACCAGTTCTGTTGCCTCTACCAAAATCCCTTGACCCTTATCGTCTACGTTGTCACCAAACCTCCACTCCTTCTCCCAAACATACCGCTTTCGTCAGTCTGCTGCCGTCTTCATGATGCAGTTTTCTTCTATGAAACCACCATCACCTCTTAGCCAACACATCCCAGGTAGGAAGCACAGTGAGTTGCTGCTGGTAGCTGCCTGTCTGAGCTTGCATCACTTACGAGGGCTCATTGCTGCCTGTTGTGTTTGTTCTGTAAATTCTCCAAAAGGATAAAATGAGGTTGAATTGGTACCTATGTAGTTATGGCATATATCTTAAGCTGTTTCAAATTATTAAATTCAACGAAACACACTTATCTACACACCTGTGTTGCTTTCTTCTCAATTTAACATACACTTCTATATATTATTTACAGTTGTACGATATATATATATATATATATATATATATATATATATATATATATATATATATATATATATATATATATATATATATATATATATATATATATATATATATTTATATATACAGGTAGTTAATTTCAAATCATACACCATCAGTGTCGTACTATTCCCACCCATCATTGGTTTATGCATCTGCTATCAGAGCATAACATTAATGATATGTCTGAACAAATACTAATATTGTAAATGTGAAACTAATATGATGGTAAACCTTTAGTTTAATAGTGAGCATGTGAGAAAGGTCTGATTCATTACCTGAGACACTCCTTAGTCATCTGATGAGTCTAAATCTCAAAAGTCATCGATGAAGTGGTTTGTGTTTTAGGAAGGTGAAATTTAAGATATCGCCATGAAATTTCCCAGGTTATCACAGACATTAAAACAACATTATTAATATGTGTTAAATATGTGTCCCTTTGTATACATTTCCTGAACAGATATCTAAACACTGGATGAAGCCAGGTTCAAATGTATTCATCATGTGTTTCATTTTGTTGACATATTAGAGTCAAAGGTTTTTACAGAGGGACCTCACTCCATGAATTAGTAATGTTGTCAGCAGCCATACAAATTTTCTCCATGTTTTTAAAAATAAAATATTCTATAAATCAGGCTCTACATATGAACTTCTGTAAAAACCTTGAGAATATAGAAATAGCAATAAAACTGAAAGGTTTGTTTTAATGTTTGTGCAACTGAAGTGAAGAATTCTGGCTCAAAGTCTGAGAAAACTGACTTAATTGGCCTTGATGTCTTCTCCGATACAAAAGTCAATCGACATGGATGCTGAAGACCTCAGAAACGAAATTTGCATATTCATTCTTCACTTCCGTCGGCATATCATTAAGGTATGATACATTTACATCATACCAGACTGACCCTAAATACAAGCAGCCATCTTGGAAGAACTACTAGTACAAGTGGGAAGTCATTTCATTAATCTTTCAAAGGACATGTTATGACCAAAAAGACAAGGTAAACACATGAATCCGCTCATGTTGCATAGTATTAATAGAATATCATAATATCAGTTTCTTTGGTTCCTCTGATATGATGTGAATATGGCTTTGGGTTTCAGCCTTGATGAAACAGTCTGTAGCATTATACTGTGTGCTCGAGTGCTTGTCTTCTATAAATTATATATTTAAGATTCTGTGTTGAGAATGTGCTGAAAATTGTAAAAGATTGTGTTTCTCAGTTGTAGCAACACCACGAATTGTCTGACTGCCACAAAAAAAAGAGAAAGAAAAAAAAAGTTTTAAAAACTAAAGGTTTTAGTCACACTGAAGTCTCATAAGTTAAACTTATCAGAATAATCGCAATGAAAACTTAAATAAGTTAAAACGTTTTCCTTAATTCTTGTTAATTTTTTTCATTTATTTTTCTAGATATCTTTGAGAGATCATGCTGTCAAGACTGAAGAAAACAAGATGGAGACTGATCACATAAAACATGACTGTGAGATGGCAAAATTGGAGATTAGCAGAGCAGGGTAATGACCCCGGAGGACAAATAGAAAGTGAAAAAGGAAACACTTTCACGCTTCTGTGAAGTGAAGCAGCTCAGTGGTCGCCAATAAACAACTGTGGTTGTGCTGGGAAGCTACCAATGTTGATATACATATCATATGGCTGGAAAACAGCATCGAACTGATGATGCACATCCAGAGACTTTTAAACTGAACTAAAGCATCAAATCTGAGGTTATTTTGCAAGTTGGGTTACTTTGGAATTGAGATTTTTTTTAAAAGTGATGTTTAATGGTTTGTAATTAACCTTTCTGGTCTTAGAAGGATTACAAATAAGTCATTCATATATTGAAAATATTAGATCATACAATTATGAGCATATTTTTGTAAATACACTTGTCATTGTGAAAAATAAATAAATCCCTTCCCTTGAAGTGCACTGGTAGTTACAATACTGCGCTTACACTATAGTTTTGTTTTGCAATAAGGTCATTTAATTTTGATATGGTGCAGTAGTGATGTAGGACAGGTGCTGGATCATACAAGCGCTTTACAGCTAAATAATAACAAAGTATGAAGGGGTTTAAATTGTATGAACAGTATAATAGTGGGGTAGTACCATGGTCATTATTCAATAACCTTTCAATATGTTGGTAATAGTGATGACATTTTTAGAATAGATCCAGTGCACCACTGCATTAAAAGGACAGAGCCTGATCCGACAACAAACTGCAATGTGAATCACCTCACCTGGTACTGCTCTCCTGAGCCGACCTCCCTCCTTCAGCTGCAACTGAACGCTAATTAAACTCCTGGAAACAAATATAGTTTCAGTGTAACAGACATAAATCATGGCTGAAATGTATTTTAATAAAAGCAACCCCACTTCTTTTATTTTAAAGTTCTGATTGGAGCGTCAGTTACTTCAAAGCACTTAAATCACCACTGACTTAATACTGAGGAGTCAGAATAAAATCTAAATATACTGAATTAGTATTAAGTTGGGTCTGACATGAAATCAAATATGTGGTCCGGCTAACATATGACAGTACATGAAGTCCACTGTGTCAGCCGATCAGACAGCGTCAAAGTGTCTGTTGATCCTCTCTGACTGACAGGGTGTGACCGCTCTGTTTACCAGGGGTGGATTTGTTAACTCTGCCAGTTTCATACATCCTGGTCACATGATTTCCAGTATACAGTACATGCACATATTAGATAAACAGATCTGCTTCTGCTTGTACTTGTGTCCTTTAATAGATTATCTAAGATGAACAGAGATGACACTGTTTGAATATTGTTGTTATTGTTAATATTAACTAGAGGTAGCATCATGTAATGTGATGCAGTGCCACAGAATCATCAGAGCAATTATAATAATAAATAATACAGACACTTGTACAATCAACACTACTGCTACTATTAAACGTATTCATAATACTACTAATACTGCTTCTACTATTATGGCAATGCCACTAGTGCTACAACTGCCAATGTTACTTCCATAATAGTCTAATATAACCTAAAATAAAGATCAGTAAAACAATAAAATTAGATATTTAAAAGCGAAAATGGGAATGAAATTCAAAGTGTGCTATTTTTGGAGACTCTCCTGCTTTTGAACTCTCCAGCTGGTAATCAAGGAAGACTCAATAAGGAGCTGGTCATGCAACAGTGGCACACTGTTCATCCTCTGAACAAACAATTCAACCACCAATCGCTTGGTCCGGCTGCTATTCAGCATCTGACTGTGTCTGAGCCACCACACACAAACAGGATGCAGCAGTGCATATCCAGCTTCTTGAACTGATGAGTGACTGACTTCACACTGCAACAATGGATCCCACACTGAGGTAGGAGGCCAGCTCTTCCCTTTGTTTACAGCGGTGGTGTGTGGAGAGGAGTCTTAAGTGTTCAGACATGTAGTTTGGTTTAGTTTGAGCCAAACTTATATCTTTCTTTCAAAGGGTGTTTGTTCAGATCGACAATAGCAGTGTCAAAAACCATTGCCTTTCGATTCAGTTTGATTCTTTTTTATATGTCATTTGACATATTGATGATTTTGAAATTCTACATTTTTAAGCCACTGTCTTTAAGTTCAATTTTACTTAAGTGATAAATCATAATCAGCTACTGTATCCAAACTTGGTGCACATGTTCCAATGCTAGTCCTGGAATATTCTCCCATCAGAGGGTGCCACAAATGCGAAAAGTTTATATCTCAGTTACCTGCATGGAAAGTTCTTCTGTTAGAAAGTTGGTATTGCTGAAATGGGGATTGGTTTAAAACATTTTCTCAGCACTCATCCACTGAAATGTGACAAAAGTTTGCCTTGCTGCAACATATGGTCAATTCAGAAACCTGTCACTCTATATTTTTTCAAAATATATAAAATCATGTAGCTCCGCAAGTCTTCATTCAAATGCTACCAAAATCTACACAGACATTCTTTAGATACTAAACATCACATGTTTCGAATAGTGCTTAGAAATGTTAAACGATGTGCATGCACCCGAAACCAGTATGACCCACGTTTTTATATATATATATATATATATATATATATATATATATATATATATATATATATATATATATATATATATATATATATAATGAACTTGTGAGAAGTTGTGTGAAAGCCATGTCTCTATGGTCAGTCAGTCACTTTCTCTGGAGATACAACAGGGTTTAGTTTGGCCAAGTTTTGTTTTTAACTGTCTTGACTTGAAAAATGACAGATTTCATAAATTGGATTAATAGATTAGTGATGTAGAGATCAAAAATGTTGCTAATTGTCACTTTACTTGAATGTCTCACCGAACAATAATCAATACTCTACACACTTCAGGACTCACGTTGCATTCGTGTCTTTTTAGTCTTTTTCTTCTGTTTCATGCTTATGAGATTTGTGTAAAAATAATTGTCTGGTATTAGACAAATGTTTTCACGTCATCGTATTATGGAAGCAGATGTTTCCACCATGTTCTGGGACACAATCATTCACATTCTTCACATTCAGTAAGTCTTATTTGATCACCAGAGGACACTAATAGAGCCATAAAGTACAGCAGTGCTATGTGACTTTAAGTATTCTGATGCTCTGTGTTTAAATTTAGATTTTCTTCAGGACACCTCAGGATAACAGGACAGATAAACAAACTAGCTATCAGTCCACTCAACTTCACGATTACAACTTTTAATCAGTGTAATAAGTCAGCACAAAGCCTAAAAGAAGAAAACTATTTCATATCAAATATCCAAACTTCCATGAAATCTATTCAAATTTCATTTAACGTTCCACTAGTGATGTGTCTGATTATCAAAATTTCTGTTAAATAGACCAAAACCAACAATAAATGAATCTATATTGTCTGTATAACCAAAGCAAAGTTTATTTTGTGTCAGTCCCACATACTGCAGGAAATACTCACTATCAAACCCATAATAATCCATGACTGAAAATAGTCCCCAACAAATGCACTATTTGCTGTTGTTTGAGTGGTGTACAGTATTCTTAAAAGTACGGTTTTCAGAAAATCTCTGAGCCTTTTTAATAATTGAAACTACGGATTCGTAATCTGTTTTTAAAGATTGATGTCTTGCCAGTAGGCCACAAGCAGGCACGAGAAGTTGTAAATTATTGAGAGATGGATGAATGCATTGTTGGTTTTAGTCTTGTCTGACGCACATCAAAGAATATCTGAATATAAGCGGCAGTGCACCCTTTGTTCTGCCAACTATGCCAAACATGTTCAAATTCAACCATAAAGCTTATGTTTTCTTGTTAAAGTAGTGAAACATTTTCAAGATGTGTTTACCTTGTTCTTTGGTGAATATCATTGTGCTCTGTACAAGCTGAGCTAAAGGAGAATAAGTTGAAATTTTGTTATGAGAACTGGCTGCATTAGAAAACAGTCATCTATACTACTTTCTAGGATGTGAATAACTCTTAAATGCACTGAGGAAGGCAGGTTCCTTTACCTAAACCACAAACTTCTTTGTTGTTGTTGTTCAGAGCAGGGAGGAAGGTGCAGACTAGGCATAGTTTCTTTATTTGAGTATAAGGGCAGGTGTGGAGCCTGAGCAGGCTTTTCCATGAGGATGAGTTAAGGATGTTTCCATAAGTCGATATTTACAGTGCAGTCGTGCCACATCTAGTGAAGGAAGGGCTGAGTTAATACGCAGCGGAGAGAGCTGACAGTATATTTATGCACTAAGCCAGGTCCAGTAATCCTGAAACTAGGTAATATTATCATGCTGTACAGTAATATTTAGCTTTGTGCATGAGAGGAACAATAACTTAAGCGTAAACTCAGCACTCAGATGACAGAAAAGCAACAAGACTTCAGTGGAATGGACAGTCCTGGAACCAAGCAGCGGTGAGCAATTTGGCTTTTTAAGTATTTTTAGTTTTAGTTGTTTTTTTGTTTTTTGCTTTTGCCATTTTGACTATTTACAATGACTTCTGTGTTATATTTGGCACTTCTCATCTGATTTCAGTCAAATATAGATTTTTCTTGCTTCGAAAACTGATGGTGAGTGGTGGATAGAGTGCTGAAAATGTGTACTCAAATAAAAGTACATTTACTCCCAAAAACTCAAGTAAAAGCAGAAGAATTCAGAGAACTACTTGAGTAAACATAAAAAGTTTGTACCTTGACTCAACGTTCAAACTTCTTTTTATTTGAATATTTTTTAGGGTGTCATTACTACTGCAATTATGAGAGCCATGTTAATGCTGAAGTTGGCATTATTGAAGCACACCAATTTAAAAAGCACAATATACCACTAGCTACAGGATAAGTTCATGTCATTATCATCACAGATTAACAGTGCGTACATAAACTTGCAAAGTAAACTTTCACAAACAATTTACTCCAATGTGCTTGTGGAGGTCACAAAATTACTTTTTAGATGTTGTAAATATTGTGACCAGCGATTCGTGCTTGAAGCCACCTCTTGTTTTGGGTTTTGCTCTGTCATCACTGTGGTAGTGGTGGTCAAAGAACAGGTGATCCAGAACCTGCAGTAGAGCTGCTCCTTGCTTGCTTTTCCCACCCAATCCCCACATTTAGAACAGAGTTGTAGTTGTACCAAAGGTGTGAATGGCAAAAAGTATCTGACTCAGAAAGAGAGAGCATGAAAACTACTTTTATTGACTTTGTAAAAATGATGTCATCATTTTGGTTTTAGCTGTGCTCTAACCCATTTCTGAGGAAAAATCTGAACTAGAGACATAATCAGTTATCTGGTGGCTGGAGTTACATCACATGGATCTAAGTGTGGTCTCTTACCTGTTTATGTCAACTACAACCCAGAAAAAGTGATCAAAGTGATGAATTGAGATTATAGGAATGACATTAATTTCCATTGTTTTATTTAAGTGAACTGTAGTTTTGAAGGTAAATTAGATACATTTGAAAATAAGATTTGAGTGATTGAATGTCTTCCTTCTTTATGAGCAGAAAGGCCAAGCATATGTTTGGCCTGAAAGGGAAGAAGAAAAAGAAAGTCAACACAGACCTGGTCATGGCAAACAAGGGAGCTTTGGGTAAGGCCTGGAAAACAAACATACACTCACACACACACACCATCTCATCATCTTGGCTGTATTCACAGCGAGTCAATATTCCTATCACATCATTGTTGGTGAGACTAACCTTTGTTAAACAATTCAGTCAAACACATGTTGAGTACTGGAGTACACAGTAACAGCAATTATGGCCAATTTAGGTTTTCAAAGACAACACAGAACATCGTTAATCACAGGATGGTGTTGTCTCTCTTAATCTAGTGTGCTTGTTTCAGATGGTCATTCTCTTCTGTGGTTTGAAATGTTTATGTAGCCAACAGGATGTGGGATTTCATGACTCAACCTGACATGGACATCTGTATATTCATAAATATGTCAAAGTCATAAAGTCATTTCAGAGCTACACAACATTTTTAAAATAGAACTTTACCCCCAGACACCAAAAACCACCTCTTTTGTGTTACTGCTAATGCTGGTTAGTTTAAAAGATGGCTGACAACACTTTACGGAGTTTGTGTGTGTGTGTGTGTGTGTGTGTGTGTGTGTGTGTGTGTGTGTGTGTGTGTGTGTGTGTGTGTGTGTGTGTGTGTGTGTGTGTGTGTGTGTGTGTGTGTGTGTGTGTGTGTGTGTGTGAGTGCAGAGAGTGAGGTGGAGGTGACTTCTGAAGTGTCCATCCTGGTGGAAGGAGAAAGCATTGAGGATCAACCAGGACCCTCTGCTATCAAAACCAGAATAATACCAAACAATAAGAGGTATGGCATTTTCACACTACATAACAGTTTTATCCACCATTTGGAAGCAGATAGTGAATGTATTCAAGAGGCAAAAATAGAATTAGAAATCTCTCCCAAAGCACTCCTTGTTCAGGACTGGCTAATCTAGGACTGGCTAGCCAAGATGCAAGGTCAGGATTTAGTGCCCTCCGTCCCAATATATTGTTGTGGATTATTCTATTGATCAAGGACACAGGAGTCCAAGATGTCTTATGCTAAAAGGTTTATTGAAGCTCGATCGGGGATAATGCAGGACTTATCAATACACTTTATGCTGACGTAATTCTGAAGAAGCTGTCGCCTCTTGCTCAGATATATGCTCTTAACTTAGTGACACAACTTCCCTATGTCCAGAAATAGTCATACTTAATGTATCTACAGTACACAGTATTTTCTGATTGGTCATCAGTTTTCAAACAAGGAAACATGTTTACCCTTAGTGGTCCAACATTATTATCTCACTCTGTAGAGGCCTGTCTAGGGAGTATCATCTAACCTTGGTTACAATAGTAATAATCACAATGGCACCTGCTTTCCAAAACACAAACATACGACTGCTCTGTATCTCAACGGCGTCAAAGAAGGAGTGGAAGGAAAAGGAGTGCTTAAGTACGTGGAGAACGGAAATTGAACGAGTACGAGGCGTGGCCCTTATTCCCGAACCCGGTTTATAAAAACCCCATTCAGACACATCACATCAGAAATTATTACCAAACTTCCCAAACTAAATATGATGTTTGGATTATGTCATCATGCCATGGGTCCAGTTTTCTTTTATCTGTCTGTTTGTGCTTAACTGTGCAATGATTATCGCTCTGGGTGACAGTTTACTATAAACTGATCATGAGTATCTGTGAAACTTTCACAGGACCAAGCTGAAAACTTGCATCCAGAGAAGTGAAGGGAAGCCACAGAGCTTTCAGGTAACAAGATACAGAGCACACAGACAGAGACACATTATGGACTATATTTTGATTATTTATTAGATTAAAGTAATTCTCAGGGGAACATGGAGTAGTAACAGTAGTTAACAGAGGAGAACATTTTATAGGTAAGGAATAATAAAACACATCATTTATGCAATACAAAAACCTGCCACATACAAATTTATAAACACATTTATGAAGTACAAAGTTGATGAAATACATTTAAATATCCTTGATATGAAGGAAACATGCACAATATAAGAATAACAATGCAAAAGAAAGGATGTGCGTTACAGTATAAGACAAATATCAGTAATATATTTATTCCTTTTTAAGGCCTGGTTGGGAATAAATCCTGACAAAATAATCTTTGTCATTTGTGCAGTAATATGTAACTGTTTGTCTGTCTCATAGGTCGCCATTAACATCACAGAGGCCAGACAGTTGGTGGGAGAAAATATTGACCCCAGTATTGTGATTGAGATCGGAGATGAGAAGAAACAGACTTCAGTCAAAGAAGGAACTAATGCACCCTTTTATAATGAGGTAAAAGTCACAGATTTGCATATCTGAGGAAGCATTTTTTTTTAAATCTTCTGTGTCACAGTCAGTGGTTATTTTTTTTTAATGTTGATTATTCTTCTCCTCTTTTCTTTTCATCAGTATTTTGTCTTTGACTTCTTTGCCCTCAAAGAAGTCTTCTTTGACAAAGTCATCAAGCTGACAGTGAGTAAAAAGACTTAGATCTGTCATTCCAAAGATTATTTTCTGGTGTGGAAATAATGTTTATACTAATAATAATGAGGTGAAATACATAATATTTCCTTAATATGTATAAATGTGTCATTTAGTCATATGAATGGGAAGATGTGAGTTTTGTATTCTGTCTTACATTGGTCATGATTATATTTGTTTGCTTCCATGCTTTTGTCACTTTCAGGGTTGCCATTTTGAAGCTCATCCTGTCTCTTTCTCTATCCAGGTTATGCACTCTAAAATGCTGAGGAGTTTCTGTGTTGGGTCCTTTAAGCTAGATGTGTGGACTGTCTACAAACAGCCAGGTAGCACTTCTCTTTGTAATATGTCTCTCGGTTTACCTATAGAAAGCAGGTCAAGTCCCCAACCAAGTTTTACCCCTTAGCATCTGCCACTAGAGGAGTCCTCTACTAGTTGTCACTGATCGCTTTGTGTTGACACATCAATGATAACCTCACTTTTAAATGAACTGTTCCATCCAGTGATCAACCTTCTGTCTCTTGCTCCCACAGGTCACCAGTTTGTCAATAAGTGGGCGATGCTGACCAATCCTGGTGACATTAGCACTGGGGTCAAAGGTTATGTCAAGTGTGACATCAGTGTGTCAGCTAAGGGCGATGCCATGCAGCCAGGACCAAAAGCGAGTGACGCCGATGAGCAAATAGACAAGTATGACACCAGTGTTTGTTTCTTTGTAGCATTCCTGCTTTATATGAAAGTCTCTGTAACCGTCTGGCAGGGGTATAAAACCTTCATTTGATATATAAATACTTTCATTTTAAACTGTAAAGACCTCAATTAAAAAAAAAAAAAACCTTCAAAATGCTAAACATGTCTGGCTGAAATTTCAAAAGACGTACACAATAAGATACAATAAAAGGTTAAATATTTTTCACTGAGAAGCTTGTACACTTGTACACATTGTTTTTTCTCTACACCTTCCACAAGCTTCATAATTGCCTTCCCCTCCCTAATTTCAGTGCATAGCCATCATCATTTGATCTGTTTTTATGCAGACGACATTCTGCTTTTTTAAGATAACATTTGACTAATTAACCCATGACATTTACTCTTTGCATTTAGTATATTTTAAATTCCTGTGGGCTTTTAGAGGATGAACTCTCTTTGCACAAGATAGCTTGTAAGTTGTGAGTTGTTGCTCATAAAATCTGGTTGTTAAAAAGACTTTCAGTTTTGGTTGAGATATATTTGTGTGTTGCTGTATTGTCCATTTCCTCAGGAACCTGCTGATACCAGAAGGTTTTCCCGCCGAGCGACCTTGGGCTCGTTTCTGTGTGAAGGTCTATCAAGCAGAAGGCCTTCCACGAAATAACTCCAGCATCATGGCCAATGTCACCAAGGCCTTCATAGGAGACAACACAGCACTCATAGACCCATATGTGGTGGTCAGCTTCTTCAAACGAGTGGTGGGCTGAATATCAAGTATTTCTGAACAATGACAGTGATTTCATTTAAAGTCTTTATTTGCTCAATGCCCAAATAAAACAATTTAAAGAATGTATCATACTTCAGTGGTCAACACTTGTCCATTTTTCAGACCCAGAAATTATGTCCATTAATATACAGTATACTGTCTTTGAATCAGTCATGTGTAGCTTTAATCTCATGTTTGGAATGCAGTGTATGTTAATTCATGTAAGTCTAAATCACCTTTTAAACTCCTCACCTCACCTCTCAGGGTCGGACATCCACTCAGAAGTCCACAGCAGACCCAGTGTGGAATGAGCAGATTGTATTCACGGAGATGTTTCCTCCTCTGTGTCAGAGATTGAAGATCCAGGTCTGAATGTTATTATGTGGGAGGGCAGAGATTGAAAATTCCATCATGATTTCCGCAACTTAACAACACATTCAGCATAATTGTCACAGGTGTCTGATTTCTCTCATCTCATAGGTCTGGGACGAGGGAAGCATGAATGATGTTGCCATCGGAACACATTACTTTGACTTGAGACGCATCTCCAATGAACAGGATGGTGACAGAGGTGAGGAGAGGATGAAGGGAGGGATGGAAGCGGAGATAAAGTGATAAAGGACGGGGAGGTGAGGAGAAAGAAGGAAGGGTTTAGGAAAAGGAAAATGTGAGGTGGGGGTGAGGAAGGAAGTGAGGAAAGACAATAGTTAGAGAATCAATGTGGGAATAGTTGGTTGGTTAATGGTGACTTGTCCTAAACATCCTCTCCATCGTATGTCTCTTTCTCCAGGGTTTTTACCAACTTTTGGTCCTGCTTGGATTAACCTGTATGGCTCTGCTCGAAACTTTACATTAGGTGATGATACGGCGGAGCTCAATGAGGGCATCGGAGAGGGCGTGTCCTACAGGTCAATTAATTATTCTTCAAATATGTTTTATTATGGCAAAATTTGAAGAAGAAGAAGAAAATAAAACAACAACAAGTTGTCCATTTCTTGCTGGTGTCTAGGGGTCGGGTCTACATGGAACTGGCAGTGGAGATCCTATCAGGAGGGACGGGTTCAGAGTCTAAACTCACCAAAATGATCAAGCCTGTGAAGGATGCCAAGGCAGGAAAAGCTGGAGGGAAGGATGGCAAGACTCCTGCAGGAGGAGCGGGTGCAGCTGCAGGAGGAGCTGCTGATGATGACAAAGGAAAGGCTGCAGCAGCAGAGGTCCTGCCTGTGGAATCACCTCCTGTGGTAAGAGCAAAGATCCTCAACGTATGCTTATGTTAACCGACTCTCAAAAGATAACTGCAACATACAACAACAATAACAAGAACAACAAGTTGAGAGTCACAGAGGTAGCCAGAGAAGGACTGCAGCTTCATACAGTACTTCCCCTACAACGTGTTTTCAACAGAGTTGGAAGCTCATTCATTAGTTTGATTTGTGTGAGAATTAAGAATGACCTTTAGTGGCCAGCTACATGTACACATGTAGAAGAAGGAGTTGTCCCTGGGGGATCATTACCTTCTGACCTGAACGAACTGTTGTTTTTTGCTCTTGTTTAGTACCATTTGCCTTCATGAATATTAATGACAATAATAAGTAGTGTTGTCTATAAAATAAACCTTAATGGAAGTCAAAGGAGCTTAACAAGCTGGTCACTTTCATTGGTCATGTCATACAGTAGCAGCTCTTTCAAGTCTAGAGAAGACTCAGTTATTTCACACTGTTTTAAAGTTGTGATCAATATCAGAACACTACAGCATATTTTCTAAATTAATCAACAGTAGACGGATTCAACAATTTGGATTTAAACCACTGACTATTTTATCAGTGTAATCTGTAACAAATAAGCTCTGTGATTGGATTGGATTTTTTATCACAATGCTTCTTGGATATATTCTGATGTTGATGATGTTGTGGTGTTTGGCATGCTCTTAGTTGTAATTTGATTGATTTGGAAATTAACGTTGCAGTAAAGTGTTGCCAAATATGCCGATGTGCTGACAGCAGCAGTTTCTCTATCTGTGTCCAGCTGAATGCAGACAAGGAGAGATTTCTGCTGTTTGGGACATTGTTTGAAGCCACCATGATTGACAGGAAGATCGGAGACAAGCCCATCAGCTTTGAGTTTTCTCTCGGTGAGCCACAAAATCCACTGTGATCACATTTTTCTCTCCTGGTCTCTACAACTTTTGCTTTTGATGACGATACCTCACACATGAAAGTGATCGAATACAAAAGCTTCATTTCAATCTACAGTAGTTTGTGCTGTTAGATTTGAGGATATTGAAGCTAAAAAACATAAAATCCCAGTTGAGTAATGACTTTTAATGGCACTGGTTTCTTTTCCGGTCTTGTTCCACTCCTCTTTCTGTATTATTCTCATTCTAACATACTACTTATTTAGTTATATTATTTCCTTCTACTGATTTGTAATTGGTGACACATAAAAAAACCCGCTTCTACTTTTGTTTCCTCCCTTAGGTAATTATGGTAATGTCTTGGAGCCTACAGGCCAGCCCAGCACCTTTCCTACTAGTCCTGCTCTCAGTCGGAGGAGAAAAGCACTGGACGTCTCAGACAGCGAGGCGTTTGGCTCCTCCTCTCTCAGCACCTCCCCCACCTCCCCGGCTTCTCCCTTACTACCTAGAGAACCTCCGGAGCCCATCCCGACCCCTAAGTCTGTCACACCTCCAGAAAAACCACTTACTGTCGAAGGAAACAGGTTGAGTCTCATTTTTGTTATTCTTGATGCTATGAAAGAAGTTTTTCACTTTGTGTTGTCTTGTGTACAAATTCTGTTCACTGTCCAAGACACTGCTGAGAGGATGTGCCTCATTTTATATTATATTGGTTTTACATTAATGTTGTGATAGGTCTTTGCTTGGATTATAAATTAAGCCAACTGTGCCAACTTTGGCTGATCAATGTAACCATACCATGAGGCTAATCCGCATCTGCGTGAATACAACCTTACTTAGACGCACCTCTAAAAAGGTGGTTTCTTTGGAACCAGGAAATAAGCAAACATGCGTACCACCGCATTATGTAGATTGCATTGTAATTTATTATTTGTGTCATAGCTGCCTTTCCACTTGCATAAAAATATGGCCTTAAAGCGAGACAATGTAACATTTGCCATTTGGAAACTGGGCAAAAGAAAAAAAGGCCACTGGACTGTGGAAGACTGTGTTATTTTGTCTTTCAAAAGTCTCATAGTCTTGCTTTAAGAGTTTCTATTCAAATAAAGGGTGAAAAAAGTAAATATTGAATGGATCTTACATTTGGTTCTTACCAGTCAGAGGTCAAAGGTCAGTCTAGGGTTTTTCTCAGCTGTGCCTTTTACTTTCTGAGAAGAGAAGCGTTTTCTAGCACAGTGTATTGCTCGTCATTGTTTTCTGTGTCTTTGTACATATGTGTGTACATTTAGGTACTTCATGTATCTGCCCCTGGAGAAGCAAAAGCCGTGCATTAATGTGCTGAGTCACTGGGAGGACCGGACCTACAGACTCTACAACTCTAATATGCTGGAGAATATAGCTGTTCTGTTTGTATGTACACACTCACACACATGGACACACACAATATGTTCAAGAATCAGCTGATCCTGAGAGGGTCTGATTTGACACTAGGGGAGCTGTGCATCTTTAAAGTGTGTTCAGGAATTTGTAATATATATATATATATATATATATATATATATATATATATATATATATATATATATATATATATATATATATATATATATATATGTGTGTGTGTGTGTGTGTGTGTGTGTGTGTGTGTGTGTGTGTGTGTGTGTGTGTGTGTGTGTGTGTATACATTTCTTGTCTTTTAGGAGGAGGGTGTATCCAGTGCAGCTGAGCTACACAAGAAATCTGATCCAGGGACGGAGAATATGCTCAAAACTGTTCTCAGAGAATTCTGTATGGATGCCAGGTCAGTCAGTGTAATCACACCACAATAAGACTCTTTGTGTCTCATCCCAACATTAGTGGAAAAGTCAGACAACAATGCTTTAAAAACTGTTTCTCTATAAACAACAAATGTAGAAGACAAATGATAAACAGGAACAATCTGTGACAATGTTTGATAGAAAAGTGTTTCATAGCAGTGTGGCCAATTAAAGGAGACAATGAACTTCTCATTGCTCTATTGAGGAAATATAAATAAATATAATTGTGTCAATACTCTGTCATACCCAATGTAGATCTCACCTGAGAGGTGTCTGTTTGTCCACTTAAACACTGTATCAGCACTGATGAATAAAACCTAAGGAGCTAATAATTATGATTTTTGCATTCCCCACCTTCAAACGTCTGACACGAAGGTGCACTGTTGAAAGCCATTTGACAATGTATGTTTTTTAAAATTCCTTTTTCACCTAGTGTGGAATTTCCAGTTCCATATACACTGTGCACCTCGTCTCTGCTAAAGTCATTTTTACTGTATAGTTCTGATTTAGCATGCAGCACTGAAGGCTATGTACGCCATGTCCGTAGCTAACATGCAATTTAAGTAAGACTGCACAACTGTACAGCTCTTTTCATTTTAAAACATGTTGTATATATATTCATGTTGTCTTAGAACACATCTAAACTCATCTCCACTGCAATCCATGTTACGGTCATCACTCTCTAACTTAAATTGAAGGAGAGGCTGTAATCAGTTACTCTGCAGTTTATAGTTACACCGTGATACAGCCTGATAATATATGACACACTTATTTCATCTTCCAGGGGTGTCATTGGGTGAAATCTGACGCTGAACAATAAATCAGCAGGAGCCTTGTACACTACAACACGCAACTATAATTCCACCATGACCCAACAGTGTAGACAGACATGACACATGGTGTCACCAGCTGCTTCTTTTCACCTGCTGATAATGAACTTCACTGGGATGGCAGTTTACAGCAAATGTCTTCACCAAAATAACAACATTACTGATTGTCACTTTAAACACGCGAAAGGACATAAAGCTTACTGAAGTTTTCCGAACACGCGACCTCTTGCTGTAGTCACAGACAAGTCTGCAAACTGTGAAAACAGCTGAAGACAGTTTCACATATCTGTACGAGAGCCCAGTGGGATCTTGTTCAGTCTGTGTTACATGTGTGTTGTGTTTTTCTGCAGGGGTTTCATAGCAGTAGCAGAGGCAAAGTTGAAAGCGGGGCTAAAGTCGAGCTTCCTGACACAGCTGGACAAGAAACGCCTCACAATGTGTAAACAGGAACTGGTCAGAAAATATTAAAGTCATACACACACACACACACGCACACACACACATACACACACACACAAATAATGATTCCTTAATGTAAAAAGTGCTGAGGCTGCTCAGACTTGTCAGAATTCTGTCTTGAATATCTCTTTCTTAAATATTTTCCACACCTCACGATGCATGAACATCAGTTAAAAAATATAGAAGAGCACTTGTACGTCAACATTAGTCTGTCCATTTCATTAAAAGTGTTAAATGCCACAAGCCGAAAGTTTGTGGCTTAAACTGACTTTTTTGATGTATGAACCATAAATCAGAATTGTGTTTCTCTGGTGAATAAAAGGTTTCACTGATTGGTGTTACATGCATAATATAACATAAAAACATTTTCCATTTTTTACTTAGTCCATTTACAGTGCAGTAGATTTATGGATTTGTTTTTGCTGCAGACATCAATGGATTGGTTTATAGTGGCACAAGACAGCAGCTCTAATGTGTTACATCAAGCGTAACATACACCATTTGCATTAAAACTGTAGAGGAATGATGAATCCTAAAATGTGTTTGTGTGTTTCAGGAGAGTATGATAGCAGAGGCCGAGTCCAAGGGGAAGGGAAAAGTTGGTGGTGTGAAAGAAATGCTGCAGAAGGCAACAAAACTCACGCAGAAACTGCGCTTTCTTGTGGAGGAGGTACTCACCCTGTGTTTGTGTATCGAAATCGTGTCAACTTGTGCACCTTAACCTTTCTTACACACACATGTGCACCTTTACACTACAGCCTCAGCACACGGTGCCTGACGTCTTTGTGTGGTTGCTAAGCAACAACAAGCGTGTTGCATACGCTCGGGTCCGAACCAGAGACCTGTTATTCTCCAACGACCAGCAGGCCAAAGGAATCCACTGTGGCAAGATAATAACGCTGTATCTGAGGGTAAACACACATACACAGAACCTAAAACTGAATTATTTTTCAGTGTACAAAGTCTGACAGAGAAACCTTGCATGTGTTTGTTTGTGTGCAGCCTCCGGGCAAGCGTGTTGCTGCAGACTTGTCAGTCCAAGCAAAGCTGGATGTGTATCTGTGGTTTGGAATCAGTTCAGACTCCAGCCACATGCTGGACAACATACCTGAAGGTTTTAGTCCCGCCACAGGGGGCGCTGATGCAAACAACCCTCCAACATACATGAATGGCATAGGTGAGAGACATTATCACAATTCCTGTAATTGTTTCTGCCAATTTTCTCATTCAAACTCACACCTTGCAGATGACAATTCACTGATCAGAAACATTACTGAACTAAAGCCTTATTTACACAGGATTAGTATTACCAGGGGACCTCACATGATTTAGAAATCAGCCCACCCATGTCTGTGTTTTGTGTGGTTTGTTTGCATAGGATAAACAAAGTTAAAGACATTAACCCCAAGATATGACGCAAGGCTGTATAATATAAACTACCACATAATACCCACTGATCCTGCTGAACGCATGTAACTCATCTCATCTCTCAACTTCTCTCTTCTGATGGATTTGACCTTGCTCTTTCTGTGAGATCAGCAAGGGTGCTTTCATTTAGAATTACCAATGCAGCCTCCACAATTCTCCACCAAGGATACAAAAGGACAAAAAAATAAAATAAAAATACAACCCCAGATTGATGCAGAACTTTGCATAGCACTAATTTACAGTAAACAGTTTTACTTTACAAATGATTTACATGGTGGATTCCACTGGATTAAGATCAGTGATGAACTCGACTAGTGGTTCCCGGGCAATAACAGTCCTTTACAAATAGGGCTTTACGATTTAGGTTTTAAATACGTTTCCAAGCTACATGCCACTAATGGTAAAGTTAATTATATATTATATGTTTTTGTAATGTAGGTTCCTGATGTAAACTACATGCAACGTTGTTTGTGTTTGTGTCTGTAGAGCAGCATCAGTTCCAGTTGAGGTGCCACATGTATCAGGCTCGTGGTCTGATCGCTGCAGATAACACAGGCCTGTCTGACCCGTTTGCTCGAGTCACCTGTCTGTCACACAGCCAAACCACCAATGTAAGTGTGTGTGTTTGTGTGAGTGTGTATTACTAGTTTACTAGTCATGTTTCTCAGGGATAATAAAAGGTTTGACATAAGTGGTGCTTCCATTCATGGTTACAAAAAAAGACAGTCAATTGAAAATGATTCATCTGCAATCATTCTTGAGTTTAGTGGAAAAGGTGGACATGCTCCTTCACTGTAACTCCCGAGGAAATGCTGCATGTTATTGTGGCACTGCAGAGGACTCTCAGGATTATACATATATTTTCAGAAACTTTGTAGAATTGTATGAGTTGGGTTGTATAAGAAGTTTTGTTGGTAACAATAATAACTAATGATAACTAAAAGGTAACAAACTACATCACCTATACACTCTAATGCTGGATGGCTCTGACATGAACAACACCTTTACAAAGTTAATTATAATTCAAGTAAAGCAAGTTTTTGTTGACACTGTCAAAGTGTTTTCACCTATACATGCATGTTTGCTTCCATAGATGTGGTGTTGTTGTCATGCACTGCGCTATATTAAAAGCTTAAATATAATGTAGTAGATTGTACGGGCGTACTTGATAAAGTGGAACATTACATCTTGGCATCTGTCCAAATATGACTGGATGTTGTTAGTCAGCTAGTAGCCAGGCAGCTGATACAGGCTTGATATTTGTGATTGGATGTTTGGTAGTATTCTTGTTCACGGTGTGCTAATCGTTTGTGTTGTGGAGAATTCTTTTTATTAGTGGTCAGTTTAGTGAGTGCTCAGAAAGTGCACAGGAGTCCAAGATGTCTCATGCTGAAAGGTTTATTGAGTCTTGAACAAGGAGAATGGCTGATTTATCAATACATGCTACCTCAGATCTGAAGAAGCTGTCCTCTGAAGACAGTCCTATCCTCTGACCTCGGTTATACCATAATAATGATCAGAATGGCCAGATGTAGCAAGACATATGCTTGACCATGTGTAACCCCCATGCCTGGCATGCTAGAATCTGTAATAGTGTGTTCATGGTGTGTGTGTGTGTGTGTGTGTGTGTGTGTTTGTTTGTTGCTGTCAGGTGATCAGTCAGACCCTCAGTCCAACATGGAATCAGTGTTTACTAATGAGCAGCCTCCTACTGAGCGGAGATCTACAGCACATCCAGCAGGAGCCACCACGCATTCTCATTGAGGTGTACGACGATGACGCACTGGTAATACAGCGGAGCTAGACGGATTCATCAACTAATGGTTTAATCAGCGTTTCAGATAGTTTGCTGCTAGCTGCTGATTGAACTCATGACCTCTTCTCTCTGTTGTCACCCTGTCCCTTGCCGTGCACAGGGTAAGGCAGAGTATCTTGGAACCACAGTGGCTGTGCCTGAAGTTCGCTTGTCCTCTGAGCCCTACTCACCTCCAACTCTGCAGTACAGTCCGCTGCACTGTGGCAGCCAGTCAGGCGGAGACCTGCTAGCTGCATTTGAACTTCTGCAGGTCAGTTTTCACCATAATGATGCTGGATGTGAACTGAAGCACTAATGATGAAAAGGCATCATTGCGATTGTTTTTTGTGTAGATCCCAGAATCTGGAGAGCAGAACCTTCCGCCGTTAGAGGAACAGTATGGAGGCATCTATAGGGTCCCTGCCAACATCAGACCTGTTCTCAGCACCTACAGGCTGGAGGTTTGGAGCCTGTGTGTGTGTTTGTGTGTTCAGGCATTAAATAGGGTTTTTAAAAATTGAAACTTGGATGACTCTCAGCACACTACCACATAATTTTAGGAGCATCATGTTTTTTGCTTTTATTCCGTTCTCTTAAGAAGCTGAGGATTAGAGGTAGAAAAAATTACCCAGCTGCACTGTAGTGAAATGGAAAATGTTCATTTGTTTATTTTCCTTTTCCTCCAAACCTTTTGTGTCTCCACCAGGTGTTATTCTGGGGTCTGAGGGAGCTGAAGAAGGTTCAGTTCCTGTCTGTTGATCGCCCACAGGTACACACACACACATACAAACCACACACAAATGTGACATGAACAAGCTTTGTCTGAATTAATGGCTCTTTGTCTTCCTTGAGAGTCCATAAAAAATAAAAAATAAATAGATGTGACTGAATCGACCACTGTGGCTACTGAATGAGCGTTTCATCTGGGTTTCACTGCAGATTGAGTTGAAGCCAGTTAGTTTGATGTCTAAACTCTCTTAGAATTTACAATCCATGGCTCTTTTCACTTTGGTCTGTTTGAACAACACAGCAGTTGATGATATTTATTATCACAAGACTTGCTGCTTTGGGAGAAATTGGGTCTTTGTATTTGTGTTTACCTGTGTGTTGTGTTTCATGAAAGTTTTATTTATATGGCCCAATATCACCAATTACAAATGTGCCTCAAGGGTCTTTATGATCTGTACAACATTCCTGATCTGAATAAGGAAAAATTCATCCCCCAGAAATGTAAGAAATATTAGGTGGAGCAATAGAGGTGGGATCAGTGGGAATAGTTGGGAAACAGGATCTAATATCCAATTTGTTCTCTCTTTCTCTAGGTGTTCATAGAGTGTGCAGGTAAAACATTGCGTTCCTCTGTCATTCAGAAGTACAAGTCCAGCCCGAACTTCACCACGCTGGTTGATGTCATAGAGTTGGTAAGACCAATGAAGCATTTATAGTGAATTATAAATGAAGTAAAGCATGGCAAAACTGTCTCAGTCCAGTAAATTGTACTTTTGGGAAGCATATTGTGTGAGTCTGCATCTACTATACAGCCAAATGTATCTGGACCTATTCCTATCAACATATAATGATATTTCAACAATACTGCGCTTCCAGTTTTGTGGAAGCAAGTTGGGGAAGGCCCTTTTTGGTTTCACCATGACAATTCCTTGTGCACAAAGCCAAATCCACAAAGAAATGATTTCTAGTTTGGCGTGGAAAAGCTTGACTGACCCGGACAGAACTCTGACCTGAACCCCATCCAACACCTTTGGGATGGACGGGAATGCCTTATCACCCACCATCAGCATGCTTTTGTGGCCACAGCAGGTTCCAAAATCTGGTGTAAAAGTGATAACAAGCAAATGAATGTGCTTAGTTTTGAGATGTTAACACAATCACAAATGAGTGTAATGTTCAGGTTCACATACTTTTGGTAATGTAGTGTGTTATGACTATGTAACCCTGCATCGGTCTGGCTGGGGAATCGGTACATTCATTAGAAATTTGATGTATGATGTATTTTCTATTATAACATAAGAGTTCTTCTCTACTTTCCTTTAGGAGTTACCAGAGAATGAACACCTCCATCCTCCTCTCAGTATCACTGTTGTCGATTGGCGGGCATTTGGTCGTAGCACATTGGTTGGAAACCACATTATCAACAATCTTAAGGGCTTCAAATATACTCCACCTCCAGTCCTGCCTACTACCTTACAGAGACAAAAACCTCCCACAGTCACAGACCCCCCCGGACTTGCCCTGACACCAGAGCCACAAAGCACTGAGGGTAATAAATGTGTGTGTGGCTAACACATAATTGCTAACTGTGTGCTGGTGTTATTGGTAACACTGATGGTGGGGACACACGATACAGTTTTGACTGATTGATCCTCCAAAAAACTTGATTGATCTTGTTCTTTTTCTTTGTCTCTCATCCAATAGGACTGTCCCAGCACCCCGGAGAGACCAGTTCAACTGTAGCACTAACAAATCAGGATTTCCTGATCACTGTGGACAATGAACCCCCACCTCCTGCCCCCAAAACCCCTAAGAAAGAACCCAAGAAGAAAAGGGTAAATGTTATAATACATATAATACATGCACATGTGAATATACAGTGTATATATATATTAACTGCATACATAATTGTTCTTATATATCATATATATATCACTCTTTGCATGTTTATGTGTGTGTATGTAAGGACAAAGCACAGGACAGCAGCACAAAGACCACTCGTAGACGCTCCACCAAGCGGAAAAGACGGACTATCGCCGACGAGTCAGCAGAGAGTGTCATTGACTGGTGGTCCAAATACTATGCATCTGTAGAGAAACAGGTATCTGTGATTGCTGTTTAAAGGCAAAAGATTTTAAAAGATTTAAAAAAAAAAAAAAACATGAACATGTGGTTGTGTTTCAGGCCAAACAGAGGGACAGCACTCCTTTCTTACAATCCTTCGAAAAAGGTAAGAACTCCTCAAACATTATGCCTGTGTCTAAGTTTAATGTGAACACTTGGTTGCATTTAATTTAATTTAATATATATAATAATATTCAATATTGGGACGCTTCAATACTTATTTTTTGCATACACGCTAGAGAGGAATGTGAGCACGGTGGCACATTTACAGTGAGCATTTAACTGTATGTATCTAAAAGGACATCCATACTAAATCGTGTAAACCTGAAGACTTCTCATGTTTTCTCCCTCTTGACCTGTGTCCATAGTAAGAAAGATGAATATTTCTTAAAAAGTGTCTTAAGATAAAGAATAAACTGAAAACGTTGGTCTGGGTTTGCTTGAAAATCATTTAAATGCCACTACAGTTGTCATTAACCCGTATTTATGTGTATTTTGTCAGATGAGTTTGCAAACATCTCAACAATCTCAGTTAGAGATATTTACCTCAGATGCTGGAGCTGGTAGAGACTAAAAACGGAGCTTAGAGGAGAATGAATATTGAACTTATATTCAGAAATATACTTCTAAATGAAAGATGATGTTGCTCTACTCAGAGGCAATATGATATGTCAGTATTTTGAGGTCTTTTTTTAACATTTTTTATTTTTATTGCACAACCAGTATTAATAAATGAACTAGATGTTGTCTGTGGTGCGCAGCTTTGTTATAGGCATTTCAGCACGACCTCACAAGTAACTGTGATCAGCAAAATCTTTGCAAAAAGGTTACCCCTTATTTCCCCCCTGATCCACACACACATACTGTTGTGTGTTGCAGCTTTGCCATTCCAGAGTTTGCTCAGCGATGGAATAGACTCCTTGGGTAAGGATAAAATGCAGCTGAGAGAGTTGTGTCATTCAGGGACAGCATGTGTGCTTCTGCACTCTGCTAATTCCTACTTCTGCTCGGTAACTTGTTCACTGACATTAACTAGATGCACTGACTGTATGTGGTTTCTGTGGTAGGCAGCTATGTGTTTAGCTAGTTTGGGGTGTTGCACCGTTTGGCTTTGTCACTGCATGATCTGCCCTGCAGCTACCACGTTTACCCTCCAGCTTCTGCTTTTTTGCATACTTTAAGCAGGGGTGGCATATGATTTTATCCTAGAAGCAGGGGCGTCACAGCGCTTTAAAAAGTGGGGGTGTTCTAGGGGTGGCACATGAGCGAAATTATCTGCATTGAATATCGGGAAAATTAACCATATATATGTATAACTAGAAATAATTAAAATGCTCTGACCACTCAATCAACTCTGGCAAGTTATGGCTAACAGCTGAAGGCATGTTGCCAGCCTGGCAACAAAAAGTGGAAGAAACATTTACTTGCTACTTGCTTACTTGCTATCACTAGTGACGGTAGCAAGCTAACATAAATAATGTTAGCTTGATGTTTCCCTCCTCTCACTACAACTCCACTTACTTCACTCCACTTTGACTTGAAAAATTAGTCGATGGTCTGCTGTCTCTTCCTTTTAGAGATGGTCTGATCATCAAACTTAGAAGTAGATGTCTGCAAATTAGCAAACCTTCTGTCAGTTACCATTAACTTGACTCGATGCTAAGTTTGTTTGCCACATGGCTTGGTTAATATTGACTTAAATGTCACAAAGCAAGACATAGTTTTGTTAGTTACCGACAAAATTCCTCATTACTTACTGGTCAGATGACTGTTACAGCCAGCGCCGGTCCTGGCCACATTTGCCCCCACCCCCCGAGACGACGATTTTCCCGTGCGCCCTCACTGCCGCCCGTGCGCGCCTGGATGCACCGTGTGCCCTGATCAGTCTGTCCGGCGCCCCCCTCTGCCTCGTCAACCCTCCGCTCCCGGGGGCGACCGCTCCGCTAACTTGATGAGCGGTATCGAAAATTCGCAAGTTTTTTTCATTTTCGGGCGCTTGTGCGCCCCCCACGGAGACGGCACCCTGGGCGGCCGCCCACATTGCCCATAGCCGGCCCTAGTTACAGCCTCTGCTCGCTGTCTGCTTCGTAATAAAGAAATGCAGATAGAGCTCTGAATAATTTTTTATTTTTTAATTTTTCATGCGGCGGACCTGGTGGGTTTGGTCAAATGGCTGTGATTGGCTGGATGGCCGGGTGGATCTAACTGGACCAATAGGTTTTCATGTAGCCTATGGAACTGACATGCGCTCCGTTTCAGTATGCTGGTGGACCGCGAGGACTGGTAAATGGTTTAAATCTCAGAAAAAGTGGGGGGGAAGAAATCGTCTATTTGTAAAAGTGGGGGTGTCGCATCCCCCCCATCGCCCGTGCCTAGAAGCACTGGTAAGACAACATGAAATGGAACTGAAGACTGAAGGTGCTTTTTATACAAATACAGAGAATGTTTTCATTTTTTGAGTTTTTTCTGGTTGATGACGAGAACACAGACCTCACCTCTTGCGTCAACACTTCACGGAGTTTCAAAAACGTGAATTTGGTGAACCGCTGTCATCGCAGTGCAAATAATGGTTTTGCTTTCTCCCCATGCCACAGTGCTATGTGTCACTTTAACACTGAAAATATGTCTTGTTTATTTCATCAGTAAGCCCCTCGGATGGAGACAAAAAGAGCAAGCAAAAAGGAAAAGGAACCTTGGAAGCAAACATTAGTCTACCTACTAAATTAGCCACACTCCAGGTACTCAGTTCACAAACACTGCAAATCCACTAAGTTAGACAGCTCTACAGTCAATCAGTTGCATGTTAAAAATAGCAGTGAACACAACAGACAATAAGTTCACTAATGCTTCAAAGGGTGTTTTTGGTAACACAGTTCTTGCAGTGTACTCGCTGCATCTGTTACGCTGTTCGCCTGGGACAAGTGAACTCCTTCCAAATTTTTGTTTGAGTTCTACATTTAAACAAAAAAACAAGAAAAAGAAAAAAATTCTCAGAGAATGAAACTGGAATTTAGACTCAGAATTACAGCTCCATTCTCTCTCTTTATGAATTTCACATAAATTTTGCCATGACTTTGCATCTATCTAATTTTCAGGGCATTTGTTAAAAATCTGAAAAAACTATAAATATAGGTCATAGCAAATTTTTTAAACAAATCCAGTATGTTACAAATTTACACTGCATTTGATACATTTATAGCAGCTAAGTTCTAGTGATGATTGTCCACTCTGTATGAGCTGTCAACATTTTTTGTTTTTAAAAGAAATTTTCAAAATCTGTGCCATTTATATTTACTTTTTCAAATCATTGGTATTGATATATATCAGGGACAAAAATGTTCAGTGGAGTGATGCTGACAATTTCTCTGCAGCTGTACAGCAAGGAGCTGGAGGTAGAGTTTGGGCCTTTTGACGACTGGGTGAACACATATGAGCTGTTCAGGGGGAAAGCCACTGAGGAAGACGGGCCAAGTGAGGAGAGATTCGTTGGTAAATTTAAGGTGAGACAATAAAGTTGAATGTCATCTATGGGGGCTAGCTCAGGAACCACTGACATATCTTCGCTATTGGTCTAATCCAAAATTTGCAAATGATTCTCTGCAGGGACGATTCTGCCTGTATAAACAGGATGAGGACAAGGACCTGGACGAAGTTGCAGACAGCGGGCACTTCAAAGTCAACAGAGGAATCCCCCCTAACAGCCCGGTCCAAGTTATTATAAGGATTTACATCATCTCTGTGAGTTCTCATTTCTAAGGATCATTTTAGAGTTTAAAGTCTTAAACATGAATGTTGTTAAATGTCACAATCCCTAAATTGCATTTAGACTGACTGTGCCTACACAGCTGTTGGGAGCATCTCAGCTCTCCGGAAAAATAACGATAATCTAATTTACTTACTTTGAATTGATTCTAACAAATTGTGACAGCAAGATGACTGGGTCAGAGCATCTCTAAAACTGCAGCTGTTGTGTAGCAGACAAGCTACAGTAGCTCAAATTGCTGAAAGCGCTAACGCTGGTTCTGATATAAAGGTGTCAGAACACACAGTGCATCACAGTTTGATATGTGGGGTGCCCATGCCCAAGATGCATTATAGGAAGACAAGCCAGCAGAGGTGGTGGGATGCTTTGTGCAATGTTCTGCTGGAAAACCTTACTATTACTATTACTATTAATGTGGATGTTACTTTGCCTATTACTACCTGTTACTACCTATCATTCTATAATTTTTGCATGTATAGTAGAATGACATTCCAAACACCCCTACTGTAACATTTAGGTCTATTAATATTAGGAAAGCCAGGGATAATTCATGCGAACAAATTCCACACAAATCCAGGGTTCAAATTCTGAACCCTTATGTATGAGACTAATCTTTACCATGGTGTTACATTATGTCTTCCCAGGCTTCTAACCTGCACCCAGCTGACCCGGATGGGAAGGCGGACCCATACATTGTTCTTCGGCTTGGCAAGAATGAAATCAAAGATAGAGACAACTACATCCCCAAACAGCTGAATCCTGTGTTTGGGAGGTACATCCCTGCACTGACTGCAGCTTACCTCTGTGTTTTAAAGTCTAACATTTTCATGTTTTAAGCCTGGCACGCAACTTCTTCGTTCCTTCTTCTAGATCTTTTGAGATGCATGCAACCTTTCCTCAAGAGTCTTTGCTGTCAGTGGTGATCTATGACTTTGACTTGGTGGGAGGGGATGACCTGATTGGAGAGACTCGCATTGACCTGGAGAACAGATTCTACAGCCGACACAGAGCCTCCTGTGGACTCCCTACTGAGTACAGCACGTACGTGTTAATCTTCTTTCAGCTGCTTGTTTTTGGGAACCAGAAGGAAGAAACTGAGTTTCAATTACAAATGAAATTAAAAGCCGAAGGCCATGTTAGGAGAACCCTTTCAGAAGGTTTTATTAAAACCTTTAATTTGTATAATAATGGTACTAAAACAAGTTTGTGTGCCTCCTTTGCCTCTCTCTATCTTTCTGTTAGTGATGGTTATAATGCCTGGAGAGACTGTCTGAAGCCATCAGAGCTGCTGTCTAAGCTGTGCAGAGAGAACGGTCTGGAAGATCCTCTTTTCAGTCCAGGACGCATCACTGTGGCTGAAAAAGTTTTTACTGGCAAGACCCTCTTCATGAATGAAGGTCAAGACTGGACACACACTGCTCTTGGTTGACCATTTAGCATTTAAAAGCACTATATAAACAGTAAATAAATGTTCACAACCGGTTACATTGTCCATATATCAGCTACAGTTCACAGTACTGTACTTCACTGTCCATCAGGAAACTCTGTAATTCACAGAGAGTTGATACAGAGCAGCTGGAAGACATCAGAGAGACAACAAGAAAACGTTTTCTCCATAAAATATGATCCAGTTTCACCAAAATCAGTGAAATACTTACTTCTAAAACACTACATACTTCTTGTGGGAGATCGTATCTGAAGCACAAGTTACATGTAAGTAATGTAACATGTACTGCAAGAACAAACGAGGGAGCAGAGGCAGCATTTATCTGATTACAAGTCAGTGTAGCATTAAAATGGTTTGATATCATTTTATGCTAGCTACATAATAACGTTACATAATGTCGATTTAAGTAAACAACACTGACACACACAGCTATCAAGCACTCCTCTGTTGCTTTATGTTTATGTTACTACTCTAATGTTACCACTAACCCTGCAGATTTAATCTAACTTGCAATAGATCTGGAACAGACTCTGTCATGATGATTTGTCTTGTCAGTTGTCCACTTAAGAAAGATAAATAAAAGATTATGATGTGTGAACATGTCTCAGACGAGCCGGTGGAGTGCTATGAAAACCTGTCTCTGAAGATCCTGCATCGCTGGGCGGAGATCCCAGTTGTGGGATGCAAGCTTGTGCCAGAACACATCGAGACCAGAACCTTGTACAGCAAGGCTCGGCCTGGCATGGACCAGGTACATTTTCATGTTAACATGCTCCACAGACAACCTAATGTTGTATGGATAATCGTCATTTTTGTCAGCTTTTCTCTCTGCATCACAGCTTTCCTCATTCATGGCAGCCCCAGAGGGCATCAACGATGCATATCTTTGAAGAAGGCAGCATCCTTTCAGCTCTAATACAAGATTCTTCTTCTCTGTGTGTGTGTGTGTGTGTGTGTAGGGTCAGGTCCAGATGTGGATAGACATGTTTCCCATGGACTTGCCTCATCCGGGACCCTCGGTGGACATTTCACCTCGAAAACCAAAAGGGTGAGAGCTTTCTCTTTTAGCACCTGAAGCCATTATCTCCTTAAAGTTACGACAGAACAATATTTGTAAGTGCAGCTAACACCCCTGATGTGTGTATGTGTGTTCGTTTAGGTACGAGCTGCGTATCATCATTTGGAACACAGAAGATGTGATTCTGGAGGACAGCAACTTCCTGACCGGTCAACAGTCCAGTGATATCTACATCAAGGGGTAACAACTACAAGGAATTGCATACACACATTTTTTATGTCTACTTTTCCCTTCCCTTTTTATATCCAAACTGTATGTCCAAAGAAGTCTCTATGTAAACACTGCAACTGTCAAACTGTCTGTAGGTGGCTAAAAGGTTTAGAGGATGACAGACAGGAGACAGATGTCCACTACAACTCTCTGACCGGAGAAGGAAACTTCAACTGGCGCTTTGTGTTCCCCTTCAGCTACCTTCCTGCTGAGAAGGTACTGACAGACAGAAGCAGGGTCACACCTTATGAAGATTAACTGCAAAACAATATCCCATTGACAACACATTGTCCCATCTCTCTCTCTCTCTCTCTCTCTCTCTCTCTCTCTCTCTCTCTCTCTCTCAGATCATCGTGGTGCAGAAGAGAGAGAGTATTTTCTCTCTGGATAAAACAGAGCAGAAGCTTCCTGCCATCCTCATGTTGCAGGTCTGGGACTTTGAGACACTCTCCTCTGATGACTTCCTAGGTGGGCATGTGTGTGACTGCTCCAACATGTGTTTGTATTTCTTTAGTTGTATATTTCACTGATTGTGTGTGTGTGTAGGCACGGTGGAGTTAGATCTTCATGGTTTCCCTCGGGGAGCAAAGACGGCAAAGTCATGTAAGGTGGACATGATGACAGACGGGACAGAGAAAATCTCCATCTTCCAGCAGAAGAGAGCGAGAGGATGGTGGCCCTTCATCAAGTCTGGAGAGTTGACGGTACGCTCAGGGACACTGCATGCTGCACAAACCAACATAAATAAAACAAGTCTTACAGATTGTGTGTCGTGTGCTTTGCATCAGGGAAAAGTGGAGGCAGATTTTCATCTTGTGACAGCTGAGGAGGCAGAGAAAAATCCTGTTGGCCGAGCCCGCAAGGAGCCAGAGCCGCTGCCAAAACCAAAGTAAGAGTCGGGTTCCATTTTCTCCAAGTAAAATCTAACCTGTGTGTGGTCTTACTGTAAGGGAGTGCATTCCTTTAACAGTGTAACATTCAGAGGTATTTTTTATTTGATTTCTGCCAATTAGATTTAGGGTTTTCTTCTAACCCTAACGATCCTTAATGTTACAAACAGGGCTTTTAAAAAAGCTGTTAAAAAATACCAATGCTGTGAAATGTACTACAACTTTATTCTTTTTTCCTTCTCTCCTTTCCCAAGTCGTCCAGACACCTCCTTCTCATGGTTTGTCAATCCATTCAAATGTTTCTTCCACTTGGTGTGGCAAAGCTACAAGAAGTACATCATCATCGCCCTAGTCGTGCTCATCACAATGCTGTTCCTCGCCCTGCTGTTCTACACACTGCCAGGAGCCATTTCTCAGAAGATAGTCAATGGATAACACACACACACCTACACTATGTTCACACTGTAGTTTTTATCTATTCAATATATTGTATTATTTTTACATGATGTAATTCCCCCACTGTGCCTGGCAATAGACCTTTTTCTCAGCAGACATGTTAACATGAAATACCGTAGTCGGAAAACGCAGGTGTCCAAGATTCAGTTCCATTTATTTCAGCAGACTTTTCCAGTGAGCCAAGACGCACCACAGCAGCACCCTGACAGAGCTTATGACAACTTACATCATAACAACCAGGAGTTTATGGTGAAAGGCTTGTCCTCTCAATACCCGTAATAAAGAGATCCCATTGGTGCGCCAGTACAACTGTACAAAAGCCGAAGCTTTCATGAGACTTCAGGGGTCTGAGCTGACAAGCTGAGTGGGTATTTTCCAAATTTAGGATCTCTTTAACTGTTTGACAGAAATTTTCTCTTGACGGTGTTTTTCTGCGAGGTGTCAGCCAGAACAAAAAAGCCTACTGCCATGAAAATGCTGATTTTGTTTAACTTCAGCTGAACTATATTTTTTATACAGAATGAGGACTGTGAACTGTTTTCTCTTACTGTGTAGTCATGCTATGAAGGAACTGGTTAAATCTGAACACATTAAGCTTATCTCCATATACATATTATCAGTTAAGGAAGAGTCAAGCTCTGTTAAAATAAATGTTCAACACACTGATTATTCCAGATGCATTTATTGGAACCAAACAAGGTGCTAGGCTTCTCATTATTTTCATACAAAGTTAATCTTCTGTTCTGTGAGTTGGACAAAGTACAAAATGAAAAGTATTTTTCTCGGTAGCAGCAGCCTTGACAGGTTTCTAGTAAACAACTCTACAAGTCAGTGTCTGTCAAAGACAGATTGTCAGAGAGCATTTCTTTGCCCACACTAGTAAAGGTGTGTGTTACCTACACATTTCAACTCCACAACAAAGTGCACCAATTACACAATAATCACCCACAAACAATGCAAAACTGAACCTGTCCAATAGGTACATGCATACTAAAAAATAAATGTCAATCAAATCAAACAATTTCACATTAAAATACATAAACATGTACAGAGTGAACTTATATATAACACACTTAGACATTAAATATAAATAACTTGTTTGTAACATTGTTTCCTTGTTTATAACATTTTGAATGTTTTGATTTGATTTGAACGCATTAGATTTTATGTATTAGTTTACAGTGCCGGTCTCCTGATATTATGTGTAACTGATGTAAAATGTGGGTAAAAGATTTCCTATGACATATAAAAGCAAAGATGATCAGGTGCTCTGATTATTGTCTGTACATACGAGTCAGGCTAAAGTGCTTGCAAGTTTGGGCTCATGAAGATTCACCATGGAGGGAAACACTGTCATCTATCCTCATCCTAAAAAGAGAATTCAGTTTCAGCGTACAGTCTCTGCTTTTTTTTTAAAATTGTATCGCGAACTGTAGGTTCAGTTCAGTGTCTGCAAACGCACAATGTGTTTGATGGGCTGTGACGCCACTCAAGATGAGATGAGTTCTTATATAACAACAATGACATATCGAAAATATCTGTGTGCATGGCTCCGATTTACAACACCTCACAGCAAGATGTCTGCGTCTGTCAGAGAGATACTCTGCTGCGACAGGCTGACCTGGGGGTAGGAAGAGGACGATGTTGATGATGATGTCACTGTGTGCTGATGTGTAGCCATGTCGGGGCCTTTCAGGAGCAGAGGAGAGGAGGAGGAGGAGGTGGGAGGTAAGAAGGCCAGAGTGGCAGAGATGCTGTGTGCTGCTGACATGTTGAGGAAGCTGTCAGACTGAGGCAGTGCTGAGCTCTGTCTCTGCTGACTGCTGGAGGTGGCAGCTGAAACACAACATGCCAGTTCTGTTGTTAAACAAGTAACGAGTCATTAAAGAGCCTCACATTCCTGAGGAAACATATTTACTATTATTATTATATTTATTCAACTTAAACATTTCATACTCAGTCATTTACACCCATCAAAAATCTTTCAGTCACAGAATGTTTTACGGATCACCGTCTACTGTAGCCAGCCTCAAAAATCAAGTGCTGTAAGGGAAATTATAAAATTCCACTGTGGACACTAATGCATATCTGCCATTATGTTTCTACGCAAAAAAAAAAAAAAAATTAAAAAATCCAATTCACACTAATCAGGTTAGATACTAAATATCACTTCATCACTTTATTGGTTATGGAGATAACAAATGAACCTAGAAAAAATGACTTATCTAATACTTAACTACTTTAAACATATTCTCCCTGCACACACACACACACACACACCTCATCCTACTGTGATGAATGGGTGTTTAGAAATGGAAGCATAAGTGAGGAAAACTATGTGAGTCAGAAGTGACACAGGCAAGGGACAACTGGGACAGTTCAACAAACAAAACAGTGACTCATCTTACCACAAGGCATTCTGGGCTGCTGATGCTGGCTGCTGATGGGAAAGCCAGTTTGAGAGAGACCTGCAGCGCCGCCTAGGGCCTAAAAGTCAACAAGACAAAAATAAGATCCCTTTTGTTATCGGGAGGGAAGGATAAGTGATACTTGAATCCGAGGGAATCCTAGTCAGTGAGTAATCGTGAGGCATCGAGGTCACAGCTCATTAATTATTTAAAACCATGTAGTGGATACTGTGTAATTAGACCATAAAATCTTAAGTAGGACCTGCTGCTGTAATGTTATTACAGATATCACTTACAAGCTTGAGACACTGACACTGCTCAAATAAAGTTGTTTATGTCCATATCAACATCTATAAACAACTAGAATGAATAGAAATCTGGAAGTCAACAAGCGCAAGACCTCAAATTTTCCTACAAAGGAATACTTTTTTTTTCTTGCGTCATGACTATAAGCCATTACTGATCATTTACCCATTTTTGTAATAAGAAGGCATTACCGACCTGAGCCTGGTTCAGACAGGCCTGGAGTTTCCTTTTTGCCCTCCACCTGGCCACCCTCAATCTGGTCTTTTCTCGACGCTCTCGCACCTTCAACACAACAACATCAGTATATTTCACATTAAAAATAGGCAAGAAGAAGTAAGAAGAAATGTCTTTGCACACAGATTATTAGAATAGGAGGCCCTGAAGACAGAAGTTAACTAACCATGTCTGCCAGCAAAGGCTGAGGCAGCGTTTTCTCCAGCTCCCTGCGCCTGCTGAGGTTTCTCCTGCGGAGCTCGTTCCTACGCAGTTTATATTCTTCATAGAGGCTGAGGTCTTTAGTCCAGGGCCGCACTGCCTGGCGGGGTGGAATGCAGGGTGGCAAGGAAACCATCGACATCAGGGAGGCTACAGGCTGAGTTGTTGCATCTGAGAGCACACACGAAATGTTTAGTTTATAGATCGACATATCAGGTGACATCGATGGTCTTCAGTTATGGATGCAGTGATTAATACTGCTTTTTAAGGGGAATCATATGCATGCAATCAACACTGCAAACGCAAGGTATCGTGCTCAGCTCTTAGATCTGTCCACGCTCACTGAACTACTCACAGCTGCTTGGTCCGGCTGAGCTGAAGGCTGTCATGTGATTTCTCTGGCTTGCTTGAAGTCCTGGCCACTCCACTGCTGAACTTTGAGCCTGCAAGAACAGAAAAAAACTTTAATCTCTAACACAGACTGTTTGAAACAACTTTGGAGAGAACACCGTTCTCAGGCTGTAACTCAAGCCTCACCTCAGACTTTGGAAGATGACCCTGCTGCGCTTGGCAGTCCAGCAGCAGGGTGGCCATCACCTCCTGCTCGTCCTCTGGCTCCTCTTTGATACAGATCACCTCCTCTGCCTCCTGCTTCACCTGCTTTTTGAGGAGACAACAAAATATAATACCTTCACCAGTTTGCTTCTGTCTGTCAGCAGTTTTAACAATGTATTTTATTTTGAAAATCCACCGAATTCTCTCCAAGAAATGATGTTGATTCAGCCAAACTTTTTTTGGTCCATGCCATAAAGCAACGATGTTTGGGGATATGTGGGCTTTTACAGATTTGAAAAGAAAATATTGTACAATACTTTAAGATAGTCACTTTCTTTATTTTATAAAGTATCTACAATAAATATTAAGCGTAGATCAAATCAAATCGTATCCTTCTTACACTGTATCGATTTGTATCGAATCAGTCTGTGATAAACCCTAACTGTTATTATTATATATACTGTTATTAACAATAACACTACCATATCATCAGTACTATTACCATCATCTTGCCACTGCACCTTATCTACCTATTTATCTTGTGTCCTTGCCCCATTCTGTGTTTTTATTTTTTCTACCTCAGTATTTTATTCTATTGTATTTGTATTGTATTCAAATATACTGGACTGTTATGACGACCTAATTTCCCTTCAGTGATTAATCTAATAAGTCATCGATCTATCTCCAACATGCATCGAACTTTGAATCTCAACAATTTGGAGTTAAAAATAAATAATAATCAAATGTTGCTTGTAGTCGTTTTCTCTGTTCTAAGGTCAGAGCACAAATTAGTGACCCCACAGCGTGTGTTCTGTATGCGTTGTCACCTGTGAAGCAGAAGAGGGCAGAGTGGAGCTATCGGCCTGGGGGGAACCATCTGGGGACAACGAGTCAGCGAGCGGCTGCTGGCCTGGATCCACAGTTGGGGCCTTGGCAGGAGGGGAGGTCAATACAGCATCCACGTCTTCTGCATGCGGCTGCACGGTAATGGTCCATTCACAGTCGTCCTCCTCCTGACTGTCATCCTTGCTGCTCTGAGCTGTGTCTTGCTCTGTGGGACAGAACAAAACTGCACAGACATAGACACGTGTTCAGTCTACTAGATCTGTGCAGCTACGGCATTTTGCTGAGGGCAGTGGAAGAGTAGCGCACACACACACACACACACACACACACACACACACACACACACACACACACACACACACACACACACACACAGCTCTGTACCTGTGCTGCTGTCCACAGAGTCTACCGGTGTGTTCACTGAGAGTGATACAGGCAGCAGCAAGTCAGATGGGTCGGAGCTGGCAACTCCCACATCTGAGTGACAGTGCACTCTGATCACATGTCTGCTTGTACTCTGTGGAGAGGTGCATTCTGGGGGGACAAACACAGGAAGGAGTGAGAGTCGTTGCAGTGGATGGAGAAGTAGAAGCCAGTCATTTTCTTAGTCGTTACCTTGATTGATTCTCGTCAGTGATCCCTCGGAGGAGCTCGTCTGCGTGGAGCACAATGGAGAGGACTCAGTGCAGGAAACACCCACACTGCTTCTCTGCGCTTGGTGGAAGGAGGACGGGTGGATGCGGACCAGAGTGGAGGCAGAGGCCCTCTGCTGTAGCTCCTCCTCCACTCCCTGCCTGTAGTACTTCAGCTTCAGCTCGGTGTAGCGCAGCTTAGCTCGGATGTTGTCGTTCTCCTTCTCTTTCAGGGCCTTTTCCCTCTGCAGTGCCATGATGTCCCTCTTCATCAGCACCACTTGGGTTTTCAACTCCTCGAATTTGACTCCGACCACTTTGAGCATCTCAGCCAGCACCGTCTCCACGGCTCCATTCACCGCTCGCTCGACCACGGCGCCCATCTGGCCTCGAATCAGTGACACGGCGATGCTGACGTCCATTTTTGAAGAAAGACCACTGACCAAAACTGGCTGGAGACAATTTACCTGCTCACACAGTCACATCACGGTTACATTGCTGTCATTCAGTAATGTGCGTAAAACAAACAAACAGCACAGCAGGGAGAGGAAGAGGATATCTAACCTTTCATGACTATGATCACATTCATCATCTTAATTTCATGATATGTTATACCTGGGTTTATGCAGGAATCTTGAGGTTAAATTTAATACCATTTAAATACATTTTTAATACCTTCTAAATATTTAAAACCTCAACACAACTTGCCCCTAGTCATATAGCAAAAACAGGATCGATAAATGGGAGGGCATACGCACTGTTACCGTCAATCTCTTAGTTATTTACATTTATATTTAGTCATTTAGCGACTTTCAGAGAAGATGCGATGGCTGCAGTGGAAGTTTGATTGGTGGTTTGACTCGGTTGGCATACTAGCAGCACAGAAATTTGATATTAATGGCTGCTCTCCCATCAAGCTGTCAGTCAACTCAACACTGTAGATAGATCCAACTACATCATTTGAGTTACGCTACTTGATATCTGCTAAACAAATGACACAATGCGTATAAGTTCAGCAACACTCCACACATAACCATGTTCTCTAATGAAGAGATCGAGTATACTTGACTAACAGTGTTTTACAGGAGGATGCTTGTGAACACCTGTTCTATTCACACTTTTCTTTTTTGTCTTTTCAATCTAATTTTCAGTCTATGAAATTAAACTTTTTTTGTGCAACGCTTGTTTCAAGTTTTCCTCCAGCAATCAGCTATGTACAGGACTTTTCAGTATTCAGTGATGTTGTAGCTTCACATTAACCTCAAACTTCTTGAGACTCATTACAAAGTTTCAGGGCGTTCCCGTAACCATGGTAACGGGAGTGGGAGCGACGCTGAATGCCGTTTTTACACGATAATGTCTGGACAAAGTCCAGAGAAGAGTCGTCGTTTCACACATGAAGCAACAACAGGAGACTCGGTGTCAGACGAGTTCTCACATGTTGACTAAACTTGACATGCACGCTTTAAACAACACCACTGGCTGTGTGACAATCTGCCAGTGGAAACCCCCCCCCCCCTTCTCGGATATACACTGATGGCCTCTGTGAACTTGAATCAGTATTTTTCAATCCTGGTCTTCAGGGAAGACCTCTCAATCAGACAATAAATACATTTTAATGCTCTTTAAGGGTCTTCATTTTCCCTAAGTTGATTTACTACCTTATAATACTTTTGAATACCTGGCGGACACCCTGTACACACAACAGCATGAATGACAACAAATAGATCAGAACTTTGCATTTGTTCATACACACACGTATTTGGATTGTTAGAAAGTTTCCTAAATGTTTTTTTTTTCCCTGCAGAGTGACATCAAGTAAAAATTAAACATAGTGTAACTCCTCCAATCTCCACCCATCCAAATATAAAACATGTAAGAGAGTGTAAGACAAACCTGGGCTCTGGTTACATAGTCTTTTTTTTTTGCTCAGGAAGATTCTTAACCGAGTGAAATGACCCAGAAGTGGTGATGGCAGCACGACACTGAAGCTTCAATACACATTCAAACCGTGAACTACAATTCCACAGAACCACTGCCTGGTGCGAAAACAAATGACTTGCTGGCATAAATCACCTGACTGGTTCGCGGTCAAATCAGGTGATTCGCTGTCACTGCCTCGTCTCGGTTCTGACAGGTGACAGGTTGAGACACATCTTTAAACTGAGAAAACCATTTTTATGCAGACCAGCCTCATCGGTTCCTTGTGAGCGAGTGTTTTCAAAATATGGAGAAATTGTGAGCAAAAAAAAAAGAAATCCAAAAACTGTAAAAAATAATGCATCAGTAAAAATCTTTGACTGTCCCCCATCCTATTATATAATCACCCTCTGCCATAGTTACACAAGCACACCTATTGTCATAGCTTTACCACAGCTTTAAACCTATGTCATATTTTCCCAGCACTCTCCTCAATAACACAATACACACATCGATCCTCTCATCTCTGTCACTGATCTTTATTTGTCAGTCAAACATAATAATCAGTCTGTGTGTGTCTGTCTACCAACTAGCCTGCCTAACTTCACTGCAGCCTGGCACTTCCCATTTTCCAAACAGCTGGCTCAGCTGGTTCAGTGCTTCACAAAAGCTTCACTTGCCCATCCTTACCCAGAAGTATTTACGCAGCAGCCATGATAAGTGCTGTTTGAATTCTCTAAATCAGGGGTCTTCAACCAGGGGTCTGTGACCCCTAGGGGGTCCACAGAGGAACTGCAGGGGGTCCAGCAATATTTGTCATAATAATTGACAGTTTTTACCAAAATAATTTGTGAGAATTAAAAAATATAACAAAACTAAACTGCAAACATTAATATGCAATAAAAAGCCACTTTTGACAAAAACTATTACTACTTATATATTATATATAAATTATTCCATTTACGCCTGAATGTTTTATCAATCATAAACACATATAGACTGATAACCCAGCATGTAAACAGGTCAATGAGGTGAAATAAAAGGTGAATAAAGTAAATATAAAAGTTATTATAAGCCAGGCTTAAAATGTGACACATGTACAGTAGGTCTCTGTTCTGTTTGTCTCTCGTCCAAGGGGTCCTGCTCTAAATGTTCAGGAAAAGAGCTTCAGTCACTCCCGGCTCCTTATGCAGGGTGTCCGCAGGGGATTAAAAAAATTAAAATTAAAAAGTATTTCATGTCTGGTTGAGAGGTATTATTTTATGGAATAGAATAGCACGTGAGTTTGCTTGTTAAAAGTTCTCATGTTGAGACTCGGTTTGTCAGGTTTAGTCTCCTGTTGCTGCTTCATGTCCGGACTTCACTCAGCGTCGCTCCCTCTCCTCCGGCACTGTTACCATGGTTACGGTAACGCCCTAAAACTTTGTAACGAGTCTCAGTTTGTGCTCAATGTGAAGCTACAACACTGAATGCTGAAAGGGCAAGTTGCGTTGAGGTTGAGGTATTAAAAAGGTATTAAATGGTATTAAATTAAAAGCTCAGGATTCCTGCATGAAGCCTGTTATGATTTCTCCTTCACATCTTTCCTTGACCTCGTTACGTTTTCCATCGAGGTCAGCGAAGTGTTTAGAAAAGGACGTCGTAGGAAGTCATTGTTTGACTGCTGTGACGTGGACATGTGACTTGTCACAGCATAACAACATTAACGAGGGCTCAGTCCCATTAAGTGTCCTGGTAACAGTGACAGTGAACCAGCACGGACAGAAGCAGGGCCCCCAGGCTAACAGATACATATAAAGTACAATTAAAGTACAGTCATGACAGAGACATGGCTTACTCACCGTGTGTGCTCCTCTGTGATCTTGTTTAGTCCGTTAGCTCAGCTGCTAACGTCACGCTAGCTTCTGTAACAGATCATAGCATTCATAAAATCAGCGAGCCTCCCCTAACTACTGCTACATATCATGTTCCCATTGCATATCTAGACCGCGTTTATTAAAAAGCTAATAATAATAAGAAGATTTCATTCTGAAAAATAAGGCTTCTTTCAATATATATATATATATTTGAGAGCTACCTGAACAACAGCGTGTGTTTGCTATCACAACAGTGATGTTACAGAAAGTGTTTCCGGGGTCAAAGATCATTGAAGAAAACCGGCGAGCAAAGATCGTCTATTATAAAGATGATCCCTCTGTGGTGACATGACTGCCTCTACTTCTTTTCTCTTCTCAGTTCGCTTCCGACTACAAACACTGATTTGTCTGAGCGACTTTATCATGAATGTCTGAAACGCGATCAAAGCGTGAAAGGTTGGACAAAGGTTGTTACTTACAATGTCATGCACAGTGCTCAGTAATAATAGCATCTCACCAGGTCTCAAGTCATGTAAAGGAGCCATATTCCTCAGTCTGTCCGCTCTCAGCACATCTGTCCTCATTTAAACAGATGTGTAAGGTTATTACAATAAACCTTTCAAGTTTTAACAATATAAATGATCACCTTATAACGATACCTTTTTATTTTTCTAGTGCATACTTTCTTTTTATTGAAGTTTTCAGTTTTTTTTAACAATAAAAAACAGAGAACAAACAAATAAACAAAGAATATTAACAGACAGGTTGACAAGATAAGAAGAGATAAGATAAGATAATACTTTATTGATCCCACAACGGGGAAAATCACTTATTACAGTAGCGAAAAGAAAAGAGACCAAGGAGGGAAACACAGTGTACATATTTACAAAAAGTACTAGCGTATAATATAATGTGCAGTGAGTATACTGTGCAGTTTTAGGAATGTGTAACATAAGCGTTACAGAAGCAAAACAGAAACAGACATGTACAAGAGACTACAACATGGTCAGGTGCAGGTGTTGTAAAGTCTCACAGCAGCAGGGATGAAGGACCTGCGGAACCTCTCCTTCTTACACCGTGGGTATATAAGTCTGCTGCTGAAGGAGCTGCTCCTGGTTGACATAGGCTATACATTAGTGCAAAGTGAAATGTACTTTCACACAGACAACAAATCCCTTGGAAGTCCAACTTTCCCAGTATTTTGTATATTACTCAGCCTGTAGTCTTGAGGAGAAGGTCAGTTTTCCGTGTATTGCATTTCATCGACAATTGTGATCCAGTTGTTCCTTGATGGTAGGTTTGTCTGCAGCCATTTTCTTGTAATGGACTTCTTGTTCGCAGCCAAGAGCAAATCGTCCTGGGCCATAAATCCAACTGGGATTTTAAATAGGTACTGGGTGACAAAAGAAAAATCAACTTCTAGTCCAAATATTGTCTGTATTTCCCCAGCAAATTCTTGCCAATATGATTAAATAAGGGGGCAGGCCCAGAATATATGGAAATAGCTGTCATTGACTGCCTGCACTGTCTCCAGCGTTTATCCCGTCCCTGGAAACCTTGCTGCTTAAATTTTAATTTTGGAGTCACATTTAATCTTATTATGTTCTTTAAACAAAATTCTCGCCAGTCTCTCACGTTGGTGGTCTTAGCCTGGCCCTCCCATATATCTTTCCACTCATCTTCAATTATCTCCAGGCCAGACTCTCTCCCCCATTCTGCTTAACCTGGGAGGTAGAATGGTTCCTGGATTGTGTAGTCTTTTATAAATTTGTGATATTCAATATTTACCGTCTTTGGCCTTGGTCATTATTGTTTATTTGTTTGATTTCCTTGTTGAAGTAGTCTCTGACCTGGAAATATCTGAACCTATCTTCTCTTCCCAGTCTGTAAGGTTCTGAGATGTGAATGAAAGACTCTAGGCCATCCTTACCAGCTCTAGTGCAGTAGGCGGTTATACCATTGCATGCCCACTGCCTGAATCACATAACTTGACCCGATAGTATAAACTCTGAATCATAAGCCACACATTTCAATATTTTTGCTTATTTCTCAAGTTGAAATTTTTTACATGTTTTGAACCACACCTTAAGGGGAGTCCTGGTCCAGTGGTTTAGTTTATTCAGGTAAGGGTCATGGTGCTGCCAGTTGCATTAATTCCAAATCTTTCCATTTGGCTGAGTAGTTTGGATTACACTAGCATACTAGGGGTCTAAGCTGGGCAGCAATGTAACGCTGTCTTATTTCAACTGCAGTCTACACAGGAGTACTAATTGCATCGCAAGTATCTGTATTCACTGCACACTCGACAAATGTTGACAAATGTTATCCTACTAGTTACTCTGCAGGTTTTGATTTTACAAACAACACATGGGATCAACAAAAAAAAAATATAAAGCATTTTTCCAGATTACACAACTCAATAATATGAAGTATCTTAATGATCTGAATCAACTACAGCATTAAAATACTGCCTACATCTGCACAGTACATCTTGCTGTTAATACTTTAGGTATAAATACTGATGCTAATACTAATTTAAACAGAAATGAGCAAATATCACAACTGTGACTTTGAAGAACATGAAAAGGTGTCTGTGGGGTGATCCAACAACAGACCTCAGCTGCTAGTTGCTGGTTTGGACAACAGGTGGTACTGCCGCTTCAACAATAAGTACTCAGACAGACAGCACACAGGGAGATAAGTTGGGGTCAAACCTGTGATTTGGACACAGCTAAAAGACATCAACATAAATATTAAGTTCAGCTGCTGAAACAGGAAGTTTGACATTTTATTAACCTCTTCAAATCCAATTTTCTCCTTATATTTCCCCTGAGCTTTAAAGCTGGAAAACTGTTGTACTAAAATATTTAACCACCATCTTTTTTTTTCATTATTTCCACTGGTGGACAGTCAACAAGTAAATTTACCCAAGTACTGAATACAGAAGCTACCTCTTACCCACACACACACAACCATCCACTTCAAGAAACTGCAGCAGGTTGTTCTAGGAAGGATTCCTGGCACCAGAAACAGTCAGCTTTAGTTGTGACACCAGGTTTATTTATCTCCTAGTGTCACGAGTCTTAGCTTTTCATGTCAGCCTAAACCTTTGGCACTGAGATGTTGAGATGTGCAACATTTTTTGTTACAAAGTAAACAAAAGAAATAAAGCCACTTGCAGCAGATGTTTAAAATAATTATTTTATTGAAGTTGAACATTAATGTGTAAACCTTTGAGCTAAAAAAACACTTTTATCACCTCTGAATTCTGAACCTTCATATTGCCGCAATGAGGCATTTGAAACAGCTTCATGTATGTGCCTGATGAATGACAGATTATGCAGTTTAGTCCACATTCATCATATAGAATCATACATCTTCTAGCACAACGGCACCTTAAAATACTTTAGTGTGGGCAGCTCCTCTGGGCGTGCCATGCTTCTTCAGTTAAGTACTGTATTTTGATTGGACAGCACAACAAGTTCACCTGGATGAGGTATCAATCCTGTATCTAGACGTCTCTGTGGCTTTGCCACACAATCACTTCAAAGTAACAGCTGCTCCCGAGGAATTTTACGGACTGCTGCAGAATTAAAACTCAAGCAAGAATTGCCTCTTTCACCGTTTCTCAGTGTCTTTAAAGTTGGCCCTGCTGAAAATCCCCAGGAGTCCCTGCAGGATGCAGATCGGCTCTTCTTCATCGCCCCTGTGCTTTTCTGTTCCTCCCTCCTCTTTCTCCTCTATCTCTACCCGACTGAGATGTCAGGCTCTTTGCTGCGGTTAGTCCCTGCTGCCTCTGGAGGGCACCCTTCCTCCACAGTCTGGTCGTCTGCAACAATGCAGACTTGGTCGTAGAATTCTTCAGGTGGGTGGGAGTTCCGTATGGCTGTGTAGACGGATGAGTTGGGGGCCGCCACCAGATACTGTGGGGAAGGAAAGAGCCAAAGATTCAGGTATGCGTCAAGCTCATTAACCTCTGCCACTCCACTCCAACAGTATAAATCACATAGAAGTGGTTTACATCAGCTGAAATCTGGAACCTGAACATTAATTTGACTTTTGTTTTGTTTATTCAAATATTAAAAGTTTAGAGTGTATAAATGGTAGATGGACTGAATGCATAAAGTCTCTGTCTAGTCTCTGACCAATCAAAGCGCTTTATACACACACATTCATACACTGATAATGAGAATTTAGTAACTAGGAACATCCACATCCACATCCACACACACACACATACACTCATGACACAGTCTTAGGGAGCAGTAACAAACAAACTCAAACACACACAAATGCACGTAAGCATACACACCTGAGGCAGCGCATCTTTTGGACAGAGAAAGTGTGATATACTTTTTCGATACACCACCGCAACCACCACCAGAGTCACCACCACTGCCAGGAACACAAATGTCACCAAGGCTGCCACCCACGGAGCCTCTTCTTCTGCGAAATAATGAGACCAAGATCAAGATTAAGTATCAGTATGATTTTATATAACTCAACATTGTCCAGCAATAGATTTTCACAACGCTCTGATGTAACATGATCTAAACATGCTTACTCTTGGTGGTTCTCTCACAGACAGCTCTGCTGGGCTTGTTGTTGAGGTTCCTCACTGTCTCAATTTGGACTTGGACACAGTATGTGGTCCAGAGGTCCAGGTCAGTCAGAACTACCCGGTTTTGGAGTATGTCTTTGATAGTTTGGGCCTGTGGGAAGCAACAGACATGTGGTAAGGTGTGCGCAGTCTGGGTCAAACCTCCAAGTCTAAAGTCTCCCTCTTTCCAGCATGCTACACAGGAACCAGTAAAATATGAAACAGACAGCACTTAAACCAATTCATCCTACCTCTCCATTCTGGCCGTCCTTCCAGTAGGTAATGCTGTAGGTGGCGAATTTGAAAATATTTCTGAATGCTGAGATCTTGAACACTGGATCCTTAATGCTGACTTCGATAGTAGCCCCATTGGAGAAAAGAGTGACATTGGGCGAACCAATGATGGCTGAGGAAGAGAGAGAGAGAGAGAGAGAGAGAGAAAGAGAGAGAGAGAGAGAGAGACAGAGAGAGAGAGAGAGAGAGAGAGAGAGAGAGAGAGAGAGAGAGAGAGAGAGAGAGAAATTGTTGGTGACAACTTATCAAGGATTTCAAGGGATTTTCTGGGGACCAATTCCTTTTATATTCAAGGACCCAATGTGGAAGTTTGAGATGGATCACGGTTACTGTTACTGTTATGTTAAAGTTTTTATGTTTTTAATTAGTGAGTTAGTTTGCATGGTTTCTTTCCTTCAAATTCACAAACATTCAATCATTTTGGACTTGCTATCCGAAACAGAACCACAAAAAGTAGTGCTACAGCTGGACACCGGTATCAAGAAAGTCATTGAATCAAGAAAATGAAAAGCTATTTTCGGATTGTTACGTTTCACACACATATTACATCATAAAAAAGTTATGGTTAATGAGCTAACCACCAGCAGCCAGTCACAGAGCAACATCAATATTAATGCAGAGTTGTGTTTGTGTCACCAGATAAATATTCTCTGTCTGGTTTTCAGTGTCTGCCATCTCCGGATGGAAATAGCCGACTCTTTAGCTGCTAAATGTTCCACTATGTAAACCAGCTCATCTCAACTTTTCTGCTGCGACTATAAACAAGACTAAAATAACTATACTGTAAGGCCAAACTAAAACAAATAAAGTTGTGGGATTAAGACAAAACATTGAGCTGAAAGATGCTAAAATGCAGGGGGGATAATGGGTTGATCAATTGACCCATTATTCATATAAAAAGTATTGAGTAGTGCAGCTTTAATTGTTCTGTTTTTTATTGTTGTTATATGAATATAACAAAGGCTAATGCCATCTTCAGTTTCTGGTGATTGAACATTGTCAACTAACTAAGGAAACGTTTAATGGTAAAGTGTGTAGGATTTCGTGACATTTAGTTCAGTTGCAGATTGCTACCTCCTCGCCTTACACTCCCCTTACAAATGTCAAGGAGGTGGCCACAAAACTGAATAATGTGAATAATCCGAAAGGCAGCTTGCATTAGAGTTTAATTTGTCTGCTCTATAAAGCTGGTGGTTCAGCATGACAGACTCCACCACAATCCTTGGCTACACCCCCGACATGGAATATAAAGTAACGAAAACACGGTGATTCTCATTTTTAGGTGATTTTAAAATAATGAACACATAGTTATGCAAATTCCCCTAAGTCTTACACACTGGACCGTTAAGCACTAAAAGTCCACTTCAAGATAATTAATCACAAGATAATATTTTTGTGAAAACGTCTACAGTATTTGCTGTGCAGTTTTGAACACTTAACACGAAAGCTCGGACAATCTCTACTCACTCTCTTTGTCCAAGGTAATCTCGTTACTTTCCACCCAGGCAGATCTCTCTTGCCCCAGCTGTGCCCGCACTCTGCCGGTATACTTTCCATGTTCACTGATGGAAAGGTTGAGGCTGGTGAAGTCACATTTAAGAGCGGAGATGTCTACACAGCCCAATTTGGATTGTGTGACTGGGGTGCTGTGGACAAAACACAATGCTGGTATTACAGATTTGATAATTATGAGCCGAGAACACATTATTACCACTTTGTACGATAACACTAACACTACTGTTCAAAAGTTTGGGGCCCATGTTTTCAAAAGAAAAGCATTGGGGTTTTTTTGTTCATAAAAAAACCCTCAGATTCATCAAAAATACAGTGTAGACATTCTAAATAGTACAAATGACTGATTTGTAATGGAATATCTACATAGGTGTACAGAGCCCCATTATGAGCAACCATCACTCCCATGTTCCACTAGAATGTTGTGTTCATAAATACTAATTAATACATACAACATTAATGGTCAATTAAATGGCTAATTCATCATTATAAACCCCTTTTGCAATCATGGTAGTAGAGCTGAAAACTGTTGATTAAAGAAGCAGTAAAACTGGCCTTCATTAGACTGTGGGTTCCATTGCAGGCTCAAAATGGCCAGAAACAAAGAACCATCTTCTGAAACTCATCAGTCTGTTCTTGTTTTGAGAAATGAAGGCTATTCCATGTGACGTGGTAAGTTAGTAGTGCTAAAAACCTCTTTTTTTTCCGCCTCAGAATGCTATCTAGCAGATAGCTGTTAGTCGGCTGTGTATGCAAATTCACCAATATGCACTCTTTCTTTGTCTCTTTGCCATTTTTATGTGTGTGTGTGTAGGTCAGAAAGAACAGCCAAATGTGCGTTTCAGGACACAACAAAGTGTTTGCTCATTAACCATGAGTCACTACTCATGTACTCATGTGTATCATTCCTCTTTCTTTCCCAGAAGAGAAGCTACTTCTGTACAGTACACGCTCACATCGCTGCTGATAAGAGGAATGCAGTCACACTTTCAGAGGGGCAAGCTCCACAGCGTGTTTATCTTCCGACTTTGGCAGTTAGTTTATATTGTGCTCCTGATAAAAATCTAGCTGTTAAAAATCCAAACACACGGCAAACGCAGCCAGCCTCTCTCAGCCACATTGACCACATCTCCAATCACTGAGATCATTTTGCCTGTCTGATCACAGCACTTCACAGTGTACAACGGTGTACAATAATACTTGACTCCTATGCAAAACATCATTCAAGCGCCCTGAAGCCACCTCGTTCCTGTACGAAAAAGATTTATAGACTAACTTTGGTAACTTTGACAGTAAATTTGTCAGGTTGGACAAAAAAGAAACAGACGTGAATTTAAAAACTACAATGTTTTCATTATTTTCCAATATTCAGCAGACAGTCTGATTAATCGAATGACTGATAAAGAAAATAATCCACACCTGCAGCTCTAGAGATCAACTGTAGCCTGAACACAAAACGGTCTTTTATGGCTGTGCGGCAATAAAACCTGCCGACAAAGGAGTGTTTGGTGAAGCAGAGAGGGTTATTGGTGCTCAGATTAGTGTTGACTCACTAGTACTCAGTTGTGTAAAGCAGGCCGCTGGGTGCCCCTTCAGGTGGATCCCACCTCAGCACCAGATCCATGTTATAGGAGGACAGGCTGACATTTGTGGGTCCACTGAGGACTCCTGACACCGCTGCACAGTCCAAACCCAAATAAAAAAAGACGCATGAAGTTATTGAATTATCACAGATACACTTATATTCTGATCATATAATTATGCAATGTCATTATCTGAGCACTCTTTACTGAAATCTGTGACCTGGATGTTGTATGTCTTCCACACACACACACACACACACACACACACACACACACACACACACACACACACACACAGGTAAAAAAAAAAAAAACACATTTTGCTTTCAGTTCAGTCGTTCAGTCTTTTAGACTTGGACGACAATAATAACCGGTGCACACGCAGTTTAATGATTAACGAAGACAGATAATTACCTCTGGATCCACATAGTGTTGAAAACGTCAGGATAAAAGCACACATAGTAGCTGACATGTTATCCGGGACGTTGTCAGTTTAAACCGTAGTCCAGCTGAATAGTGTGTGTGTGTGTGTGTGTGTGTAAGAGAGAGGATCTGTTTCACTTGTATTTCCTGGTAGCTTGAGAGGTGGGGAAGTCCGCGGAAACGAAACTCCTTCCTACACAGAAACTTCTGTGCTTCAAGGAATCAGCCGACCGCGGAGAGAAGTGGCACTCACGTTCATTTAGTCCTTTTAAACAAGTTGTCATTACAGACTGTATAAAACCTGGATGTTGTGTCCGTGACATCACCCGCAGGTTGCTGAAGAGCCGGTGTGTGGTGGTAGTGGTGGCACGGTGCCCAGAGCCACCTTCCGTCTAAACCTGGAGGCGGAGCTGACTGAAGCCCGGCCACCTGTGACGACGCTCACCTGTCAATCAAAGCGTCCACGCAGTTTTTCTGCCTAACTTTAAGTTTTAATATAATTTGAACAGTGAGTTCTATAAAAAAAAATCACCCTCAGTACAATTGTCACGAACGGGCAAATTAGTTATAGAGACCAAAACAGTTTATTGTACATGTTTATTTCTGCTGCGAAGTTGGACATTTGAACATGGCTTGTTCTGTAACCAGACTCAAGTGAACATTTGAGGAACTGTAGTTTCTGTCACTTAAACATTGACTGCACTTCATAGCCACAGAGGTTGCTGCTCGGTTATGTTGACTCCAGTATGTCAAGTTTTTGTTGTTGCGCACCAAAAAAGGGGAACCAGGGGACAAAATAGTGATGCCTTTACCACAAACTAACAGATTTTATATCATGCGGATGCTTGACTGACTTGTAATCAGGTGAATTGTCTTGTCTGTCACTCTTATGGCTGTTCTCACACTACAGTCCCTGACAAAAGTCTTGTCACTTATCCATTTTGTAGAAACAACAGCTTATAATGTGAATTAATTAATCCATTAGTTTTAGAAATGGCTCATATGAAAGCTAAAACCCTCCCAAATTATGTTTAATGTACTAAAATAAATTTGCTTCACAGAAGACAGATTGATTATTCAATGAACACAGAAAGGTCAGATTTTGGCAAGACAAAAGTTTTGTCGCCTACAGAGAATAATGCGAAAATTGAACAAATAATTTACTTTAAATACAAAAATATGTTGCATAACATCAGTGAATTAAGTAGTGGTGCTGTGAGATCCAAATTTAATATCTTGTATGACTTCCATGAGCTTGAAGGACTGCATCCATGCGGTTCAGCAATGATTCATACAATTTTTTTTGATGAAGTCATCAGGAATAGCAAAGAAAGCAGTCTTACATGCCTCCCAGAGTTCATCAAGATTATTTGGTTTCGTCTTCCATGCTTCCTCTTTCATTCTACCCCAGACATACTCAATGATGTTCATGTCTGGTGACTAGGCTGGCCGGTCCTGAAGCACCTCGATCTTCTTCGCCTTGAGGAACTTTGATGTTGAGATGGAAGTATGTGATGGAGCACCATCCTGCTGCAAAATTTGACCCCTTTTATGGTTGGGAATGTAAGAGGTAGCTAATACTTCTTGATATTTTAGGCTATTGATATTGCCTACCACCCTGCAAATCTCTCACACACCCCCATGATTTTTCCGCCACAAACTTAACTGTTTTCTGGGGAAATCTCGGGTCCATGCGGGCTCTACTAAGTCTCCTGCAATATTTGCGGTGGCTGTGATGTAATTAAACTGAAGATTTATCTAAAAAATCCACCTTCTGCCACTTTTCCAGCGTCCATCTTTTAAGCAGGCTGTAGGCCTTGGCAAATGCCACACGTATTTTTAATTGCCTTTTGTGTAGTGCTGGTTTCTGGGCACTGATTCGACCATGGAGGCCATTTCGTGACAGAATTCTACAAACTATTCTGGTTGACACAGGGACTTGAGGTGACCAGGCCTGGTGGAGCTCTGCCAGCCAACAAACGGTCCTCCCGAGCAGTTGTCTTGCGGGGTCTGCCAGACCTGGGCTTGTCAAAAACATCTCCAGTCTCAAATCTTTTTCTTATTCTTTGTACTTGACACTGAGACACATTGAAGGTGTCAGCCATCTCAGCAGTGGATCTGGTCTTCAGCCTCTTGATAATCAACGCTTTGGCCTCAGGGTGAATCTTAGGCATGTTGTCAAAGGTCAAGTTGCAGTTGATGTGAAGGTCTGATGTGCTGGGGTTCTTTTAATACACACCCACTAACTAACTGATCACTTATTGATCACAGGTGAGGCTGTAATCTAGGATTAGGTGCATCATATGACAAGGCGACAAGACTTTTGTCTTTGCAAAAACTGACTCAGTGGGCTTTACCAAGCTGTGAACGTTAGAATGCTTTTCAGTTCAGTCGTTTGGCACCAAAACATTATTTCAAAAGCTGTTGGGATTGAAATTAGCCATTTCTTGTTAAAAAAATTAATAAGGAATATATTTATGGGGCACTTAAGGTCAACTTGTACCCAAGCGACAAGACTTTTGTCAGGGACTGTATGTAACTCTGGGCTCTGGACATGATTATAACAGTCAAGTTTTAATAATGAAGCTACCGATGATGTATCAAGATTACAGCTATGCTAGGCTGTAGGGATGGGAATCTTCTTGTTGAGAACTGGTTGTATTTCAATTCCATGGAATCGTTTGGCAGTTTATCGAAAGATTCTCTTATCGATTCCAGAAAGCACGAATCACGTCGCTCGATTCCAGCGAGCACGACAAATTACGGCACGTAGTTTCAGTGCAATGAGTAGTAAACAATGTCACCCACTCAGTTCAAACGCCCCAAAGTGGCAGCATTTTACCAAAACAGATGGCAACAGCTCCACCTGCAACCTTTGCAAAATGGAGATAACAGCGTCAGGAGGGAACACGACGAACATGCAGAAACATTTGCGCCCACAACATGCAATATTTTTAAATGAATGTCGTGTTTTTGACACGTTTCAGACTGGAGATGAATCTCAACCTAGCAGCAGCAGCAGCAGCTAGGCTATGACCACCTCTGGCCTTACTACGGAAGGTACGGAAGGTGAATAACACACTGCCTACCATGTTAGTGCGATGTGGTTCTTTGTAAAACATGCTATAACAGTTCACGTTAAACGAATGCCTTCTGCATTACATTTAGAAGATTAAAGCTGCAAGCAGCGATGGTTGGGCCCTCGCACAGGTGCGCACGTCGAAATGTGCGCACGTCGAAATGTGCATAGAGCGCCACGCCCGCACAGTTTCCCCAAAATTCATCATTTTGATAACCTTTACTCAGGAAGTCTATATGAACACACCTACCAAGTTTACAGGCAATGGGATGAAATCCCTAGGAGGAGTTTGTTCAAATATGACCCCTTCTCAACCAGGCCAAAACAGCAAAAATGGTGATTTTCATTCTCAAATGAGTCCTGTTCATTGTAGCCCATTGGTCCAAGAGACTTTTTTGTAGGTCTTGCCATGTTCTACAATTCGGCTTTCATAACTCTGTGTCACAAACTGTGGCGGGGCTGTTCCAAAGAAAAATTCCAGGGGGCGCTATAGAGCACTTTTGTCCCGCCCCCTGAATAATTATGCAGCCGAATTGTGCATAATATTGGTCTTAATAACCACGAGAAGTTTTAGGCAGCTCTGAGAAAGTATATGATAGCCCAACACTTTTGCCTGAAAATCAGCCAAAAAGTCAATGGAGTCTCTTTTTTTTTTTCAAAAAAATCGGCACCATTCACTTTGACCATTGATGCCCTCTGATGAAAAGTTGTGATTTTGCTAACTTTTTTATTGTTGAGGCCTTAAAAACACACGCCGAGTTTCAAACACACCGGATAAAATCCCTAGGAGGAGTTTGTTCTAATGCGACCCCTAGAAATGACCCCAAAAACACAAAAAGTCAAAATTTGACCAAAATTGGACACCGTACACTTCTCTGTAGCCTGGGACACCAAGAGACTTTTTTGTGTGTCTCGGCATATTACATACTCTCTCTAAATTTCGTACACGTGGATGAAACCGTGGCGAGGGGCACCTCCGAAAACACACATCTAGGTGGAGCTGTAGATCATATGCGTCCATGTGCGAGACCCCCAAAATGCGTAATTTTACACCCGACTTCGGGGGGGATAGGCAAATTTTCGTGAGTTTTCGAGTACATATAGGCTGTCCAAAATGCGATTTACTTTGAAACGTTGTTAAGCGTTAGAAATCCAATAGGGCCTTGCCCATCGTGCCGTGCTTGGGCCCTAAAAAAGAATAAAGACGGAAAAAAATAATAAACACTTGCAATTCAATAGGGCCTCGCACCGCATGCTCGGGCCCCAATGACCATAACGAGAGAGAGTCTAGCTGGCCCAGAGGCTGGCAGCTATACTAGTACTCGCTCCAGTTCGCTACCTCCTCTAGATGATGCTGATCAAACTGTTTGTTCTCCTTTTTTTCCCCAAATGAGAATCGAATCGTTAAGGAGAATTGATAATGGAATCGGACACGGAACAATCTTATCAATTCCCATCCCTTCTAGGCTGTAGTCGTAGTAGTGCTTTGAGCTCAATGCTCAAACCATCAGCATGCTAACATTGTCACTGCCAACACATTGATGTTGATGCTGATACTGATTTAGCATGTTAGCACACTAGCATTTGCGTATTAGCACTAAACACTAAAGTGCAGGTGTGGATGTTAGTCATTAGTGTTTGGTCACATAGTGTTGGACATACTGACCAGATTATGGCACTAGAGGAAAAGCCAGAGGTTGGACCTGAGTTTTTATTCTTGTTTTTGTGTTGTATATTTGTTGATTGATTGATGTTTTGCACAATTTTGTCAATTTTAAGTATGGAAGTTACATGAGCAGATACTTAAAGCCCTCCCTACTTATACATAACACCAACCATAACCAAACTGCAGCCGCCAGTCTCTTTTGAAGATCGTACATTATGCACGATAACAGTCTATCCAAGCAGGTATTTAGTTAAGATCTTTGAAACTAGATAAGACAACTTAGATAACTTTGCATCCAACATGTGCTTCTGTTTACATTTGTTTTGTTCATTGTCAACCTCAGATGGACCAAAAAAAATTGGGAAGGAAAGCCTCAGGGAGTTGCTCAATGTGGATGGACTCCACATTGTGCAACATATGCTGCAGTGAGTGGCTTCTCTGTACAAGAGCTTGTATAATTTTATTAATAAAGTACAATAACAGTTCTACAAGCATTATTTAGTAACAGTCATAAGTGATAACAGATTATGATTTGTTTGTTTATTTAATCATTTATTTGGCACCACCAACATACAGTAAATTGTTCTGCAGCTGGACTGGGACTGAAACTGTTGCCAAGCAACACATCAACATTTTTCTGAAAAGTCCACGTTAGAGATAAATCACACAACAAGCATCAGCAACCTCATTACAACAAGACAACCACACATCACAGCTTAACGACAAGAGTAAATAATCATAGCAAAACCTCACTTTGCTCATTTGGATAATGTTATGGAATTTTTTTATCCTTAGGTTACACAGGGTCAAGTGTGGGCCTTGAGGTCATAGGCAGTGCCAATCTCAACACTGTGGTCATGGTCGAAGGAACCTAATGTTGTCTTCCTAAACATGATGGATAGCAGTTACATTAACATAAATAGACAACAGTGGCTTCAGACTAAAATGTGCAGACAGTAACACAAACATGGGTAAATACATTCGCTTTGACTATTTCTGGGAGTATAGTATTTGTGGTGTTATCTGTGGGGGTTTAAAGTCTGATGGGAGAATGTGAGACCAACTCAGGCACTTCTGATGTACTTTGAGTGTCTCCATTTATCCTTGGCCAAGCGTCAATAAATATTACAGCACACTTTCATCCTTCATGACCTCACCATTGACCTTTGATTTCAGAAATTTCTCCACAACAGATAACAGAACGGACACTTACAGTAATAAAACACAAACTATATTCAGTTATAATACTCAAATTAATGCATGAACTATGCATGGACCTATTTTATCCATTATTCTGTGGGTTATAAAAGTTATTTAACAGAATGTAATAAAAGAGTCAGAAGAGTTAAAGGACGTTTTCCTCCCCCTCCTCGGAGCTGCTCCTTAGTGGTTCAACATGCCTATGGACAGTCAGAAGGGAGTCTGCAGAGCCTTCCTTGTGTAGCTGCATGGCTGAGATGTGACCAGAGCATTCAGGCGCATTTCCATGATTGTGGCTTTGGAGGAGGAAGTAGGACTGGAGATAAAGGAGACAGTCAAATGTTGTGGAAAAGGATATCAAGAAAGGATATCAAGTGTGACACAAACAATATTAGAATATCTTAAAAAACAACTTGTTTATATTTCATACACACATGCAATGTTTAATCTTAGTTAGCATAATTGTATTATTACATATAATCAGTATTGTTGTAAAAAAAAAAAAACATTTACTATAGCAATGTAACTGGGGAACAATAAATGTACTCGGAAAACGAAATAATTGTGTTGGAGGAATGAAAAAAGGTCCTCTGAACCAAAGTAGTGGCATCAGGCTTTAAAGCATGGTCCCATAGCACTGAGAGCTTGTGGAAAGCTCTGAATCAGGCCCCATGGCGTTGACGTCATAGAGGCAGATCGAACTACCCCGTTTGGAGGCTGGGCCTGAGGTATTAAATTATAACACCCGAATGGACTTTTATGGCATCAGGATGTGCAAAAAGGGCAATCAGAAAATCCAAATATGGAAGAACAATAGACAAACCAAGAGTGAAAAGTGCTGAGAGCATTAGCTCTGGGGCCAACTAGGGTTTATTTTTATGAAAATACGCTCTATTGCCTGAACTCCTCTCAGAGAACTTTTTGAATCATTTTTTGGACCTTTCTGTAGCTCTTCACCTTTGCTGTTGGCACATGTTGGAAACAAGGTCCAGATTTAGGATCTGGCTGGACTTCCTAGCTCCAACATGCTGATAATACTCCACTTGTCAGGGTGATTTACATATACATATAACACAATATTCCCAATATTATCTGTTTGTGTGGTTTAAATGGAACATATTATGAAAAAAAAAATCACTTTTCAGCTCTTCTACACTAATATTTTGGAAATATTTGAAAAACAACAACTGCCTCCATTTTGCATGAGCCACACTGTATCTTGTGGCTTGTCTTTAAAACATGTGGTTCAGATTTTGAGCCCCTAGTGACATCACTAACAGGCTCATGAACATATACCCAAACCAGAACCACAGTACAGGTTACATAAGAGCAAAGTTCAAGTGAGGCTCCGACATTTTCTTCATCACAGCCGTTAGACACTAACAGCTAGTTAACGTTAGCTTGTGCTAATCAACACTAACAGCTATTTAGTGTCTTGTATCAGCTTTATTTGCTCTGTGAAGCACACTAACATAACAACAGTACTTTATTAGTTCAATATCTGTCTGGGGACTTTTTTTGTTTTAAGGGTCTGACTCTTGTTCAGACATTGAAGGTTGCATGGTCCATGTTAATTTGCATTTAAAGGGACAGAGACTTAAATCTGCCGTCTGACCACTGAGCATTACAGACAGGGTACAGGCTGCTATGCTTGATCTGTGAGCAGTTTTGACCAAAGAAGTTCACAGACCTGGGAACTGTGTGAACATGTAGAAAAGGGGTATAATATTTCCCCTTTAAAGGACCAATGTGAAGTATTTAGTGGCATCTAGGGGTGTTCTTGCTGATTACAACCGCCTTCTTTGTAGAGTGAAACTGCAGTGGTTGCAAAATCTCATCTAGAGCTAGTGTTTAGTTTGTCTGTTCTGGGCTACTGTAGAAATATGGTGGTTCAACATGACAGACTCACCTTTTTGAAACATATTATAATCCATTCCTTTCAAATTCTCTGACCTTTGATATAGGACTGAACGTTAGAGGCTATAGAATAACTCTGGTGTTATTTTATATTGTTCTTATTGTCAACAAATCTCATGAAAAGACCAAAACCAACAAATGTCTTACTTACTGTCTGTGGCTCTTAAGCTTATTGGTTCCTTATGAAGACATAAATTATTAAAAAACTTCACAAAAGTATAGTTTAATTTCCTATACCAGCTGCTCAGGAGGAAGTAGTGCAGTTCTTTGGTAGCAGGGGTAGGGATGGGAATTTTCTCAACAAGAACCGGTTATGTGTATTTCAATTCCATGGAATCGCTTGGCAGTAACGATCTCCTATTGATTCCATAAAGCGCGTAACTTCTGCACTCTCAATTCCAGCAAGCACGACAAATTACGGCACGTTACTTACACAGGTTTCACACGTGCAGTGCAGTCAGTAGTAAACAATGTCACCCACTCGGTTCAAACGCTCCAAAGTTTGGCTGCATTTTACCAAAACAGATGGCAATTTTGCAATCTTTGCAAAGTAGAGATAACAGCGTCGGGAGGGACGCGACGAACATGCAGAAACATTTGCGCACACAACATGCAATATTTTTAAATGAATGTTGTGTTTTCGACACGCTTCAGACTGGAGATGAATCTCAACCTATAGCAGCAGCGGCAGCAGCCATGTTAGCGCGATGTGCTTCTTTGTAAAACATGCTATAACAGTTAACATTAAAAAAAATGCCTTCTGCATTACATTAGAAGATGACCATGACGAGAGAAAGAGTCTGGCTGGCTCAGAGGCTGGCAGCTGTACTAGTACTCGTTCCAGTTCACTACCTTCTCTAGATGATGCTGATCAAACTGTCTGTTTTCCTTTTTTTCCCAAATGAGAATCGATAAAGAATCGAATTGTTAAGCAGAATCAATAATGGAATCGGAATCGTAAAAATATTATCTGTAACCAACTGATTCTTGGAAAAAAAAGAAAAATCTTTGAGTTTCTGGTGGGCATGGGGACATCCTGAGTAGCTGAAGCTACCTGTTTCTGTGAACATACAGATTTGTTTTGGTTTTAAGGGGCCCATGTACCCTGAAGGGTTCTGCAGACCCATTGGTAGTTTTGGACGACAATGGAGTTCTATGGCACAGACAATTCAAATTTATCAGGCCTTGATACACACACAGTACTTGTTGGTTGATACATTCATTGTTGGTTTGGGTCTGCGCTTGGGATTTGTGGAAAAGTAGAAAAATATACAATATCATCAGACTTATATACTTATTGCTTGTTTTCTTCATCCGACAGTACAAAACAAATAGATATTGAATTTATGGTGATAATGTCAACTACTGGATGAACTCCATCATATTTGTACAGAGATTCATTTTGCATTTAACATGTTAGTATTTAGCTCAATGCACCACTATGCCTACAGCCTCCCAGGCCATTTGCCAGGGCCTGTAGTCTTGTTACATGATCAGTGACTTAAATAATTGAATTAAAACAAAGGATTAATATTTGGTTAATTGACATATTGAATATTCTACTAATCATGCCATCTTTAGCTTATGTTTCATCTGTTTTATAGTAATCAAAGTGTGATCATTATCTTAATAATTCCAGAAACCAACTAATTAAACAAAGTAATCAAGTTGATTTATTTATGGACACGTGAAAATTTAAGGTGAGGGCTAACATTTGATTCTTTAAGTCCGAGCACACACAATTGGATCTGTTACCAGAGTTCTGGGGAAGAGTCGTCGTCGTAATTTGAAGCTGAGCTGACTGCCGTAGACAACCAATCCAATGAGGAGAAAGCCCAGTGCACAGAACGCACCGAGCAGGCTGAAGACTACGTGCACTGTGGAAGAGGAAGAGAGCAACAAATATCAGATTCACAAACCTCTCATTATATCAGGTATCCCTTTACATGTGGAAAGACAAAAAAAAAAGAGCCTCAGCACTTTTCTATCCACCAGGTGCTGTGTTATTCCAAGTTTCTTTCATATTTACATCTCTGAGAAGAACTGTTAAAATTCAAATGAAGTTCCCCTTTCAGCCTTTAAGCCAAGGGCAACAAACACATTTCCAGTTTGAATAAATTCATGTCCAGTTTGCGTAATTCACTGGCAGCTGAGTTTAAATCTGCACAGAGACAGAAGCAGCAGCATGGAGCTTTAGAAAATAAAGGGAAACTTCATTTTGATCACAGACTTTTTTTCAGGTTGTTGTGTCCAAGAGTCAGTTTGTGTGTGACAACATTTTAGACAAGAGATAGAGCTTTATATTAAAGAGTAAGATCCTTTTTCGTTACCTATAAATAGCAGTTACATTGCTTTGTTCACAGCCCAGACTCCATTTAAAAAAGCAGTAATTTTACCTTGTAAAATCGTAACACTTAATCCTAACTCAACACAAACAAAATAACACTCAAAATTAATTTTCCCTGCTGCCTCTCTGATACTCGACCTCCCTCCCACTCCTCTCCAGATATTCTGGTCTAAGGTTTTGATGAATATAATTTTGTTTCTGTCGAGTTTGAATGACAATGTTACTGGTATCTTTGAACACAGTGATATTACAAAAGGGATCCTGCTTTTTAATACAGAGGTCTGTCTCTATAGGATCTTATCTGTGGCAAAAAAAAAACCCATTAGTGGACATATATCACAGCGCTGCCGGTTTCATGGCTGCATGCTGCAAGCTATATTTGTTGTTCCATCAGTCAATTTGACATGAAAACATGAGGCGATGAAAAATCAAATGAACCCTTTAAGCCGTTAGACATTAGATACATGACATTCTGTCTGATAACGGACCGGCACACCCACACAGGTGTTTTCTTACCTAAGGGACACTAAAGTCATGCACTGTGAAAAACAGTAAAGTTACCTAACAGGTGTAACAATGCCAACAGAAGACTGGCAGTAAACACGTCTCTGTTGCCTTTAATACACTGTTTCGTAAAAAACTGTCACTCTGATCTGTCTATAAACAATGCAAGCATGGAAACCTGTCAGCAGATTCAATTTGTTTTATTTTCTTTGTACCTGTAAGGTGATCATTATGACAAAGTTCTTTGACAGTTCGTGGATGGCAGAATGAACCTTGTTTAACGACCTTTAATTAACACTAGTTCCCCGTAGTAGGTTGTTAGAGAAATGTTTGCGCTGTAGTTCTGACTTAATCGCACTACCTCTATTACTGCCACGATGGTAAAAAATATATATTTGATTTCACGTTCTAGAATTTTTTTGCTGTTGTTGTTGACTGTTGTTAAAAACAAGGGTTGTAGTCAAGACCAGCTAAACTGAGACCAAGTCAAGACCAAGACCAAGACATGTACAGTATAGCATACTTAGGTAACTAACATGTGGCTAATATTCGCCATCTCTCTTTAGGTCTTCCCTCACAGCCTTCTCAGTAAGCGTATTGCAGGATTTACAGACTGCTGCTGTGGATGCTGTTTTGCAGATATCCTATAGGAAGTCAAATTTTATTACAGAAGGTTTGGATGACAATCACTTTCTAGCAGTGAGTGTGAAGGAGGGCAGCAAAGGCTAACAGCCATTACCAGTGACAAGAATTTTAAATGAGAAATTAATGTCATTTGAAGCAGGAAGTTCATATTCCTTTCTTTTTTTAAATGACCTGCTTCATAAAATACTGAGTTAAGTACTTAACTTAAGTACAGCTGTTGGCTGTTGGTCTTTAACTTAACCTTTACCTGACCTCTCCTGTCCTCTTTTTTCGCCAGGCAGGTTTTTGCTCTTTAACTACAAACTGTGGAACAACTTTTTAAAGTGTAAACGTATTTTCAGTTAATTATGAAACTGTGGCACGACAAACTAGACATTATTAAGTGAATGATATAGAAATAGCCTCACAGCTGTGGTCTTGAAATAAAGTCCTGAGTTTTCTCTCACCAAAAATAAGGCAGAGTAAAAATGCTGTCAATTGCGAGACAAGACCGAGACCTTCAAAAAGTGGTCTTGGGAACGGTCTAAAGACCAAGACCAATCTCAAGTGCTACAATGCTGGTGAAAACTGAATATTGGATCATCATCATTGGAATGTCTTTTATGTTTGCTGAGCATTAACAGTAAAACAACAGTGACGTACGTGAGCTTGAGGAGGGTTGAGGAGGGCTGGTGAAGGCACAGTGAGATTTACTGGGGACAGCGTTGGAGTTTAAACGTGCTTTCACAGTGACGGTCACACAGTACTCCACACCTGGCTGCAGGTACGAGATCGTGATCTCCTCTTGGTAATGCAGATTCAGTTTGAACTGCAAAACAACAGAAAAACAGGGGTTAAACATCAAGCCTCATCACTTTGTGTGTCATTTCTCCACTTGGTACGGAACAAATTATCTCATGAGGATGTTTCCTGAGTTGTTTCTATGTTTAAAAACAACAACTACTAAATGGACAACAACTGAAACGAACAAATGAAGTTCCACAAAGTCTCATGTTTCAATTTAACTGCTTTGAGTTTTTAGATTTTGCATTTGTTTTCATTACAAATGATCATATCAACTTCACCATTTGAGTGACAAGTCGAATCTTTGGAAAAATGTGGATGGAATTCAGATTGTTTCAGAATTTGGTTCGCGCCTCTTCTGTTCTGATGACATCATGCACTTGTGCTGGCATGGATTGATGGAAACCTGATGATGTGTGTTGTCCCAGTATGACTTGACAAATGTCCCAGAGTGCTTTCTCAGTATTTAATTGTTTCAGTAAATGGAGTTGCGGTTTAGGTGATTGTGGAGGAAAGTCTAGACCTTTCTTTGGTCTTTGTTAGTAGTATGTTAACAGCCTTCTTTTCAATTCAGCATCAGTATAATTATCCATAAAAAAATAAACTGTACAAGCTTTACATTCTGTTTAGTGCTAAAGAGAGGTCCTAGAAACATTGAGTCTAGTTATTCTTTGATGATGAGAAAGCTCCTCTTTGCTTCGAATCTAACTTCTGATACTTTCACTTTGTTTATGAATCCTCACACCGCCTAATTATTTCCATGTTTACGTGAAAATATTAAAGATTTTCAACATGGTCTCAACTGGACTCGACTGTACGTGTTGGGAAAAAAAAACAACAACAACATTTAAATTTTGAAGGAATTGTTGCAGTTTCTGAAGTAAAGCTTTTGTGTTTCACTTCCTGTGTCAAAGCACAATAGGTGTTAAATGTCAAGATACGGGCCGAAAAACTGAAGTGTAGTTTTTTTTAAAAAGGTTCCCCATGTTTCCTGAATGTCACAGTCAAAACCCAAGTCGAAATGAGCCGGTGAGAGGAAGACGTGGGTAAAACCACACAATCTGAAAAACATTGAGCCCTGAAGGAACCTGACGCCTCTGCGAAACACAGATAAGCACAGATATACACATACTGGATATTTTGATCAACCTTTCACGAGATAAAGAAGAGCTGCTTTGTGGGTTTGCAGTTTTGATTTCTCGGTATTCCACACTGCTCTGAGTTTCATGTTGTCTAAACACATGCAAACCAAATAAAACACTCTGAAAGAAAGGTGACAACCTGCAGGAATTCACTCTTATCTTTTAAGTGAATCATATTGGGATGATAATATTACATGGAACATCTTCTATCATATATTGATCTCCATAAGTAACTGAACACGATTAACTGACACCGTCCAAAGTATAAAATATCACACCAAACTCCCTTGAACTTGAAGAAACTCCCTAGAAACACAACATAAAGGACGTCATATGTCGACAGCTTTCTTGTCAATTCAGCATCAATATAATCCATACATAAGTTTCTGTAAAAACTTTACATTTTGGATTTTTTCACCTCAGCAACTCAAGAACTCACTCCCAGCATTGTTAGTGGTAGAGGACTGAAGGAATGACGAAAACGTCTCTCACTAAAATAAGAGCTGTTTAGTGGATCAGATACACGTTGAATCAAACACGGTTTGCCTAAACACTGTTAATTCACCGTCTGTTGTGTGAGGCGGTATTTTAGTTTTTTTTCAAACATTACCAGAGGAACGACCCTTTCCTGCTTCCTGCTTAGTGCTGAAAAGAGTGCACCGACCTTCTGATAACATTAAACGTGTTTGATTTCATCAGAGCGTCAAGACAAGTACAACACTAGTCAACAAGCAGGAAATGTTTGTGTGTGGCTTGACAATGTTGCAATCCAGTAATAAGTAAACAACTAATAAATAATACGTTTTTCTGTAATCCTGCTGACAGAGAAACAATCAAACGTCATTCTCCCTGGTGGAGGTAATGAAAGCTGTGTCACGATGGAAATGGATCATGTTCAATGGCCAGAACAGGAGCCTTTATTATATGATTTATCTTAAAGATGTAGAGGTTTTGTGTATAGTGGGAGGATAAAAATGAAGTTGTTTTTTTTAAGTGTGTTCAGAATAAAATGAGAAGCAACTGACAAAACAAAGTCAGTACCAGGCTTCTGTAGTGGATCATTAACCCTAATCCTAACCCTAAGTATAAGCATTGCGCCCACTTACACCTAACCCTATCTACACCGCTGTGTTTTTTTAGCCTGATTGTTCACATTTTATATTTTAATCACAGCTCGAAGGGCAGTGTGTTCCTGCTGAAACACAATAATGACAGAAGCTACGTGGACAGTGAGATGCTGTCATTTGTCTGTTGCCAATATTACACCCAACTCCCTTAAAATATAGGACATTTTAACAATTCCTTATGTATCCTTAGAAACACATCACTTGAGAAGCACAAGATAAAGGACCTCATATGTCAACAGTATTTTTGTCAATACTGCATTAATATAATACATAAAGATCTTGTTCGAAGATGAACACAAGATTCACTACCTGATACCACTTCAAAATAAAGTGTTCACTTCCTGTGACAACAATATTTCAGGAAAATAACTTGTATCCCTGAGAACCAAGACAAAAACAACCACATGAGAAGCCACAATGCGAGGAGGGCTGCACATGTGTTCCGCTTCCTGTTAACTCAGTAACCTTCACCTCCAACCTAAGTGATCTCCTCACAGTGCTTTTTTCTCGACGTAGTTACTTCACTTTTCACAGTTTGCAGCTTTGTGCCTATTGTATGTGTTGGATGATAATTAGCTGTGGGTCAGAATGATTGTCAATTGGATGGAGACAGTGCTTGAAACTATTGTTCTAATTCTTTAGGGCTGGTAGCTTTCAACATGTGACGACATAGGAAAATGAGAACCGGGTTGAAAAATACTGAAGTCTCTCTCTGACATTACACAGTTTTAGATCCATTTTGAATATAAAGACATTGTTTAGTGCAGCAGTTCAGCCTAGCACGTACCTGTGCACCATCCCTGGTCCTTTGCACATGGAAAACAAGTTCTTCATGGAGCTGAAGCCCCCTTGTTGGAGGAACTCTGACCTTCAGGAGCAAACAGTTCCCGCAGCCGGACACGGACACATCAGGAGGTCCCAACATAGCTACGAATTAAACACTATTTTAGAGGAGATTCATTCCAAGACAAAATATTTATAATAAAAAAAAATAAAAACTTAGGAAACATAGAGGAGATCATTGAGGAGATGATGAGTAACACATCCATTTCCAACATCCAATGTTCCAATAGAAAACTAATGGTACACTACATAGGGACCAATCATATCTGTACTGTCATTTGTTGAACAGTACAGATATAATTAAAACTGGATTTTTGGATCCACCCACTGAGGTCAACCAATGTGTCCAGAGCTGGGGCCTGTTCTTATACGTGAATAAGTGAATTATAATGTTGATGATTTCACATTTGTTGTGAATGAAGAGTTACCTACCTCTCTGTGAAAGTGTTTTAAATCTGCCATATGAACAGTGTGTGTGTGTGTGTGTGTGTGTGTGTGTGTGTGTGTGTGTGTGTGTGTGTGTGTGTGTTTGTAGCACTCACTGTCTGTCAGAGGCTGAAACCACCCAGACATCGTCCAGTTGGAGGTCCGGTTGGGCGTAAAGGCCTGGACACGAGCTTGATAGTGATCGAACGGGTCTTTGAAGGCTTGTGTTAGATTACATGTCTGTCCAGCCGTCAGCTCTGAACAACCAGCCACTGGTTTCCACGATCTATTCCTCCTTATAAAAGAAAGAAAGAAAGAAAGAAAGAAAGAAAGAAAGAAAGAAAGAAAGAAAGAAAGAAAGAAAGAAAGAAAGAAAGAAAGAAAGAAAGAAAGAAAGAAAGAAAGAAAGAAAGAAAGAAAGAAAGAAAGAAAAAGACTGATCAACTGCAAAGAATCACAAGAGGTAAAGGTCAAAGCAGAGAGGGAGGGAAAACGCAACCAGCAACATGCTGATCAATCACAGCTGAATAAAAAGGCAACTCAGTGAGCTGTAGGCGTCATCCTGTTATGATCCAATTCACACTTACTCAAAAAGGAAAGTGCTCACTCAGATGATTTCGAGGTGGTTCAGAAACAAAAATGAAACATATGACATGCAACATGCTGTGCAACAGGAGGTAGTTCACCAGTGTACAAATACAACTGTAGATGTTTACTAAGTGTTTTTAGTCTTTTGAGCCCAAACTAAGGACACATCTGGTTTGTAGATTGATGGTAAACTGAATGTATTCATCAGAAATGAGCTAATCACAATTACACACCGATTTCGTACAGGCATTCATGGTCATCAGGGGATTACTTGTTTTACCTTTTTTTTTTTAGCACCAGCAACAGGTTTATGATTAAATACCTGCAAAACTGACATTCCCATCAGCATCTGTACAAGTTTCACAAATAACAGCATGTAAACATACTAAACTAACATAATACATGTGGTCTGTGAAGTCATCCGGATCATCTTTATTCGAGAAGCGTTCAATCTGAGGCGACTAGACTTGGTTGTAGATCCAATAAATAGTTGTCCCAGATTTAACCCTTTTCAAAGAAAATTCTACCTGAACTACTAACAGCATATTCACATAATATCCTGTGGTCAAGTGTCGGTCTCTGAACTAAAATTAAGTTTAGTTTCTTTTCTTTCTCGCTCTCACAACAGCCCACTTTCTCTCTCAGTTCAGACTATAGAAACTGATTTTTTTTAACGTAAGTCTTCATTTGAAGACAAAACAAAGAAAAACCTGGTAAAATGCTAATAATATCAAAACAAGTTAAAAGATTTGATCAATATATACACCTGAACGTTCTGCTGTTTATTAAGATTTATGTTTATTCTGTTTGATCTGTGTTTATGTGTTGTCATGTATTTCACTCGTAGTCCAGATATCAATAAATATCTATAATTAACTATTAATAAATAAACCTCTTTTATTAGAAGCAGAGTCATAAATAGTCTGGGATGATTCATATTAGTTATGGATGTATCGACACACGTGATGATTAACAGAAATGCCAAAAATCATTTTTTGAAGTTATTTTTTTTAATTGTAGACTGTTGCTCAGTAAAAAAAGTAAAGTAAAAGTTCAGTTTGAGGTTTGAGTTTGGAAAACCAGCCAGAGGTGCATTTGTTTTACGTCAGGTGCAGGCTGGCTCAGCACACGTCAGTCATCTGTTTCACAGCAGACATGAAACGAAAATCACTACAAGTAAATTCTCTGGAGTGATGCCAAACCACAGTGAGTCAATCTTTGTGAGGCTGCAAATGTTTAAAGTTCCTGTAAGATTTGAATCATTTTGTCGTTTTCTTTTAATCATCTTCCTGAAAAACATCAGTGCTTCTCCTCAAACCTTGCTTTTAAGTAGAAAGGGGTCCTGAGCCTGCCTCACTGTGTTCTGTTTCCAATTTTTCCAAACCTGCGGCTGAATACCTTAAGCGGAGGATTTCAACGGTGAAGTTGGTGCTGGTGGGGGTCTCTGGGCCAGGCAGGAAACTGAGAGTATGCTCCATGTTGAAGGAAGAAATGGAGACGTTGGAGGGTGCGGGGAGGGAAACACACACCACTGCAGAGGGGGAACAAAATAACAACATGAACCCTGAAATTGATTTGACTTTTAAATAACATTGCCTGGACTTTCTTCTTATTCCATAACTCTGCATCACTACATGAGGCTAAATGTACAGTCTGCACAACTTACAAACATTTCCTGTATATTTTATAGCTCACATAAACAAGCAGCTGTTTAACAGAATTACTTTACTACCACAAAAAAAAAATACAAATCTAAAGTCCAGAGGTGTAAAAACAACACACACAAACCTCACAAGAATATGCACAAAGCCACAGCACGCATTCATCTCACATATTCACCATTTAAACCCCATACTTCCTCCCCACCTTCAATCCAGGGAGCATTACCAAGGTGTAAATGCAGGAGAAGAAGCATCCACGGCCCCATCTTCCCTCCATGGACTGTTATGGCTCGCAGATATCTTACACAAGATGACAAGTCTCTTGTTTTTGAGTCTGAGCATGCAACGTATAGAGAAGGATGGGAGGGAGCTGGGGGTTTGTGTGTGGGGGTTGGGAGACGAACACCGTTTGTTATCATGTTCAGGGCTAAGTTTCTATTTCCCCAGAAGTCCCTCCCTGTGCAAATTGCTCTTCAGATACTGTGTTGAAATGTGTGAGCTATTGCCGTGGCTGGTCAGAAAGCGTTGCACGCTGGAGTCAGACTTTCCCTTGTTTGTCATCTGTGTGAGTTTTATTTGCTGTTGTTTGCTTTTGCTTTAAAAAAAGAAAAAAAAAGAAGTTCAGCTTGAAGAGTTTGTACACATGGGAGACTTTACTGCTGTAGAACGTCTTACTGTTCAAAATGTAACTTTATTAGCTGCTGACTGAGCACAGTGAGTAAAAAAATACAAAATTGTCACAATTTGTTTGATTCTAATGTTTAAATAAAGTCTATCGATTTCATGTACTACGATCATATACTATCCGGATAACGATAAAACATGATAACAGTCATCCACAAATATTCCTTATGCAGTCACAATTCAGACACGATTATCACATTATGGTTCATAGCAGAATTAAATGAAGTAAAAACAACCTAAGTGTGTGTGAAACTGACTGTATAAAACATGTCAAAACATATTCATTTTAGTAACATGTAAGAGCAGCAACATGCATTGGCTTGCATTGAAATTACACTGACATTGATTCATTTGCCGTCGATCAAGTAATCGATGAAGCAGCTGACACACTCAACAAAAAACATAAACTGCAAAAGATCTAAGACTTCTTCTCAGAGAGGTTTGTTTCTCTCTAATTCTGTTCACAAATCTGTTCAAAACAAATTGGCATCTGTAGGTTTGCGTGTAACAGTTCAGTGATAATAAATGAAGAAATGCAAAGAAGAAGTCTTAAATCTTTAACTCATGAAAAATGGGAACAAAAACTAAAGTCTATATTTCTGTTGGATGTACTTTCAGTTCTAGTTACCTCAATACATGTGCAGAATGAACCGGAGAGAGTTTATCCTCTAATAATAATTTTCAAAAAATCGGCACAGTACTTGTTACGTGGACCACTTTTTTCGCCAAAGGAAACAAATTCAGTTTTCAGTGCATGTGAGTGAAGGAAGCCCTTGAACATCATTAGTAAGACACATTCAGTACAATACAAACAACCGAATGTTGTCAGTTTCTCAATCAACCAACAAACACAGCTACATACTGTGTTTAGCTGCATTTTTCATATTATTTCCAAACAGAATTCCCATTCCCTAATAACCTTAAAGTCCAGGAGTCAAGGTCCTGCATCAAGTGTTCCCTTATCAGACGTCCTCCAGTACACTGGCTATGAGATGATTTTCAGAAATCAAATAGCATTAAATTGTTTTTAGAAATAGCATATTTAGTTATAATAGCAACAAAACAGAAAAATAAAAAAAAGCCTTCAATTTTCTTTGCCCCTTCTGAACTCTGATGTGATTATGACAGATTAACGACCTTAGCAACAACAATATTAATATCAAGGTCTATTAGCATCGTGCTAAACATTATGACAAGGACAAATCATCTGACATCAGGGGGTCGCAAATCACTGATACTGTTGTTTTGGGTGTCAAATATACAGAATATTAACTTTCTTTCTTTAGAGGAAACTCAGAGGAAGCACCGACATAATATGTCAGTGCTTCCTCTGAGTTTCCTGAGTTTTAAAAGAGGTCAAATACAAAGATATGAAGTTCTTTCATGAAGCTCATTACATTTTTCCCCACATTGTGAATTATTCTTATTTGACCTCTTTTAAAACTGCTGAACAGACTGAAATGTTTCAGCTCGATCAAAGACGCTCACTGAGCTGCACGTGCTGGATTTGAAACCTTAATACAATGGCGACGTTGTGTCAGCGTGAAATAACAAGTGAACGACAGGAAGTTTGGTGCTAAAGAACGTCTTTCTAAATCAAAGACGGGTCCTTAGATGTTTGGCTGGACAACATAGTCGTCACACTACAGGGTTTAAGAGTGACTCTGAGGAAGCTGTCAGTGGAAGAAATGCTGAATTGTAAGCCTGTGAAGTGCCAGGATGTTAATAAAAGCATACATAATAAGTGACTTGCGTTGATTTTTGATTTAGTTTCAACTAAAAGCATCATGATTCTTAAAGCAGGAACTTTCTTTGTGTGTTGATTCTGGCGCCCTCTGTCGACTAAAAATGATTCCACTGCCTGGTATTGTCTGATCTCAGGGGAATCACACTGAATCTGACCCTGTGGCAGGTAGTGGCATTGTCCTTGAAAAACTAGTTTGTTCATGTGTCTTATCGAGAGGCGTCAGTAATAAACTGAGACTGTTTCATAACTAGTTAAAAAAAAGACGAGTTTTTGGAGGGGAGACAGAGACACCAAAGATGAAGTGTGCGTTTGTATTTAACTGTTTTTATTGCTATGGGGGTGTTGGATTGCAATTTGCTGGATTACTGGAAGATTTTTTTTCTCTTTATTTATGAATTATTAATATTATTTTTGGATGTATTCTATTTCGAGCTGTCGCAATGATACTGATTTTTATTTCAAAATGTGCTTTCAAAAACAGAATTCTCTCAGTAGTTTTTTTTTTCTCGTTGTAAGGATCTCCTCTGACATCTAGTGACTCTTTATTTTTTGTGCTCAGTTTGTTCCCAACTGTAGGTTAACTAAATTGCGCTTGCAAAAGGATATGGTGGTCATATCACACTTACTGATCACTTACTCCGTGCCTCAAAAAAATTGTTTGAATAATGACATTTTGATCCCACTTGGATCTTTGTGGTGTGGTTATGAAGCAACACTAGCTTTTCTCTCATAAACTACTATGTTGATACTACACTGAATTGTAATCAGGTGAATGGTGTCTCTGTCATTCGTATGTTTTTTTCACACTATGTAACTCTAGGTCTGTAGAAATACGTTCACTCCACAGCACTAAGTCAGACATTGCCTACTATTTCACTGATTTTGGTGAAACTGGATCATATTTTATGGTTTTCCCTCTGATGTCCTGCTCGACTGCTCCGCCTCAACTCTATTTACAGAGTTTCCTGATGTACGGTAAACTGCTGCCAAATGTAGCTGCTGTTAGCTAATGTTAGCTCAATTTGTTAGCTGGGCTGCCCGGACTGTGAGCTCAGAGTACCGGGCGGTTGTTTTGGACACCTGAAGGGGAGCAAAGCCAGGGTCGTGCTATATCTTTGTCTTGTGGACTCGCTAGTTTTTGATCATAAATAATGGAATCATAACAAATACACATTTAGCTGTCCATATTTAACACACTGGAAAAAGAAATAAGGCATTTGAAATAAAACATTTCCACCTCAGACTGTATGTGTGGGTAGGATATGTCTGTCCTGTAATGAATGAGTGCTGCTCCAGCTTCACAGTCTCGTTGTAACCCTTGTTTTAGCACTTTATGCCCCCCCCCCCAAATATTTTTATAATAAGTTTCGTAAGACTTGTGCACTCGGACGCCCTAAATATCCAGAGTCCTCATCCTCGTCCTCGTCCTCGTCCTCGTCCTCATCCTCATCCTCGTCCTCATCCTCCTCCACAATGACAGAGGAGGGAATTGTTTCTAAGGCAACCTCCTCGGCGTCCCATGTTTGTGCAGGCAGAATTAGTGCGGTGTTGCACACCTCTGAAGCAGAGGAAGACTCAGCATCAGATTTACCCCCCTCCTCCATCTCGTCTTTATGTGGGCCGAAGGTTAAGGTGAGGAGGTTCACATCCAAGCTGCCCTGCTCTTCACACACCACCTCCTCCTCCTTTATATTTGACTCGACTCTTCCCCCAGTCGAACAGCTTGCAGGGGGATCTGGAGCACTCTGCTCTGTCTCCATCAGGGCTGCAGGCTGAGGACTGACAAAGTCTGATGCTTGGTTTGAGGAGAAGCTCGGCGTTGGTTCGGGCTCGGGGGATAAAGGAGCTGGCAACGATGACAAAGAGGAGGATGAGGAAGAAGAGGAAGAGAGGAGAGTTGTACCCACCCTCAGTTTGTAATGTGCTTCTGCTCCTCCTCTCCTCCCGCCAGTCCTCTTTGTCTCACTGTTGCTGTCGCCTGACGATGTCTGGCTGTGCCTCTTTTCACCTGAAGAGGGCGGTGTTGGTTTAAGATTCAAGAGGGAGGACAAGGACACGCTGCGAGGTGTGATGATCAGGACCTCGTCTAGATGATGAATGGATGTCTGAGAGAAGCGGACATAAAAGGAACACAGAGAAGAGGCAGAAACACTTTAAAGTCAGACTGAAAACAAACAGTCAGAAGAAAAAGAATCAGACAAATAAACCACTGAACATTTCATCAGATGATGAGCACTGTGAAGTATCACTCCACTTTTCAACCGTTCTAATGACTCTGTTCCATTAATGTTTCAGTAAGTTATGTTAATGTTCATCATCTATTGTAACAGACCTTGCCCCGTGAAGACGAACATATTTCTACAACACACACAAGGATCAACCATTCACTGCATACTGCTGTTAGAAAGTGAATACGATCACCTGATCAGCTGCCGTCAGTAATCAATACAAAATTATTTAAAGGTTCTCGGTCATCCAGGTCGTTTTTCTTTGAGAAAGGTTGAATCCTGGACTTGGTTGTAGTTGATGTTGACAATTTGTCGATATGACTTCAAATGACTACTAATTAATACTCAATTCAACTGAAGCAGCCAACTCGCCATCGCTATGCTCAGACAAGACGCGGCAGATTATATCCAGCAACAAAAAAAAAAAAAAGCCTGAAAAGTCTGCAGTTAAAACAAAAATACAAAGAGTCATTGCTGTGGAATTTCATTAGAGTAAAGTGGCAGGTTTGCAGAACATTGAAGATCAGCGCATTGCCAGTAGATGCCAGTTTCGACTAGTCTCAGTGGTCTGAATCAGGCTTTACATCCCTCCTAAACACTCGATCGGATCAAAATGCATCCCGACAGGAACAGCAGCTGAGTCTTGTGCTCAAAGAAGCTTCAGTTGCTGACCTTTAACTTACCGGACTGTTATTCACATGAAGCTGTAAAACTTCGATGTGTCATGCAGCACCAACATGTTTCTCACCAGTGGAAATGTTTCCAAATCACATTGAAAGGAAATGAGTTTCCACAAAGTGCTGCTTGAAAGAAAAAAAACAACAACAAAAAAAACTGTTGGCGCGCAACCAAAAAAGCCTCAAGTCCCGTCCAAATCTCACATGTAATTTATTGGCCACATACAAGTCCTGTATGAGGGGAAACCCCCCTCTACATCTCGCTGCCATTCTAGTTAACTTGAGGCAATTGATAACTGAACCCGAAACTCCATCTTATTTCATAAAAAAAGCGCCTTCAAATCCCCCTCGCCTGAGACAAACACCACAAATAATAAAAGGTTAACTGTAACCGACGCCCACACGCAAAACAGTTTCTTCTATCCCAGCATGCTCTAATAAAAAAAGTCAGTGGCTGATATGAACCGACAGTTTCGGAAGCTACCGCTGACTACCAACTGAGTAATGGTCTCACTTTGGAAAATGTCAAATCCATTTCTTTCCCCACGTTTGCATGTTTCGTGTGTTTAGTAATTTGTCTTAATCATTACTCATCTTAATTTCAGAAATCATTAGCTTTTTTACATGTCACATCAGTATCCTGTGTAAAAATACCCGTTCATACTTTATACCTGTGTCCTTAAGCACCAAAAGGTTTCCATTACTATTGGTGAAAAATATAACTGGTGTGGGCTTGTCATAGTTTAGTAATATTCTTTTTAATGTATACGGAGATTACAAAGAATTTAAAGGGATATAAGAGGCTGTTGTTGAAGCTTCTGTTGGTGATTACACTTTTGATTCAGAAGAAAATATCTGTATAGAAGTTTAAGTTACACTGGAGGGACTATATAGCCCATCTGACCCGAGAACACCTCAGGACCCCCTAGGAGGAGTTGGACAGTGTTGCTGGGTTGGGAACTGCTTGCTAAACCTGCTGCCACTGCGCGCCCAAGCGGAAGAAAATGAATGGATGTTTAATTGTAAAAATAAGGAGAGTATTTCTCATGTGATGTGGGGTTTTATTTCACTTTCTTTCTTTTTTTCCACTTCTTTTAACTTTCTCTGAGAACAACTGTGTAGCTCTTGTACAGATGTGTCAAGTTTAAATGTAATAATCTAAATAATTTAGTGTGAAGAGTACAGAATTGATTTACTTGGATAAAAAAAATAAAGAAATGTTGGATTTGTGAGAGAAACTTATGGATTGTATGAACTGAGAACAATATATATATAGAAGATAACAAACGTTTTAAATATCGATGGTGATATATTGGCCGCTGTACTGGAGAGACCACAGACCAAATAATTTTACTCATTTTTTTGACTCACACTTACTAAACTTTTCATCACAACATCTCATCAGCTCTTATCTACAAACACAAACTAATGTATCAACCATCCCGTAGCAGAATAAACAGGCTGCCTGCAGTTTTGTGCCTTTGTCTTTTTTTTTCTTACACCACAGATCAACCACAACCACGGCACACTAGACGTATGTGTAATATGTTGTCTCATCAGCTATGTTTTCCGCCTGCAGTTCCTTTCCTGTACTTTACTCAGAAAAATGTGAGCAGCCTGCTGTGAAACCACAAAAAAACAGTCCACTTGCATGTATTAACCAACAATGTCAATGCTGGCTAATGCTGAACTACTTTAAATGGCTGGATTTTATAACCTAATGTCTGGCGTTCTGTATGATTTAGTCATTTTGACTCAGCACATCAAACTACAGATGGTTCTATTTCAAAGTGTTACTTATCTGATGATGTGAGATGACGGGGATATAAAACCACAGGCATTCTACAAATATGGGGACAGTACGCGAATGCTTTTTTAGAATTTCTTCCAAATTTCTTAAGACGGTAAAATTAACAGGGATTACTAAAATGTTTTTTTTTCCCCCAGAAACTTGGTCACAGTGTTTAACCCTCTTCACGTTTAGCACTGATGCACTAAGCTTATTTCATAAAGATCAACTCATTAAAAACAAAAAAGTTCCAATTGCCTTGTTACAACATACTACATGTTGTTCAAGTTAAAATGTGTCTTCTTCACTAGAAAGCTCATTTCTCATGCTGCAGCCTGGAAATTTCCGCATCACAGCACTGACTCATTTAACTAAAGGCTTCCAAAGTATTCTCATACGTCCGTGTGTTAAAGTGAAATTTACGGTGAGCACAGAGAAACTTTCCTCATTCAGCAGATGGTTGTGAAAAAACTTCTTAAACAGTGACGCTTGACATTTCAGTGCAAGACCAATAAGAAAAACCTATTTTACTTAAACACAGTTTTTTGTGCAGCAAAGACACAACAAACAAAGCTCAGTTCAGTTTTCACTTATTTGATCAATATGATGTCTTCTCAGGACTGTGTGAGCTGTCTGTCTGTGTTTGACACTGATTTGTGGAGGAATTTTGCCGACTTAATTCCATGCATAGCATCATCCAACTACAGCCTCTATTGGGTGTGGAGGACCACTGAACTCCTAGCTGTGAAGTCATCGATAAATAATGACGATGCACAGGTTTGTCTCTTCTCGGAATGACAAACTCTTACTTTACAACCAGACTTTTCATATTTTAATATTTTGTACAGACAAAAATGATTCTCAGATAATTAATCCTACAAAAACTCTAGCAGGGTTTTTGCTCAATTTAAGACTTTTAAATACAGAACAATACTGAGTGATTACAGGTGTTTGCTACAGCTTTATGTTTTTTCTGACTTTTCTGCCTTCACAAGGTAAAATAAACTTCAACCAAAACTTAAATGTGTTGTTGTCACACCAGAACCTGCTGAACACTTAACACTGAAACAATATTAAATATTGTTAAACATTACATTATTACTTCTAAAAGTAGGTAGTAGGTTAGTTTTTGAGCTTGTTAGCATGCAACACCTAATAAACACTAAATAATATTAATAATAATTTTTTTAAAAATCCGAACTCATAGATATCATCATGACACATCTTCAGTTGATTACTCACATTAGGACAATTATTTTTTGAATCACACGTTTTCTGAAATGTAATGTTTAAATATTCAAATGAGATCTAATGCAACTTTAGGTGACAACACACAGACAAAGTGAAGTGACCTTTTCTTTCCATTAGTCTGAAAGACAACATTTTATGGAAGAAAAAGAGCCAGAAATCTTAAAACTGACCATGTATTTATTGGACTTTAGACTTTTTAAGACTTCTTAAGAACTTGTGGAAACCCTTTCTAGTGCTTCCCTGACTTTTGAGTATAGTAACATTAACATTTAGTTTGAAACACACCGCTGCGTCTGTGTACAGCTAAGGAACAGAGTTGTCAGCGTGCGTGATCTGATCTTTAGAAACTCTTTTCTTTAGTATGTTTTTATCTTCATAATAAAAGCGCTGTTTGTTGTTATGTTTGAGGTGCGGATCATTTTCCACTAATGACTGCTGACGAACTGCTTGTTTTTCATAAGAAGACGATTAAGAAAAAAATGAAAACCCACAAGTCAATTCATTCATCAACTTCATCGGCTACCTTCAACACTACAGTTATATTACTTACCAGCACCAGTGGCAGTGGGTTCTTGATCAGACAGCGGAAGAAGCCAGCAGAGAACAGCAGGGCCCCAGTGACCAAACAAAACATCACCAACAAACACGGCACGACTGAGATCCACGGGTCTGCGGAGAGGAGAGGAGGTCATGGGTCATATTCACACTTTCTTCATCATCAACATTACTGGAGGGATCAAATGCAGGGACAAATCTCCATGTTTCATATTTAGTAAACTAGGCTTTGCTGTCGGTTTCAAAGCCTGAAACAGAGCTATTAAGGGGAAAGTTAACTAAAGAAATAGACAAAAACAATCTAAGATTTTCAAAATAAAGTCACCACACAAGGTGATTTGTGCAGAGACAGACCAAAGCTTGACACAAGTGTAATGGAAAATTTATATTACATGATTGTGTGTTCTTTTATAACCATATATAGCCATGTTTGATCTCAGTAATATTGAAAAAAGTTCAAAACTGTGTGCCTTATAGTCTTGTTTGGTTTGACTCAGTACCTTGCTCTTAGAAATCTTTCGCTCATTTATGCAGGTTCTTTGTAGAAGTAGTTGTTTGATGTATAAACTTGACCTTGGTTCTCACGGCCCAGCAGAGCTTGTTAGTGAGGTTTGATAGTGATGAGCACGTTTCATTGTAGCCACCTGCTACAGTTAGATAAGTAAATCACAATAATGATGAATACTCCTTAGAAGTGTATAAGAATCAGCATAGGACTGTCCCACCCTGAACATTTTTTGCAGACTGTCTGCTTGTGCATTTGTAGAACTGTTCCTCTTGCAAGAATAAAATGACAAAACCTTTAAGGACCAATTGATTGACTCGAGATCTTTATTTTGTGTTGGTGAGTGCTTTACAGAAAGTTTCAGCAACACAAGTCATAGGACAGAAAAACAATAGCTGCACAATGCTAACACCAGAATAATTAGTGGCCAGCTTCGGGATCTCAAGCCTGCATTCTTTCTAATAGCCAGCAGGGGGCAGTTTTAATGGCTGCAAAAAGAAATCTGACTTATGTAAAAATGATCCTACTTTCACTTGATCTATGATCTCAACAGTTTATGGTCTCATTCTCTAGTTTCAAGTCCGGACAGCATGATGTTTATTTAATCAACTCTGGTCCAGTTTAGAGTAGCATGGCTACCTTGTGACTGACAAGTCATTTTCAGCAAGCCCGTCCAACTCAACGCACCGGGCTCATCAAACTCAGATCAAACTGTCAAATCAGGCTGAAACCAGATTCTGTTATTGCATTACCTATTTTTCTTTGTGTGTCTGTGGTTGTATTTTGGGCCTATATGTAAAGTAAAAACTTCCCCTTCAGTGATGAATAAAGTATCAATTCTATTCTCCTCAAATGTTTTCACAGATATCAGTTTCTGTTCAGCTGGAACACGAGAACATTTGTGCGGAGACAGGACCACATTTCTTTCCTGCATTGGCTTAAAACCAACCCGTAGTACATCGCCATGCAAAACCTGCTATACCGCCTGAACCTACTTACTGACAGACCAGGAAACTTTTTTTTTATGTCACTGCTGGGTATGAAAGACAATCCACTGAAAATTTAGACTGTGCCTTATTTTTTAGTCTTTTGTCTTATGTGTGATGAATTCACGTAATAACAGAAATTATTACAAAAATCAGCGTGACATGACATGGCGTGTGTGGAGATCACCGCAGGCAACTCCAGCTAACGTGTGCCTCGAGAGGAGATAGTGAGTCACTGTAGCGTTCAGTCTGACCTCAGTCCAACATGAGGACAAAGAACTGGGCAGAGTGGAGAGACAGAGCTGCTGATTACCGACCTTAGCCTCAGCAGCCCGGGGGGGCTGTAGAGGAGTGACCCGGAGGCAGAGCTGGAGGAACAATCACCCAGAGTCATGACAGGTTTTGATCTGATCTGAAGCATTTGACCCACGTGAGGGAGGAGAGCTCAGAATTTATATTTTAAAACTTATTGGATTAAAAGGTGGATTTGTCCTCACTCTCACCTCTCAACCCATCTGGATCAGTGATTATATTCATTCATATTTTTACAGAGATAACAAGCATTTCAAGTTGTTTGCTTGTCGTGTTGTATGAATAGTATGAAATCAAACCTTTTACAAATCACCATCATGGTTCTGATCGGTTCAACTGTAGGTGATCTCGACCAGTGTAATCACAAGGAGGGTGAGGCGCTGCCTTCCATTTCTTTTAAGCATGTGACAGGACACTGCTCCTTTAAGTGACATCATGTAATTTGCAGAATACGGTGGAGGTAGCTCCAACCAACCTCTACTTGACTAAAGGCCTAGTGAGCTGGGGTAAATGTAAAAGTCTTTAAAATGATGAAGTGCTTTGAGCTGTACCTGCAGTATAGTTGCCAGGGGTGTCAGCACATACAGGTTGGCTGTAGTTGGACATCCTGTGTACCACAGAGACTGAGAAGCGGACTGAGACACAGCAATGTCTGCCGGGGATCAGATTCTTCAAAATCTGACTTCTCAGGAACTTGGTGTCCTTTAGGAAATACACAGAAAGACAGAGAGACCACAAACCGTTAGTACTGAGAGACATGACAAACACAGGAAGCTGCTGCAGCATGTTCCAGACTATTATAGTAATATAATGCAATAGGTGCAGTCTGGGTGCATTAAATTCCAGTTTTATCTGACAATAAGTGAACACAGGTGATATCTTTAAACTCAACACAGTTCAAAGTTAAGTTTCAAGCCATCTGATTTATGACACTTGGGGCACTTTAGTTGAATCTGGGAGTTTTTTTGTTTTGTTTTTTAGCCGTTTGTTGGATTAAAAAAAATGAGAAAAGTCTGAATATTTGGACATATCTTAGGAAGCAGGATAATCTTTTAAGAAAAGCTTGATTCAGATCTAATGTGAAAGAGTTTATTGTGCGCATACAAAAAACAGCAATAAACTCGAGCAGGCTCCAGAAAAACGGCTGCTTTCTCCCTTCTGTCCTCTTTTTCTACTACTCTTCAGTCCTCTAGTGTTGCTCCTGAAACATACCCAACTTTTGCCTAATAAATAAATTGGTCAGCTCATCTGGTGAGGTAGTAGACTTTCAGCGCGTAACCCCCGTCAGTCCATGTCAGGAGTACTCTTGAATACTGGAGTCACCATCGAGGCATCTTGGCCTGATCGCCGGACTTTTTCTCTGGGTTTACAGAAGACTATCCTACTTTTTTTTAATTTTAATTAACATAAGAAACATGAATAAATACACAATTTCAACAATTTAATCTTTACTATAAGATATTGTTATAAATTAGTAATATGCATGTGAACTGCTATAAGAATTTTTACAAAACATTTGCGTGTCTGATAGACTCACTGATGCGCTGCTGATACTCCTACCGGCAACAAACTGGTTTGCATAATCTTGTTTGAACTGATTTCAAATAAAATAAAAAAACATTTTTTTAAATTTAAGGCTTCTGTTTTTTGAGTTGTACGTTTGTGTTGCTAGTTCGTGGTGTCATTACTTTATGTTATGGTGAAGCGGTGCCAGAGGAGCAGAGAAGCAGATCGAGGTCACAGTTTAGGCTGAGAGAGATACGACTGAGTCAGGAAATTTGAGCAAATAATGTTAGTTGGGTCAAGAGATAATTTCATTCATAACTAACTAACTAACTAACTAACTAACTAATAACAGTTTAATTCATTGTCATTGAGCTTAAAATTGTACAGATTTTAGATTTTAGTAATATGAAGCATTTTCAGATAATCTGGGAAATTACATCACCAAAATACCGATGTACAGACGGCCTGCCCAGAAAACAAATATCCAAATAGCAGAATACATGATGATAAGCCCAAATACTAATAGGTACTAGCGGGCCATTTCTATTTCAGTTCAAAGGGTTACATTTTTTAATCGTGATGACATCTGTACAGTACCTGCTCTATGATGTCTGCATTGTTGCACTTGATCCTGAGTTTATAACTGAAAGTCTCGTAGCTCTCTCTAAGGTCATCTCTGGGCGGCTGAAGGTGCACGCACAGATTTCTGTTGCAGGGCGTCACAGTGAGCAGTGGCATGTCCAGGTGAGCTGGAGGACACAAGGAAAAGAGAGAAACAGCCATTTGATGCACTGAAATTTCCTGGTTCAAAAGAAGTCTGTCAGCAAACAAGTCTGTCAGTAGGTCTGTCAGTAATTCTATCAGTAAACAAGTTCGAGACGAGAACTAAAGCTCACAACAAACGCTATGATGTCTCCTGGTTGACGGTTAAACCAGTTTTTTTTTTTTTTTAAGAACTGAATTGAAATTCAATATTTTCAGGCCAGGGATATTCCACAGACATCAACAACCAAGGAGACAATGAAGAACATAAAGGCATGGCGTGAGAGACAAAGAATCCGCCTACATCGACACAGTTTCAACGCAAAGACACTTACTGTTTTCTCTGGGAGAAAATCTCAGGCTGTCTGAGGATTGCTGTCCTTCCAGCATTGCTGTAACCTTGATGAAGTAGTTGTCGTCTGGGTCGGAGAAGGCCTTTTCTGTCAGGTTGCAAACCAGTGGATGCTGGACATGCTCGCAGCCAGCCACCGGCACCCAGTCCACTCCCCTTCAGGACCAGAAAGGACAACATTTTACATAGACGGTGCTGGTGAGCATAATGTTCTCAATTCGGTGAATCAGTAAATAAATTATTATTATTAACTTGACTGGAAAAAAAAAATAAACTAAATGTCTTTTTTTTTTAGCTAGATCAGAGGAGTACGTCTTTGGCAGTGTTAGCTGACCACAAGTGTTTAAAACAGAATATCAAACCCACTTGATGAAGTCTGTATCATTAGACGTTGGTTCATCAATAAACATTTGTTCTAAATACTACAACTTAGTACACTTTGACTTTGTACAAACTCTGACAAGAAAAGTGCCAGACAACAGGCTGATTGTGTAAAAGGACACATGCACACAATGCAAATGCAGATGAGGCTTACCTTTCTGTTATCATGGTGACCACGTAGTGGACTCCTGTGGGTGTGCCTGGTCCAGGTTCCCATTTCAACATATGACTAAAATAGACTGAGGTCAGGGATAGGTTGACCGGTTTGGGGAGTTCACTCGTAGCTGGAATACAAACAAACAGGACATTAAATGGAAATGTATGTGCAGTAGATTACTATCTAATTTTTTTAAAGACTTAAATAATGAATAAAGAAAGTCAGTAGATGCTCCAGGTTGGAGTGTTAAATCAGCACCGTATTCTTTTAGGCTTCCTTTGATTTTATGTAAACACAAAAAAACATTTGGATTCCTCAAATGGGTCTTCATCCCAAATATTGTGTATTATTATTATTATTATTATTATTATTATTATTATTATTATTATTATTATATTGTGTAAGGTCCAGTGTCTCAGATTTAGGGAGCTCTATTTCACAGAATATGGCATAAATTGAATACAATATGTTGTCAGTAGTATAGTCTAGTGTTTTGGTCGCTGACTGCCCAAACGCTCCTGCCTCACCCTTTCCTCCCTAGTGTAAAAGTGAAACTATGGTCGTCATCCCTGACCTACAGCCAGTGTTTTATTTGTCTGTTCTGGGCTACTGTAGAAACATGGTGGCTCAGCATGATGGACTATTTTTTATTTAACTGATTATACACTCTTTCTGCCATATTCTGTAAACAGAGCCATGTAGATCTGACACACAGGTCAGAGTTTGAGGCCTTGTGTTTTATAAAAATATTTAAAGTTGACAGTGTATACTTTTCTACCTGCTATGAGGTCAACTCTCTTGAAATCCACTTTCACAGTGCTGGATGACTTTACATGACTGTCATCGGGACTCCACGTCTCAGACAACTCCTTAAAACAACAACGTGTGTTGTCTTCAAGGGAGGCGCCTCCATGTGTTAGCAGTGGTTCAGGTGAGACTGACAACACATCCTCACCTGACAGCGTTGACTCACCTGGCAGGACCTGAAGCAGCCATGCGAGCATCCAAATGAGAGCAGTCATGACAGCCAGACCATCTCTGTTCCTCTGCCATCAGCCTCCTCAAGCAGCCACCACACCTCTCTGGACCCTGCTTTCACTTTCCATATGAACACTGTTTAAATCTGCAGTTAGACAACATTTAAGATTCAGTACAGTTATTGTGATTATGATAAGACTCTTAAATATAGACTATTTAAAAAAATCTAATAAATCTGATTATCTTTTTGACATTACAACATCCACAACACACTTTCACTTTGTCTGTTTGGAGGCTTAAAAGAGAAATTAATCAGAAAATGTCTGTAACAGACAAATGTTGTGTTTACGCCCACCCACCGGAAACCTACACACCGTTAGCTAACTAACTGTCAGCTGGCTAGCACTGTAAGCTAAGCAGAAGGCCAGAACTTCTATAAGAAGTCGAAAGATATAAAACATGTTTGATATTAAAGCTCAGGTACCTGTCCTGGGAAGCGTGTTCATGTTTCTTCACCCGGTTCGAGTCCCAGCAACAACAGTCCGGAGGCGACTGAACACAACGCGACTGCTCCTGATGCCTTCACGGAACTCCAGTTACATTTTCACACATAAAAAGGAGTTTGATTTTTCCGTCAGACACACAGCTAACAAAGCTGCGACATGACAAATATGTGTAAAATAATAAACACAGTAGTATGTACATTATGTAAAAAAAAAACAGGTGATAAAGCAAGCTATTGTTATAGTGTGTAATGTTACACGTGCAAACACATACACAAATATACAATTTAGTAAAGAGCATACATTCGCCACAAATCAAGTGTTAAACACTACTCCGCTTTTACATCTAATAAAATAAAATTCATGTTTTTTTTAACAATAACTCAATTGTATCATGCAATTGCATATATTATCTTTCCAACTGAAGGTAACGGGAAATTTGTCCGGCGGTTTCTGAAGGCAGCATCGACACGAGCGGTTGATAGGAAATCACGTGACCACGTACTGTAAAGTTCTTCAGCTGGGGTTGCACCCGTTTGTTCACGCGACGTCACAGCAGAGACCTGTTATTATTATTACTATTACTATTATACACTGTATACTATAGCCTACATATAAAAACACTAACGTTATATACTATATAACAGGACATGCTGTATGTGCATACTTCAACTTTGGGTTAGTGAGTGCTCACTACTCATACTGCTGTTATCACAGGGTACTGGGAAGCCCCCAGGAACGGTGTCAAGCTTTCTAGTCATTTTAACACAGCAGCCACTGTGTGATGACTGTAATGATGTCTGTCATGAGATGCACACTGGCTCATAAGTTTACATGGAACAACAAGTGGCTGTAAAATGGTGGATACATATTTTTGAGTGTCACAATCCCTGCAAAATGACTCAATTCACCCTCAGAGTAACTCGAGGGCTAAACCAACTTGTATTGTAGAATTTGGATATGGTGTCGCTATTCAGCCTTGTTTCCAATTTTCCATTATAAACTGAGACATCTGGGCTCATGTGTCCAGTTCAATACCAATAACCAATGAATGAGCAGGAATTATTGCCTCAAACGGGGACCTCAATGAGTCACTCTGAACATGACCCAATGAAGCGGTCACTCAACCAGGACTTCTGCTTCTTGTCACATTTCTGTTCACACTGCTTACATACACATGGGATGTTGAATCAATGCATTGAAATGAGTATATTTTATCTTCATCAATGTAAACTTATACAAAGTTTTGCGGGGCAGGCAGCATGCACTGTCACTATAACAAAGTGAAAATGACACCATCGTGATAATGATAATCTGTGTGGAGAGGGGAGGTATGAACTTTTTTCACCTTCTGAAAGGGTGCGAGACAAAAAAAAAAGAAAAAAAAAGAAAGAGAGAGCCACTGGTGTACATCCACATTACACTTTAAGGAATGTTGTGATGGAAATGAAATAGAACATATTCCCATTCATAGGATTCAATAAGATACTTGTATGATTGCAAAGTTGAGTTTTAATGAGGAATTTAACAAAAGTGCACAGTTGTAATTAATAAAATTGGTTGACTGATTTCTATTTAGCTGCTTCAATTTCTAGGTCCTTGTTTTGTGCATGCTGCCTCAGAAGAGCCACTGTAATGACACTAGTGCTTTTCCTACTCTCACAAGTCAAAATATCTGCCGTTAAAAAAATAATTAGATCTGTTAAATTTGGTCATTACGCCGAACAGCGACTTAAGACTTAACATGAGGTATCTTTATCGGTTTGGCTTCTTTGTTCCACATAATTGAAGGTACAGATTAATTGACATCTTTTGGTGCGTATGCAGATTGCAGTCAATTTAATTATTGCCTGCTTACCGCTCCCTTTCCAAGTGTTTAGGGGAATCTACAGTGGCCTTCACGTGCCAAAAGAGGTCATCTCCACAACTTTAAGAGTCGCTTGGGGAGGCTATTGAGGTTCCTTTCGATACATATATTCAGAGATTGTATTTTGATATTCTGTAAAGCTATAGGTCATAGCAAATGTCATTGTAACTTGTTCTGCATTGTTTTGGTGTATTTGTTGACTTCAGCTAGCTGTTCTGCGTGCAAACTTAATATTAGCGACGTAAGAGTAAACAGTTCTTCTTCTTCTATGTCTTCTACTACTTTGGCAACACAGTGGCAAAGCATGGTCTGTAGAGCCCTTTATCTATTATGGGCTGAAGACCTAGTTCTGCATATTACCTTCAATTTCTGCCATTAGGCCATCCTAAAATTTCTTTAAAAAGTCTCAGTTATGACTTGGATGTTAACATGAACAATCAATCATTCAATCAAACAATGTCAGAAACAGGCTAACTCAAACAGCTCTGATATAACATAAATGTGGTGTGTGAGCACCAGTTTTAATTTGCATGAGATATACAGACTTGCAAATATAGCGTGCTGTGAGCCAGGACAACTTGCAGAAGTAAACAAAACAACAAGAAGAGTCAAGAGTCACAAGAAATGAGGGCTCAAGAAGGACGTACAAAAAGTAAAAAACTACCTCAGATTAATATTGAGGAATCTCAGCATGTATTTTTACGCATTTGCAAAAAAATTCAGTTTACTTAGAAATGTGTATCAAAAATAAGTTGTTTCTGATTAAAAATTTAGCTTTTCTTAATTTATCTGGCTCCGAACTGGAATGTTTGGTCACTTGAAAATGATACGCTGGCTACAAAGGTGTTGGAATTGCAGGTAATATGTATTGCCATGTTGGGTCCTTGTGTTTCCTTTAGAACAGGAAAATAGATTAAATCAACCCGCCTAACTACATGTAAATATCTGAGTTGGTCTTTTGTTTTAATAAAAAGGAATGCACCTGCTGGGAAGAAATTCATTAATGATACACACTTGACAGCAAAATATTACGTGTGCTTCATATATCCGGAGAATTCCTCCTCCTCCTCCTCCTCCTCCTCCTCCTCTTGTGTCTTTTCATGCTGTGTCTCATCATCACAGGTTTTGAGGTAGACTGACAAAGTGTCTGCACGTCTGCCAGCGCAGTCTTCTTGTGAAGGCAGCGTCAGTGCCGCAGCTGTCTGATCATCTGACTCAGGTTGTGAGACTGTGAGCAGCAAAGGCTCCAGATCGGACAGCTTTAATAAGTCTGTGAAAGAGTCTCTTCTCTTCTGTGCCTCTTCCTCCTCCTCCTTCTCCTCCTTCACTTCCTCCTCCTTCACATACAGGGAGTGATGCTAGTTTGACTGAAAACAGATCAACATTGCCTGAACTGTCAAACACCTCCTTCTTTTCCTCCTCCTCACCCACACCTGTGACATGTCCCTGGACTCTAGTTTGACCCCCACCAGAGATGAAAGAAACCTCTGCTACATCAGCTTTACCCTCGTCTTGACCGAGCTCCTCATCTATAACCTCAAACTCTGGTTCTTCCACCTCGACTGTCCCAGAGTCCCCTGACGCAGCTAGCGTTCTGTTCACATCACCAGAGTTCTGGCAGGAACTCTCACTACATGAAAGCTCTGCATCTCTTTCCATGTATGCGTTCATCCCTTCCTCTTCATCCTCTTCTTCCTCCTCCTCAGAGTTAACTCCCCTGTGTTGCATTGTAGGATTGTTGTGCCTCCTCTGTTTCTCCATCTCAGGGCTAATGGAGATATGGTCAGGGATTGTCCTCTCTGGTGTCAGGGTGTAGCCTTGGCTCAGAGCCGCCTAGAGTGACAACGAGGTGGAAATGAGATAGATAGACTTTTTTACTAAAAAAACTAAAAAAAAAAAAAAAAAACTAGTCTGCTCTATCTATAAGTAACAAATTCTAGCTACAGTACCGGCATCTCTAAAACTGAGAAATGTGTTACATCATTCCTGAAATGTATACAAAATAACAGAATGTAAAAACAAAGACAGGCACACAGACAAATAAAGAAGTTTCGTACAAGCGCTCTGGGAAGATTTGCCTTCAGTTTACAGATGAATCCAGTGTATTGGAGGCAAAGCACGAAGGTCATCAGGCCACCGAAAGCGAGAATCAGAAGAGCAACAACTGTACCTAAAATAACAGGGACTGAAGAAACACACAGTGATAAATACTTTATGTCTGAACGTGCTAGTGTCTTGCTCTGCCTATTTCTCTGGACCATGTAATTAAAAGTTATAGATAAAGGCCTTAATTTTCATGAACTGGTAAACTGTAAGTCACACATCTGATGAGAGTCTTTTTAACGAGTCTGGCCAGAGTATCACCTGATGTGACATAATGCAAGCTTAATTTATTTATTTTGTTAAACTGAAGTTATGGTGAGACTCTGAAGCATTTACATATAAATTGTAGCACTTTTTACAGCCAATTTGTGAACGGGTCGTGATGTAACCTAGAAAATACCCACTCCTATCCCCTACCCATGGCCCTCTGCACATGCTGGTTACCAAGAGTGATGCAAGGCATTTACAGTTTGCTGTAAGCAGTGGCTTGGCTGTGTCATGGGACTGGCAATGATTGCTTTGAGGCATTGGTTGATGTAATGATTTGCAAACTGCAAGCTAGATAGTATCCTAGAGCCAACTGTCTAATAAACTATAGGAATATTACAGATTTTTACCTACATTAGGGTCATTAGGGAACTGACTTCCAGATGGCTATTGTATGGCTCACTGTCTTGCCAAATTAAACTACACTATATCACGCAACATAAAACACAGTGACTATTGGATTGCCATCGCTCATGCAACATATTTAAGCTGCTGTATTCATATTTGAAGCCCGTAATCTTCTGATTTCAGCTTATCATTTTAATAAGCATAAACATCAGCTCCAAAAGGTCAGCTCACCTCTGTCTGGTTCCGCAGTGCTCGTGTAGGTGCACGTCCAGGCAGACGCCTCAGTGTTTTTGTTCTGACGAGTGATTGTGGTAACCTGTATGCAGTACTCTGTGCCATTCTGTAAGCTGGGAAGAGTAAACCTCTTGTCTACAGTGAGGTATGATCCCTCCTGCAGGTCAAATATAGAAAAATAACTTGATTAGTTCCACTGGACCCAGCACACTTCATCTTTAACTGAACAGGTGAAAACGTCTTCAAGAAATTAAGCTAGTCAGGTTGCCAACAATAACCTGTACAACAGACAGGGAATACCTTTAAAGATATGACCTGCTGCTGGCTGAAAAAATAATCAGTCCCTTAAGGTCTGCATGGAAAACTATGTGACTGGATCACCGACTAACTAGCTGATGCCACTATTTCAACTCTGAATAGATTAGAATTGATCATACTGTGTTGTGATGAATCCAAAAGGCAAAGCACAATTATTCACAGATCATAATCAGCCAGTAAATTTGTGGTTTTCTCACCGGTTCTCCATTAAATTTCTTCCACACGACTCTGTAGTTGACACCGTAGAAACTATGGATATCTTCGATTTCTGAGCTCCTGTCAGGTTCTGGCAGTGAAATGTTGATTTGGATGCAGTTGCCACATCCAGCCAGTGAGAGTGTTGGTGGACCTATTATGGCTTAGCACAAAAAGAAAAAATACAATCTCATTAAATTGAAGTAGTTTTTTGCTTTTTTGGAAATTTAAAGCACCTTAAAATAAAACAGCTGCACTATAATTTTGATGAGGTGTTTTTTTTCATTGTTTCATTTGTTTCATTTGTGCTCTGGGTACGATCACCGGTGAAAAGTACATAATGCTTAAGTCACCAAGTCAAGTAATTTTTTAATATCATTTTCAGCATGCAACAAATATTGTGCTCTTAGAAAATAACTAACCTACACTTTTAATATTTATTACTTCATTGACTAAGATTCAGTCCTACCGTTCTGTAATAAAACATAATATGTTATTAACTCCAAGGCAAAAAGCATGCAAGTCAGAAGACGTACACTGACATACTTTGTTCGTAAGGAGTGAAGCTATATATGTGGCTCTTTGGAGACCGGGTGTGGTTGTAGGAAGCCTCGACAGTCAGGTCATGCATCTCTCTTTGGTTTTTAAGCTTCAGCATCACTGATGTCGTGGTTGAGCTGGTTAGCAGTTTGTATTTATTTTTCCTTGTCTGCCTGCTTAGAGAGAAAACAGAGTTCAAACCTTTCACTTCATGCTCATGCTCACCACTTGTTCAGCATCACATTTCAGTTAAATGGGCCTTCACTGACCCCTGGTAAAGATTAAACTAAATAGTTAAATAAATAAATCTTTCTTAATATTTCTTTCTTGGCACTACAGTGATGCTTACAGATCTCACTTGTAAGCACCTCAGTTCTGACCACATCACTATCATGCCAATAATGACAGTAAAGCTCCCCCTTTAATCAAAAACTGCTTAATTAATCCTCTCAGACTGTATCGAATCAAGATGTTGTTACTATCCATTTGGGCAGTAGCCTATACTCTAAATCTGTTTCCTCTAAAAACAGCATGATCCTCTGTAGGCCATGGTGAGCTATGGGATTCACTACTTCTTATTAATCAAACAGTTTCACATTTTCATCTTATTGATCCAGAAATCTGAACTATATCACCCTAAACAGCCTAAAAAGCAGTGTGTGGTTACATTCTCTGAAACCCCAAATCCTGGACCATGATTTAACATAGGGAAGACACATGAATCATAAAGCTGTCAGCAGATAAAGATATGGTAAGATTTGCATTTGTTAAACTTGTTGACAACCCTAATGATCATATATGAGCTGATGATCATGTATGAACTGCTATAATAATAGTTAACCAACTATACTAAAATAGTCTATACATATCGGACTCATATGTTCATATGTGAACCTTCACAACGAGTGTCAAAACAAAAGAGCAGATCACATGAAACTGAAAAAAACACACAAAGGAACAATCAAATCCCATTTATTAGTTTACATGAGAGCGACAGAATCTTATCTGGCCTCTCTGTGGTCACAGCTGCATCGCATGCACACCGAGATGTCCAAAATGGCTGGAAACAAACCCTGCTGTGAACGCAGCCACGGTCAAAGAAAGCAGAAGTTTAAGGAGAGAAAAAAATACCCCGCTGTCACATATTCCATGAAAGAAGACGCTCAAGTAAGCCACAGACAGATGTAATGACTCAGAACGTGACCAAATTAAAGGTCGCGGTTGATCTTGGTTTGCAGAGAAGACTGATTTAACACAACCAGTTCACACAGATGTATATCAAATATATTCAGGAATATGAAAGAATACATGAGGAATAATCAAATAAGTGTGTGAAGATATCATCTTTATTATCTGAAAGACTGCAGAACCAGCTCCAAGAATTATCAAACACATTTAGCTTTGACAACATAACCACATTAAATGTTAAGCTTCGAACATGCAGGCAGACTGGGGTGTAATTTTGGGGTTTTAAGAACTAACCATGAAGCACAACATCTCTGGTACAAGTCCAGCTGGGGCCCTTTGTCACATGTTGTTCCTCATCTCACTTTCCTTTCATTTCCTGTTATCTCTCCCCAGAATATGACTTATTACAACAGCTTAGGGTTCTGACAACTCATTCATTTGAATGCGGTCTTCATCAACGTGTGAGGTTGGCTCAATTATCATGGAAATATAGATGATCAAACTTTCCATCCGTTTAAGACTTCATGTAAAGAAGTCACTCTCGAGTGGAAATTGCTGCCAATCACTGTGCGCGAGGTTAATAATCGACTAAGTAACTCACCAGCAACAATACTGCTAAAAAAACAAAAAAAAAAACAAGGCAACAGTACAGTGTATGTTCCCTTTTTAATAAATTAAGAAACATAAAGGCAATAACAAAATGTTTTTATCGACCCAATCTGGTGAAAAATGAAGACAAATTCATTCTTTCTTGGCCGAACTCTGACAATTTTTCTGAAGCAGCTCAATGGAAGATATCCTGTCAACTAACAAGCAAACATACAGGATGGACAACAAAACCTCTTCGGTGGAAGTAACTGTCCATATACTTAAAGTTTAATATCATAGAGAGGAAATGCGCTTGATAACATTTAGAGAACCTGGCAAACCTTTGACAGTTTTCTAGAGAAGTGTGATGCGCTATAAAGCATGATGCTTTGATGTCATGTATGCTTTGCTGTATCCTTTCAGCTATTTTCTGCTACCCCAAAGAGGAAATGGCACCAGTGTGGTAAGAAATGAAAGAAGCCAACATGTTAGCAGTGAGGGAAATTACCTGAAGATATGGTACTGCGTTCCTGGTGGGGTACCAGGGCCCCGGATCCCAATGTAGGACATGGTGGAAGTTGACAGAGCTGACGGACAAATTGACTGGAGCAGGGAGGGAGCTGAGCACTAAACAAGTCAACAAACACGTGAGTCAGACAGAGCTATGAAGAAACCACAAGGTACAAGGACACACCTGACAGGCCACTTTATGATCTGTCAGCTTTTATATAATAGTATCTGGGTGTGTTGAGGAGAGTGGTATCTGAGGTATTCGAATAAAGTTCACAACTGTACACATAAAATCAACCACGTGACCTTACTCACCAGGATGAAGCAGTGACATTAGATAAAGGACAAGAGGCAAACAGTTCATCCTTCTGTACTCATAAGACACTGTGTAGATCGCATTGTTACTGTGTAAAAACAGAAAATATTCTTCATTATACTCAATAAAAAAACATTCACACATGCTGCACGCTCAAAGTAGATTCTGGGAAGAATAACCTCTTTTATTTGTTTAAAAACAATTACATTTCCTCACGTTCTCATCATTCTATAATCAACTTTTTTTTTAATTAAAATGCTCCTTCTGTTAAAGCTCACATAACGAGTTGACTCTTATGAACATTATTATGATAATCACACTAGTTCAGAGCTCACGGACTGAACAGTCAAGCAAAACAAACACTATGACGTATTAAATTGAACTAAAACACAGGGATTGTGTATACTAACAGCATCCTAATTAACAGTAAATAAAGGTTAGTCGACCTACATTCACAGGTAATTACACCGACTGACACTGAACTCAAACACGAAGAGGAAATAAAGAACAGACGTGACACCGACTGTTCAGTGACTTACCGACGCAAAGCTTGAGACTAAATGTGTTTCAATGTCCGAGAAGCAAAAACGAAATGATCGCAGTCAGAGTCGCATTCTTCCGATGACAACACTGGATCGTATAACTACTCTGACATCAAACTATATGAAAAGACGCCCCTGCTTCCTGTGCCACCTTCAAAATAAAAGTGCTAAACAGGCTTTGCATTAGTGATGGGAATTTCGGCTCTTTTTGGAGAGCCGGTTCTTTTGGCTCTGCTTACTAAGCACTTTGGTCAGTGCATACTGTGTAAAAATGTGCTATATAAATAAAACTGACTAACTATTTAATTCATTTATCACCCAAAATAATGCCATAATGTAATAAATAATGTCTCTCGCTGTGTGTGTGTGTGTCTGTTGCCCCTGCCGTGGATGCTGCTATACATCTTCACCAATTACATGCAGCTTTCACACAAAAAAAGTGTAGAAAAGTTTTTTCCCGCTATTTTTTTTTCCTGCACTTTTTTAATTGAAAGCCAAACGTGATTGGTCAAGATGTGTGAAACAGGTATGGCACAAGGGAGAGTGTCAGGCAGAGGGGACAGTGAGGCAACGAAGAAAAAAAAACGAGGAGCCGGCTCCTGTCGTTCATTTCGAAGAGCCAGCTCTTAGAACTGGATCTTTCGTGACCGACACATCACTAAGTTGCATCCAGGGCCCTAATTTGGCCAGGGGTGGCCCTGGGGGGCAGTGATCTCCATTGAGACAGAGAGACTTTGAAAACTGAAAGAAGACAAGAAGGACTTCTACAGAAAAGTAACAGACATTTTTGTCCAGAAGGATCAGCGCATGGACTTCATTTATAAGTAAGGTTAAGACCATAATATAACGTTATATAATAATAATTAAGTAAATATAACAACTATAATAGTGTTTTTTTTAATGAAATTTGCGTTACGTGGGCCACAGTTTGTATGTGTAAAGAATGCTGATATGAGATATGAAACATAACTTGTTAACTGCTGCCGATCGAATGGTGAATACTCTACTGTGTTGGGTTCATATATTCTCTCTGTGTATTCTGTATTCATATAATCTGATTCTGATGGAGTCAGTGCCTCACTAGCCATGAACCTCACCGGACATCACTGGAAATTACCCATATAAATATGCATTGTGGGGCCCAAAGGGCAAGTACGCCCAGCTGGGGCGAAGTGAGTCAGAGGCTTTCACTGGTTGAGCCACTAACTTCTGGTTTAGCCCTCCGCTAACTTGAATGCAGATAAAATGATTTAATCATACAACACTTCTCGTCTTTTGAAATGTTATCAGCAGATCAAATTCTGATTGTCATTTTGCAGAGACTCTCAGAAAATTACATATAGCTGCTTCTTATAAGCTTCTTTTTCAGTGTCTGTCACGTGATGGATGACTTACTGTCATTACACAGTTAGGCCACTATGTTAAATTGGCTTCTAAGCCCAGCATTCTTTATGAGGGCTTGGTTGAAACCAATGAGAAGGGTCTTAAACCTGCATTCTTTCCAATTCCATCGCACAAAAAGACCTTATTTTACATTTACCATTTGGATTTAAATATTTAGTTCACAAATATTGTTCTAAATGAGCAAAAAAGTGACTCTCAAAAATTCAAACCAGTTTTTTAAACATCGTTTTTAGCTAAATGTGACAAAATGTTATTTTCAGAGCAAGATGCTTTACAAACGGCACCCCATATTGTCATAAACAAACCTAAAGAGTTTTCATTGACTTGATGTTTTTCAAAGCAAAATAAAAATGTAGCATACCTTTAAACATTGGCTATTAATGTGAACACATATAACATTCAGTGTTTATTTTGTAAATGATATGCCTCGCCTGCTTGCCCTAAAAATTGTGCTCTTATTTTGAAGACAAACCCATTCAACTTCCTGTGTTAATAATTATTACCAGGGGATTTTTTCCCAGGCTGAGCTCTGTGTACTTTGCTCTTTAATTCGTTCAGAGGCCACTAGAGGGCGGTGAAAGAAAAGATAAAACCTTGAGTCACCGCTCTGTGGCTTCCTGCTTTGCCATTGTTATTTGTAGAATGACTCAAGTCCCTGGACTATTCCCACAATTACTGATTGGTCCTCCTGAGGGACTTGTCATACATTGTGAACAACTTAACAATACATCAAAAAGTTCAAACAATATACTTTTTGTATTAATGTTAATGTATATAATATACATGATATACATAAACATTATATTTAACCTTCTGCTCCCTGATTTACTATTTAAATATTCAACATATCCCCTAAACTCTCAGGATTTCTCCCAACCTCCTAAAAGAGGCATTTATTCAACAATTGTTTCTGTTGACTGCAAGAGTAAAATAAATTATTTTCAGTCCAGATAGTCAAAAAAATCCTGCAAGAGTCTCTTTGAAGCCTCTTTGGAAGAGGTTTCAAGCTGTGTCTTGTTTTCATTATGGGAACATCCAAGGTACTAACTGTTGTTGTTAAGACAGTTTCCATCTCTGAAGAATTGTGGCTGCTCAAACTATATATCCAACTGTGGATGGAGTAAGTACACTCATTGATGAAACATTCATCCATCTGTTAGCTCCAAGTAAAGCACTCAGTAACATATGTTTTGAAAATAAGGTTTATTATTATTGTTAAATATTTAAGAACTCTTGTTAATTACAACCTGAGTCTTATTTTCTCTAGATTTAGTGGTCGCTCCTTGTGGTAATAATCATTTCACTTATTTGCTGCAGAGATCTGAAAATGCAACAACTAAAACTGTCTGCCAACTCTGATCATGGATGATGACATTAGACAATTTGGCAAATCATAGGCAGTATAAATAAATCTGTGATATAAGATATATGTGGTTTAATACAGAAATGGGCTTTAATTACTTGGTCCGAGCAACTTGTTGCATAATAAGATTGAAACACAACCACTTTGTAAAAACTTTATTATCTCAGACTATACAGAGAAACAGTTTGCGGACAAAAGTAACAATCCACATCGTTTTTCATAATAAACAAATAATCTCCAGGAATTTGCTTAAATAAGCCAAATTATATACAAACTAAACCTGCCAAACCATTGCTAAATACACAATCTGTTCCTTACAGAGTACATGATTCACCCATGAGTCTCCAAACATGTCAGACGTTGCAAAGTTTACAAATCATCTTAAGGCACTTAGCCGTGGGTCACACATAATCATAACAGATCTTTGTTTTACATTTGAATAATTACATTCCCTGATGCAAGTATTTAAGGTGCTGTAATGAAGATCAGGAGAGGAGAAAGAATAGGAAAAAGAAGTCAACGCTCTAACACAAGAGAGTGATGTCAAACCCAAAAAACCCAGTGATCTCATTTTCACCCATTTTGTGGCAGAATGTTCTAGACGTGATGTGTGCTGACAGGAGCGTTAACCCAAATACTCATGGCCTGCTCTAAACATCCTGTCTGAAAACCAATAAAGGTGGCTTGTGGAGGTGTGTAATCATCCCATTCACCAGATGGGAGTGACTAAAGGCGGATTTCTGACTGCACAAAATGCTCGGTAAGTTTCCACCAATGTTATGGGTGAATAAACTCACGGTCTGTTCCCATGTACCCGCTGAGTGTTGGCTTCAAGGCAACTAAAAGGCGTGCAAAGGCGTCAAGAAAAGCTTAGACGATTTTGGTAACAACAAACAGACAAGAAACAAACAAAGTTCAACAAAGACATACAGCCTAATCCAGAAAAGGGGTATGAGGCCCAGACGTTATAGTTACTATCCTGTTTCCATATCCATGTGTTAAAGCAACAGTAAGAAAGTGCATTCAGTGCCAGGATGCAGCCCTACCTAACAATCACAGGACAGGAAAAAGTCCACAATTAAACTAAGAAACACAGTACATCTAGATACACAGTAAGGTGTTTGTATTGTTGTCAAAAGGTGAAAGATCAAGATAAACTCACCCCGTGTCACGTACAGGGTTAGTGGCCACTAGATGGTGACAAAAAAACGAATAACTGTATTGAAGCGAAAAGTAATTCCCTTTGTATGTACATAAGACATTGTGGTCTTGGCTAATTTCAAGTCCTAAGTGTTTTGCAATGTGGCATAGATAACTCCTTTTACTCAAATATAGAGCTGAAATAAAAAAGGGGGTATGAATAATGTAGATGTAGTTTAATAACCAAGATTAAACCTATAAAGTTGGTAAGAAGAGAGCTAGTTAGATAGTTTTTTGCATTGTTAAAGAATTGTCAATGGATCGAATGTGTATTTGAAAGGGGTCAGTTGGAGTAACAAACCTACAAAGTCTTTTCGTAGTGTTTTAAGCTTATTGTTTTTTTTGTAGCATAATTTTTGACTGTGCCTGTTTTTTAGTTAAATTATTATTATTTTTTAAAATCTAATACATTCTCATCCAAGGTCAACACTGGTTTCTCTCAGCATCTGCATGAAACACCTTTAAAACACATGGTTAACAGTCACAGTTTGGTTAGGTTTAGGTAACAAAACTACTTGGTCTGGTTTAGGAAAAGATCATGATTTTGGTTAAAATAAGTATGTTATGTGACAAAAGTCACGTACATAACTTTAAACTAAATAAGTCAATGTTGACTCTCACGTACAAACCTCGGACTGCACAGTGAAAGTCCTGTGTTTGTTTGACCCATCCATCCACCTCAACCTTTTCACATGGACTTTGTTACTCTTTACACAAGATCACCTTACTCAGATAAATTACATCGGAGTGGAAGTACCAACAAGTATGTAATTTTGACGTCCTGGCAATGAGAACAAGTTGGGTAAACCCAATGTTTAATCCAAATCTATTTCTCAGGAGTTGGTGGAGACCAAACCAGAGGGCATAAAGACTTTAAAATGATCCTTTAGAGTATTACGGGTGATGTCAAAAACGTTTTTTCTACAATCTAAAGTGAGACTTATCGACTTTTACAGCCCATGGTTTCATTAGTTTTGATACAGGTTGAAGAAGTTCAGCAACCCTTTCAAGCCTAAAAAAGTACATTATTAGAAAAGCGTTTTCCATAAACTAGAGGCACTCAACATCAAGTCTCTGAACTGCGTTACTAATAAAGGCCTGTTTCTTTGGGGTGTGGAGTAACTGAGCAGCAGAAGTCCTGCAAGAACATGAACTCTGCTCTCTTTATCTTAAAAAAATAGGTCTACTATTACAACCATTTGGATTTAAGTTTTACACACTTTAGATAAATAGATAATGCATTGCACACATTGTGGCATGTTTTTCTGGACTGTCACCGAACAGGAGTTACAGAATAATGGTGCAAACTCAATTTATTTAGATGTAGTTCTAAATAATTACAACACAGTAATGCAACAGTTTTCGTAGCAACTTTGTTTCACTGACAGTGTTTACTTACACATAATCAGTGCATAAGGAAAGTATATACAACACAAACAGCACCTCAACACATTGCATCTGCACTGGATCCTATCATCAGATCTGAATGAACTGTAATTCTAAAGTGACAAATTAAATGTGATGTCGATGAAAGGGAGATGAATGCAAGCACGTGCACACACAAAGCCACACCCATGTGCTCATGCTTGCATACACACACACGTGCGCACACACACACACACACACACAGACAAACCCAGAACAGTCCTGAATGATCTGCAGAACAGAAGTGTTGGCCCCAGGATTGTGTTTGTGAGAGCAGCTTTCGCAAAGTCTCTCACAGGATATGGGCTGGAACCGGAGAGAGAAAGAGTTCTTACATGTACAACTTTTTACTTTCTGTCCGCCAACCTCTCTCTCATTTGGTTACCGTGACTGTAAACATATGCAAAAAGAAAAACCATTCAAAAAGTTTAGAGAAATTCAGATTGACTTTTGACAAGAATGCTGTAGAGTGACTGAATCTGAGAAACAAACATCATTTACTTTCCCCTCTTCCATGACAGAGCTCTGCCAACTTGGCTTCAAGTGGGTTCATAAATGTGCAGCTCATCCAACACGTCAGAGAGTCAAAGTCATTGTTTTGATCCAAAAAAAGAGTGAGATTTGTTGGCTGGGCGAGATAGAACCCTAACCCTGGGACTCTTGTTCATTGGGCGTCCATTTTAACCTGTTTCAAAACAACTTGTTTTATTAGGCCATCTGCACTCAATAAGGCCAGCTGGAAAAACGCAGCAGCAGATTGCAGCCTTCATAACAGCAAGCCTACTGCGCCTCTCTGTCAGCTCATACCACAGCAGACTGACACAGTCCTTGTCCTCCATGTTATTTTGTTCTCTTATACATTCTCATTTTTTTGCCACAGTCCTTATATCTTGACTTTTACTATTATTTACATTTTTAAATATCCTCAACGAAGCAGCGCAACATTCAAAGCTTCCTTCCAGACACAATAGTATCATCCAACTCTGGCGCAGACTGTGACCCCACTCTGGATTCTCTGGATTGGTTCCAGCCAGTGTTCACTGCAGTCAGCTGCCACAGTACATCTTGTTTTTTTTAATGATGCTCTATTGATCCCTGAGGCAGGAATTTGTCCTTTTGCTCTATCCTTTCACCCACAGCACCTCATTTATACTGTACAGTATTTCAACATGTAGGTGTTCTACAAGACCTGCCACATGTTCCCACATACGTTGCAACATGTTTACTCATAGTAATGCGGTTAAAAGAGTGGATTATGTAACCCAGATGTTCGCTAAACATAGCCTGGTTTTACATAAATAGATAGAAATCTTTTCGCCAACTGATCCAGGGCTGGATAAACCACCTAGGAGGAAATAGAAATGCTAGGGGATCCAATCAAGCAAGCCAGACTTCATATTTTTCCCGGTCACAGAAACAAACCAGTATTTCTGTGCTGGATATCTTCCCATTGCTGAATGCCAGTTGGTTTGAGATATGTTTTTTTATACTGTAGGGATATGCCATGTAACCATGATATCAACTGAAATATTAAGGTATTGAAGTTAGATGACACAGGTCCTCATTAAGCCACATTAAGACCCTTATCATTTTAGTTTTTTAATTGTGCTTTGCGTATTTTCACACAAATGTGTATTTAATCCAATTACCACAAAGTAACTGACTCTAGTTGCCCACTTTTAGAGTATACCAGCATAGATCTCACAGTGTGAAATGGTTTGTAGTTAGCCCTGTAACTTTGGAAGTTCCACTGGAATGCTTCTACTGAGATATCAGATCTCATCCTGGTTCAGTTTAGGACCATGATACAGGATACATCATCATCTACTCTAGCTTCAATGCTTGATAACAAAGAAACTTCAAGTCTTTACAAAGGTATTCCCTCATTTGGTGTTTCGATGGAGGTGGTGGAATGTGCTTTCTGCACTTTGGTCCAGCATTTGCAGACTCATAAAACCATTTAGTGAGTCCTCCTGTCCTGTATTGAAGTATCTACATTTGTTATGCTTCTCGACTCATTTTTTCCATTTTTTCCTGTAATTTGTCAACTCAGAATTTAGCAGCCATTTGGAGCCGCCAAAGCCTAGTCAAAGGCCTCCTCCCTACTGTCCATGTTATCCTGCTGCGTTGATATATCTGACAACACCTGGATGGGAACTCACACCCACTTGGCAGTCGAGAATGGGATCTGGAACATCTCATCGCTCTTTGGGAGCAAGCGTGTGGTTTGTCTCAGATATTGTTTTAGCAGATGGCATATCAGTCTACAGTCTGCCTGGACAGTTACACTTGTCAGTTGCCGTTTGTCATTCAGTCACGTCAGGGAGTTTTTAAGACCAGATGTGGACACAGAGAGATGAGATTTATAAAAAAGAAAAACATTGTTAAAATTTTAAGTGTAACCATAACCTTTGTGGCTTCCAGCTACCTGGTGTTTTAAGTGTACATAGAGAGTACCGTTTATGAGTACATCTACAGATGAATGATTTGCTAAGTACTCCAAGAGTTATGTGTGAAAGGTATTCTCATTCTCATCCAGACTATTAGAAACTTTGATGTTGGATCTGGAGCGTGCCAACATTAGCTGGAATACGTAAGTCATAACAGATCTGATTTACTGCTTGCTTTTACTGTGTCTGTATAAGCTCCTTTTCCATTGAGTCATTCATCTCTACAAAGACAGTCGTACCACTTTCTAATTAGGCAGCCTTTTAAAGAGTTTAATTATGATTAATGGAATTATTAATGGTCAATAAACCATTTACAAATGCTTTAAAGAACACCTAAAAGCTATTACATTTTTTGGGACGCCAGATTGTTAAATTCCTTTTCCTGATATGTCACCCTTTAGAAAGATTTTAAGTTGTATTAAATTAGTAAATATTTAATACATTAAAAACTATTAACAAATAGAAAGGATAAACACCAGCCAATGGTATTTCACAATCTGGTGACCCAATACTTGTTTTTATTTATGGGTTCTACCTGATCTATGCAGGCTTTTTTTTCATTGAAAATTCAAACTTTTACAGGGAAAAAATAAATATTTAAACTGTAATGACCAGTTCAAACTCTACAAACAGACTGTAGTTTACAGGTCATCTTGGCCCATCAGTAAGCTGATGATTGAATAATCAATAGCCTCTAAGAAGTAATATTTGAAAGTATTTTCGGTTTCTACAACGTAGATGGCAAAAATACCAACTTTTAACATACAGCAACATATCTAAGGACTCTGGAACCAGAAACCACACTCATCTCAAGGACTGTCGTCAATGGCCATCATCACTAAGACAGAAAGATTTATATACAAGAATGTGGCCCGATGGCATTGTTTTGGGAGGTGTGGTTTTCAGGATAATGAAAGAACTGGAGCCATGATATAAAATTCCAAGTTGCACCACAATCACCAAATACCACATAGGAAAACTAACAATCAGTGGATGTAAATCACTGATAGTTACAGTTCACTGTATCGTAAACTCATGCATTATGCTAACAAATTGCGTGGACCCCCTTTATAAAGAGTGCCTTATTAAATTAAAATATTGCCTTAAGACTGTGTACATGCATGTAAAACTTTCCTGCCATAATATTTCTACGTTTGACCATGGTGTTGAAGCCCCTGTATGTGCAGCAGTTACCAAAGTTAGGATATCAGCACCTATTACCTCTGTTGTGGATGTACGGATCCGTTTTGGTTAGTAAATTTTGGGGTGATCCCCAAAATATGCTGCGGTAAGAAATTTTAGTTAGCATTGCCAAACCTTGTTGCAGTATGAGTGCATATCTACAAAATTCCTTTCAGGGATGGAAAAACAGCAGCAGGTGTAAAAGTTGTGAAGTCAAAAGTCTCCTTGAACAAAATGCATCAGTGGGGGGAACGATGTTTCTCTTGAGACACTGTTCAAAGCCACATTTCGGCCAGAATGACAGTACAGCAGTCATAAAAAGCCAATATATCCCACAGAAAATATGTCAGATGTGCAACTTTGCCTTTGCAAAAGGACAACAAAAAATCCAGCTGTGTTCTGTACTGTTACTGCAAACCAGACAGTGCCCTTGAATGTGAACTTGTTGTCAGTAGACAAATGTAAAAAACAGGTTCTCCAGAGACCCTGCAGCCTGCTCGTCTGGGTCTGTAGGGTCATCAGAAGTAGCAGAGGATGGCAAAGAAATGGGCAAGGCCATGTGTGGGAAGTGTTGGGAGAGGGTGTGAGCAGGTGGTCCCACCACAGTGTAAGCCTTTAGGGCAGAGAGCCCGTTGAGCACTGCTACATCCAGAAAGGTCACATGAAATGCGGAGGAGAAGTCAAAGGAGAGGGCCTCTAGCTCAGCGGCAACTCCTGCTTTGGGAGAAATTGTAATTTCCTGGTTGGGGTAAGGAGCTTCTGGTGCTGCGCTGTGGATCCTGAGGGTCTGTAGACCTAGCAGAGCTAGGTATTGACTGTCTATTGGTTTTATTCCACAAAAGGACAACCGTAAATGGCCAGCCATGCTCCTGTTCACCAGCTCCTCCAAGATCCAGAGCTCCTTCACCCAGACAGTGAGCCGTCCGGGCTCTCTGAGCCCAGCAGGAGGCAGAGTGGTGCGCAAAACGGTGTGGCATCGGCACAGCGAATTGGCCAGAGCCTCGTTGCAGTCCTGGATAGGTGTAGAACAGCTGCAGTTCCGCAGGTTGTGGCCTGGGGCGCCACTGTCGAACAACAGTGTGGTGTTGGCCGGCAGAGAAGTTTCAGTTGTCTGGGTGATGGGGGTCAGGAAGAACAGCAACCACAGTAACCATGGCAACAAGGCAGAGGAGACTGTGTTTGGAGACATCTCCATAGAGATCAAAGAGACTACATCTTCACCAAATGTAGAGACTGGATAGTAGAGAGACGAACAGTGCTGTAAACAGAGAGGAGTAAAGTTAGCATGTCTATATACAAGTTATATATGCCATACAGATAGACAACACTAAAATGACTAAAATTCCGATTTTGACGTCAACTCTCATCAAAGACCATACCTCAGCAGATCAGACATTTACTTACCCCTCGATGACTCACTTGAGCACTTTACTTCCCTAAAAGCACATGACACACAAAGAAAGTCTCTTTCTCGCTCTGTGCCCTACAGTAACCTGCTTCTGCTTTGCGTCTGTATTTTTACAACATGTGGAGGCCAGCTTAAGACTAACAGCCAATTCAATGCAGCTCTTTATTTCCAGTCTAGCCCTGGCTCTCTCTCTCTCTCTGTCTGTCTCTCTCTCACTCTCACACACACACACACACACACACCCATACGCACACACACACACACACATATAATTGAGCCACTTATTTCTTGCTCCCCGGTTTTACTGGGGAGAGGTCCTTCCAGGCCCCAGGCTACTGTGGATGGCATACGGCTGCTTATAAAAGTTCCTGCGCCATGCTGTGCTGTGGTGAAAAAGGCAGTGGCCAACCATATTAAATGTTCAGGAGTAATGAAACACTGGCCTCTTTATTTCCTCATTCTGGAACGGTGGAAAAAGTGGACTGTATAAGCAGTCCTGACTTCCAGAGTCAACTTTTCCCCACTGATCTTTTTCTTTGAAAGATGAGGACTTTCCAATGTTATTCTGGTTGGACAAAAACGAGTTGATTGTCTAAAAACAGGTCTGGAAAAAAAAGACCATGTGATGCATTTGGTACCAAAGACTCAATTTTTACATGTTAAAAACAAGCATGCTAACATACAGACATTCGTAAAAAAAGGTAACATTAATAATATCATGTAGTGTAGGTGTTGACGGGTTATTGATGAATGCAGGATACTCAAAGGCTGTCAACCATCTAAATCTTCCTATACATGTTCTCGTCTCATTCGTTCTCTTTTTAGAATAAACTTAAGTGTAGTCCTGAAATATTCAGATTTTTATCTTAATTATCAAAATCTCTGATTATTAAAGGAGCAGTGTGTAGGGCATAGAGGCAGTGGTAGTGTTGTTGTGTGTGCTTGCAGCTGAGTTGCTAATTACAACCCTTATCCTCTCTTTTCAAGCCTAAAGGAGAAATTACGGTGGCTGCAATATGTGCAAAAAATGCAAAGCAGCCTAACTAGACAGTTTGTTTGTTCTGGGCTACTGTAGAAACATAACAGACATGATGGACCAGCTGCATCTGTAGATATAAAAGTCTCATTCTAAGGTAACAAAAACACAACAATTATTATTTTCAGATGATTACACACTAATGACATAGTTATGAATATTATTTTCTTGAAATAGACACACTCAGCAAAAACTGAGACATTGTAAAGATACATGTGCAAGCAAATGTTTGAATACAGTTTTTGAATGCAGGTAGCAAAATGACAAAAACGAATGCTACCACTGTGCTGAGTGCATGAAAACTCACTGAACTACAGCACAGTGTCACACCGTGGTGAGGTCAAGTTGGGTTTTTGTCCTGTCTCGTCAATCCTGTTTTATTTTGGTATTTACCTATCCTCTCGTTTCAGGTCACTTGCCCTTCCTCATGTGTCACCGGTCTGACTGTCTTCCTCGCCCTCACTGTTTCCACTTGTTCCCCATTACCCTGTGTATATATTGTCTGCGTCTCCCTTTGTCCCGTGCCGAAGTGTTTCGTCTCCTGTAGCGTTCACCAAAGCCTTATTTCATAGCCCACAGTCACAGCATCATAGCTCTAGTGTTCGTTTGTTTTCTACCTCGAGTGAGTGATTTTTTGTTGTACTTCTTAGTCTAGCGCTTTTGTTTCTTTGTGTATAGCCTAGTGTGTTTTCAGCCTCGTTTGAGCGCCTTAAGTTAAAGTTTCATAGCCTTTTGTTTTTCCTCGTTGAGAGTGATTTTGATTTTGTTAATCTTTAATAAGAGAAGTTCAGAGTTTTTTCCTCCTTTGGAGTGATTTTTTTGTTTTCTCTAGTTTAGGCCTTTTTTATAGCCTCACTCAGTCGAGGGTATTGTTGACTTGAATCAAACAGCTGTCTGCCAAACTCTGCATCTGAGTCCTCCTTTGAGTCCGGCCTGACAAACAGTAGTGCTGAGGCTTTGGGGCTTCACCATACTATATTAGACTAGTATAATCTACCACTTTAAGAATTATCACAGCACTTACTGCTGCACTATCGCACTGAATCTTGATTGTTCCCTTTTCTGTAAAGACGCTTTGGATAAAAGCATCATATAAATGTAAATGTAACTATATTTCACTATAAACTATAAATATACAGCCACAATAAGCTAGAATACATTTGATCTCAGAATTATTGCCATTACTTTTAGTGTTCAGTGTGATTAAAAACAATGTTAACGTTGAGCTTGAGGTGTGACGTAACATGTATCATACCCGGAACTTTACTCAATGACTCAGCGTGTGCATTTAATATACCATGTGGGTTCATTGGCTTTGACCACTTTCTCAATTAGCCTTTTCCTTAGTCATGTGAAACTCTCCTGCAGATATTTGGGATATATACAAAAATAATTTGCAGGTTTCAGGACGTATCAGCATTTTATTCTGTTTGGGGTCCCTCTGCACTGTGTTTCTCCAGGAAATACTTCCCCTTTCTCCACAGCCTGTTTACTAGTCACACGGGAGATTATTTATAGAAATGTTCCCTGACTTTATTCCAGATTTCTTTTCCCAGAAAAAGCACATGAGCAATTGTGACACTGAGCAGAATAACCAATATAGAGGCAGAATAACACTCTGTTTCTGTCCAAATAAAGGGCAAACAGGAATGTGCACTGTATTTCACTTTATATCTTTGTTTATGTTTATTTAAGCATTTTAAAGGTCCAGTGTAATTAATAAGGATCTGTTGGCAGAAATGGAATCTAGGTGTAAACCCACCATGACGTCACCCATTAAAACCAACTCTTTTGAAGCCTTGAATTTGGCATTATGGATGTCTTTTTGGAGACAGTAGGTGATATTACTCTAAATGGTAAATGGGACCATACTAAATGAACAGTCTGTATGGAAGAAGACTCATGAGCACACTGTTTACTGAGGGAATAAATCAACTGAGACGTTCATTTGTCCACAAGACACAAAACAATCAGCCTTTTTCTTTTGGAGCCAGTAGAAAGAATGCAGGTTTAGGACATTTACGCAGCTTCACTTCACAGACTTGTCCACTAGTTATACTGTCAATGGAGAATATACAAGCAGTCCAAGCTGACTAATCACAGGTAAACCTCAGCTACACTGTAAACTGTAGATCAACCTTCACGTGAGGCCAAAAACTGTTTACTGAGGAAATAAATCAAGTGAGAGGTAAGCTTACATACAATCAGACTTCTTTTTGGAGCCAGTAGAGTGCTACTGGCCATTAGGAAGGGTGCAGGTTTAAGACATTTTGCAGATTTTACAGATTATATACTGACAATGGTGTGTCATGACTTCATAATAAGACTACCGGTAGTTATGTTTTCGTGACCCTGAATGACTCTCAGAATGTACAAACCAAACTCTGGCTTTAGACTCAGCCTTTTGTGTTTTTTATTTCATGGCTGTTGTGGAGAAATTGCTGAAGTCAATTGTGAGATCAGGAAGGAAGAAAGTGTTCAGGAGCCTCTGATGTCTTATGCTGTATTATTTATTGACACTTGGCCAAGGAGAACTAGAGACACTCTCAAAGTACACCTGAAATGCTTGAGTCGGTCTCACATTCTGACGAACTCATGCTGGTGGTCACACTTTAAACCCTCATAGATGACGCCACAAATACTTTACGCCCAAAATAGTCAAAGGGAATGCATTTACCCATGTTCGTGTTCACCTTCAACACATTCTAGTCTGGAGACACTGTTGTCTGTTCATGCTAATGGAACGTCAACAATTAGCTATCTATTATGTCTAGGAATGCAGCAACAGGTCTTTTCGACCCTGGACACCACAGTGTTGAGATATGGTGGCACCCAGTCAAAGACAAACAATTAATACTGCAGAGGACCACAAGGCTCACACGTGACCTTGTGTAACCTAAAAAGAGAAAATTCCATAACAATGGCCACCATTCTTTCTCCTAAAAGAAGGAAAACTGCAGAAGGAAAGTTTCCTTCTAAAGTTTCCTCCTAAAGAAGGAAACTGGCATCCTCAAAAGTATGTTAAGGTGTAACAAAAGCAAGAAAAGTGTCTGTTAAGGGGTTAAACTTCAATTTGGCATTAAAGTCCCATTTCTGGTATCCTGACTATGCTTCTATAAATAAACTTGACTTCACTGTGGTTGGTTTACAGTAGCAGCTGCCCTCCATACACACAGCCTGTCCTCTCCATCCTCCACCGTCTTACCTCACTGCTAATATTAGTCATCGTCTTTCCAGCTGTTCCCAGTGTCTGGCTCTCCCACACATTATATCAGTCACTTTCTCTCTCTTTCCAAGTGTCTGTCCTTGCTCTCCCTCTACCAAGCTCTTTCTTTCCCTCCTCGCTTCTGTTTTTTTTCTCTCTCTCTCTCTCTTTCTCTTGCTTTCCTTTCCTCCATCTCCATCTCTGTAATCCCTGCAACAAGCTCCAGCTGCAGGACCGGATGCTGGGAGGGAGGGTAGGAGGGAGGGAGGGCTGAGCAAAGATGAAAATCGACCACGGAAAACACATTCCACAGTACTTAAATGACAATGTGAGCATATTTTATTTTAACTTATCAGAGAAATGAAACCACATAAACTTACTGAGTGTCATCGAAGTCTTTCTGTTCTGAGCTGTGTTTCTGAGAAGTGTGTCTAGGCGACTACATGAAGACATAGACAGAAACTGAGAGAAGAAAGAGTGACCGACAGAAAGTGTCAAATGGGGTCAACGTGTTTGTATGTGTGTATGCCTATGTGTGAGAAACAAATGCGAGGTGGCCCGCCGCTCCACACGGCTCCAGCCTGTTAAAGGAGAGGCTCATGCATTCCTCTGACATCATGCTCCACCGCAGGCACCCACCCTAATCCTCCCTTCCTCTCTCGCTAACAGTCCCTCTCTGCCTCTGTGTCACCCATCTCTTTTCAATGTCTCTCGCTCTTCTCGCTCACTCTCAGCAGCTGCAGCTCCACACACAACTACAAGAGATGAAATCGAACGGATTTCACTTCCAAAAATGGCAAATCTGCAGCGAACAGAAGAAATGTAGAGTTTGTTATGTCATACTGTTTAGACCTCTACGCTTGAGACATGTAAAAAGATTTTAAATCATGTTGATGCATTGACTTGTAATCAGGTGAATGGTGTCTCTGTCATTTGTACGTCTGTGCTCACATTATGTAACTTTAGGCTCCGGGTCAGGAGAAGTACGTAACACTTTACGGCACTAAGTCACACAGCAACTATTTCACTGATTTTGGTGAAACTGGGTCAGATTTTATGGAGAAAATCTTTTTTGGTTTTCCCTCTGATGTCCTCCGACTGCTCAGCCTCAACTCTGATCTAACAGCGTCTCTGATGGACAGTAAAGTAAACTGCTGTGGCCTATAGCTGCTGTTAGCTAATGTTAGCTCAGTTTGTTAGCCGGGTTGCCCAGATTGTAAGCTCAAAAGGAGTGTTAGTGTTTGGACCGCGGGTGTTTTAGACCAGGAAAAGGTGTAAAAAGAGTAACGATGGACAGTAAACTGCTGTGTATACTATATCTGCTGTTCTGTCAGCTCAGTTTGTTAGCTAGACATTAGCCGATAGCAGCTACAGTTGGCAGCAGTTTACTTTACTGTTCAGGAAACTCTGTAAATCATAGATAGTTGAGGCTGAGCAGGCAGAGAACATCAGAGGGGAAACCAAAAAAACATAGACTGAAAAGTTCAGAGGAAAATATTTTTTGAAAATGTCTCTGCAGCTGCTACGTCTCTAACGGTGTCTGTCTGCTGTTTGCTGCCGAGCAGGTCATCTACGGTGGCTTTTTTAGAGCTTCTTCTTTAAAAACGGCGCTATGAGGACGCTGAGAATGAACCAGAACAGTAACATTATGGCTGGACACATAAACAATGAGCTGAAACTCACTGTAACGCTCCAAAAGCTGAGAAGAGCTGCAAACTCAGGTCATTGTCATTGGATTCTTTATTTTTATAAAAATATAAATGATAGCTTTTCGGGTGTTATTTTCAGTGGATTAACACACATTTTGGTATTTACAGTGTTTACAGCCACCAAACAGTATACAGTATAGAGGTCTATGGTACAAATGAGCATGTGTAATTAATCATACTTCTTAAACTGCTAAAGCAATAAACGATTAATCAATACTAAAATGTACAGCATGTTTTATTAAGTGTAAATATTATGCACAATAACAACACATGCATTGGACAAGTTTCAGTGAAGTATAGTGCTTTCAGAGTTATGTACCCACAAATCCTGTTTACACTACTCTTTCACAAAACTTGTATACATCGGCAGCTGCTGAATACGTCCCCCTTCATGCATTTTTCTTGCATTAGGACTGCAGACGGTTTATTTTTATTGACTCTTGTACAGTAGGAACAAGTTAGCAGGCTATAAAACAAAACTCCAGAGTCTCATAACCGGCTAATCTCCAGACCACTCTTGTTAGTTTGGTAGGATAGAATGAGAGTGAAACTTGATTTTCCCAAACTCTTGGATCTCTCTTGGGTACGAGACACAGAGCAGATGCAGTTGAATAAAAAGAAGGACTTTGACAGCCTGCGTTTGAGTGTTGTGTTGAGTCAAACCACAGTCTCACAAGTAACAAGTTGCATTTTAGTTTCGATAATATTTCTTTAGATTCGATTAGATTACTGTAATCTAATTAAAATGCATTTGATAGAGGTGTTAAACATATCTGTACATGGATCAGAAGTGTGAATGAAAACTTGTTTTTTCTCCTGACATGCTTAGATTGTTATCTGTTATGTTATAAGTGTCAATTTATGACAAAGAATCGTACAGAGATAGGCCTTTATATTGCTGCATGCTGTAGAGATCATGGGTACTGTAGAACACCCATGATCTATGATGTTAAATTACTGTTTTTGTCATTGAGGTCTGTTGGATTTGATCATAACATATTTATATGTGTAGGGATCCTTGCCGTACTTTTGTTATCATATGATAACTTATAATTACAGTGCCCTAAAAGATTACAGATAAAAGATACATTTAGCCTGTTTCACTGCTGCCGACTGCATTAAAATTATTGTCTCCATGTACTGAGTCACGAAAACATTGAAATAAAATAGGGGAAACATGATAAAACTGTATTTATTGTGCCACTGACAGATTCTATTTTATCTAGATGGTTAGAAAAGTCGTTGAGGATCCTGGAAATATCACAAAAACAGTAGCTATTAAATAATAACTAGAAATATGCTTTCAGAAAATAATGTAAAGTAATGTATGTCTAACTGAAGGTAAGTGATAAAATATGTTTTTATGACTGACCCTTAAAATGTATAAACATCCAGATTGTATGGTTCAGCTGCCTGTAGGTTTTTCTATGATTTCAGCGTCCAAATGACTCAGTGACAAATGAATTAGAGAAATAGGAGCTGAATAAATTCCCACACCAAATGTTTAGCTGCCTCTGAAAATGGAGGTCAGTTTTGGTCCAGTGATTATTGACACAAAGAACAAACATCGTTTCTTACAGCATGTGTGCAAAGATTTCAGCGGCATGCGTGTGTTCTGTCCATGCAGCAGAAAAAGAAAAAAAAAACGACTGATGAAACAAGTCTAGCATGTGGCAGCACATGTGCAACGTACATACGTGGACAGCTCAGTGCTGGTTAAGGTGGCATGCTGCTGCCGTCTGGTTCCAGGCTGAAAGATCCAGCTTCCTCAGGCGGTGAGAGCAGCAACAGCAGCTTCCACATCTGTCTGCAGGTTGACTGGAAAACCTCATCTGTCTGTCTGACAACAGAAGAGAGGTTGTTAGGATGAAGGGAGAGAAAGAAGTAAGAAAGGAATGAAAGGGGTGGGTGGGTGAGAAGAACCAAGAGAGGTCTTACTTACTTTCTGGACTCTGGATGGATACATTTCTCTTCAGTTGTGACAGCATGACACACTCAAACACTCTGTCCATTTTCTCTGCTTTCTTCTCATCTTTTTCCCATTCCCTCACTCCTCAGCCCACTCTCCTCCTATTTTGGGACCCGCCTCTCATTTTCCAAAAGAAGCTCATGTACAATGGCCGTGTATGCTGCCATCTTGTGTCTTGCAATGCTATTACACAAATTTATTTAAAATAGAGAGTGGTCATGGTCTGGGTCATGGATCATAATTTCGGGTTCACATCCGTTAAGGTTTGGGTCCAAATGTTGGTTATTTTAAGAGATTGTACATCAAGTTCTCTGGTTAGTTTTAGGGCCAACCAGACCATCAAAAAAAAAAAAAAAAGCCTGGTCCACTGTATGGGACAGTAACTTTGTTTATGGGAATATAAACTGCCAAATCACAGCATCAACTCACATGATAAAGGCCTTAATCAGCTGACCTGCTGATTGTGTTTACATGGCACACTGCAAAATTAATTTTCTGTTAATAAAGTTACTGGACAGCCAACCATGAAAAAGTTCAGCATAAGAAAACCATCCAATGAACGGGGGAGGATGTCAGGTTAGAGGTAGTTTATGTTGTCCGAGGACTCCTGAGCATGTTAATCCAGCTGATGCTGGGAAATTACTCAGCACTTAGTAGTGAAAAAAGTGGATATCTTTAATTTAACATTTCTCTCTCCACTACTGAGATCTATTTCAATAACTAACATTACAGTTACATGTTAAAATAATAATAAGACCTACCAATCACACAATTTAAATGGAATATAAAAACAAAAAAAAATACGTTACTCTTTAGGCTTCAAAAAAGAAATGCCTCCTCCTAAAGTAGATCACATACAAAAGATATAAAGTACCAACACAAATAAACAAAACTGTGCTGCTGTTAGCTTAGGTGTACAGCTACGCATATACCACGGTGGTATTTTGCCCTGAAACTGCGGCGATCAATCACAAAAATACCAATTTCTATTCAATGTTGCTTTAACCCTCCTGATGATCAGGATCTCAAAAATCTGCATCCAGGCAGCATTTACTGTAAATAGTAGCTCAGCTGCATTTTGTTTTGATTTGCCTTTGAATGACAGAATGTGATTTGACCTGTTCTTAAAGCTGAGCTTATCTAACCTCTACCTGCACCAAAGTTGTCGGACATCTACTAATATGTCACTGTGGAGGCTAAGGTGTGGAAAAGAGAAAACAATAAATTACTACAACGACTTATCTTACTTTTCTCAGTTGTAATACAACATTAGCTCGTAACAGTTGAAGCTTCATCAAAGTCTGTATAAAGTAAGCATAAATATGTGTCCTGTGTTTGTCACATCAAAGAAGAGATTTGAACGAATAAAAATATTGACAAGTTTATGAAATTAGGTGTCACAATCAAGTAAAAAGCAGTATTGTCGGGTCCTGGACTGTGCGGGCGTGTCTGCTGAATGTGCTGAAGCGTCAGCTCGCAGTCAAGCAGCAATTTTGAAACGACTGAAACGTGTCAGATGAGTTCAGAAATTGACATGACTAAGACACTCTAAGCGAGATGAATTAATCTCCATCTCTCTGCTATGGGTGCAGGGGTTTGCTCAGGGTGCCCTCATCGAGCCACCCTTTAATCCTGGACTGAAAACTGAAAAACTGTTTTAAACCCTAACTCCACATTTCAGTAATATATTGTTTAGTCTTTTGACAGCAAGAACTGAACAATATATTTTTTTTTCAGCAACTATTTTCCAACATATTTAATGTATTTTGAAAAAAATCTCAGAATTCAAACCACCATACACTTCTAGTGGGTCATGAGTGGTGATTGACAGAGATAATTCTTGTATATACATTATTTATTGGGGAAATTATTCCTCTTCTGATTCCCTTAAGTTCCAGATTTTACTGCACTTTCATTTGTTTTTTTTTTTTAGTTGAGCACAGCTTAGTGTGAGAGTTTGCTGTATGAAGACAGTGAAAAAAATATTATAACTAAGGTTTCCTGGATATAACACACAAGTTCATTTTGATATAACAACAACACATTCAATAAACTTTACAGATTCAAATGTGTGTGTATGTGTCTTCCCTCCTTGTTAGAACAGGATGTAGTTGTTTACGGGTTAAGGTAAGACTGTGAGCTAAGGTCATGCTGAAGCACCCGTTCATATTTACACAGCAACAGCTGTTGTTGGTAGCAACTGAACCAAAAAAAAAAAAAATGTAACCACCAGATCGCAAAGAGCAGATGGAAAAACTGGCTCTTGTGTCTCTGAGGCAGTGAGATCACTTCCTGTTGGGTTCCCGTGTTGGCGAGGACATATAAGATGGCAGCCAGGGGCGGAGCTGCTGCACCAAAACACCCAGTACTCCCAGAACCATGATGCTGGGTGGAGACACAGATGGCAGTTGGTGTATGACTTACTGAAATAGTCACATAACTTCCCACTACCAAACTTTTTTGGTCCTCTCCCACAAATGTTCCACGTCCCTCACGCTCCACTCGGACGCCTCATTGCGCTTTGGTTGTTCATTGACAGATGTGCCGAACGAATCATAAGGTGCACAATGATGCATATGTCTACTTTAAATGTTATTTGTTATTAATGGAAACTGTGATGGAGTAAAAGCAACACAGTTCCAAAAAAAAAAATGCTTACATAAAGTACAGATTCCTTGAAATGCACTTAATTACTGTCCACCCCTACATAGTGTGCAACTCAAAGGCTCCGGAAAATCTACTTTGAGGACCGTTGTACGGTGGCTGGGAACCCTCAATGCTGCAAATAAAAGAAACGCTCCAAATAAAATAAAATAAAAAGCCGCTGCAAATAAAAGAAACACCGCTGCAAATAAAAGAAATGCTGCAAATAAAAAGAAACACTTCTGCAAATAAAAGAAACGCCACTGCAAATAAAAAGAAAATGCTGCAAACAAAAAAATCCACAACGGAAGTGAATTACCTGGGACTATTATTGCCTTTGCACATATGTTTTTTTAGGTGAGCGAAGAAGAAAACGTAAAGAAGCGTATTGCATTCACTTGAAAAAAAAAACAGACACCTGATCTCATAATTACGAGATAAGTAAAGGTGCCTTATTGGCCACTGCACTTCGGTAAAGTTAGAAAGATATTGGCACTTCCGGGATCAATAACTTTTGATTGAAACATTGTTAAAACACAAAACATCCACCGTAATATGACAGACAACGACTGCAACCTAATGTTCATCAAAACGAGCCATTCTCGGAGCCACACCAACAACATTAATGTTTACTAGGACTTTTTATAATTTCTGGGATTTTTTCTTAGGAATATTAATCAATAACTTCAATATGATACAGTACTGTGGTAATGCTGTCTACACTTTAAAATCTAGTGCCCGACTACATCGGTTTGTACAGTAAAGCGTCTTCAAGTGCACCTCAGAAACTCAGAAATCAAATAATAATCTCTTTTCTAAAATACATATGCAGATTTAGAAAAGTCATTAAATAAAATCAATCAATAAATAAATCAAATTGTTTTCTGACAACTTCACCCGATTTCTTGTTCTACATGTTCCCAGCTACTTCTGGGGTGATTTTCAAGTTCTTTTACTGTATCATTTATTACAAGATAAGGTGTCAATTTTTTTTTTCAAGTGAATGCAATGCGCTTCCGTACTTCTTCTTATTCTTCGCTCACATAAAAAAACACAGGTGCACCGGCAATAATAGACCCAGGGAATTCACTTCCGTTGTGGATTTTTTTGTTTGCAGCGGCGTTTCTTTTTATTTGCAGCATTGAGGGTTCCCGGCCACCGTACCTTTGAGTTGTTTTTGCCACAGTTAGTAGCTCTGTATGTTTTGAAATATGTTATACTGATTTACATCTAATTTCTGTAGTAGTGGTTATTTCTGTTTGGGATTTCAGACTGTACGATTAATTCAGCTATTTTTGGTAGCTAGCATAGCACTGCAATATAATGCAAAGTACCAAAATCATCAAATGTGATGCAACCAAAATAAGACACATTGTCGACAGAGTTAAAAAATTGCAGTCAGATGACTCAAATGAGTCTGATAAAGCAATGTGCAGCAGTCATTTATATAACAGTTTTACTCTTTACATTGTATTAATGACTATAAATATTTGTAATCAGTGTAAACCTCAAATATAATGTGATGTAATGTGATTATATTTATATGATTGCAAATATTTAGATTTATGGTGTTTTATAATTTTGAGAAATGCATTTTTGTTCTGAAAAGTCTTTCTGTATATGAGCAGTATTTCGAAGTTAGAGCACATGCTCCACTGTTTCTTCCTCTATTGAGAACCAAGCAGGAACTGTGAAGGGAAGCCAAAAACTGTAGTTTTCCGTGTGATGTCCTCTGGGTGTTCTGCCTCAACTCCCTGTGATTTACAGAGTTTCATAATGGACAGTGAAGTAAACTGCTCTGAGCTGTAGCTGCTGTTAGCTTATATTAGTTTGTTAGCCGGGCTGCCTGACAGTAAGACAGTAAGCTTAGAGTCCCAGAGAAGTGTTAGTGTTTGGACAACAGGTGTTTTGGACCACCAGGATGAGGAGTAAAAAGAGTTAATCTGGGACTGACTTTTAGTTGTTGGTAAGAGGTTCATGAAATAAAAGGCTAAAAGACAGATTCAGAGCTGGGCTTTTTGCAGGGTCTCTGCACATTTCTGACAAGCAAATATAATGCTTTTTAAGACCCTTTTAAGACCTTTGAGAATAAAAAATAAGACCATTACCGCGAAACAAATATTCATACAGTAAAAAGGCGCAGTCAAAGATAAGTTCAAACTCAAAGCATATTTATTTTTTTTATAAATCAGTGCATCTTCAGTTTATAGTTTTAGTTTAGTTTTTGCCTTCTCAATATTTTAATAGTAGGGCACTGATGTACACATAAACAGTCAGGAAATAAATACAGTTTTACTACTTATCTAACTGCCTCAGTGCATCGGATTTCTCCTGCACTCCTGCAGAACCCAAGGTATTTCTGCCTTTAACGTAGCGGTTGGAGCGAATGCAGCGAAAGCATTTGTGCTGGGGCCCGGAGATATGAAAGGCACAGCTGGCCTCGCACTTGCGTTAGTGCCTGTAGTGGCGAACATTCGCAGGGGGACTGTTGATTCCTGGCTAGCAGCATAGCGTATGTGCTTTTCCCCTTTCATGTGAGCGTCAAGGGCACTACAGCCCATTGTTCCCAACTTGATGAATCCGACAAAATTTACATCGCGCATCATATTCCGACGCTGTTTTTGTTAGCCAACTATTGTATTTCGGCTCCTCGAGCCACTTGTCGCTGAACTTGCATTTCCCCATCTCGGTTCATGTTCATGTATGCCAGAGAGGTTGAACGTACTCTTTGAGCGGTCCTCTTTTTCAACTACCCAAATATGGTCACCCTATATTAACCATAGGCTACCGGGATGAAAAATAATACCTACCTTGTGAAATTTAATACCTTACTTCAGAAAGACGACTACGGGCCAGCATAAGTGACATATAGTGTACTGAAATCTACAGTTCCATTTTCGGTGTTAAATGTTGTTTATGAAACGGTGTTGTTACCCATTCATGCATGTGCTACATCCAGGTGAAAGGCTCTCAAGCTACAAGCTAGAGTAAGTGAGCACATGAATTTGTTTTCTGAACGTGCTGAGTTAGCAGTAAAAACATATTTTTCAAAAGGATACAAATATGTACGTTAGAGTTAATTCATGAAGTGTAAAGTTAATTTATGGTGTATTAATTTAATTAATGGAGTTTACTGAGTTAAAGCATGATGTATGTTGTAAAATGTGTCTGTTAAAAATGAAAAAAGTAAATGTATTATTGTATTTTTATTTCCTGTTTATATAGGAATAAGGCCTCTGCTGTTGTTTATTGGTGCTTGCTTTCGTTTTGTTTGTTTTTGTTTTTGTACTAAGACAGTCGGAAAATATTAAGGAAAGAAAGGAAAAAATTGATTTTGATTTTATTTTGTTTGACTATAACAAACACATCTCTCAAAATTAGAGCATTAATGCTGTGCTCGTTCGAGGGCAGTCGGGGCATTAAAGTTCCTACTAAAATATATTTTTTGTGTCTGGTCCCCTCCTTCATTGACCTGGCCGCATTTGGTTATCAAAGTTGTCGACTTGCTAGTCTTTGATCACGAGTTCCGGATGTATTGTGCTTACTACTGTAACTTTCAGTGCATCACTGCTACCTAAAAAAACCTCAACTTCCCCTAAAAGATTTATTCTTGTCCACTTGACCTTTTCTGATCTTACCGTAGCTTTATCCATTGTCCTCCTTTTTTTCTACTCATTTGCAATACTCTACCCGTACTGAACCTAGCTCGGGTTCTGGCACGACATCCCTCTCATCAGTCTGAAGCTTCTGTGCTACTTGCGCAAACGGCATTACACCCCCAGTGCTCTGAGTATACTTAACTGAGCTAACATTAGCTAGCAGCAGCTACAGTTGGCAGCAGTTTACTTTACTGTTTAAGAAGAAGAAACTCTGTAAATCACAGAGAGCTGAGGAAATCAGTGAAATAGCTGGTGGTGTGTGATTTTTGTTATATGTCATGTGTGATCCGTAATTTTAAAATTTTAAAATTACATAGTGTGAGAACAGAGATACGAAATGACAGAGACACTATTCACCTGATTACAAGTTTAGCATCAACAAGATTTAAAATCCTTTAAAAAAAGTTATTCAAGTAAATGTAAGTACATTTTGTGTTTTTATTTTTATGTGCATATGTGTATTTATCATTTTCAACTTAACAGTGTGGTATTAATACTTTTACAAAGTAAAGGAGTGTAGAGAGGTTTTTTTTAGCCACTGATAATATCATTATTCCCAATCAGAGAAAGGGTGAAATTGAGGCACAACAGCAGTCCATGAGGTTGCGTAGGGTTCCTGAATCACTAAATCTCCCCTTTGACAAGACATAATAATAGACAACAAAGGTGGATAAATGGTTCCAACGGGGCTGTCTCACACTCGTGTCACCTCAGCTAAAATAATTGGAGAGGTTACACAATACAAAATAAGTTCAGAACTTCTTCACTTCAAAAACTACTGCAAGAAAAAACAGGACTCAGCATCCAGAGGTGAGAGTGAGGCTCAGGCCTGGGTATAACGCAAATCTCGAATTCGATCTTGTGAGAACTGAAAGCCACTTTTTACATGTGCAAGAAGAGAAAAAATGCTGCTCCCGGAGAAAACACTGATGAAGTGTAAACATACCACGTGAATATTAAAATAACACAAGGCTACAGCAATGCTAGCAGCTCTGTCATGTATAAAAACAGCATTACAGCTTAGGTAGAGGTCAACATACCTCTGTGACGGTGGCAAAGACTTTTCGCAGGAGCTTTGAAATCTCCGAAGAGCTGAGCAGAAATTCCACAAGGGTCGCTTAGACAGTCAAGTTAACGGTTGAATACACACCCCTGTCCCTCCACTCTCCCACTCCCTCTTTTTCTTTTCCTCCCTCTGTTTTCTCTCCCACCCCTCTTCTCTGTAACCATGGTAACGACATTGGTTTTATTAGGCCATCAAGAAAAGCATTCTCTTTGTAGGGTGCACCCTGCGTTTGTGTGTGAGTGGCACTGTCAGAATGCCAAGAGTGTTTGTGAGAAACATTCAGAAAGCACAAAGCTGTCTTTAAGCAACTTTATACTAGGGTCCAGGATCATCGTCTGATAATAAAGATGTTCTTTATGCTACAAGTGTTGTTGGAGTTTTCTTGGTTGGTGGCGTTTTTTTTATTTTATTTTTTTTTAAATCAAACTTGATGACTTGATTCATTCATTTCATCCACATGCCACTCTGGTTGCATATGTTGTTTAAAAAAATTGTTATTGTTATTATGTTTTACTAATAATGGATGAACCTTTATCATTGATGGATAATTCAAACAATTGTTTAAAAGACTGGGCTCTGTATAAGATGTTTTACTGTTCCATGTTCAGTAACTACAGAAAACCTGTTCTCTGGTTGGAATGAGACACAACTACTGTAAGTGAATTTAAAGATTACTTATCAGTTCTTAAACCACAGATTTTAGAAAAGTATGAAACGTTATATGCTCAGAATTTCACCGAGTCATGCAATAGTATAAGTCCTGCTTCCTTACAGGGAAGTGTGAAAAGACAGTGACAAACACCATGAATGTGAACAACACCAATGACACTGTTTGTCCCAATAGCCCAACCCTTGCTGGCTGTATATGCCACTCCCTGCTATGCCTCGATTCACTACAGTAACACACATTCAAACACCAGTGCTAACTTGTCTTTCATCTATAAAGGAAGTCTGAAGACTGCTTACCGGCTCATCAGGTAGGCTACATCTGCTTTTAACAAGCAGCATTTGTGTGGTTAAAACTCTTAGGCTCTAGGGAAAATGAAAAATGTAGCCAGTCAGCATTTGTAAATTGTTTATGAATTTGAGCTATGAAAATGACTGATATAAAAGTATTTCAGCTTCCTCAAAAAAAAAGATTTCAACCTGTTTTCTTGCTTGGTAGGCGTCGCTGCAGACACTTTTTTCATATTTATGATTTGATTTCTGTGATTCCAAAGATATTTGGAAGGCCATTAGTGCAAAAGCTGGCTCTCCACGTATGAAAAACTGAGGCCTTCGTGCAGGGACATGGTTCTGACTCCGGCCTGTGGTCCACAGACATTTCCTTTGCTTTGTGTCACTGAGTGTGCTACATTCTTAATACTCACTCTGTAACCTGGTTAGCGCCATCAGCTCCTCCATCTTTTTGGTGACAGATCTTACATTCCCCTTGATAACAGACAGTATGCATGGTATGTCTTTTCCACTACCGGTGCTTAGATCCCCGTCTCCTTCTCCTCAATTCAGCACAGATCTCAGATCTTTCCACAGAGAGTATGACGACAGCTGTTCTCGAGTGTAAACAAGCGAGCTCTGTTTTATTTCTTATGATCGGGTCACCTGCAACATGAAGTGGTACCAATAACAGGAAAAAGGCAAATCACAAATTTCCATATTTAAATACAGAGGTATTCAGAGCTGCCAACTAACTAACAACTACAACTCCATGATGTAACATTACATATGAGTCACAGTGTGATTTGATGAAAGAAAATATTTATTAAATCAGCCTCTAGCTTTTATTTCATTACTTCTACCATTTCTACACCAAATAAACCAACAACTTACAGACATGTGGGCGTGCAAAACCTACTGGGGAAAGTTCTCATTCAACTTGCACAGCAAACACTCCTGTCTATGTCCTACTTGCACTACCTGCAATTATTTATATAACCAGGGACTACTGCCCTGTACCTGACACCTGTCTTTTGTTTACAGCATTCAAAGGTGAACTTGACAGGAGCAAGACCTGGTCTGCTCAGGACACAGTTTGGTAAGTGTCTTTCATTTCCACACAGTCACACTAATAATGAATTATTATGAGTTATCCTAATTATATTAAGATTTAGTTCAGGTTTAATATCTTTGCATTAATGGTGTGATCAGGACTCTTGAAACATTAGTTAATATCTAATCATCGTTTTTCTATTTTACACTTGTATGTTTTGTGGAAACAGTGAAACTGCTGTAAACACACACAGACAGAGTAAAACAGAGATGAACCTGTGTCACAACACACTCTTTTGTTTGCTTTGCATTGCAGACATGATTTCTACAAATGTGCTGATTTTACTTCTATGTGGTAAGATTACAGGAACTACAGGAACATTCTTGACTGCACAGAATACAGTTGCAACAAAGCTGCATAAATTATCGTGATGTTGTGTTTTGTCTTGACGTCATTTCTGGGAAGTGGTCTTGATTTGAAGACAGACAGACAGAGACAATGTGCAAAGTGGTTTCTATTTAACTCTCCACTGGACAAGCTCTCACATGCTTCATTAACCTGGCTATATTAAACTAAACTTAACTGGCTGCTGGCTGTAGCCGGTATTTATACAATACTACTGTACAAATATCACTAACTGTATCACAGTGTTATCATTCTTCTCATCTAACTCTTAGCAAGTGTGACTGAGCAGCTTCGTCACTGACTGTGGCCAGCACACACACACACGCAGTGCACACACACGCAGCGCACACACACACGCAGCGCACACACACAGACACATACTACACAGAGCTGCTGTTCAGGTGACAGTTTTGAAACCTGGTTCTGTATGAAAACACTGAAATTCTCTCTTCTCTTTTAATGAGTCAGACGTAGGACGTATCAATTCTCTTTCTGCTGACTAATATGTTTTCTTTTCTAGCACCCATCATGGGTCAGACTCCTCAGCTTCTCAATGCCGCTCTTGGACACTCCGTCCTGGTCCCCTGTTCTTTTCCAGTTCCTCCACTGAGTCTCAGATGGTTTTACTGGCAGGAGGAGCAGTCCAGCAACATTTTGTTCCACTGGGATCCCAAAGGGCAAACACTACCAGTGGCTGACAAATACATGAACAGATGCCAAGTCTTCAAATCTGAGTTCAGTTCTGGAAATATTTCCATTAGACTTGACAATGTTGCTGTTGAAGATGACCTGAAAACATTCTGGGTCTATGTTAGTTTCTATGATGAGCAGAAAAACTTCATTAAACCGCCTGAAAAAATGTGCAAATCCACGCTGCAGGTTTCATGTAAGTACAGTAGACTCCTTAGGTCAAAGTGCTGTAAATGTCTCTTGTGTGTCAACAGTTGTTGTTTTTGTCACACTCTCACAGCTCCCTACAAAGATCAACTTCTGACCATTAACAACAACAACAACAGTGCAACCTGCACGGCACATGGAGGATACCCTGAACCTAAAGTGTCATGGACAGGGCTAAAGAAATCCAATGCTGCACAGCTGGACCTTCAGGATGCTGAGACGTCTCTGCAGCAAGATCCAACAGAGAAGACCTTCTCTGTCACAAGCTGTGTCAGTGTGAAGGAGTTGCAGTCTGTCACCTGCATCATCACCAACCCTCACTCCCATGAGATCATAAAGAGAACTGCAAAGATCGATGATCCTGGTGAGAGCAGCTCCTCATTCAGAGAAATGAATCAAAGCATGGTGCTACTCTCAGCTGAAGTCACACTTAGTGACTGAGAACTTTAAAATGAATATTATATAACTTGCATAATTCATTCTTATTAGACAACAATAAAAGTTGCTTTAACTTTGCTTTATCAGTTTTAGTTGATTGACTGAAGTTTGGGTATTACATACCAAGCAAACATTAATGTGTTTGAAACATCATTAGTATCAGTGCAGCATGTCTCAAAATGTATTACTTTGTTTTTACCTCTAATTTACAGGTGAGGACCAGCAGAGGCATTATTGGATAGCGATTTTTATTGCATCTATATCATTTTTGGTCATCTTCTTCACCATCATCCGTTTATTAATTGCAAATTCCTGTAGAACAGGTGAGTAAACTTTAAAGATAATATATATATATATATATATATATATATATATATATATATATATATATCATTGTGTCATATCATTTTGTGTGTGTGTGTGTGTGTGTGTGCAGTTAAAATATATGATCTGCAACTTTGGCCAGCTTTCCATAATGATGCGCCCAGGTCCTGTTAACAAATCCATGAGAATGTACCAGTGACAATGTTTATGATCTTGAATATATATATATATACATCATATGAGTGTTAGGCTGGATATAGACCAGCATTTGTTAGCTCCTTTATTCAAGATAATGCCTCTACTTGTATTGTCATTGTAGGAAACATGAATGATTTTTCTAATATGAACTGTGTTCACCAGTCACTTCATGCATTTCTGTTCTGATGGTGGTTTAATTCTCTCAAGCAAGGTGCTCAGGTCTGATGATAGTTATACTTACACCAGTGAAGCCTGGCAAACAACCTCATGTCTCGATCATTGATTCAGACTGACAACTTGCTGGGAAATTTTTAATTGCCCAAGGATGTTATAAAGATGTTATAATATGAATTGTAGGAATGATCTATGTGTTTTATATGAGTCTATTGTGCGGTCACCTCACATCTCCAGTTAATCTTTTTATAAACTTCAGCCTAAGACATATAAAACCAGGTTGGAATGAGTATGTGGCAGAGCTTCATGCCACAGCTAGAAGAGCATTTAAAGCTTGGGTAGAGTCAGAAAGAGTTCAACAACGCTAATGCTAGAAATGCTCATTTATTAAAAACAATGAGAATTCTATGAGATCTGACTCACTGGCCAGAAAGTTGCAGACACAAAAGTTGTAATGACTTCCTGATCGATGTTTAAGATTTAAATAATTACAAAATATCCTTCCTATCAAATATATATATAAGTTAAATAGCATGAAGAAATACAGACTGATAGCCAATCCTCCTGAAAAGGCTTGAAAAATATATTACTACCGACAATAGTTTTCAATGTAAACACAGTGCTGACATGTAGATATTTCCTTTAAAAGAAATTTTAGGTAAATGCAACAGTCAGAACTCCAATCTTTGTTTTATTGACATGTGTAAAGCTTTTGGTCACATAAATCATGAGAAATTTTATTTTCATTCGTTAGATTTATTCAATAGGTTTTATTCTTTCAGGTCAACAGCGGACACCTGCCACATCTGCAGAAGATGAACACTTAGCTGAAGGAATTGCCTACCATGCTCCAAGCATGGCATTAAGAAGTGGATCTAATACTAATGATTCAATAAATCAAGGTGTGGTTCACCGTTCCCCTGCTGCCAGAAGGGGTAGAGCTGGTGCTGCTGATGGAGCTGGTGCAGAGCAGGAAACACAGTTTAATTGAAATGCAGGTGGAGCAAGCAGCTCAGAAAATGGGAAGGACAAATAACAGACAACAGTATGAATGAAAACTGACATCCACGCTGAAGCAGGTAGTGAGTGAAAAACAGGAGGTAAAGAACTACCACACAAAGACGACATCACCCAGTGATTCATTCAGAGGTTTCTGAATGGACCAAACACAGGATGTTGTCATTATTATTAAATCATTCTTGTGATTGTGAAACGTATGATTGTACGTTTTACATAAATCATTTGCTAACCATGGTAACACTGCACGTGGATCTTCTGTTGTGTGTCTCTTACTCTGTTTACTTCAACTGTACAGTGTGTTGATCTCAAAGAGCCCTCTTTTATTTATTATTGTATGCATTGTTGATTAACACTGAAGACATCAAAAGTATGATATAACACATATGAACTGTAATAGACTGTATAAAACATAGATGTAGTCGGTGTAGCCATGGCTCTGGTCGTCCGCGATTTTTATAGCGACCTCTCGTGGTAGCAGCGCCACCTGTATTGTAGTTGGGTGTACTTCAGTATGAGTATTGTTTGAACTGGTGAAGCTGAGCTGGTTAGTAACAATGTGTGTAAAATGATTGTAGCGGGATGTCCATCTGTGTAGTTTGTCTTGATTTGGGATTGTAGGTTTGCTGAGACACTAATTGTTCCCGGGTTGTTGTGTTTTGTTTTTAGTGTAATGTTTTGTGTTGTTCTACATATGCATAAATTTAAATAAAAGAATGTTCAAAAAGATTATTGTAGCGTGTGTTAAACACCATACATATGTTTATGTATGCAAAATTTACAGTTAATAATACGTCCGGCCCGGACGGACTGGGACAAAAAATCGGCCCTGGCATTTTGGACCAGACTGGCCCACAACATTTGATAACACACTTTTTCAGTTTTTTCAGTGCAACTGTGCAAGTCTTTAAAACAACCTAGCTCAACAGGACATAAATAATTAAATCATATTAAATCAATTTTATTTGTATAGCCCAAAGTCACAAAGTCCATTTTCCATTGAGGCTTTACAATCTGTACAGGGAGTGACACCCTCTGTCCTTAGACCCTCGGTTCGAGTGAGAAAAAACTTGCCCACAAAAAACTTTAACAGGAAAAAATGTGAAAGAAACCTCTGGAAGAGCCACAGAGGAGGGATCCCTCTCCCAGGACAGACAGACGTGCAATGGATGTCACGTGTACAGGACAAATCAACACAAACATATTGTACAATTACAATGACTGACTGAAATACAGCCTGTTTATAATATATTTATATAAACAAACACACAGCTGCATTGACATAACACTAGCAATGAACAAAATTATGTCATTTTAAAAAGTGCTATTTTTTTTCTTTGTAGGCTAACTTGCATTGTATTTAGCCACCTAGCTACATAAAACAGCCCATTTTTTTCCCCAGGCCTAAATAGGAGCTTACCCGAGGACTACTAGTTGAACAAAGAAAATGAGAGTGCTGACTCTTCAGTTTTCACTCACATTTTTGGTGAGTGTTGGTGGCTTTAAATATGCCTAGGCTAGAAATACTGGAATGTACAGATACCTGCAGCTGCATTCACATAACATTGACAAAATGATATAATTTTAAAAGTGAGATTTTCTATCAGTTATGTAGCCTACATTGTCCCTACCACCTAGGCTACATAAAGAACTGCTATATCTGCAGGACAAAAAAGCAACTTAGCCAATAGGCCAGCCTAGTACTCACCCCACAGACAATAATAGTCTAATAAGAAATTAGACTTATTGTTATTGTTGGTGAATGGTGAACAAGTTTTCTCACATTAAAGACTATTTTTTATTTAGAATAAAAGACATAAAAAGTAGGCTACTGAGCTAGGCTTATTTTCTCTTCCAGCCAGTGTAGCCTACAATGTATTGTAGCGACCCTGCAGTAATGTAATGTATTGTGTGTTACAATGTGAGTTCTGTGGTTTCCCATGGTCCATAAATGCACCTGTATGAGAGCAAGGGGGCGGGGGAGCAGGTGAGGGAGAGCGCGTGTATGTGTGTGTGGAGAGAGACTGCACGAGTGAGGCTGCAGAGTGGGACCTGTTATGTGTTCTTGGCGTGGTTATGGCCTACAATAACCAAGTTCTGTAACAAGACTGTTGGCAATAAAAAGCCAGTTTGCTAAATAACGCCTCGTTATTCGTGACGCGTCCGGCCGGACGCCACAGTATGTTTTATCATACTCATTAAGGGGTTGGGTGGCTTTATCCTACTCGTTGCATTTCATACATGTTCTGACAGTAGTCCAGCTTACCGCAGGTTCAACAACATGTTGAGTGCCACTGCCACCGGCACCACTGTCATCAGCGATGGGAGCTGATGAAGTCCCTGCTGTGGCAAACATATCAGTGATTTTAACACACTTCGCAGCGTCTGCCCGAAGAGCAAGTTTCTTTTAATCACGGAGTTTTTCTGCGCCACCTTTGCATTTTCTCTCCATCTTTATCTGATAGCGTTTCACCCATCAATAAACTGCACACCGGCGCATCAAGCCAAAGGGGGGAGGTGTTTCATGATGTGATTGGGCCGGCCCCCTGTCAGTCAGCGTGTAAGGGCCGGTGGTAAGAAAACAAAGTCTTGCACAGCCTTTTTTTTTGTGCCTGTAGGCGGGACCAAAGCGTACAGAGTGGTTGTTTAACAGTGTGTTTGGGCTGCGTGATCTACTCGTTGTGGGCCGGTCAGACCAATATTAAAAATAATAATAATAAAAAAATTTAAAAAATCAGGATTTATCGGCCCAAATAGCACGTCGGCCCACCGGGCAAATGCCCGGTATGCCAGATTGCCAATCCGTCCCTGCGTCCGGGTTATATATGTTGTAATTTTGTTTATCTCTGTGTCGCTGCAGTTGTTTACCTGACGGACGGCACGTTATTGTTTAGGTGTTAGCTAGCATTAGTATTTGTAATAGTGAACGCTTCTGCAAATAAACCGTGAAGAAACAGTAAGCTGATGTCTGAGCCTGAGTGTGACACTGTTTCACCAGTTCAAACACCCTTTACGGTGGGAGTTATTAGTTCAATAAAACTGTACAGTCACTGTTATAAAAATTTGGATTTATACTGGGGTTCAGATGTTTTAACTCATATAACTTATGTCTTTCCCTTTTTTTGCATGTCTCGTGCACTTCCCTTATTTGGTCTGTGTTCAGGAGTTCAAGGAGGGTTATATACTGCGTTGGTAGTTACCTGTGTTAAATGTACACGCAGGAATAGACAGCCCGCAAGGCAGAAATACAGGAATGCATAGGGGCAAAGGGACTGCATCCTAGCAACATGAGCACAGATAATGGAGCACAGTCAGCAAACTAAAAACTGGACTAATTTTTCACAAGCCACATATCTTGGATTGCCACCTAAAATGGCATTTTTCAGACTGCCGAATAAGCCTCCATCTGACATCATGACACATGACCTTCACTTCCCAACAAGGCTTGAGAAATTACTTAGGAGACTGTAAGTGAATTTAAAGATCACTTATCAGTTCTTAAACCACAGACTCCAGAAAAGTCTGAAACATTTAAAAGGTGGTGGCTCAAATATTTTGTATGCTTGTATTTACATGCGAGTCGTGCAATAGTTTAAGTCCTGCTTCCTTATTTCAAGTAACAACACCAATGACATTGTTTGTCCCAATAGCCCAACCCTTGGTGGCTGTATATATGCCACTTCCTGATATGTCTCGATTTACTTAAACACATTCAAACACCAGTGCTAACTTGTCTTTCATCCATAAAGGAAGTCTGAAGACCGCTTACCGGCTCATCAGGTAGGCTACATCTGCTTTTAACTCCATACATAGTAATCATTTGTGTGGTTAAAAATAAACTCTCTAGGGAAAATAAAAAATGTAGCCAGTCAGCATTTGTAAATTGTTTATGAATTTGAGCTATGAAAATGACTGATATAAAAGTATTTCAGCTTCCTCAAAAAAAAAGAGATTTCAACCTGTTTTCATGCTTGGCAGGTAACCCTGCAGACACTTTTTTCATATTTATGATTTGATTTCTGTGATTCCAAAGATATTTGGAAGGCCATTAGTGCAAAAGCTGGCTCTCCACGTATGAAAGACTGAGGCCTTCGTGCAGGGACATGGTTCTGACTCCGGCCTGTGGTCCACAGACATTTCCTTTGCTTTGTGTCACTGAGTGTGCTACACTCTTAATACTTCCTCTGTAACCTGGTTAGCGCCATCAGCTGCTCCATCTTTTTGGTGACAAATCTTACATTCCCCTTAATAACAGACAGTATGCATGGTTTGTCTTTTCCACTACCGGTGCTTAGATCCCTGTCTCCTTCTCCTCAATTCAGCACAGATCTCCGATCTTTCCACAGAGAGTATGACGACAGCTGTTCTTGAGTGTAAACAAGAGAGCTCTGTTTTATTTCTTATGATCGGGTCACCTGCAACATGAAGTGGTACCAATAACAGGAAAAAGGCAAATCACAAATTTCCATATTTAAATACAGAGGTACTCCTGTCTATGTCCCACTTGCACTACCTGCAATTATTTATATAACCAGGGACTGCTGCCATGTACCTGACGCCTGTCTTTTGTTTACAGCATTCAGAGGTGAACTTGACAGGAGCAGGACCTGCTCTGCTCAGGACACAGTTTGGTAAGTGTCTTTCATTTCCACACAGTCACACTAATAATGAATTATTATGAGTTATCCTAATTATATTAAGATTTAGTTCAGGTTTAATATCTTTGCTTTAATGGTGTGATCAGGACTCTTGAAATATTAGTTAATACCTAATCATCATTTTTCTATTTTGCACTTTTATGTTTTGTGGAAACAGTGAAACTGCTGTAAACACACACAGACAGAGTAAAACAGAGATGAACCTGTTTATGTTGTTCAACATGACTACTGTGTCACAACACACTCTTTTGTTTGCTTTGCATTGCAGACATGATTTCTACAAATGTGCTGATTTTACTTCTATGTGGTAAGATTACAGGAACTACAGGAACATTCTTGTTATGTTTTGTCTTGACATCATTTCTGGGAAGTGGTCTTGATTTGAAGACAGACAGACAGACAGACAGACAGACAGACAGACAGACAGACAGACAGACAGACAGACAGACAGACAGACAGACAGACAGACAGACAGACAGACAGACAGACAATGTGCAAAGTGGTTTCTATTTAACTCTCCACTGGACAAGCTCTCACATGCTTCATTAACCTGGCTATATTAAACTAAACTTAACTGGCTGCTGGCTGTAGCCTGTATTTATACAATACTACTGTACAAATATCCCTAACTGTATCACAGTGGTATCATTCTTCTCAACTAACTCTTAGCAAGTGTGACTGAGCAGCTCCGTCACTGACTGTGGCCAGCACACACACACGCAGCGCACACACACAGGCTGTTATTAGTCATGTGAGGCGGAATAATATGTTTTTTATTAATAACTGATGTCATAATGACAAAAAGATGTTTATGTTTTTTTTTTTTTAGAAATGTATTACACCTAGTGGGAGGGGCTATGACTATAAAATAAGCTGGCACACACAGCTCTCCAATGCAGAAGCAGTTTTGTCTGAACAGAAGCATTTACTTTGTGTCTGTCCACGGACCATTCTCTGGGTTTGTGACTCGAAGAGACTTTGAAATCCAATATGAGCGGCCAGAGCATCCGGACTGAAAATGGTCCAGATCGAATTATTTCTCAAACCACCTCTGCATGTAATTTGGGTCCAACATGCAAAAATTGGATTTCATGTGGGGGGGGTTTTTTGCGGTTCTTTTCTGAACGGACTTTCTATGGTTAATCTGGATTTCCCAAAATGGAAGGAACAAAAAACAACTTTGGCCACTGTCCCTGTCTTCTGTTTTTGTTTTCTCGTTTCCGGTTCTCGTATTTTTTTTTTTGTATATAACAAATGTTTTAAAGCCTGGGTCAGAGTTTCTGTTCAGGTAATAGTTTCAAAACCTGGTTCTGGATGAAGACACTGAAATTCTCTCTTCTCTTTTAAAGAGTCAGACGTAGGACGTATTGTTTCTCTTTCTGCTGATTAATATGTTTTCTTTTCTAGCACCCATCACAGGTCAGACTCCTCAGCTTCTCAATGCCACTCTTGGATGCTCTGTCCTGATCCCCTGTTTTTTACCAGTACCTCCCAGATGGTTTTACTGGCAGGAGGACCAGTCCAGCAACCTTTTGTTCCACTGGGATCCCAAAGGGCAAACACTACCAGTGGCTGACAAATACATGAACAGATGCCAAGTCTTCAAATCTGAGTTCAGTTCTGGAAATATTTCCATTAGACTTGACAATGTTGCTGTTGAAGATGACTTGAAAACATTCTGGGTCTATGTTAGTTTCTATGATGAGCAGAAAAACCTCATTAAACCGCCTGAAAAAATGTGCAAATCCACGCTGCAGGTTTCATGTAAGTACAATAGACTCCTCATGTCAAAGTGCTGTAAATGTCTCTTGTGTGTCAACAGTTGTTGTTTTTGTCACACCCTCACAGCTCTCTACAAAGATCAACTTCTGACCATTAACAACAACAACAACAGTGCAACCTGCACGGCACATGGAGGATACCCTGAACCTAAAGTGTCATGGACAGGGCTAAACAAATCCAACGCTGCACAGCTGGACCTTCAGGATGCTGAGACGTCTCTGCAGCAAGATCCAACAGAGAAGACCTTCTCTGTCACAAGCTGTGTCAGTGTGAAGGAGTTGCAGTCTGTCACCTGCACCATCACCAACCCTCACTCCCATGAGATCATAAAGAGAACTGCAAAGATCGATGATCCTGGTGAGAGCAGCTCCTCATTCAGAGAAATGAATCAAAGCATGGCGCTACTCTTAGCTGAAGTCACACTTAGTTACTGAGAACTTCAAAATGAATATTATATAACTTGCTTAATTCATTATTAATAGACGACAATAAAAGTTACTTTAACTGAATAAAAATCAGTTTTAGTTGATTGACTGAAGTTTGGGTATTACATACCAAGCAAACATTAATGTGTTTGAAACATGATCAGTATCAGTGCAGCATGTCTCAAAATGTATTACTTTGTTTTTTCCTCTAATTTACAGGTGAGGACCAGCGGTGGCTTACTTGGATATTGTGCATTGTCATCTTCGTCACCATCATCATTGCATTAATTGAATATTTCTGTAGAACAGGTGAGGGAGCTTAGTTTACTCTGTATTGTTGTTTATGATCTTGAATATATACATCAGACCGATAGCCGATCCTCCTGAAAAGGTTCAGAAAAATATATTACTACCGACAATCAGTTTGGTTTTCAACGTAACATGGTGCTGACATGTAGATATTTCCTTTAAAAGAAATTTTAGATATATACACAACAGAACTCCAATCTTTGTTTATTGATACGTGGAAAGCTTTTGGTCACATAAATCATGAGAAATTTTATTTTTTCATTAGATTTATTTAATAAGTTTTATTCTTTCAGGAAAACAGTGGCCACCTGCCACATCTGCAGAAGGTGAACACTTAGCTGAAGGAATTGCCTACCATGCTCCAGACATGCCATCAAGAAGTGGATCTAATACTAATGATACAATTAATCAAGCTGTGGTTCACCATTCCCCTACAAGAAAGGATACAGCTGGTGCTGCTAGAGCTGGCGCAGAGCAGGAAACACGATGCGGTCTGGAATGCCATTGCAGGAGTCGAAGAGACTACAGCAATATCGCTGATTATGTGTGAATTTGAGATCTTGTGCTTTCTCGTGACGCTCGGTATGGGGTGCCATTTGTAAAGCGTCTCGCTCTAAAAAATAACAGCAACATTTTGTCACATTTAGCTAAAAACAATGTTTAAAAAAATGGTTTGAATTTTTGAGAGTCACTTTTTTGCAAATTTAGAACAATATTTGTGAACTTAGAGAAATTTTCAATATTTAAATCCAAATGTTAAATCTAAAATCTAAATGTTAACTATAAGTCTAAATGTTAAATATAAATCTAAATGTTAACTATAAATCTAAATGTTAAATATAAATCTAAATGTTAAATATAAATGTTAAATATATCATCAGCATTTAGATTTTACATTTAACATTCGATCGACGACGCTGCCATATTGGATCGGGCAGATCTGTCCGTAAACTAATACAAGGAAATGGACTGAACTTCATAAAGCGCCTTTCTACAAAGTTCTTTAAGTTAATGTCTCTTATACACCCATTCACACACACACTAATATATCTGGGAAACAAACAGGCACCAAAAACAACGTATGTAACTTTTAAAGTGATGATTATAAATGTTTACTCCTTATGTAAGCACCAAACCAACGTATGTATTTTTCTAATGCTGAGTATTTACAGCTACTAATGTGTGTAACACTGTTACTGTGATGATAAATATTGAAATATTTATATTTAACATTTAATCAGTGTCTATAATAACAAGATCCTGAAACGTAGATGTGACATGAGGGTTTCTGAATAGAGAGCACTAACGTGTACATACATACACACACACACACACACACACACACATATATATATATATATATATATATGTTCACGTGTAATGTACACGTTAGTGCTCTTTATTCAGAAACCCTCATGTCACATCTACGTTTCAGGATCTTGTTATTATAGACACTGATTAAATGTTAAATATAAATATTTCAATATTTATCATCACAGTAACAGTGTTACACACATTAGTAGCTGTAAACACTCAGCATCAGAAAAATACATACGTTGGTTTGGTGCTTACATAAGAAGTAAACATTCATAATCATCACTTTAAAAGTTACATACGTTGTTTTTGGTGCCTGTTTGTTTCCCAGATATATTAGTGTGTGTGTGAATGGGTGTATAAGAGACATTAACTTAAAGAACTTTGTAGAAAGGCGCTTTATGAAGTTCAGTCCATTTCCTTGTATTAGTTTACGGGCAGATCTGCCCGATCCAATATGGCGGCGACGTCGACGTACAATTCAGCGCTCAATGTGGCGTCTATGTATATATGTCTATGAATGCCTGCTCTGTACTGATAAAGGAGCGGCGCGTCCGGCAACCTGGCTGTTTCCTCTTTGCCTAAACCGCGCCATTGTAAACTTAAAGTGCAACTTAAAGTAAAAAATCGATCTCACCAGGCTAGTATCGATACTATAGATATTTGGATCGATCCGCCCACCACGAGTGTGCGTGGGCGGACGGCGAGTATGCTGTTGTTCCGCAGCAGAGTCGTTTTGATGCAGTTCCGCATGCAGGGTATTTCTCGTGACACTCTTGTTTGCTTTGAACTGCAGACATGATTTCAACAAATGTGCTGATTTTACTTCTATGTGGTAAGATTACAGGAACTACAGGAACATTCTTGTTATGTTTTGTCTGGACGTCATTTCAGGGAAGTGGTCTTGATTTGAAGACAGATAGACAGACAGACAGAGACAATGTGCAGAGTGGTTTCTGTTTCACTTTACACTGGACAAGCTCTCACATGCTTTACTGATCTGGCTATATTAAACAAAAAAAAAAAACTTACCGGGTATATGTCCGCTCCCAGCAGAGGAACGGGGCGTAATAATGAATATGAATACGTCATTATATAAGAGGATGACGCGCTATTTATGTTATATATATATATTTTTAGAAATGTATTAGGCCTAGTGGGAGGGGCTATGACTATAAAATAGGCTGGCACACACAGCAATGCAGAAGCAGTTTTGTCTGAACAGAAGCATTTTTTTTGTGTCTGTCCACGGACCATTCTCTGGGTTTGTGACTCAAAGAGACTTTGAAATCCAATATGAGCGGCCGAATCACATCTCAAAACACCTCCACGTGTGATTTGGATCCAACATGCAAAAATTGGATTTTATGTGTTTTAATTTTTATTTTTATTGAACCGGCTTTCTATGGTTAATCTGGATTTTCCAAAATGAAAGGAACAAAAAACTAGAACAAAGCATTTAACTTTGGCCACTATGTCCCTGTCTTCTGTTTTTGTTTCGTTTCTGTTTCTCGTATTTTTTTATTTGTATAGAACTTGTTTGTCGGAAACACTCAGTCCACTAGCTGTTATACAGTGGTGTTTCTCAAATGTTTCAAAGCCTGGCTCAGAGTTTCTGTTCAGGTGACAGTTTTGAAACCTGGTTCTGGATAAAGACACTGAAATTCTCTGCGTTTTAATAAGTCAGACGTAGGACGTATTGTTTCTCTTTCTGCTGACTAATATGTTTTCTTTTCTAGCACCCATCATGTGTCAGACTCCTCAGCGTCTCAATGCCACTCTTGGACACTCTGTCCTGATCCCCTGTTTTTTACCAGTACCTCCCAGATGGTTTTACTGGCAGGAGGACCAGTCCAGCAACATTTTGTTTCACTGGGATCCCAAAGGGAAAACACTGCCAGTGGCTGACAAATACATGAACAGATGCCAAGTCTTCAAATCTGAGTTTAGTTCTGGAAATATTTCCATTAGACTTGACAATGTTGCAGTTGAAGATGACTTGAAAACATTCTGGGCCTATGGTACTGTCTACGATAAGCAGAAAAACCTCACTAAACCGCCTGAAAAAATGTGCAAATCCACACTGCAGGTTTCATGTAAGTATAGTAGACTCCTCATGTCAAAGTGCTGTAAATGTCTCTCGTGTGTCAACAGTTGTTCTTTTTGTCACCCTCACAGCTCTCTACAAAGATCAACTTCTGACCATTAACAACAACAACAACAGTGCAACCTGCACGGCACATGGAGGATACCCTGAACCTAAAGTGTCATGGACAGGGCTAAACAAATCCAATGCTGCACAGCTGGACCTTCAGGATGCTGAGACGTCTCTGCAGCAAGATCCAACAGAGAAGACCTTCTCTGTCACAAGCTGTGTCAGTGTGAAGGAGTTGCAGTCTGTAACCTGCATCATCACCAACCCTCACTCCCATGAGATCATAAAGAGAACTGCAAAGATCGATGATCCTGGTGAGAGCAGCTCCTCATTCAGAGAAATGAATCAAAGCATGGCACTACTCTTAGCTGAAGTCACACTTAGTTACTGAGAACTTCAAAATGAATATTATATAACTTGCATAATTCATTATTAATAGACGACAATAAAAGTTACTTTAACTGAATAAAAATCAGTTTTAGTTGATTGACTGAAGGTTTGGGTATTACATACCAAGCAAACATTAATGTGTTTGAAGCATGATCAGTATCAGTGCAGCATGTCTCAAAATGTTTGTTTTTCCCTCTAATTTAAAGATGTGGACCAGCAAAGGCATCGTTGGATAGCGATGATGACATTTTCTGTCATCTTCTTCACCATCATCATTGCATTAATTGCATATTTCTGTAGAACAGGTGAGTGAACTTAGTTTACTCTGTATTGTTGTATATGAGCGTGAATATATATATATATATACATCATATGAGGGTTAGGCTGGATATAGACCAGCATGTGTTCGCTCCTTTATTTAAGATAATGCCTCTACTTGTATTTTCATTGTAGGAAACATGAATGATTTTTCTAATATGAACTGTGTTCACCAGTCACCTCATGCATTTCTGTTCTGATGGTGGTTTAATTCTCTTAAGCAAGGTGCTTAGGCCTGATGATAGTTATACTTACATCCGTGAAGCCTGGCAAACAACCTCATGTCTCGATCATTGAATGTAGAAAAGCTATCTATGTTAACGCCCATGGCAAATAACTTTATAAAATTGGAGCTGTCTAATTTATTGTAGGGAGATGTTAAGACATATACTGCCCAGACTGACAACTGGCTGGGAAATTTTTATTTGCCTAAGGATGTTATAAAGATGTTATAATATGAATTGTAGGAATGATCTATGTGTTTTATATGAGTCTATTGTGCAGTCACCTCACATCTCCAGTTAATCTTTTTATAAACTTCAGCCTAAGACATATAAAACCAGGTTGGAATAAGTATGTGGCAGAGCTTCATGCCACAGCTAGAAGAGCATTTAAAGCTTGGGTAGAGTCAGAAAGAGTTCAACAACGCTAATGCTAGAAATGCTCATTTATTAAAAACAATGAGAGTTCTATGAGATCTGACTCACTGGCCAGAAAGTTGCAGACACAAAAGTTGTAATGACTTCCTGACTGATGTTTGAGATTTAAATATTACAAAACATCCTTCATATATATATATATATATATATATATATATATATATATATATATATATATATATCTCATGAAGAATTACAGACCGATAGCCAATCCTCCTAAAAAGCCTCGAAATTTCTAAAAGAAATTTTAGACAAATACAACAGTCAGAACTCCAATCTTTGTTTTGTTTATTGATATGTGTAAAGCTTTTGGTCACATAAATCATGAGAAATTTTATTTTCATTCATTAGATTTATTCAATAAGTTTTATTCTTTCAGGTCAACAGCGGACACCTGCCACATCTGCAGAAGGTGAACACTTAGCTGAAGGAATTGCCTACCATGCTCCAAGCATGTCATCAAGAAGTGGATCTGATAGTAATGATTCAATTAATCAAGGTGTGGTTCACCGTTCCCCTGCTGCCAGAAGGGGTAGAGCTGGTGCTGCTGATGGAGCTGGTGCAGAGCAGGAAACAGTTTAATGGAAATGCAGGTGGAGCAAGCAGCTCAGAACAGGACAAATAACAGACAGCAGTATGAATGAAAACGGACATCCGAGCTGAAGCAGGTAGTGAGTGAAAAACAGGAGGTAAAGAACTACCACACAAAGACGACATCACCCAGTGATTCATTCAGAGGTTTCTGAATGGACCAAACACAGGATGTTGTCATTATTATTAAATCATTCTTGTGATTGTAAACCGTATGATTGTACGATTTACATAAATCATTTGCTAACCATGGTAACACTTCACATGGATCTTCTGTTGTGTGTCTCTTATGTTTACTTCAACTGAACAGTGTGTTGATCTGAGAAGTGTCATGTTGATACATAATGTTCATTAATGAGCAGAAAACCAAAAAGGCATGTTATGATATTAACTGTATCAGGTGGGAGGTGTCCAAGACAGCCTATTTTAAAAAATGTATAAGAACCAACTGTTAGAGCTCCTCAGGGAGCCTTTTCTCTGTAACCCTTTTGTGTGTTGCACTGTTAAACACTCCTTTTTGTACAAGAATAATAAATTCAACTTAAACTTTGATACTTTGAATCTAGTCTTTTGGGTTTTTGTTTAAAAATTCCTGTAACAGTCACAATTTGGTATTTTTTCAATACAAAAAAGAGAAATTTCCATGCCTTTTTAAACTTGTTTATTGAAATGACCACTTAGACCACTGCATCAAATGGTTCAATACAGATACATGTATTGTTGCACCCGTAATAAGGAGTCATAAGGAACTTAGTCTTTGTTCATTCTGCAGCATGTGGGAATGAAACCGAGCTTGCACTTAAACTTCAGATTCTGGCCTCATCTCTTCATTGAAACTGCTGATCCAGAAAACCATCAGTACACAACCATTACGATAATAAACTCTTTTGAACCTTTTTGACTGATTTCGGTCTCCTGGTCTGTGTGTGTTTACTGGCTGGATGCAGCAACAGGCTGGATGATGCTGGGAGGATCACAGTATCACAAAGGTGACTGAAGTCTGGATGAATGAGACAGGGTTATATACTGCGTTGGTAATTACCTGTGTTACATGTACACGCAGGAATAGACAGCCCGCAAGACAGAAATACAGGAATACATAGAGAGAAAAGGACTGCACTGTAGCAACATGAGCACAGATAATGCAGCACAGTCACCGAACTAAATACTGGACTACTGATTTTTTCACAAGCCACATATCTTGGATTTCCACCTAAAATGGCATTTTTCAGACTGCCAAATGAGCCTCCGTCTGACGTCATGACACGTGGCCTTCACAACACTTGCCAACAAAAATCATTTAGGAGACAGGCAGCATTGAAGTGTGTAATGCAATATCTTGTAAACATTTGGTTCCTATCCAGGAAATACATTCTCTTTAATATGCAAACAAGAAAGGAAAAGGAAGAGGGAGGGAATGACTGACAGACTTAGAGGAGAGACTCTTTTCTCGGCTCACGTTTCTCCCGCATGGTTGGATTAATGAAGCAATTCCTTTCTGTCATCTTGTCTGGTAAGATTTGAATAACTTTGACTTTAAATAATTCTGAATTCAAAATTATCTGTAAGAGTCACTGAAAGATTATATTTTCATCATGACTCAGTGGTAATATGCAACACGGTTTGACACCGCACTACAGCCAGCAACTAAGTCCTAGTGATTTAAATGATGATTAAATGATGGTTCTGGGGTAAAACTGTTCATGACCCTGAAGGTACTGGTCTTTAAGGTCCTGTAGCCACAAGACACTGCTAGCTCTGCAGACCGAATATGCCGTCCAGTGAGGGCAGGAGGAGTCCAGTTATGATCAGGGCTGTGTTTATGATTCTGAAAAACTTCTGTGACGCATTGAAATGTCTGTCAAACCCACAAACTTCCTACTTTCCTTCCTGACTTTCCTGAATATGCTTAGGTCATCTCAAAGTCAAGTCTTTAATAGTTTCAGAGATTAAAATCTTTAAACGCTATCATAGTGCAGCTAATCTAGGTTAGAGAAGACAGGAACTGATAAAAACATTGATCTAGGTCTTTGAAATTATTACCATCTATTCACAATAATTAGGTAAGGGCATAAAGTATTCTGGGTTTGGCTTCTGCTCTACCCTCTGAGTGAAAGACATACAGCCACTACTCAGTAGCTGCACATGGTTTTAAAATACTTTGAAAGCTAGAAGCCTAAAGCTAGAATAATTTCTCAACAGTTGTACGTGCATCATAAATATCACTGTGCAGTTTTGTTGCTTTTTTCTGTTTCAAAAGGATACATTAATAAATTATTGAATATAACACAAGAACACGAAATAAATTGTCACCCGTGTAACAGTAACAGTTGGAAACTTACACGTCAGTGAGCTAATTCAAGCTCAAAACACTCACTGCTCGATGTGTGTGTACAGTACACAACATGATAACTCACAAACTGAAGGATCATCTGTTTTGCATCGCCAACATGACGTCCGTGGTACATTTGATTCACACTTTCGTTTGTTTACTGACTCATTCAGATGACGTATGAAGTAAGGGAAAAGCAGTGTTTGAAAAAAACAAATCTCACCCTACATGAGCAGAGGCCAGAACAGCAATGAAAAGCAATGAACACAGTAACTCAGTAAGTCGACCAAGGGGTTTTTCTAAAGCCAGGTTCACATAACAGGGGGTTTGAAACATGATTTCATAACTGCACTCTCTCCAATTAAGTTTTCACAATGCATATTTGTACAAGTTATTGCAAAAGGGTCCATATGTGTATTATTTTATACAGAAAAGAGACGTGTTGTTTCTGTTGAAATGTGGCCTCTGACAGCCTGTAACAGTTACTTGGACTCCACACTGATTATGGTCACAGCTACTTAATCATTTTCTCTCTGACAAATATTTCATTGTTTTCTTATCTAGCACCCATCACGGGTCAGACTCCTCAGCTTCTCAATGCCACTCTCAGACGCTCCGTCCTGATCGCCTGTTTTTTACCAGTTCCTCCACTGAGTCTCACATGGTTTTACTGGCAGGAGGACCAGTCCAGCAACATTTTGTGGGACTAGGATCCCAGAGGGCAAACACTGCCAGTAGCTGATGAACAGATGCCGAGTCTTCAAATCTGACTTCAGTTCTGGAAATATTTCCATTAGACTTGACAATGTTGCTGTTATGAACAGGTGCAAATCCATGCTGCAGGTTTCATGTAAGTACAATAGTTTCTTTCTCCCAAACCAAAAAAGGCTCCTCATGTCAAAGTGCTGTAAATGTCTCTTATGTGTGACAGTTGACAGTAGTTTGTCACCCTCACAACTCTCTACAAAGATCGACTTCTGATCGTTAACAACAACCTGCATGGCACATGGAGGATACCCTGAACCTAAAGTGTCATGGGCAGGGCTAAACAAATCCAACAACCTTCAGGATGCTGAGACGTCTCTGCAGCGAGATCCAACAGAGAAGACCTTCTCTGTCACAAGCTGTGTCAGTGTGAAGGAGTTGCAGTCTGTAACCTGCATCATCACCAACCCTCACTCCCACAAGATCATAAACATAACTGCAAGGATCGATGATCCTGGTGAGAGCAGCTCCTCATTCAGAGAAATGAATCAAATCTCCTGTTCTCACACTGTTCTGGGTCAGGAGAAATGCGTAGTGCTCTAAATCACACACCACCAACTATGTCACTGATTTGGGTGAAACTGGATCATATTCTATGGAGAAAATGTTTTCTGGTTTTCCATCTGATGTCCTTCAGGTGCTTCACCCCAACTCTCTGTGATATGCAGAGTTTCCTGATGGACAGTAAAATAAACTCAAATGCAAACTGTAGCTGCTGTTAGCTCAGTTTGTTAGGCAGGCTGCCATGACTAGGTTTTTGAACACAATAAGGAGTGAAGACCCGAAGGTGGCAGTGAATGCAACAATATGCATGCCAACTGCTGTAAAACTCCAATGAGGAAGAGGAAGAAGGAGGTGATTGGTGTGTACCACAGCCACAGCGAGTGTGTGTTAGAGTGATGGGAATTATGGTTCTTTTTAGTGAGCCAGATCATTTGACTCAGCTCACCAAGAAGAGCCGGCTCTTTCGACTCCCCAACGGCTCCTTATCATGATTTGTATGTGTACACATATATCACCTAAATTATTCAATACATCCTTGGTACTAAAGTATTCAAAAGTTAAAATTACATTTTTTTAATATCAATAAATTGCTGTAGCCAATTGTTGCGAACAGGAGTCGGCTCTCAACGTTCACTTAAAAGAGCCGGCTCTTTGAACCGGATCGTTCACGATTGACACATCACTGGTGTGTTACACCCTCGCTTCTATGCACTTCAGCCGCCTTGTATTTATCCTGCCTATGACAGCAGCTATCGCTAAGAGCCAGTATCAATCAATCAACGTCTGTTTCTTAATGAAACAAGTTGAGGGCACTGAATACGGCCCTTAAAATGATGGCTTGTCTGGCAGGGAATAACTACAGCGCACCAAGCCGGTTTTTTTCATGGGATCTGGCTTATACTCTGGGGAGTTTGTTCAGCTGTGCAGTTTACTGTGCAACGGCTGTAAGCCATTCATAGTTTTAGTAATCTTTCCCTCATAGGAGTCCGCAAAATAAGATAAACAGAGAACTACGGTGGCCGGGAACCCTCAATGATGCAAATAAAAGAAACGCTGCAAACAAAAAGACTGCAAACAGCTCTCAGTCATGGCAGGGAGGACTGACAACCTGATTCTCTGTAGCACCGACTACTGGTCACTTTGGTTATTGTCACTTTGGACTCAGTTTGCACCACCTCTGCTAATGCTGTGACTTTCATTCAGTGTCTAAAGCCTAGTTTTTATCTCTGTTGTAGGTCTATTTTTATTTCGTCTCTCTTTACATGTTTTTATTTTTATTTTTATGCACATATTTACCTTAGCACAGGTTTTTATTTAAATGCAGATTTAGGTCATGGGTTAACTTTAAGCTATATTTACTGTGGTATAGGTTCATTTTAATGCAAGCTTACTGTGTGTTTACTGTGTCTCATGCTGCTACTGGATGCTTGAATTTCCCTCGGGATCAATGAAAGTGTGTTTGTGATTTGAAACCTCTTCCTGTCTGCGTATGTTCTGAGACTGTCTGAGCGAAACCATGTACTTCCTCTACACACACATCACAACACATGACTGCTCAACACAACCATAAAAATATATCGATTCTGCTTCCTGACTATGTGCGCATCCTCCGCATGTATATAGAAGCTCACCAAAACCCAAACACACTGCGCCTGCTCTTTATCGGTGTGGCTACCCTTAACTACTCACTCACACTTATTGACAGTATATAATGAGTGCACAGAGCTGCCAGGTCTGTAAAGTGAATCCACTGTGGAAGTACCTTAACTCTGCATTCTTTCTAATGGCCAGCAGGGTGCAACTTCTCACTTGGTTTAGTACCTCAGTAAACAGTGTCCTCATGAGTTTATGGACTCAATCACCAGTTTCCAGTCTTAATACAGCAAGATGTACATTAATACCACTTTGATGAGATGTATGATGTACATACAGTACATAATGTTCATGTTGTAAATTACGGCCCCATTCTCATCATCCGGCATTGTGGAAAGATGGTCAGCAGTCAGGGTAGAAATGATTCCAACTGTCTTGGCATCTGACATAGGAAGCTCTGCTGATGGGGTGCAGTGAAAAGGGTGGTCCACATACACAGCTGGGCTAGGTGGCTATGCAGTCTACCTTTGGTGACGTTTCTCTGTTGGTTCCTCCCAGCGCTACACACAACTACAAACCTGGACAGATAGACCGGGCGAGCATTCCTGAAGTTCAACGACAAGTTGTAAAGACCACAACTATAAAAAACACTACAAGCGATAAGCTTTTGCCAATGAAATGTTTAAACTAGGAAATCTCATGGTGATATCAATTAGCTCATCTTCTCTATGCCGGAATTTGATTTTGATTTTTTATTTCTACAGCTTGCTCAAATGTACGTCATGTTACTTTGGAGAATATATCATCGTAAAAGCAATGTTAACAAAGACTGAACGTTTGATTTGAATTATGCATTAAGGTGTACATGTTACATCCACGTCTGTGCTACCCCTGTTGTGGTTCTCCTACCCCTCCTTGTGTGTTTCTCCCTCCCTCCTAAGGGCAGGCCCCAGATGCAGGCAGCTGCTGCAGGGCACACCTGAGGCTCATCTGCTCATCACTCTCCTGCTGAAATACACCGGCAGATCTTTGCAGTTCACCTCATGGTAACCAATCAGTCTCCTTGTTCCTCGTGACTGCTACTTCAGTGTTTCCCTGAACTCCTCGTGTTTCTTGAAGTGTTTTTTTGTTCTCTTGCATTATCTGCCTCCCCGTGTTTCCTGCCTCGTTTTTTGATTCTGTCTTCCTGCCCCTGCTCAGCACGCTGCCCCTCCGGACCCTCTCCTCCTCCTCACCTCCCCGTCGTCATCTGCCCTCACGAGTCTCCCAGTTCCCACCTCCTCACTTTCCCTGAACCCCATCATCTTCAGCCCGTCTTACACCCTTTCTCGTGAACTCAGCATTTGCCTCATCGGTCCACTAAAGCCACCCCATTATCACAGTACATTTGCTATGGTTTCAAAATACAATACTATAAAACACAATAAATTAAACCAGTGGTTCCCAAACTTCAGGTTCCCTGAAGCTATTAAAAGCCTTGTCTACCTTGAGCTACTTTTTTTAATGTCTTTAAGTTGTTAGTAGTTCCACCACTGAAATGCTTCCCCTTTAAACTTCAACAAATGAATATGAACTAGTGCAGCAGAAGTGATTTGTCATCTTTCCCCTACTATTTCTTGTCATGATGCATTTCTATATTACTCTGATTATTCTGGTAGGTCACCTCCCCATTCTGACTAATAATTGCAATAACTTGAAAAACCACAGAGGTAATTCTAGTAACACGACAAGGTTGTCCCCCCCCCCACACCCGCCTTCGTTTAAAAAACGAAACAGAGATTGTGTCATCATCCCCTGACTTCCTGAAACATGGAACTTTGTTTCTCACCTAACCTCGTGTCCTCAAAAGACCTTGGTCGGTTATCTGTATATGCTTCTTTAGTTTTTAGTTCTATATTCTTATATAAATATAAATGATCAGTCAGCATGCTATCAAAACAAGAAACGGGAAGTTGTGTGTGTACATCCGGCTTTTGTATCATTTTGAGTGGCTGGCTTTTAATGTGTTTCAAAAGTAAGCTCAGTCTCTCAGGCATGTGCGTCTTAGTCTACCTTCTCCTGTTAGGTAAGTTTTCTGTTTGTTTGTTTTTTACATTTTAATGCAATTTAGTTCTTCCGGTCACTGAGTGGGTTGGAACTAAAACAATTTAAATGAGAATAAAACATTAACAGTGTGTTGTGAGCTTGAGCTAGAAAATGATACACTTCTGTTTTCTGTTATTTATAGTCCCAGATGCAACAGTGGCTCTTGATGTCAACACCACTGTTGGCGACTCAACGGTACTCCCGTGTACCCTGATAACCACAGAACCAGTGCACTTAGAGAATCTGCGCTTTTACTGGCAGGACGAAAGACATTGTGTTTTGTACTCTTTTAATAAGGGAAATGAGATGTCAAGCCATGTAAATGAACTTTATCGAGGCAGGATCACAGCCTTTCCAAAACACATGATTAGAGGAAATATTTCAGTCAAACTTGAAAAACCAGAGCTGCAAGATGACGGAAGAGTCTTCCAGGTTTTTGCTGCAGTCTTTGACAGCAGATGGCCGAGGGGACACGTTACTGAGCACAAACAAATCTGCTGCCATACTTTACATGTTGCAGGTAAGGACAAAGATTTCACATTTCTTATTGATAGATGAGAGGATTCATATTACCATTATATCTGTCTGTTAAATGTTCAGCTACAACATGCACAGGCACTTAGCTCAGAATAACGACTGAAACAAAGGAGCTGGACTGCTTCTACTACTTTAATGCTAATCTAACTGCTAAAATAACATGCTGGCCATAGCTTTAAGGATAAAATGTTAATAAGTGAGATTCGAGGATTATATTACCTTTGGACAGAGCCAAGGCAGCAGTCTTTATTCTAAGACAAACATGAGAGTGGTGTCTACTGCTTTAAAAGTAATGACAGAAATGATGTTTTTGTCAAAGATATTAACGTCACTCTCTTATTCGCAGTTCCTTACACGAGCGTTGACCTGGCTGTAAATGAGGAAACAATGACTGCAGTGTGCAATACACAGGGAGGATTTCCCAAACCTTTGGTAGAGTGGAGACTCCAGTACCTCTCGAACAACTCCCAACACTTTGTAGACCCAAAGGATGTTTACACCAAAGCAGTACAGGACCGTGAAAATCATCTCTACAGTATCAGCAGCAGTATTCATATCCCTGGAGGTCTATATCAATCTGTGATCTGCCTCATCCACAATCCTACACTAAACGTGGCCATGAACGCCACACATGCTTTAAACAAAGGTAAGTTCAGGGACTTCCACAAGGGTATGGAGTTACCAGCTAGTGGTAACAAGTGGCCAGCAGGGGCCCTGTAAAAGGTATATTCTATTGACATAATAATTCATCTATATTATTGCATATTTTAAGACCCATTGTGAATTATTGTAAAGGGGAATTCGGAGTAGCTCACACAGTCTGTAAATAGTTATCATTTTTAAAAACCATGCCTATTTCTGACTGAACTGTTGTTATTAAGAACAATTATTTTATTATTATTTCCTTTTTTGTTGACACCTTCACTATGAAGAGAAGGTTTTATTATTTAAAAAGGGAACATATTTTTAATTCCATGTCTTAGCAATGTAATGGTTTGAAATTTAAATAGTTTATATAGTAGAGCCAAAATGATGCTTTCAATCATCATTTTGCTTTTCACCAGTGTTTTCGCAAGCTTTTTCAAAAGTGAGGGTCTTTTTCACTAAATATTTCATTAATCATCCACATTTGAACCATATTTCACCAGGATTTGTATTATCCTGTATTAAATGAACAGCCTATAATAACCTTTTGATATCTAGTAGTATTTAAACAAATCATTTTCTGTTTAACTGTAACAATGACTTACTGCTATCCTATGTAAGAAGCTAAATTACAATACGTAATCGCGTTACAAAAGAAATTAATTTTGTTTTTGTTTATTTTTGGTTTCTGCTGAAACTGACTGAATCCTGCACCACTAAAAACTCAACTATTAAACCGGAGAGTAAAATGTCTTAATAATCAAACACAATGACATCCAAAAAGTGCACGTACAGTAATGTAATGTTAACATTTTGTAAAGAGATGGTAAAGTTGTATTTCTAAGTTACTACAACCAAACTATAGTCATTAAAACCGATTCATGAATGGCATGCCTCACAGCTTGTTTAGCTGAATAAACAAAATAAAGTCTTTACTGACAGATTAATCATTTAGCAAGGACCATATCATCAAAATCTGACGCTTGAAGTCTTATACTTCCTCTGTCTGTTGCTGCATTGTGTGGAAGCTTCTTTGGAGAATCCACTGTAACACCCGGGCACAATAGACCCAATGGGGAGAGGGACATTTTAGGTGAGAGCAAAGGATAAGGAAAGGTTTCAGAGGGTTGTTATAGGAATGTTGGAAATGGCATGGTTGAGGTGATAATGTAATAATGTAAAAAAAAAAAAGCAGTTCTCATTTTTATGTGACCACAAAACTTGTTTCCAACATGATTCACGAGTTCCAAAACTATAAGAGAACTACAACTTTTACATGTCTGTCCAAGGGCTAAAGCGACACAGCAAATTGTTTATTTCTACCTCTGTCTACTTACAGGTGAAGCAAAGAGGAGCCTCCCTGGCTGGGCTGTAGCTCTCATGGCCACTGTGGTGCTACTATGTTCAACTACACAGTAGAACATCAATGAAAGTGTGTTACATGTATCGTGAAAAGGTGACTGTGATGATTACAGCAACAGAAAGAAATGTATATCAACTGTATATGCAAGTCATAATCATCTCGACAAAAGTGAACCATTTGTGCATAGAATGACTTCATGTTTAGAGTTCGACCCAAAGTAATGTCGGATCATGATTCAGCTGAAGTTCAGAGTTTGACATCAGTTAACATCTGTTTGTTCTTTTGGGAGACTAAAGAAAAAGCATAAACTGATATTTTTAGCTAACATTCATTTGAGCCTTCCTTAGGTCACATAAGAATTTAGAATATACTGACATCCCAGTTAAAAAGCTTCAATTGGAGGATTTTGTCATTGGGGGAGGGTCTGAGCCTGATGGACAGCAGCTTTGAGCTTTTTTTTTTTTTTTTTAAAGAGTGAGTTGGAGACATTAAGCTGTTGGACAAACTGGCTCAGGAGGAATCGACTTGGAATAATGGCATCCGAATTAGCTAAACAAACAAGCAGAGGGGATTTTCTGCATGGTCAGTAAAAAAAAAAAAAGCTGATACAGCACAGATACACGACACTGCCTGGGTCACACTTTGAATGTCAAGGGTCACAAATGAGGAATGACAAAACTATTAAAGACATTTTCATTCATTCGTCTAAGTCGAACAAAACAACAAATCAAGTGGAGGATTACTTGGCTGCCATCTCTGTTGTTTCAAATCTATGACAAATCAGACATGATCAGCATCAGAAAAACAGCCAGACCTCCAAGCCTTCATCACATAGAATAGATTTCAACAGCATCCTGTATGGCACACTATCCAAAACCTCCTGACTCCACCATACAGGACCAAGAACCGACCCCGGGGCAACAAAGACTTCCTCATAGCTGCCCGCTGCCTCTGAAAATTCCTATCCAAACATTTCTGTGACTGCACTGACCTACACACCTTCAAAAACACTTTTTGTGTTTTTCAAACTTTATGTGACAGGAAATGTGGGAAGCAACAGGTCGGATTCGAACCCTGGGCTGCCACGGCAAGGACTGAGCCTTTGCACATCAGGCAGTTGCTTTGTGGCTTTTTAGTGTATTATTTTAATGTTTTCCTTCTGTACAGAATCTTTGAGTATTTATAAATCTTGAAAAATATATTGCATTCCAAAAAATAAAAAAGTTGCGCCACATCTCGTGTGTTGGGAATGTTTTATGTTTCAGATAGATAGATGCTATAATCAAACTTTATTTATGTTTATTAAAGTTTTTATTGTAGCTTATATGACCAAATGCCTGCGGAGCTAATGATATTCTTCAGCCTCAGCAGTTCTTTTGTGTTTAGTTACCAAACAGCCAGCAGCCTCTGGACTGGAGAAAAGCCAACTCTGATTAGCGTGTAGTAAACAGGACAAATTTCAATCAGATTTTTGATCTGCCTAACTGTAACTATGACAACATGACGTTTAAGCGTTAAACTGGAATTTCCATTTCAAGGAAGCCGACCACGCACCACAAGTTCCCCTGTGAGCGTTTCAGAGAACGCATGACAAAGATTTTGAGTGAAATTCCGACAATCTGCATCACCTGATCAACTCTGAATGTGTCAATAGTCTTGTAGTTCTGTGAGGCTGCAACAGAAACTGCTGAACCACGTGGTTTTGCCCACATTCAGTCATGGTGGGCCAACATGGAACCACAACTAGGGGTCGCCAAAGCTTCACAAGGCTTTCTTCATTTAGTAGGTCTTTATCTCAGCAATGCATTAATGTCTATAAAGAAAACAAAACAAAAAAACTAAATAATATACTTATTCATAAGGTTCATCTAAAGTTTGTAAAGATAAATGAGATGGGATAAGACCTGAACACAGACTATATTCACAGAGCCTTCACTCTCTGCTAGACAGCCTCGTCCTGCATTTGGAAAGTACACAGTTACAACAACCAAAGAGCTCAACAAACAATGAAAAGAAAACAACGAATCTGTTAGAAAAGAAGAAGTTTGTATGATTATTCTAAATTAAAAAAAACCCCACTAAAAGCCCAGAAAATTGTATAAAAGCAAGTTCCTTAAAATATCAGGGAAACTCATCTGTGATTATATATTCACAGTCTGTTAAAAAATCATCTAAACTTCCTGCAGTTATTGTTTCACTGTTTGGGTTCATTGTTCAGCAGTTTTTTTATTGTTATGCATTGAGTATGGTGAAAATATACATAAAATATGTCACTTAGTAAGTTTTCTGATTGTAGAATAGGGTTCAGAACCAGTAGTTTAAGTGTGCCTGCTTTTTTTTTTTTGACCAACTTGTTGGTCCATAAATATGGGATGATGTGCAGTCAGTGCACCCCTCCTCCCTCTCTACACTGGACCTCTGGAGCCCCCATGTCCCTGGTTCCCATGTCTCTGCTGGGATTAATCCCTGAACCACAGGTGTGATAATCCCAAACAGAATGGCGCTGCTGAACACTGGGACTGACGGTGCTCAGGCCTCAGTCTGCTTTGATCAAGGGGCCAACAGCTGTGTTCCCGTTGGTCCACAAACTGAGCCTGGACCTGTCTCCAGAGAGACGGGAGGACAAAACAAAGCCCTCTTGTTCTACGGTGGGCGAGGATGCTGTTTGGTAGACAGACTGTAATGTCATTTGAAGTGATGGAGGTGTCACAGAACCCCTTGAACTCTGGCAGTCCTGTTTGCATGACCTGTGTGTCTCAGGAGCACAGAAACTATCAATATATTTAACTTTTAATGTTTCTTCTTGCAAAACAAAAAAAGTGCCATGAGTGAATGGAGGTGAAGCAGTCAACACGTAAAGCAAATAAAAGTGAGTAGAAAAGTGATGTCTACATTGTGAGCAGGGTTCCTCTTGCACGGTTTCTTCAGAATTCTGTTCTATGAGGTTTCTGTTCCTCTTTTGTGGCTACAGAAAACAGTAACAACAGTAACAGTAAAGTAAATCAGCGAAAAACCTTTAAACACGTGTATAGAGTCAATTTTGAGAAATGAACTGTTGTTGTCGATGAGGCAACACACTACAGTGATTCCCAGAACAGAAATGTGAGCACTGACGCTAACATGTGAGCAACAGGAAACCAGAATGTTGAACCTGGGTTTATCCAAAGGTTTTTACAAAGGGAATTTTGGATATACTGTCAAGAGCTATGAAAATCACTTTTCTCCATGTTTTTATGAATCAGATGTTGCATAAGTCAGACTATCAATGATATATAAACAAAAACCTATAAATATAGACAGGAATAAAACTGGTAGGTTTGGTGTGTGTAAGTGAACAGATCTGAAAAAAAAAAACAGCCTTTGAAGATATGGATCTATCATTTGAGACACTACAGGTGACTAGGGTAAAACTCAGATATCAGCTTGAAACTCTGATATTTAAATATGCAAACGAGGCATTATCTGATGTAACTTTTGGTGAAATCTACAGACTCAAACAGACAGAGTGAAGTCAAATAAACAGAAAGATGACAAGTTATGGAAGCAAAATAGCCCAAAATTGAAAGAAATAAAATCTCTGGTCAACAAGGGACTCTTAGTTGTTTCCTCCTATAATCATCATCATCATCATCATCAGAAATGATTTACATAGTTATTGTAGAATTGCTCTGACCTTAACTTCTACACTATCTAGCTCACTGTAAGTTCTTCTCTTCATAGTGAAACATTGTATAGAAATGAGACACAGATGAACGGTTGTTTGTGTCTATCACGTGTCTTTGATTTCTGAGAAATGTGACCTTCCTGTTATGAAACCACATAAAGAAGTGTTATGAGTGTTGAAGAGGTTATCACAGTGCACAAACGCACCCAAACAGTCAGATATCCACTCCCACCACTCCACCCCCGGACTTAAAATATTTGTTGAGGGAGATCATCGCAAGGAAGTGAAGGAGAAGAGTGATATGTTTTAAGCTTAAATGTAAACAGACTTTGCATTACTCATAATAAGTCATGTTTAGAATGAACATGAGGTTCAGATTTGTATCAGCTTCATGCAAGTTTTCTGCAATCAGTCTTGTGGAGTAATACAGTCATATTAACATGGACTCCGCTATCCATTCATACCAAAAACCTTTGAACATCCTGGCAAAAAACCCCAAGGTCAAATGCATAAAATTAAATCATGTCCTGAAACATGTCTGTGGGGTCACAGGAACATGCTGATAATAAATTTAACAAAAGATAAATTATTCTGTGAAACGAAAAAAACAGTTAACTCATTTACAGAGCAAATGTTGGATTTTTATACCATAAAATGATCCCATGATCCCACATCGCAAAGTGAAGGAAATGAAATGTACACCTGAATTGTGTAATAATTGGGATTATATCATAACAAATGAATGCTAAACAACTGTATTTTTTTCTTATTAGCTTTTATTGATTGCAACATTTTATTTTTGTATGGCCAAATTTTATGTATGTGACCACCAATTTTTTTGAAATTGTATTTGTTGTTGTCTGTTTTTTTTGTTTTTGTTTTTCTTTTTGCTCTTTGAGCTGCATGTTTGCATGAAATGTGCTGCATAAATTAATAAGTTTTACGGTTTGATAATAGATAATATGAACATGTTTTCTCTCAAATTCTACAGTATAGAAATGTACATTGATGCACATTATCCAGGATTTTAAAAAGTGAATTATGTAAAGCATTTCTGCATATAAATAAAGAGAAGTGGTCCCATTAGAAACATGTTAATTTATCCACTGGAGGGCAGCCTTTACCACACAATTAAACTCACTACCGTCATTCTCATCATCATTTATGTGTGCCTGGAGTTGATGCCATGTGTGACTCGAGCCGATGAGAAGTCCTGTTCTCCCACTTTCCCACTCTGCTTGAAGCAGCTCTAAACTTTCTGTTATGAGCTGTTCAATTATCAGATGTGTTGTTGCCTGTGAATGTTGTTTGTGTGAGACCGCTGCTCAGATAAGGCGACTGTATTAAGAATGACGCCCTGTGGTGACCAGAAGCTCAAAGTGAGTGGAGATTTCACACACATACACACACACACACCATGGTGACTTTGTGGTAATATACCCTCCCAGTTGTCCTGTCAAGTTATGTTTCACAGTGCCGAGGTCACCCTTTATGTCCCAGTCTAAGCCTCTCCCTTTGATTCATAGTCACACTAACACACACACACACATACACACACACATACACTTTGCAATCAGATTAAATGCAAAACGCATGTGTTCCACGTCAGCACAGCCAGCCGTGTGTGTGTGTGTGTGTGTGTGTCCGTCGCCAGTCGCTTGATGCAAATACAATGGTATACACACGCATACAAATGCAGACAGAGGAACATAAAGTGCCGATCTTTGTATTGCAGATAGTTGTTGTCAGAAATATACATCATTATGTGATCATTATGTTTTTTTGGGGGTTGTGGTGACTTTTCTACATTCACATTTTGTTTTTGAGATAGAGCGGTTTGTTGATTGAGGAGAATTTTTACAAGTTTTTAGATGGCTAAATGTGCTAAAGAGCAAACTTTGTGACGAAGAGAAGTAGTGTGTGGAGCCTTGGTAAGTTAACAGAGTTTCATGTATAGCAGACCATCATAGAGAGATTCACTCCTAATGATTGGGAAAACAGGTGGGAGGTAATGAGTGTCACGCAGAGATTACCTGACCAAGATTTCACAAACCACTAGGCTCAAAACACAAAGAATTAAAAACAGAAAATACAGATAATCACAGTTACTGACTCACATGAAAAGCACACCATTCAACACAAATCAAATAGATTTTAAATAGACATACAAATTTAATTTGATTTTCATTTCGGCCTTGATGAATGATTGGTGTCACATGATAATATGTAAATAATCCAGCAACACTTCAATCATTTGTGCACTGAGTGGGTTCCCCAAAGATAGAGCTTTTGTTACATTTCTGTCCAATATAATTATTTTACCCAAAAAGAGATAAAACACACTATAAAAGAGAAATTTGACTTCTAGCATTGTCTTTGTTAAAGTCTTTTACAGACATGAAAATCCAAACAGTCTCTCAGTTTTTACTCCGACAGTTTGTTTCATCCAAAACTTTCAATTCATATCAAACAATTATTGTTGTTTTGTGTTTCAAAAAGTTCATCTTTTTCTGCATCCTGCATTCAAACTAATTTAGCTCTGTGTAAAAACATGGCAACATACCCAAGATGTTCTTACTCGCAGCTTGCAGGTCAGTGGTATGAAATATAATGCAACATAAGTAACTTACGTAAGGTAAATGTAAAAAAAAGGTCAGTGCTGACTTCTAGTTTAAACAGTGGGCTCCCAAGTCCTGTGTTTGTTTCACCCATGCATCCATCCCAGCCTCCTCCACATGTGGACTTTCCTCACCCTTTCTTCTACATCACTTGACTTCAGTGTCTCATAAACGACGTTGGAGGGTTATCTCCAGCATCATCTTGAAGCAAGCTGCCATGTTTGACAACTCGGGGGTCAGAACGGTGCGTTGACACGCCACGATAAATAGTGTTACAGTTTACAAACTGATTCACTGATTGTGCATTCTTCGAGTCGTCTTCAATAGATATACTTTATTGCTACCAAAACTGCAATCAACTTAATCAGAGTATATACTAACACAACAGTACGTACAGAAGTACACCTAAAGTTGGTAGTTAATACTTCTTCTACAACAAAAATAGACGATAAAAATAAAATAAAATAAAAGATAACAACAAAATACGAATATTTGAACAATATTGCACATGCCCTGTGAAATAAAAGTAGATAAAATATCTCAGGGCATTGGAAATTGATAATTTCATAAATTAAATACATCATTTCTTATATTTCATGTCACCACGATGTCTTAGCTTTGGTGAGTACAATGTTACCAGAGGAATAACGGCCAAAACTACAAAAATGAGACCCAGGTTGCAATAAAACAGAATGATCCTTAAAGCTACTCACTCTCTTAGATGATTAAAAAGGACTTAAATCCATTCTATACACTATATCCTCGGACAATGAGGTTACCACATAAACAGTCCCCGACGGCAGTACCAGCCAGCCTCCCTGCCCCGGGATCTGGCCGGTGACCTTTTTATGAATAGGGGAAGATATTGACTGACAGTGCTGGCTGAATAGGAAGCCTGGTTAGCTCCCAGTTGAGTACTCGGGTAAGCTGATACCCCCGTATCCCCCCACTGCTCGAGCAAACACCGCCAGAGTCAGTCAGTCCCAGTATGAAACTGCAACAGTGACTAAGAGGTCATTCTCCTCCAAAGGCCGACCCTCCCTCCCCACTTTCCAGAGTCCCCCCCACCGCCCCCACCCCTCACCCAGTCCTATGTCACAAGGCCAAATCGATGCATCTGACCCCCTCTTTCTTTTGCGAGTGAACTCTCACCCCAAGCCTAACAAAGAGCCAAAGAGAGAAAAAACTTCTTGGTCAGAGTGTTTTTAGTCTCAGTGCAGGACAAACAAAGATGTCCTCCAATTCCAGCATCCACTTGAGGAGTGTGTGTGTGTGTGTGTGTGTGTGTGTGTGTGTGTGTGTGTGTGTGTGTGTGTGTGTGTGTGTGTGTGTGTGTGTGTGTGGTGTGTGTGCGTGTGCTGATGTTAAAAAATAGTGAGACGGACGGCCTCGTCCTCGAGTCCTGGGCCTGGCAGAGATGTGTGTGTTTCTCAACAGGAATCTGTGAGAAGTCTCTCATTTCAGAACATGGACAGACAGAAGAGAGGGTGATTTTAGACATCCGTGGTTGTGGCAGGCGTACAATCCTGATTCCAAAAAAATTTAAACGCTGTGAAAAACATAAATAAAAACAAAATGCGATGATGTGCAAATCCTTTTTGACATATATTCAGTTAAGTATAGCAAAAAGACGAGATATTGAATGTTCAAACTGATCAACTTTATTACATTCATTTTTACATGCATTCTGAGATCACTGTATATTACATTACATTTTACATTACATTAAATGCTGTTAAATTACTATTTAACTACTGAAACTACAAACAAATATATATATATATATATATATATATACACACACACACACACACACACACACACACACACACACACACACACACACACACACACGATATTTCTCAATAGTTCTATATTCTTTCCATTTTTATTTAATTTTTTATCTTTTCATGTGTGAGCCTGACCTAACTGGATGTAAAGTCCTTCAAATGAGCTTAACCTTAAAACATTTACAGCGTAAAAAGCAACAAATACATACATACAGCAGGAATATTAATCCAAACACATCAGATAGTGAAAAACTGACACAAGAAACTGCAAATACATTTAACATATATTTTTTTGAGTGCATAAAAGAATGTGCATATTGTGATTTCAGCTGAGTACAGAGATGTAAGTGTTTATGACATGCTTGTAATTCTTATTGTCTCGCATGCGTAAGAAAAGAAGAAAGCAACTGACAACTAACTGACTAAACAACACATCCTCACGTTGTTCACAGCGGGGTGAACTGATAGTAAAAGGGACCGGGACGGGGGTTTGTGTGCACAGCAGACCAGCAGCAGAAGACCCACGACACACTGCAAGGATCATATCTCTCAGCATCCATAAAAGGCTCAGGCTCCATAAAAACTTTTTAGAAGAAGTCAAACTTTTTTTCATTGGTGGTTACAAGGTTGAGTAAAATTTGGCTTTGCACAAGGTCATGCACACTGAAAAGAAGAGCCAGTCAGTGCTGGGTTTCCTTCAAACACTGGAAACCCACAGGAGGGGAGGTGGGTTTAAAAGTATGACTTCATAGAGAAAGGAACAAATAATGGGGCTTCGCCAAGAAGTAATTTACCTACTAGCTTCTTTCAATAATTGTTGTGAAAAGCCAAAACATTATACTTGCTGATCTAAAAGTAAGTGGCGTCGATGCTTCTTACTTTTCTCTTTATGTTTTCTGCCTTTATGCCAAATTGAGACATGTCACATGTCTTTTTATTTCTTAAAGCCACCTTATGTAACTTTTCTACCATTAAATAACAGATTTAAAATCATTAAACATACAAACATATCACATTATAACAAGAAATGTTTTATGTTATGTTATAACTGGAAAAGTTTCTTGTTATGTGATATGTTTGTGTTGTAATCATTTATTATTATTATTATTATTATTATTATTATTTTAATTTATTTATTTATTTATTTTTTTTGGTTCATACATCTTTTAAAAAACTAAACCTCTGTTCTGTCATTACTCCACTTGAAGATGATTCCACTGTTCTTTCTCAGCCTCTCCAAGTGACTTTTGTGACTATTTATGTGTGACTGCCACTAACCCTGCATGTGTCTGTGACAGCATGCAGCAGTAAAATGGTGTAAACCATGAGAAAACAGCCACAAGTTGCCTGTTCCCATCACTCAGTCACAGTGGAAAGGAGCTGGGAGCAGGGAGAGGCATCATTCCCACCTGATCCCTGCAGGGAAGGAAGAGGATACTGGGAACAGTAGGAAACAGCAAATAATGGGCAGAAAACTGATGTTAAAATGATAATAGGTGGGAACTGAGGCAACGTTGCGGCTGGGTGGGGGGGGGGGGGGGGGGGGGGGGGGGGGGGGGGCTTGTTAAACCAGGAGCTAATAATAGTGGAACAAGTGAAAATGTTGTTATAGCTCCAATGTATCCAAAGCCTTTGTGTTGAGGAAGAAAAATGAAGTTCAAGTCTGCGCTCATACTTTTTAAATTTAAATATCATTGAACTTATTTATTTAGGAATTTTACTTTGAAAAACATCTATCTGGGTGATTATGTGATTTAAAGTCTCTCTTCAAGACTCTTTAAGATCGACTGTCTGATTTCAAGTCGTCAAATTAAAGACAAATTTACATACAAAAATGGATTGGCGAAATTCAGACACCAAAAACGCAACTCAAACCTGAACATCAGAGCGATGAAGTCAGGCGGCCTGATGACATAATCCCCAGGTGATCTCCATCCAACTGTTTTCAGGATTTCTCAGGAAACGTTTTGTGAATTTACGTTTTTGTTTAGCTTTTGTTTTTCCTCACTGTGAACATTCAAATCCTTTTGAAGAGAAGAAAAAAAAACCCTAAGCTAACCAGCTGCTACTATAGATATTGGCCTACAGTACTTACATGAGAGAAATCAATCTTCTCACTTACCTCGCCACAAGAGTGCTAATAAGTGTAATTCCCCAAATGTACAGATTTTAATAGAGATTAAATTATACAATTAGTTGCTTATGTAATTAATTTAATTTAGTTTGTCATCTTTTGCTTCCACATTAAATTACCTTTGAATTGGAACTAATCTTGTTTGAGGTCCTAAATGTAATTTAAAACACTCTTTTACTGATATTTGGGCATAAACTGACATTATAAAAAAATTAAAATGAAACAGACATATATCACGCACACGTTACTCTGAAAAGTTAGCCAGGACATCGTGAGGGTCAAAGCGTCAAGGTGGTGAGGTCAGAGCAGGGCAGCTGGTAGCCCTGTCTCTGTATGTCCAATGGAAGAACCGGGGACACATCTGTCCAAACAGCTGAGCCTCAGTTAGTGTTTGTAGCTCTGCCTGAAACCATGAATAACAAAAACACCACAGACACCGCAGTTTACTGGCCTGCCTGCGCTAGCACGGCATCTGTGTGAGTGGGAAGTGAATGTGTGTGAACAGAAATTTATTCTCTTTCTAAAGAATGCTATAAATGTTTGTGAGGGTGTGCTTGTGGTTTTATAATGCGTGTTTTTACAATCACATATAAGTAGTGTGTTTTTATGTGTGTGTGTGTGTGTGTGTGTGTGTGTGTGTGTGTGTGTGTATGTGTGTGTAAGAGTGTGTTTTTACGGCTGTGGAGTCAATAGGTTGAAGAAAGCGTTCCCTCACTCACTTTGTAGCCAGCGGGGTGAACGGCAGGTGAAAGGGAGGAGAGCAACCAGGTGGATCTCACCTGACCAGGTGTGACACACACACAACCTGTTTGAGTTCACAGTGTGTGTGTGTGTGCATGTATGTATGTGCAAGCATTCATATGTATGAGTGTGGCCTGTGTGCGTGTGTGTGTGTGTGTGTGTGTGTGTGTGTGAACAGCGGTCACTTTACAGCCTGCAGAGCTCCCCGGGCTCAGCCATAAAGCAATAACAGTAGTGGACTTTTATGGGGCCTGTTTGCGCTCATTAAATCTGTAATGGACACCTTTAGCTTAAACACAACGTTCACCTAAACAAGCTGCTACAAACAGGTCGTGTGTTTTCTGCTAAACCGCTCCGTCATGTTTTAAAATGGATATTTACAATAACACAGGGTTGTTTTTGACAGGTGGCTGCGAGAGTTATGTTGCGGTTAGAAAGCAGAGGTGATAAAGTCAGTGTGTAAATGACATTTCTGATCATTCCATATATTTTTTTATTGTTAGAAAATCCCATAAAAAGACCAAAGCCAACAATGTTTAGCTTGTTTTTCAATACTTTCTGACTTCCCTGCCCTGTCAGTGACACAGGCGGGGAGGAGTCTGAGGAGTCAGACTTTTAAAGGATGAAAATAACAAAGTAACAAGTACAAAATGGTAATTTACCAATTCTGTGCGACTAGTTTTTTAATGTGACCATTTATTGTACGATTAGTGACAGAGCTTCAGGGTCTCAAACCTGCATTCTATCTAATGTAAAAAGAGGTCAGATTGTATTGAATCTAATGGCAAAATGAGCCGACTTCTTTCTTGATTTGTGACCTCAGTAAACAGTTTGTAAACTCATGGTTTATGGTCTCGATCTCTATTTTCAAGTCTTTTCAAGCTTTGAATAAAATCGATGATAAAGCAGGGTATACTTTACCCTCACAAACCAAATCCAGTTACTACGTCAAATATTTCTCTCCTCACATGTTTTTTTATTTATTTATTTTTCATAGATTTTAGTTTCTGTTTTACTGTAGTACGGGAACATTTGTGATGCGGAAGGAAGCCATTTTCCACGTCTACACTCTCACTTCTGGCTCCAAAAAACCAAGATCCCGACATCTTCACAATGGTTGTCCACGAACCAGAGGGTGACATCACGCTAGGTTTATACTTCTTTTACAAGTACAGTGCACCTGCAGACACCTGACAAAACAACTCACGTTACAATTATTTAACCACTACAACTGAAAGATTATTGACCTTGACCTTCTAGTGGAAAAATGACTCATTTAACAGTCGTCCTGATGACACAAAAATCCTTAAACGTTGACAAAAACTCACACACAAAGAGATCAATAAAACTGTCCTTTAACACCTTCTCTTGTTGAGGACCCAGGAAGTAGTAAATACCAGACATGAGCATTGTGTTGGGGGAACATCTGTGTGTGTGTTTGACCATGAAATCCTCTGCTTTCTCTATCGCTATCTCACATTCTCCTACTCCCTCTCTCCCACTATTTCATATATTTTGATTATTTTGCTGGTTACACCTTTTGTGCAAAACATAAATCAGGGAGCCAGATAAGCGATAATCTCCATGGGAAAGGAAGATTCCCACTATGAGGAGGATTCATTTACAAAACAGGTGCACTGGTTTTTGTTTTTTAGCTTTGGGTAGCTGATGAGAACCAGTTTGGCAGTCTCCGTTAACGGTTCTTTCAGGAGGCAGGATGGCCATGGGTTATTTGTGGACTTCTTTTCTGTAAAGCACAAACCAGTAACTTTAAAATGTGACTGCATGTCACTTGTTTACCTTCTGGCGCCTGTCATTGATCATCCAACATTAAAGACGCAGATGCACAATGCCAGGTGAACCTCCAAGACTGTGTCCACAATGCTCTGTTAGCACCAGACACTGACAACATTGTGAAGAGCGTTGATCATCGATCAAGTCAAATATTTATTTAGCTTCTCTGTGAGCGAGTGAGCGAGATTTGATATCTACAGTTTTCTTTGAAGAGAGATTAGAAAACTCGGTCAGCAATGAGACGTTTGAGACTGTTTAAGCTCTGACGCTCTTTATTTCATGTAATTCTAAATAAACATATACACTTTGAAGGCTGTATGATGTGGCTAAAGGTGAAACGTCCTCTTCATGAAATTTAAGGAACTGAGGAAATTCCAAATGATACTCAGGGTGTGGAACTTCTCTGTCAGGCGCTCGTCAAAGTTTGAGTTTCTGAGTAAACTGAAATGACACGGCTATGACCTGCAGCCCAGCTGCAAGTTATCAGGACTAACCCAGTCACACTAATGGAATTACAGAGGTACAAAAACAGCCCTACAAGATCTGGCATTCGATTAAAATACTGAATAATGTTTTAAAGGATCAATGATACAAAAAATGATTGCATGTTTGTTGTTTTTATTTCACTTTGGCACCTTTTGTGAATACAAAATAACTTAAGAATTCGGTTGCCCTCTTTACAATTCTTAGTTTAGTAATAGATATTTCGAAGATCCTTTTAACTCATAGTATATAATTCCTAAAAAAAGAGAAATATGTTTTTGAGGATTTGAGATATCTTTTTTTCAATGTATAGTGTTCAGTATGGCTAAAAACAAGTTTGTATGAAATGTCAGCAGTGCTTGGCGTTAGCCTCTTCTCACTACCAAGTCGTGTACCAAATAGCAGTTTGGTCAGAGGCCCTACATCAAACTAGGATGTGCCTATGTTGCACAATGTTTTGATGTGCTGTAAAGTGAGGTGGCATAGAATAAAGAACGAGAGAGTCTGTAAATGGAAGAGGAGTTTGGTTTGGGTTGAGTTGAGTTGGGTAGGAGTGTCAAACAAACACAGGAGACTGCTGTTCCTATGCCGTGTGAAACCTAAAGTCAACATTGGCTTCTTCTTAACTTTACTACTACTAACCAAAACCAAGCATTTTTGTTCATATACCCAAGCTGCGTCAGTTTAAACTCATAAAATATGTTTCTCAGCAAGCTTCATTTTGGAAAGAAGAAATTGGACTGAGAAGTCCAGTGTAAAAAACTGTTTGTGTGCTCATTTAGAAATGTGTCACCCACAGGAAGACACTGATTTAGAAAATACATTTCATGACCTTCAACATTTCCTTTCAAACATTTTTTTCATATGCAGAAACCTTCTTTAGAGAACCTTCTCAAAGTTCAGGACTTGGAAACAAAGAGCATCTCTGGACCTGACAGAGGTACTGTAACTTGTTCAGCACCTCTCTAACGAAGCAAACTCTTGATTGAAGAAAAATGAAATGAGAAATTGAATGTGAACCATTAGTTGTTACCTCTCTCATCATACCAGCCGTAAAGCACTCAAACATATGAGGGCGTGAACAATGCCCGGGTTGCCCTCACAGCAGCTGATGCCTGTGAACCCTCTGCGGTCGTTTCTCACATGCCCGACTGTTATTCCCTCCTTGACTCCAGCCGAGCACAGGGGGAATGGCGAGTTAAGGGGCAGCACTCGGAAACAGGATATTGTGATAGACCTTTTGTGTCTTTGACTTTGACTGAGAGAAAAAGAAAACATGAAAGTTTCTCACCTACTTTCGTCCATGTTGGTGGCTGAGGTGTTAAGGGAAAGTCTCAACCACCCACAGAGCGAATGAAGGTGTGTTCAGTTTGAGGTTTGACGTATTTTCCTACTTTCCCAGGCAAACTCTTGAAACTTGCTTGACTTACGTTGTTTACATGTCACTCACATGCTGGTCTGAACCTGACTGACAGTGTGAATGCACACATCTTGGATGCATATTCACTTATACCATTAAAACATTGTAATGAATGTGTCATTCAGTTAGCATACGTTGTGCACAATTTAAGTATAAATGAACTCACAAAACTTTCCAAGTTGCAAAGGAGGCTCTGATGTCCAAACAGTCCTAAAAATGTATTTTCATTTATTTTTTTATTTTCTGTATTAGGTGCAGACCAAACAATTTAAACAATTTAATTTAGAGAAAAATAAACTAAAATCAGAAAATCACAGTAATCTTCAGCAGTCATTTATACAAACTAAAAGTCCTGCCGATTACTTTACAAACAGCCATGCACGAAAACTTCAGTGTGTCACAAACCAACGTCTTGTTGTTTGTAACTCTGTTTGGATGCTGCAGGAGTGTCTAAAATATAAAACCATTGTGAAACTTCGAGTCTGGCATTATGCATGTCGTCATCTCATTTTTTTGGACCCAGAGCTTGCTCATCCTGCCTGGTCACAAACGCTGAACTGGACGGACTCACTGAGAATAACTTGTCAATCACAGAGTAGCCACGCCCTAAAGCATACCCTGATCTATTATCTATTATATGGGGCCATAATTTCCAAAATGAACATCATGCTGTTGGAAGAAAACTTAAAACAATTGACAAAACAATCTCAGCTGTGACAGTATTACACAGTCTTCATTAACAGTAATGTAAAGCGTTCATGCATCTATATAGAAGAAGAAGAAAAGAAGAAAAGAAAACAACATGCATGACCACTTAATGAGAATTGGAATGTAGTACAAAGCAAGTGTTCAATTTATTTTTCTAGATAGTGTTCAGTTGGCACACTTGGGCACTTTTGCGGACATCAGTGGATGATGACATTTACATTTACATCACACGAACCCTTGCTGCAACCTTGGATTGGCCTCAAGAGAACCCTGTTGTCAACTGCAAGATCAACACTGACTCGTAAAACTTTTACATTACCAAGGTCATTAAATCAGAATCAGTAAAATTAAATGACAATCAAGCAAACTCAATCTACTAATGGGGACCATGTGATGTGGCTAAAAGCTCCGGAACAAGCAAATATAAGTGGACCTTGAGATGCAGACTTGTTGTTCATTGTGATGGATCACATAACTCGTGTTTCAAGAGCCTGCTTGTAGATTGTTCCCACAGGAATTACAGACAGTTTAAATCGTTAGATGAATAATTATGATAAATACTAAAAATCTGCAGAACCACTGGAATGATCCTGTAAATAGAAGTTTGTGTCTGAGTGCCTGTTATGACTACAAACATATTTTGGAAGAGCTATTCTGAACTTCTGACGTTATGTGTGAAACATTTTAGCTCTAGGTGTGTGTGTGTGTGTGTGTGTGTGTGTGTGTGTGTGTGTGTGTGTGTGTGTGTCTGTGTCCTGCAGTTAGTTGGAGTTGGACTGTTGTGCCTGAGAACCAGACTGGACGGCTTTATCACGGCCTAGCAACACATCCGATGGTGTGTGTTTGTTCGTGTGTGTGTGTGTGTGTGTGGGAGCACATGCTTCAGAGTTTTGTGTACATAAGTGTGTGCTGTCGTCTGTGTTTATCTGCAGGTTTGCTGACTGGGCTGGCCGTCATCAGACATGTTTGTGTGTGTGTGTGCATGTGTGGACAGTACTCGGTGTGTCTATATGTCTGAGGAATGTTAATGCATGGCGGACAGCGATCAAGGCAGAAAGCAGAACAATGGAAAATGGATGAAGTGGGGAGGATAAAGGAAATGGCAGGTCAGATTAATGAAGCTGAACAATGTGCAGCATGTATGTCGAGTCTGTGAAGTCTGTGTGACTGATACACCCAGAGACAGTTTAATTGTTCTTAATCAGGTATTGTCCATTGAATTTTTGCTTGAATTTTGGGAAAGGTTTTCAAAGACTGTGGTCCATCTGACTGATGGCCAAAGAGAAAGTATTCTACAAGCCCAGTTTGGCCTTTAACTACACCGCAACTATGTGTAAATATTTAAAGCTGCATCAATTAATCTTTCGGCCACTTGGGGGCAGCGGGACAAGTTGACTGACATTTTAATACGATGTTGCTGACGTGAATGAGCAAGAGCAACCACCTGTGTGGCTTTGAAATAAACCTAACACAGGAAAAGCCAAACGCTGCAGTTCCTCAAATGTCCACTTGAGGCTGGCTTCAAAACTGAGTCTGAGTCTCTATAAGTCCCCATGTTAAAATTTTCAACTTCACTGCAGAAATAAACATGTTTACAGCCTGGTACAAATGGTTTTAGTCTCTTTAGCTAATTTTCCCGTTCATGAAAACTGTACTGAGGGTATTGAAACTAACCTGTTCAAATGATATCAATGTCTCAGAAATCAAACTATATTGTGATATTGTGAGTATACAATGACACTTTTCGCATTACACATAATCATTTGAGCCATTTGTGATACACATAATATTGATTATAGCAGCTTTACTGAAGCATAAAGGAAGTTCAGTCTAGCCATTTAAAGTTATTTAGCTTAGCAAATTAGCCAAGCTGACGAGCTCAGTCCTCCTAGGGATAAATAAATTACACTCATATGCTACTAATTTGTTTCACCAATTACACTTTGGAAGGAAACTTATTTCCTACCTGGATTATGTTTCCTGGGAATGTTTTAGTGTATGTACATTGTTGTACAACATGCAGCTCGGAGGGAAGCGTTCTGGTGGATTGTGGGTGTTCAAAGTGCAGAATTTTGATGCCCGAGACTGAGGTTTGCATCTCGAGTCGTGCGTGTGATTAGCTTTAGGCAGCAGAAGCTCTTTGGTTAGGGTTTGTAACGGATCTCGTTTTTGTTTTGACGCCTGAGTCTGAGGTTTGCATCTTGAGTCGTGCGTGTGATTAGGTTTAGGCAGCAGAAGCACTTGTTAGTAAAATATCCTGGTTTTGGCTAAATGTTAATAAAGTAAACACGTCTCCTGCTGGACTGGAAAATGAAGACCACATTGGTTCCCTAAACTTAACCAAGTGCTGCAATAGCCTAAATATAGGTGTAAAAAAGTTGAATCATGCTTTTGTTGCTATATTGAAATACATTGTCAACATCCTACTGCTACATTCTGCTGCATCCACAAACTTTTCTTTAACCCTCTGAGTCCTGTTTGCTGTGCATCGTTGTCAACAAAATCCACTGCAAGTGAAAAGACAAACGTCATCATTAGCTCCGATCTCAACACCACTTCTAGTTTTGTGAATAAAGGGAAAACAGTCATAAAGAGTAAAGCGTAAAACGTCTCCCATCATTACCACTCCTCCCTTCATTTCTCACCGGAGGAGCATCCTGAGCCCAACAAAGGTCCCAGGAATGTCTCCTCCTCACTCCCAGGCAATGCACCGGCCTCAGGAATGCGGTGGAGGTGGAGGGAGAATTCTATGAAAAGAAGAGAGAGAAACAAGGAGGAGGTCCCCCTCCTCGTCGAGGCAATCACCTCCAGTTGTCCCAGCAGGAGAAAGAACAAAGTGGGAGACGAGAAGAGTATGTCGTTTCTTCAAGGCCCCCATGCGTTGTGTCACTAATTGCAGGAATGAGAGGAATGAGACGATGGAGTCTCGTTGGACGTTGGTAGTCTATTTGTCAGTCTGTGTTATGGTGGCAAACACATAAGAGCTGCATACTTTAAGACAAAAGCCACAGATGCTTACAATGAAGAGGAGGAAGCACTGGCAGCAGTTATAAACAGGTGATTCTTCAAAACTGTGGTAGCAAACCCGGCAGATTCATTTTTTTCTTAGCATAAGCAGACACAGACACGAGATTTGGACTTGACTTCTGTGAGATTTGACTTTGCTTGAAAGCAAAACATGTGAAAATCCCAAAGCCATGAGAAATATTTTGAGAGGATTCGAGCTCAGCTGTGTGAAAGCAAACGATTCAAACATGGTATCATTATATTTTGTTTTTTCTTTGCTTTTTCAGTCAACATTAACAATTACACAACAACCCAGCATGTCTGCAGCGCAGCTGTCCCACATTAAAGGTCCAGTGTGTCAGATTTAGGGACATTTATCTGTATACATGCAATATAATTATGCATAACTATGTTTTCATGCGTTTAATGTGAGTATTTAATCTGCCATGGAGTCCACCACCTTCAACTGCTATGTTTGTACAGACAAACTAGGTGGGCTTTGAGCGAGTACCACCATCTCAGCTGTCCCTCTGCTGAGATGCTCCGACCGTTGCCTCCCTCACTGGCAGACACCTGGAAACTAGCTCGTAATATACTTGTGACCAGTGTGGCTAGTCTCATCAAAGGCAGCATCCTGTTGTCCTGGCCTTGTAGGTGGAATAAGCTGTTTTAAAGGTGCTGGAGCTCACCCCAGGAAAGACATTGGGAGTTGATATCCCACTGAGTTTCCTTCAGTGTCCTGCAGTTACTTGAAGTAGCATCGGTTGTGGAGCCAGATCTGGGTTGACGGGATTGCCTTATGTGCTGTTATCTATCCGTTGGATTTGTAGTGGATTGGCCTATGAAATGTTGGCACCAAAGACTATGCTCATATTTTTGTGTTTCTTTTCTCTTCTCTAATCTACGGAAGAAGCCACGCGTTCATATATTTTATTTCCTTCATTTTCTTGTGATAACAAATACATTTTCCTTGAGAAAAAAAGACTCGAGGGAACGGGATAACTTTGCCCGGTGTTTGCTCTGGTGCCATGCCATGGTGTTCATACCTGACGAGCAGGGTGGTGTACTGTTGTTGCCCCTCTCTCTTTCATAGTGTGATATTTTAACTGTGCGCCGTTCTACCTCTGTGGCTTTTTTGTGGTTTTATAGTGTTTAGGTGACGGTCTTTGTGTGCGGTAGTGTTTAGGTATCCTGGTAGCATTCAGGTAAACGTCTAGATCTCAATGGTGTTTATGTTTTTATTGTGTTTGATTTATTTTTTAAATAAAAAATAACTATAGTTTAATAAATCATTAATCTAGAGTCAAAATCCACGTCACTGCATTATTCTGTTCCACTACTTGTAGGGAACCTTGTCAACCTTCTGGGGGGTTATAACCTCAGGTGGCTTAGTCCAGCTTTAAGGCCGGCTAGCCTCACTACTTTGCTCTGGTCACACAATGATAAAGTTATTTGAAAAGCCAATGGAAGCAGGAACTTCACTGCTAGATGTCATTTAATCATACATATTGGACAAAAGAGCATCTTATCTGTAACCGTTTACAGACAGTTAGATGCAAATTTATCCAGGGCATTGTGAACTGACACAGTGACGGGTCCACAGGGGTTAAAAAGTTGTGGGACCAGTCAGAGGCAGAGCTGAGCCCAGACATACAGGGGGCTTACAGCTAATGTCTGTGCAGTCACTGACTGTTTGAGATGGATAAACAGTGCAGCAGTCAAAGTTGTGTGAATGACACAATGCCAAAGTTTGCTTTTGCTTTCCGTCCTAAGAGAAGCTCATGACTCACAGATCTTTACTTAAATGAGATTTCCACACAGTCAGATGACACCAGCGTCTGGTCTGATTTTGTCTTGTTTTCAGTACTGGAGAGCTTTAAGAGGGGATCTCCAGGATGCATCACGCTGCTCTACTTGTCCATCAAAGTTGGGTTTGCACAAAGGGTTAGTTGAAGGCGTTTATTCCCCTATAGATTTATGTCAAATCATGTGAAAAATAAAAACAATGTAGATAATTGTCAGCCGTCCTAAAGGGGGAATATATATATATAATATATGGCCTGACATTCACAAACACACAAACATCAACAGAACATTAAGAGGTAACAGCTGTGGCGTTACATGAAAAACATCTGTGTACTGTGTACACAGTATCTACTGGAATTAGCATGCTAACCAGCTAGCTTCAGCTTATGCTTTCTTATAATACCACTTGTGCCTCGAGAGGCGATAGCGAGTCACTGTCAGTCTGCTTTCAGTCCAACATGAAAATGAAGTATAGAACCAGGCGGAGGAATAAACACCCAGAATCACGCCAGATTTTGATCTGATCTGGAGCAGTTTATCTCCGGGAGGGAGGAGAGCTTATTGTTTTTAACTTTGGGGATTTAAAAAGTGAATTTATGTCTACTCTCAGTGCAGATATCAACTGTTGTTACTGTAGCCGTCTGTGGGCACTCAGCTTTCCATTATACTACTTCATATTAATACAGGGACTGGAGAAAAAAGTTGGTTTAGTGCTGGAAATATGTTTGACCTATGGATCAAAACCCTGATAGATCAGAAAACACACTCGTGTTGCAGAGAGACCTGACAAAGTTTGATTTCAGAATTTTAAAAATTGCCCTCAGAGTTAATTAAAAATCATTTTTTTGATCCATTTATTGCAACAAATCTGGTTCATACCGCTGTGACGTTAGTTAAATTGGAAATAAACCATTATGTAACAACTGAAGCATGTGACCAGGAAAGTCTCCTTTACAGACACCTCTGCCACCTGAGTGGACAATCGTCTTTAGTTCATGTGAAATATTTAAAATACAAATAATCCCAGAGTACCATAAAACATGACATTGCCCATCTGCACACAAGTAGTAATGTAAAACTTTATAGTTTTGGGTTATAGCAACGTGAAATACTTTTTCCTCCAATGAAAGCTGTTAGCTCTGTCCTGTTCTCTCATCTGCTTTTCACTATCACCCTCTCGTGTACCTTCTTCCATCTTTGCAGCCTCTCTCCCCCTTCCCTTCCATTTCATATAATCTCTCCTCCACATCTCCCTCTCCATCTTGCCTTACAACTCCTGCTGAATTTCTTTTACTTGTTCCGACATGGCGCTACTCCTAAAAACCTCCTCTCCCCTTCATCTGTAATATTTTTCTCCAGCAGCCTTTTGATCAAAGACGTAAAAACCTCCTCGTGCTCTTTCCCCCTCGTATTCCGCCTGTCTCCGGGTGAAGATGAGAAATGTTTGGATCAACAGGAGTTTCTCTTCGGAGGCCTCTGCACTCTGCCTTCGCCGCTCGCTGGAAAGCCATGGAGATGAGAAGGAACTCGTCATTTACAACCCTGGTGCAGGCTGCTAAGAAGGAACAAAGGCAGACATAACAGAGTGTGCGTAGTTATCTTTTTTATCTAGAGCCTGAACGGCCGATTGGACCCATCAGAGGTGTTAGATGTGAATAAAAGTGACAGGGAGTGTTTGGTTTGATCGGGTCTACATGTGGACTCTGTTACAACAGATCTGTGCTTCATCTTTGGCTATATTTTACCTTCTGATGGTGATGGTGGAAACTCCTCTGGGTTAGAAGGAGATGACTTTACTGCTGGCGTTTCCAGGCAGCACTTTGCATAACAAAAGCTAAGTGGCTGTGCTGCTTTTAGCAGATAGTGTGTGTGTGTGTGTGTGTTTGTAGTTTTCTTAGAGAACATGTTTGATCTGACCACCACTCCCTTTCCTCTACTGCTCGCCTTCAGGGACAGATTAACCTATAACTCACACACACACACACACACACACACACACACACACACACACACACACACACACACACACACACACACACACACACACACACACACTCCAAACCCATCTTACATACACATAAACACTATTAATACACTCACCCACACCCACACTTTGCCTCTGCCAACACCGCTGACCCCCCTTGTAGGAGAAAGTACTGGATGTGTGTAACGTGTGTCGGCTGAGCGAGCAGAAATCAAGCAGAGGTGAAATGCGGGAGTGTACGACCAACTTATCTGTGTGTGTGTAGGTGTGTGTAGGTGTGTACGTGAGGGCAGAGGTCATGACAACAGCCCCGAGGTTCAGGAGTTCAGCTGAGGGCCTGAGAGAATCCGCTCAGCTGCCCCTATCTATGCCCGATAAGACTGTGAAAACAATACAAATACACCGGATGCGTGTGTGTGTGTGTAAGGAGGTGTGTAGCTACTGTCGCTTCACATTTGTGTGTGTTTGGCTGCAAAAGCAAACAGATGATGATGGTGATGATGAGTGTGAGGCTTTAAACTTCTAACATTACCCCTCAAATAGACAGACAGTGCACAGTTACATACTTTATCAGAGCTGTAGTTCACAGAATAGATTATTCTATGAATGCAGATTGTGTACAGGGATGATATTTGTAGTGCGGGAGGTTTGTGAGTTACGTTTCCGTATGTCCGGGTCTAGACCGTTAAAGCAACGGTTCCCAACATTCTTCCGGACATATTCTAGGTTTATTTCATATTATATTCAATGCATAACAAAAACAGAACAGTTGATAAACTGAACAATGAGCCCACACACTGAAACAATAACTGCAGGAAGTTTGTATGAACTTTGAGCAGATTATTTCCTGTGAGATGAGTTTTCCTGATGTTTTTAGGAACAATTCTCTGTCTGTTTTTATATCCTCAAACATCTACAGCACTGAAGTGAAACATACACATTCATGCAGCAGGAATATGAATCCAAAAACATCAGATGTAATGCTAAAACACAGACAGGGGACATTTCATGGCAGTAAATTTTCTTTTGTACTTATACTATAGGTTTAGTTTTCGAATGCAGGACTTTTACTTTTAGTATTTTCATAGTGTGCTATTGGTACTTTTACTCAAGGCCACATTTAGACCAAATCGGGCGTTGCTGTGATTGAGATTAACATAACTATGACAAAAATCAGTATCTTTTAGTTCCCCTGATTCACCGGTTTTCACGCTATCGCTGCTCCCTCTCCTCATTCTCTTTCTAAGTCGCTTGACCACCGCCTTCTCTCTCTCTCTGAAACTTCTTGCCGTCACTCTTTTGCAGCATAGACTGCAAGCTCGGTACACAAAATAGACCATAGAGGACACAATTGGGAGAGAATCATAATTTGGTCCATAAATTCAACTGGATCTGACTGGACATTTCAGACTGCGGAGGAGTTTGACTCGTCTGTTTGTTGGATTGCCCACTGCTGTATGAAGATGATTTTGGTCCAACTTCTCCCTTGCGGCATTTTTTGGCATACCCTGCTGCCCACACTCCCTAAAAACACTCTGAATCAGGCCTAAATCATAAACAATACTCCTCCCAACACTGTCTGGAGGAGTTTTCAGTGGTGCAACAGACTTTCAATCAGAGAGGGAAGAGAAATGAAACCCTTTATTATGAGAAGGATGCATTTGACATACAGTGTGTTGTGGTGAGAAGAGATGAGATGTCTCACAGGTTTCAATCATATATCACACCAGAGGTTATATATTATAAATCTCAACATGGAACCTGAGGATCCTTGAATTCAAGGTTATCCTGAGATTTGATGTATTCTGGTTTACATCTCCATGTTCATACTGTAATGACTAGCATTCATCGACTTTTAAAGAGGTTTTAGGAGAACTTCAAACCCTCAGGGATAGTCAGAGATTACCTTCAGCTTAATTAAACCAGAATGAAATTCTATTCGGTATGGACTTAAATAAATGTCTACTTTACTCAAGTTGTTTCTAGCATTGTCTGCAAACATATAACATAATATTAACAATGATTTTAAATAATAAAAGCAAACAAAAGTGGAGACACATTTTCAGCTGATTAAGCACTCTATCACAGGATTTGGCATTTTCATACATATCAAGAAGCACAGTTAATACATTTCCATTTCTACCAGAAGCAATACGTAATCTGCTGTAAGATTATTTTTATTTTGCTGACGTTTTCATATATATGATTTACCAGCAAATATAATCACTTTCATTATCCATCCTGGGGAGATGAAGTTTCTTTCCTCACTGTCTTGTCAACATGTGTGCCAACTCATTTTTATATTTATTACTGGGCAATTTAATTAGAAACCTGAACTTTCTGTCTTATCGTGTGTTTTTTTTTCCCCCATTCAATTTCTCAATCTTATCTCTGCCGTCGCAGCCTCGCACACGACTCGTTCACTGTGACACCACGCCAGCTCTCTGTCCACCGATGATTGTCCCACTCCCCAAAAAGTTTATGTTTGCTCACAAAACCAGGCACAAACATCGCCGAGGTCTTTTGTGACCTTATCAACAAACACAAGTGTGCATCACAATTAGAGGCACAGTGCCACGCGGGGGAAAGGACCTTACTTACTCTGCCATGTTTGGAAATTAAAATAACTTTCAAGCTGGCACTGAAAATGGCATTTTCTTTCCCTGGGGACTGAAACAGTAAGTATTAATTAAACGAGCGGTGCAGTCAACCGCGCAGCCTGTGGCGTCCACCGTCACCATTGTTGTTTTATTCATTTTTTATCTGTACTGTCGGCGCTCTTCCTCGCTCCTGTGAATTTTCTTACAAGGCGTTCCCCATCCCCCCAACACACACACACACACACACACAGCACAATAAAGTGCAATAACAAAATTAAAGTGCAATAACAAGGGCCTTGTTTTCCTTGGCCTCCCCTTCTCCTTCATAATCACAAAACAAAGAGATTTGGCCTGAGCGGCTCCCCTCCCCCATCCTTCCCCTCGCTTTCTCTATCGCACTAACACAACCGAGAGAAAACACTAAGGCTGAGGTGTGTGGGAGTAGAGGGAGGGGGGGGTCACAGACCTCTTCTCTCACCCCCATGCATCTCTTCACCCCGAGGCCTAAAGCGCTCATGTGGGACGCACACAGCGATGCTAACGAAGAGAACAAGAGGAGGAAGAGGAGGTGGAGGAGCAGGGTAGCTCCAAGGCAGGGTGGTGAGATTGCAGATAACAGTCACTATCGTGGCGATCGCTGATGGAGAAACAAAGCAGACGTGGAGCATTGGACGGACATATAGGGACAGAACAAGAGATCATGGTGGGAATAGAGAGGTGGATAAGGAAAGGGTTTATAGGGCGACCAAAACTATTCTTAATTAAGACCGTCCTCCCGAGAGAAGGCATTTTTATGTGACAAAGATCCTGTTGCTATAATCACTCTTGTTTATTGGCAGCAAAGGAGGAAACAGCGTGAAGTTATGGAGCTCTAAAGTTTGCAGAGGGAGAGTTGATGGATGGGTTAACAAAATGTGAAACTTTAAAACAAACAATCATGTTTTTAACCATGACGATGACCATTCCTGAACCTCATCCAAGTGGTTGTTATTTTAACCACGTCTCCTGGCCCTTAAAAGAGACTTATTATGTTTTTCTGTCATATATAATTCATCAGTGTCGGCCAAAGTTTCAAATAATGAGGTAAACGTATGATAACGTCAGGTCTCCTTGTCAGATTTCCTTAATTGGTCATTTGTATTAAGTTATTCAACTGCTCTGCTTTAGTTTAGCTCTGGTCACATCACACATAGACTACAGAAACACCAGCTCCCTGTATTACAAGAAATCAACTTTAAAATCTTACTATGAATCTTCAAATAACTAAATAATCTATCTCCTGTTTTTCTCACAAACATCCTTCAGACTTGTACCCTGTCTCATCAGCACATCTACTGGCAGCACCAGCCATCAACCTCAGTACAACGGGTGCCAGGACTTTCTCCTATACTGCGCGCAAACTTTGCATCAACTGTCTTTTAAGAGAAATACTTTATTAATCCCACAGTGGGGAAATTGTCTTTTCACTCTTTTTTATTTTACATGCATTTTTAATCCGGACACATACACATGCAGTACACGGCATAGACATGCATGGTGGAGTGATGGGCAGCCAGCCAGACCAGCGCCCAGTGAGCAGTTGGGGGGGGGTCGGTACCTTGCTCAAGGGCACCTCGGCAGTGCCCAGGAGGTGAACTGGCACCTCTCCAGCTACCAGCCCACCTTCCATATTTTGGTCCTTGTGGGACTTGAACCACCCTCCGGTTCCCAAGCCAAGTCCCTATGGACTGAGCTACTGCCGCCCCTCTTACCCATTATAATTGTATTATCCAGAGGCCTGTGCGCTTTCCGTTCACTTTGTGAAGAAATAATCAACACCAATGTGGAGATAAAAGCCAAGGAAAAGGTCAAATTAAAACTATGAATTAAGGCATTAGTATGAAAATGGGAACAGGCAAAATATAATAACACAGTAATAATGTGGTTTGAGTAACGTTATTGCTTCGCACAAACAAGACAGCAGGTTGGCGTTGGAGTGGCGGGTGTACTTTTACTCTGACATGATGGGTTAGCTTCCTTATGCAGCTACACCTACACCACCTACTAAACATTAACACTCCATTAGGGGCTCCGGTTAGCGCAGCTGGTAGAGTGTGCGTCCTATGTACAAAGGCTCAGTCCTTGCCGCAGCAGATCTGACCTGCAGCCCTTTGCTGGATGTTATCCCCCTCCTGTACTTCCCCACCTTCCTGTCACTTTTCAGTTAAGTTAAAAAAGCCCCATAAATATCTTAAAAAAAAAAAAAACATGAACACTCCACCAAAATGCTGTATTTTTTTTTTACACGGTTCTCCACCGTCCATTTTATGCTCCAAACAGCTGTTGTATTACTAAAATTGCAGCAAACACACACTTGAGTTGAACAGAAGTGGTGGTTTTTGCCCATATTTGAGTGTTTGGAAATGTTTAAATGGGTAGAAGAGAAGTGCTACAGGAGGTGTTTGAAAAGTTTCTGGATGGATTTCTATGAATTTTAATACTTTTTTTTTTTGCTGTTTTGAATACAGATAAACAAAGAAAGTAAACTGATAGTTTTCTTTTCTTTTTTCTTTTTTTCTAGCTTCACACGTTGCACAGCATACACTTGTTGTGTAGGAGACACATGTGTTTTTGAATTGAGGCTGATTACAGGAAAAGTCCACACATACCCCATGATTCTTCTTTCTTTCTGTTTGTCCCGTGCCGATTTTAGTGTGCACAAAAAAAGAGAATAGATGATGGCAGAGCTGTGCTGATCCTAGATTATCTCGTGTCATCTCTATTTGGGGATAAAATACAAACGAGGAGAAAGTGGGATCAGTCAAGAGGAGAGGAGACAAAGAGAAATAAAGGGTTAAACTAACTGTTAAAACCTGCAGACCCCCTCGGAGTAGAGGAAGAAAGGAGACCCAGGAGAAAGACAATGGGTGAGACAAAATGAATGGACAATAATGAGTCAAAGAGGATAAGGAGAGGAAAGCTTCTTCTTCACACTCTGTGAATCATGAACATTAACACATTGTTTTAAATCACTAGTCGGTGACGCTATGTTTGATGTTTTTATCTATAGATTTTATATTACAAGCTTTGACTTTCTGTAGGTGGCGCTCTTCACTTCACTGTCTGTTCAGACATGGTGGCTGTTGCTCCTCTCTCCACACAGTAAAATCAGATTTTTAGCATTAATTGATCAAAAAGCTTCTTTTTCTCTCCATTTCGGTCTCGAACATTCAAAACGGGTCTCCACAGTGACTGCCAGCAACACTAAAACCCTTTGTTTTTTTGTCTATTTCATCAGACCACTCCACTTCATTAAATACTGATGAGCAGAGCTTCACGGGGAGACTGTAATGTCTGTCATCGAGGCACCGCCTTTGCACAATGTGCTTTTTTTTAGAAGTCATTAAAGAATGGAAAAAACTGAAAACCTGCACAGATTTGTCAAACACCAAGCAAGTGCAACAATGTAAGATTTCTATCTTGTGATTTGTGTTTTTGTACATCTGTCTTTTAGCCTTTTTTTTTTCATAAAACCTCTACAATGACTAACACTGGATTCAGACAGGATCCGGCTTTTTCCAGAGCTTTTTCCATTCATTTCAGTGGGGGTCGTCTGTTTCAGCTCTGGCGGTCCACGTCACAAGGGTGTCCGTGAAAAATCATTCTGGCGTATGGCAGAGAAGTTAAGCCAGATCCAACTTCTGGAAAAATGGAGCCTGACATCATGTTCAGACCGGTCAAGCCTCCACTGTCAGCCTGAAACGTCTCTAAAACAGAGACTATTCAGGTGGGTTCATGGACTAAATGATACTCTACCTGTGTCTCTGTTCTGACTCGCCATTTATGCTGCAACATAGTGACACGAAGAGAGCAACACTGGCTCTTCTACCCGTCAGCATTCCCCTGCGCCTCGGTCCTGAAAGCTTCCTATTCCTGGTGGTCCAAAAAGCCTGTGGTACAAACACTAACACTCCCTCGAAGCTCTGAGCTCACGGTCCAGGCAGCTCGGCTAACAAACTTAGCTAACATTAACTAACAGCAGCTACAGTTGGCAGCAGTTTACTTTACTTTTCATCAGGAAACTCTGTAAATCACAGAGAGCTGATGCAGAGCAGCCAGAGGACATCAGAGGGAAAACCAGAACACAAATCAAAATATCATATCAAATATCAAAATACATCAACAACAGCGTTAACTGATGTTTGAAATGAGCACACGTTAACAAAATCTGTCTACAAAATGTGTGCAGGACGAACCAAAACACTGACATCACAGCGTGTCTGTTAGTGTGAACAGAGAGTCGAAAATGAGAGGGAAAACACATTTGCTGCAAGATTACTGATATTGGAAAACAAAGTGAGCATGGCTGTTATAGATAATGGCTGTAATACAGAATGTAGTTGTTGACAACCGAGGAAGAAGAAAACATTTGGCCATTTTCCCTCCTGCTTATGCACATATGAAAAACATTCAGATAGCGTCACATGTGTTCAGAGAGAGAGAGCGAGGATGAGTGAGTCTTTGTACCTCAGATAGTGGCGGCCTCACTGACGCCTCCTCATTCAAAGCTGACGGGGCAGATGAGCAGGGACTCAGAGTGACGGGGGAGTGGATCGATACAGAAACAGAGAGATGTTGAAAAAGAGTGAGGGGTCAGGAAAGGAGAGGTGGATAAAGTGGAAGGACGGCTGTGAGAAAGAGGCAAAAGGAAAAAGAAAATAAATGGCGTGAATAGAGAAGAAGAAGTGGTACACACGTTGCTTTATGTTAGTGTGTTGTTTTTAGGCTGATGGTACTTCGACTAAACGTGGTTTGATCAGAGGTGTTGGAAGCAGAGGTGGCAACAGACCACAGCCCACATTATGTTGAAGCAGCCCCTCTGATTCGAGTTTAAAAATTGTCAATAGGCTATCAAAGCAGGTGCTGGAAGTGGTGGTAACATCGTCACCTCCCCCCACCACTTCAAACACATCTGTCCATGATGCCAGAGGTCAAGGAGGGAATAAGAGCTTGAGTCGAAAATACTAATGAAACCTTATTAGGTTGTGAACTGCACAATACAATCACCTTTTGGCATGACACTCGTCCACGATTTAAAATGAACCGAGGACTTCATTGACACAAAAACACCTCAAGGTTTTTTGTCATGGCATCTGAGAGCAAACCGACCAGTAATCCGTGCTGTGTCTCGATTTGTGTACTTCCGTACCGACTACTTGCGTGCACTCACACGTCCTATGTTCCTAGCCCGGCCCTGCCACCTCCACCCCCGACACAGAAAGTACTTCCAACCTCCCTGAGTCTGTCGGGTCAATGAGGCACCAACACTAACATTCCCACTGCCACAGACATGTGACGTGATGTGGGAGGAAAGCTGGTAAAGGACTGGAGATGACGAGGAGGGAGCGAGGAGGAAGGAAGGGAAAGATGGAAAGAGAGAATAAGTTCTTAGGAAGGAGGAAAGGTGGAGATAAAGGGTTGAGGATGGAGATAAAGAGAGAGAGATGGAGATAGGGGTGAGAAAGAATTGAAGGGGGGATAGATAGATAGATAGATAGATAGATAGATAGATAGATAGATAGATAGATAGATAGATAGATAGATAGATAGATAGATAGATAGATAGATAGATAGATAGATAGATAGATAGATAGATAGATAGATAGATAGATAGACAGACAGACAGGAAACCATTGGTGGCTCCAAGAGGCCTGGGAAAAAGTCAGTTAGTCAGTGTGTGTGTGTGTGTGTGTGTGTGTGTGTGTGTCCGGAGCCCTTTTGTCCCTTTGTTGATCCCACACTGATAATGTCTGCCGGGACAGGAAGCAACACAATGCCAGGCAGACCCTGAGGAAAGGCTAGATCAGAACCACACACACACACACACACACACATATACATTCCCTCTGTCAGACATAAACAAGTTCAGATGCATACACAACACTGAAACGCACACCTTCTCATACACACAAAGTTAAGCTCTTTACCTCACACAGTAACACCTCTTAACTATCAATACACCTCCCGACAAAGATTTGTGCGCTCACTAAAAATATCTTTTCACTTTAGCACACGGCTGCAGAGTTTGAGGATGTCATGGAAGGAGAGTCATTTGTACTTGACCTGCAGCTACTTGCTAAAAAAAAGTGAGTCACTTTCGGTTAAATACCGTGTCACTGTTTGCCCTTCCTGTGTTGCAACCTAACAACCAGCTAGCGAAAGCTGGAGCACGGATCAACAATTAAAATTTTCATTTGCCTACATTTTTGAGTCAGACCAGACAGTGAACACACAGCAAAATTATTTTGGTGACACAAGATAGAGGTCTAATTAAAGTTTGAAATCCTCGGTTTAGGATTTAGGATTGTTTAGGATGTTTCCTAACTGTATCATTAGGAAAGGATTAGGATAGGATTTCCAAATTCCTAAATTAGGATTGCATAAACCCTGTCCTAAATTCAAAATAACTTCCAACGCCGGCGAAACTGTTGTTAGTATGTCACTAAACTCCAAGTATAATGCTTTTCTTTCTTTCTTTCTTTCTTTCTTTCTTTCTTTCTTTCTTTCTTTCTTTCTTTCTTTCTTTCTTTCTTTCTTTCTTTTATCACAATTTTTTGTATTTTTTTGCAAATTCTGGAAGATTACTGCGTTAGCTCAACGCTAACATATAATGTGTGTTACCATTAATGTGCTAATGAAATTAGCATTGGGATCTATAACATGACATATGTGTGCTCATACTTAAAGGTGTATGTTTCCTTTGCCCTGTGGAAACAAACTAATAGCTGCTGACGTCACATTGCTAACTTAATCTTCTCATAATGGCAAGATAGCTAGCTAGCAACACATTAAGTGAGGCCGCCGTTGTCATGGAAACAGGCAGTCTCATTCTAAACACAGACAGAAACATAGAGACATGACAGGACATTTGTGGATATTGGTTTTCTGGATATCCGTCGGCTACAGTGGAAGCCAAAAAAGATTGTCTGTTTGCCCCAGAGGCAAAATCATCATCAGACAATAGCCGATGGTTTCTGAGACTGACTGGGCCCTAACGCGTTCATGGGTAAAAATCTAATATCTCTAATTATTTACATTTTTTTTGTACCGGACTATTAAACAGGATTGCATCAACCCTCTTTGAGCTCATTCAGAATTTCTCTGAACATCCTGCAGGAATCTGAATGCGTTTTTATCCTGCAGAAATATGCTTTGATGATCCCAAACTAAATTTAAGGTAATGTTCTGTGTCCACCTATCGTTCGATGCTTCTCTGTGGATTCAGAGGTTATCTTGACCTTGTTGGATGTTTTTTAAATCTCTGGCAGCCAGAGAATTTTTGAAAGCAGTTTGCTTCGAGACATTTATCTGTGCATGTCTCTGTTTAGGGAACTATAATCTTCACTCCTAACAGGAGACAACATTAGGGATTGGACTGTCAACTTTCCTTTCGAAAAGGTCAAGAGAGGACACAGGAGGTGGAAAAACAGAAAAGAAAATACATGGATTTAACAAGAGGAGGAAGAGGAGGTGTGCACAGTGTTGATCCCAGATGATCTCATGTCATCCAAAAACATAAACAAAGCAGAGCTGCGGATCAGCCCCTCGAGAGAAAAGAGGAATAAAGGGTTAATCCATCTGTTAAAGCCTACAGACATCCTGGGGAGTGAGAGACAGAGAGAGTGAGGAAGGTGAAAAGCTTTGTCACAAAGTGCATCTCTACCGTCACAACAATGTGGACTTTACTGCATGGGAATGATGGGTGCAATGCAAACAAGCTGTATGCGGATGCTCAGGGATCATTCAGTGTTGGATATCCGACAAAACAAAAACTGAACCAACGTCATGACAAACATTCACACGAACTGCAAACCAACAACACTGCAGCTGAGTGTGAGACGAGGGGGTTAGAATACTAGAAATAATTGTTTAAAAGTCGATGGGTAAACACTTCTTAAGCAAATACAGCCACGCTAGCTGCTTTATGAGGGTTACTTAGGCACTTTGAGGTCAACGCTAACATCAGTATGCTAACATGCTAACGCTAAGTAGATTTAATATTGTCACCACCTTAGTTTAAGCATGTTAGCATGTTAACATTTGCTATTGAGCATATAAACGCAAAGTGCAGCTGAGGATGATGGATCATTAATTATTCACCTTATGTTAAATCAACAATACGCATGATTTGGTATTTTTGCAATATAACGCCCCTCTAGTTTCAGACTGTACATGTGTGTTATGATTACATTACTAAGATCTCCTCTTCTTGCTTTGTCACGTTCACTTTTTCTTTTATCAGCGTCTCCTGTCAACGTCCTCTTCCGTCTCTTCTCCTTTATTATTATATACAAACACTAACATTCTCCCTCTGCTATTAGCTCACAATCCAGGCTAACAAACTAGGCTAACATAAGCTAACAGCAGCTACAGTTAACAGCTCAGGAAAATCTGTTTTTTTTTTTATCAAGAAAGTTACACAGTGTTGCTTTAGGAGATCAACAAAGTGATTATAATTTCTCCTGAGGGGAACATGAATGTGAATCAAAATCCATCCAAAGGTTGTTGATTCAAACAAAACAGAGCATCACCAGAGTCAGGAGGATTCACTGACTGAAAAAACTAATGTTGCTCTGCTCTACTAGGGCATATTGGACCACTGCCTACCTTGAATGACCAGTCTGTGAAAGAAACAGGAACCATGTGAAATCACCTCTGCATTGATCCAAGATGGAAAAATGCCTGGTCTCTCGACTGCCAGCGTTCCCGTTGTGTATCGCTGCTCCGTCTCACCCCATCCACTGCCTTGTCTCTGACCCCAGTTACTGATTTAAAATTGCAGATATCAATTGATCATCAGTTGTGAGGGGAGGGGGATTCCATCAATTTTACGGGTAGTTAGGATGCTATCCAGCTGCATTGTGGGTCAGTGTTTTTGTACACTAAAGACTGAAACACTCTTTTTTTAAATCTGTACCATAAAACAGAACATGACTCACATGATATTTGTACAATTAAATGATTCCTTCTGACTAAATGTCCACAAAGAAATCATCCCTTCGATGACCACACCAAGTAAAAGCGACAGATTATCTTGAATCTGTATTAAAACACTCCAGAATATATGTACATAAAAAATATGAAAACCTGAAATTCCTCACATGTTGTTCTAGGTGTCTTTCCTGTAAAGCTCCTCATTTTACCAGAATGTAAAGGTTTGTCAGAATATTTAGTCAAGTGCATCGACATTAATCCCGTTAAAATATTTCAGCACCTCCATCCAAACTAAAACTGTTCTTTTTTTTCACCCAAAGACAGAGACTGTGTGTAAAACATCAGCCAGCACCGAGAGGGTCGAGGAGTGTGTGACTGTGGAGTCAAGAAGAACTTCCTTCAAACCTTCTCTGTGATCGTTCATTTTATATGTCAGTGTTGCTGAACACAGCTGAACATTTCTCACATTTCTGACATTGTTAGTTTATACCTATTACTTTGTCTGCCAGTCAAACTTAGCATGCTGCTCATGGAGATGCAATCATAATTTTTAGTCGTACTTGCATATGCTGCTCATTATTCTGCACTAATGGTGCCTGCACTGATATGTCAGTTACCCATCATGCCATGTGCACGAATGCACCCCATACCATCATGAATGCTGGCTTTTGACTCATGGACTCCATCTTAAATAAGCTCGGATCCACAAAAGGTATTGGCGTTACTGGATTTGCTTTATATACCGTTTCCTCTTTGCATGATCGGGTTTCTGCCGTCATTCATAGAGGCAGAGATGGACTGTGTTCATAGATGATGGTTTTTGAAAGTGTTCCATGCAGTGATGTCCACAATATTTTCGATGCAGTGCTGTCTGACGGCTTGAAGATCAATGCAATCGAATATTGGTTTTCAGCCTTGTCCCTTGCATACAGAGATTCTCTGAATCTTTTGATGATGTTATGAACTGTAGACTAATTTTTTTTTAGACCCAATCATTTTACTAACCTGTTGCCAGTTAACCTCATTCATTGTGAGATGCTCCATCATCTTTTGTTGCCAACTTTTTCAAACTTGTTGTTGGCACCAAATTCAAAATGCACATACCATTTTCCAAAGAACAATAACATTTCTCAGTTTTAACATTTGAAGTTGTCTTTGTTTCAATGTTTTGCACATCATCACATTCAGTTTCTGATTACATTTTACACAGTGAGCCAACTTTCTTTCTTTTTTTTTTTGGAGCCGGATTATAAAACGTGCTCTGTCCCGTTTGTCTGCTGTTAACCCCAAAATTAGTATCTGTTGGCTCAGGTTATCGTTCCTCCCTGCTCTGTTTTGCTTTCTCTCTCGCTCCCTGTTAATTCTGTGGCCTTCGGGGCTGAGGACCATTGACAAGCACTGAGAGTTAATGGCACATTAGAAACAGACAAAGACACCCTGTGGATACAGAGGCCAGAGAGGATGAGAGTGCAGGATGAATCCCGACTGTATTGAAACCAGTTGGAAATAGTTAGAGATACAACATGTTGTATTGAGACAGGAGAGATGGAGTGAGAGAGCGAATAAATGAGGGAAAGAAGAGAAGCGGAAATTAGGCGAGGCGGTCGATGAAGGGAGGGAAAACAAAAAAGGAGCCCTTTATCCGGACGCTGGTGTCCTTTTTAATCGTTCGGTAAAAGAGAGAAAAACTGAAACACTATGCATCCCGTGAAAGTTGCAATCCAATAAGAGCTAATGAGATATCATTTAAATCCCAAAAGGGCCGGGAGATAGTGGTGCGTTGAGGTGAAGAGTGGGGTGACAGGCCTGAATGACTGAGAGTGGATTCCCAGGGAGAGAGCTGGTGAAAAGGGGGCCGACCCCCCATGGGTCAGTGCTATTTACTTTACCCCGTCACTCTTTCGCTCCCTTTATCACCCCTCTGCTGGTTTCCTCTCTCAATCAGATCCATTCTGCTGCTCAGAGCGTTAATCCACCAAACACAGGCTGAGAAACACTCTCATTAGCCTGTGTGTGTGTGTGTGTGTGTGCTTGTGAGCCTGTTTGTGTGTGTGTCAATACGTCCCAAAGAGCAAGAGTGTGAGATTCACTTTCAGATGTTTTGCCTCAAACTAAAAGGTCCTTCCACTTCAGTGTCATTTATACTTATTTTTTTATACTTATTATTTACACGAAAAGAAGTCCCGCTTTTTACCGTTCTACTTTATCTGCTGCGTCATTAAAACTGACACGTAAATGAATTCAACTTTGTAAATGTTCATGACTGTAATTAAATTTCATTTGGTTAATAATATGACTCTAAAGATCTGTCATGACTACTTGACACTGGACAAATCACAAAATAAAACCCAGCCAGCGGAATCATTAATGTGTCATGGCTTTATAACCTTATTACACTGTCAAACGGCTTCATGACAGCACCGTGAATCATTTATTAAACCCTGTAGAAAGGTCGCGTTCATAAGTGTCATGAAAAATTGATTGTTATTGCAGTTAAATGTTGTAATGACACCAAAAGTACAGAGCTTAAACATCGGGATATCCGTCCCAGGCCTGGAAAGAATATATCAAATATTGAACAAGCCCAAAACTAAGTCGACCGATTTATGATTTAACTATTTCCATGGTAGGCTATTTTATTTATGCCACGCGACACTTTTAATTATCAGAATATTATTGTAAAAAAAACAGCCATCCATGTATGGGATACATACTTCTGCTTGGTTACTGGGATACACTCCATCTACGTTCCATTTTGACCTGATGCAGGACAAATGGATGATGGCGCTTCGTCTACAGTGAATGCCTACATGTAAGGGCTCTGACGTAAAGTCCCTGACCTCATACGACGACACCGCAACACCATTTGGAACGACTTCCCCTCACTTAAGCAAAGTGCTTTTGGGCTGATTAGCAAAGCGCTAACGGTCGCAGCCGTGCATTAATCACCTGCAGGAGCCATCAGCTGGGGGTGAGACGGAGAGAGCGGGGGAGAGAGGAGAGAGGAATGGGGAGGATCGCTTAAAGAAAAACAGCCTAATAACAATGTCCATTGAACGACTGTGTTGCTGTTTCCCTTGGGAAAGCTTTACAGTCCTTTCCTGCTATACAACAGACCACCAGAATGTGTGTGTGTGTGTGTGTGTGTGTGTGTGTGTGTGCGTGTGTGTGTGTGTGTGTGGTGTGTGTGTGTGTGTGTGTGTTGTGCCACCTGCAAAATGCGTTAAAAAGCCACAAACAGCGGTCTGTTGAACTGATCGCATCAAATTTCAGCTGCGGTCACCAGTCGTCATCACTCACTTTGAGCAAGTGCTCACTCATTCACACACATAGTGTGTTACGTACACACACACACACACGCACACACGCACACACACACACTTTCTCTCCCTCTCGTCTATACCCAGCTATCCAAAACACATTTCTACCAGTAACTTCAAGGGCATGAAAAGTGTCAGGACTTCAAAATCTGCCGGAGGTAAACTCCTCTTCGTTTGAAGCTGACACGGGAGGAAGCCACACACACACACACACACACACACACACACACACACACACACACACACACACACACACACACACACACAAAGCTTTTAACAAGAAGGAAACCAAAGTCCTCAGCAGCTGTCCCTTCACCCTAGCTGGCTGGAAGCAATGTTATGACATGTAAGGACAAAAGGCCTTGTCACTGTTTTATTCTGAAAAACAGATACGGAAAAGGTGTAGACTGCATGTGTTTAAACGCTGACAGTCATGAATAGCCGGCCGGAGTGATGACTTCTTCTGTGTGAGATTTTGTTTTCATGTTCAGAGCGAATGAGTCTTTCTCACCTTGCAGAAAAGGCAACAGTATATACATCACGTAGACGTTTCAGATTGAGTTTGAGCACACACTCAAAGGACTGTTTAAGCATACATAAGAAAAGGAAGATGATTCAGTTTTAACCAGCTGATATGTTTATTGAGTGCAAACTGTGCTGCCAGTCAAATAATTACAAGTTGACATTCCTGGTAGATTACTTTGTAATATGAATACTGTTGAAAATATAGCCTTTACCTGAAAACAAAGACAATATATTTCATGTTCAAATTGAAGTTTTTTATAAACAAACACATCCCAACAGATCTGAGACGAACTGATGGAAAATGGAAAACGGAATGGAAAGTAAAACTAGTTAAAGATAGCTACCCATTAGCTCGCTAAGTATGTTAATATTCAGTCCATCTATCTACAGTCTATCTATCAAACTGGCGCTCAGCAGGTTAATGTCAGTTCTTTGTGGTGGTTGGATGCTGTTAGAAAGTGGATCAGGGGAATTAAGTGTCACCTTGCTGTGAATAAATCGTTTTAATGTTCCACAAGAAAATTTTCAATTTTCAATTTAGCAAATTTAAAGTAACATTTTCTGACTCTTCTGATATAAACAGATTTTGAAGCATGTTGATGCTACAATGACGAATTGTGTCTCTGTCATCCCTATGTCTGTCTCACACAATCCAACTTTGGAATCCTGGTCGGGAGGAGTATGTATTTTATAGAGACAATGTATTCTGTTTTTTCCTGTGATGTTCTTCAACTCTGTGTGATTTATAGAGTTCCCTGATGGACAGTAAAGTAAACCGCTGCAAACTGTAGCTGCTCTTAGCTAATGTTAGCTCAGTTTGCTAGCTGAGCTGCTCATGCTGGGATCTCAGAGCGCTGGCAGAGTGTTAGTGTTTGTACCACAGGTGTTTTGGACCGTTTGGAAGGAAGGGGGAATGCAAACAGGGAGCGGAGCCAGTGTTGTGACAGAACTGGAGCCGGACAAGCAGACAATGTAACCAGGCTCAGCAGCCTCTATAGACATAATGGCAGAGGAGAAGAGGATGTTGAAGGATGACGCTAAGTAGAGAAAAGAGAGCTTCATGAAATAAGAGGCTGAAAGACAGACGCTGAGCTGGGCTTCTTGCTGTTGGACTAGTAATATTAGCTGACTGCTATGTCTTGTGTTGTTGCACTTTTTTGGTGTTTGGCTGTTAGCAAACTTGGTATTTGCTTGTTTTTTTTTATCATAGGTAATATAATTAGAAAAAATACATGTGTACACAATGGGATTGCACTCTGAGGGTCTAAATCCCCGAAATGCCAATTTTAAGCAACGTTGCTCTCAGTATAAAGAAAATAAACATACACTAAATATTACTTTATGACATTTGGATTTGTGGGTCAGTTTTAAGTATTTTAAAGTGATGCCACATGACACTGGCGATAAAATCCAAGTCAAGTGGCACCTCTTTTTTGATTTTGTCACGTCGAGACAAAAGTCATCAAACTTGTGACTGGAGTCCACTGGAGTACTTATCCTTGAAGCCTTTTCTCTTTCTGTCCTTTTGAGCTACTCATCATCTCTGACAGCTGTAATTCTTGGCTGCTTGACAGACTGTGCAGTCCACGGTCTGTTTCTGCAGTAAAGACGTCAGGAGGCACTTTGGACGCCTTTTCATTCATCACAAATTTATTTACACGAGCCTTCGGAAACTCCTGGAGGATAAGAAAACACTTTTATGGCTGACTAACTCTGAAAGACACTGTGTACACACTGTATTTAGACTTCTAGGTCTTTATACATTCCACATTCCTTCACAAACCACTTTAATTTAAATAACACTCGTATTGTACATATTGTGTTTCATTACCATCATAATACTTTTCCATGTTATTGTCTATTTTCCATTGATGGTAGTACTTACATATATCTTGATATTTTCGCAGCATGTTTATTGTTCACAAGTATACAAAATTCCTTTTCGGCAACACTGATACTGTAAACACTTACTAGCTTAGCAACAGTAAGAGAACAAAACCCCTTCATAAACCCTTCCAGGAAAATATAATATATAAATATATATAATATATTCTAGGTGTGCATAAAATGCCCCCAAAACTTGCAGTATGTGGTGACATGGGATGGGAGCCATGTGAAGTGTGGCGTAAGAGTGACACGTTGACTGTGCATGGTGAATGAGAATGCCTGATAACAGACCAAACACATTTTTTTTTTCTTGGGATCTTATTATTTCTGGGCAAAGGAGCTCTTTGACAGGGCAGGTCTGCACTTGGTTGGGGTTTGGGAGAGATCTCTTGGTTTAAAAAAAAAAAAAGTCAACAGGGATTTGAGGCACAGTTGTTTATTACTGTAACATTTGACCAAAACCACAATCCGTCACTGACTTTAACTATAAAGTGCTTTTGTTGCCTTAACCTGACCACAGATGGGACTCAAAATCTGTTGTCCCTGCACCATCCACACTGACCACTGCTTTGCACGTCTGGTGTGGCACATAAACGTAACCCGAAAGCAATTCAATAATTCACTGTAAAAATTATTAGTATTTCATTTATTTGATTAAGTCAAGAATGACAAATTACATTTATTTGTCATTTTTGTATAGAAAAGTTACTGTGTTATTTATAGTGTTTCTTCATATGAATTAATGAACATATGAATATGAATCAAACATAAGGCAGTCTTAAAAAGTTGCACTTCTCTCTTGAGGTTGAAACTTTCTGGCATATTTCACATCTGGTCATACCCAGTGAGTAAAAACATACATGCCAATCAATCATGCAAAAGTAAAGTGAGTAACGTTAAGAAAACAATGCATTGGCTTTGACACTTTATTGAAGGTGTTTGACTGTGATAATGCAGAAAATGGTAAAAGAACAGTGTTTCTCTTGACTGAGAATTCAATACATTTATGTTTTTTTGACTTTTTTATGGTTTTTGTTTGTTCGCCAGTTTTTTTATTATCATGTTTTACTTTTTTTTTTTACAGTGTATATAAATATAAATTTCTACGAGGCAGGGTTGGCTGCAAATAGTCTCAAAACTAATTAATTATCACTGAATAGATATGATTGTCCATTTATGACTGAACAGATGGACTGAATCAAACCAGCCTGCTGCATACAAGCCGATTTTTCTGGCATGAAAAAAGATAAATACTTCATTTAATAACCATGATCATAATTTTAGTGTCAGTCAGTGCTGGTGAGCTTTTTTTTTTTCTTCTTCCACACATACCTCAGGTGCAGCGAGGGGTAATCTCTGACAGATGCGGTGGAGAAATGAAAACACTGAGGCATTAGCGGGGGGCTGTGGGACCTGTCAGAGCTGCGCTTGTTGTGCAGAACCATGAGGACAGTTGTTCCAACAGGTTAATTGTCTGTTCCCACCCCAAAACCGCCCTGTCCCGGGTTAGCTCGGTGCCGTGAAGACATCTTGTGACATCCAGCGTTCCAGACCGGTGACTTAGCCTTTCTCTTCCAACATCCCACCCCCACCTGCTCATCACACACCAAACACACACATAGACACACTCATGCTGACAGGGTCCACTCTGTCTGGCCCCCAGCTGTTTGGCCACAGATGGGTGGCTTCCTGTCAGAGTCTTTTCCAGATGTAAAGGGGTTTTTTTCTTTTCTTTCACCGCCTTTCTTCTACTCTCTTTCCCTCCCCTGAAGTGTTTTGAGTGTCTGTCCCAAATCATCAAAGCTCATATTTAGACTCCTATATGAAGCTTTCTTTCTGTCTTTTCGCCTCCTTGCTCTTCCTTTCACTCCATCCTGCAGTATTTTGTGTGCCACGTTCCAGATCACTACATCTTATATGTAAATTTCAACTGAAGAGGTTCAGTACACATGCACCAAATCAGGACAGAGCATCATATTACAGTGTATAATAGATATTAAACATTTGTAAATGTAGCGAGTGGATGGCACTAGTTTGTACTTCTGTGTTGTTGAATGAGAGACCACGCAATTGGTTTCTTCCCTCACAAAATGTTTAGATGTATGAAAAGATCAGTATTACAAGTAAAAGGTTAAAAAATCATAATTAAATATTTTATGTCTCAATTTTTCCATCCCTCCTTTTACTTCTCCCGTCTTCTCTGTCCATTCTCTTTTTATCTGTCGCCCCCTAAAGAATGATGATGCAGACAGGACCACACTGGCATATGGTTTAACAATAGACACACATGTTAAAATATTAACTTGCTTCACCTCATTAGGGCTCTCTAAGTCATAAAGACCTTCTGTGAGGTAGCACTATAAACCCTGGTCCTACCCGTTGCCCTCCCAGCCATGATGCTCGTCAGGCTAAAGTAGCAGCAGGATGTGCCCCCCTCCTGGAGCCTTCACAAAGGCCAGTATGGCATCGTTAATGGCGCGTGTTGGGTTAAAATTGACCTGCAGCTTAGCAGGAGATGCTTGATGAAATGGTGTCTATAGAGTCTACGCTGGGAGGGGGGGGGGCTTTACTGTGTGTATGTGTGTGTGTTCAAATGTGTATGCCTTAAGAAAAGAAAGCTTGGAGCAGGGGGGGAGGCACAGACAGGGGCTCTGAAGATATGCACACTCTGAACAATGATCCACAATTTATGCTAAGAGGCTTCCACACTCTTAAGAAGACACCAAAATAATTGGAGTTTAAAACAGAGTTTGCTTAGAGGGGTTAGAGAAGAGGAAGGTAAAAATGTACAATTTAGCTAAAACTATAAACAGAAGGCACACTAGATGCTCTTGCAGTGAATTCAGACTAGATGGCAACCAGATCTAAAGGAGGGATGGGATGGGAGCACATTTGGGAATTCAACAAAAGATTCAAATAATCACGTTGACAGTCTTGCTGTTGCCAGACTAAGCAGCCAGACTTGTGGGATCAGGAGATCAAGGAACAGTCATGGATGTCCCTGGCAGAAACCCCAGGAGCAACCTTTCCAATCGACTGGAGGCAAACACACACACGACGCTATATAACCAGCTGGCCATCAATAAGTTCTAAAGGCAGAAACTAGAGAGCTTTCCTTGATGGGATTGACTCGAGAGACGTGAAGGTGGTTCGGTTCAGAGCAAGCCCAGATGATCAGGAGCTGTATTGATGACCTTGAGAACTCGAAAGAGAAATGATAATATGGGTGCGAGTCGACTAATCTCCATGGGAATGTCATTAAGTAGTAATCATCGCTTACCTTTCTTTTCTGCCATCCTCCCCCCTTACTCCTGGTTTCTCCTCTTCTTCCTTGTCACCGATCCCTCTCTCGCTGAGGCTCCTCATCCTCTCCATGACCCAAATGTCAATCGATACTATTTCCTCCCCCCCTACCCTTCTGCCACCTTCACTATCTCCACCTTTCTCTAGTCATTTAATTGAACCTTGAGTCTTACAAGCAAGGGGAGAATGGTATCAAGACATGCCGCATCCATGTTTGGCTGGATTGTTTGTGGATCAAAATCAAGATTTTCCTTTCCTCAAACTGACTCAACAAAGAAGAGCACTGAGGTAAAACAGTCTTCAATTAGTCAGTAGGCAGAATACAGGTTGGTAAGTGGTGGGCAGGCGGCGGAGAGGCGGTGGAAGGTAGGAACAACCTGAAAAATCGGCAAAAGTCGGGCAACCAGATAGAGGAAACAATGAGCTGTGGCTAAGAGGCTACAACAGAGGGCAGGTAATGTACTCTGAGGCTAATGGAGTAAAGAAGAACAGGTGTGCAGTGACTTCACAGAGGTCATCAGTATTATAGTCCAAGTGCTCAGTTCAAAATTAATGTAGCCAAGTAAGTCCAACAGCTTGGACCCTATTTTATTGGTAGCCGACTTATGGACAAGTATCCTGGTATGCATTTTGCATTATCTAGCAGTGAGGGCAAAAGGGAAATGACCAAGTATGTGAGATTTAGGGGGCTCTATTTACAGAATATGGCAAAAAAATGAAATACAATATGCATAATTCATTAGTGTATAATTACTTAACAATGAAACTTATATCTACAGACATCACAGATTATCTTCCACATTGAACTGACGTGTTTCTACAGCAACCCAGAACAAACAGGCTGGATTTAAAAAGGCCCTGTCATCTTTTTCCACTTTCAAAACTACCATAGTTTCTCCTTCACCCTTCAAACAGCAAGGTGAGGGGAGGGGGTTGCAATCCACAGCTACATGGCTAAGTACTGCTAAATCCTACACAGTGATCCTTTAAGTGCCCCAAATAGTTCAGGGAGTTAAGTGTCAGGTCTTCAGGTTTTTGGTAAATAATTTCGGACTGGGTTGAGCTTCACGTGTGACCTTTAAGCAGCAAACAGAGCACATCAACAGCTTTTCATTTCAGATATTTAAAATGTTACATCCCTCAGGTTCTCACAGTTCAGTTTGCTTTGTGCCGACACATACGATTAAAGCGTCATGTAACACTTTGGTGTGCACGGTGTTTAAGTGAACGTGAGCTTAAGAAGATGGAGCTAAAATGTCGACTTCATTCAAACACAGGAAAGTTGCATGCAAGAAGTGTTAAACTAGTAAAAAAGAATGGTGGGAAACATACCTTTATTCTTAGAATAAAGTTAATGGGCTGACTGGGACATATGTTTGAATTCACATCACATAAACATTATGTTTTTGTCCTTCCCATGTACCCAGCCCTTGTAACCGCCTGGTGATAGCCGGCCTCAAAAAGTGAAATATATTCTGTAAATCCTCCCAGTGTGAACTCGCGTTGTGTCTCTAACACAACAGCTGTTCTTTGAAAAGAAACTTCTCTGTGTCTCTTCTCCACCCTCACTCCTCCTGTCTCCACCTCTTCCCTGTCACTGATCCCTGTCCTTTGTGAGGCTCCTTCCCCTCTCCATGAGCCATTGCGACGGGATTAACTCCCCAACTGTCAATCAGTGCTGTTTTCCTTTCTCCGTCACCCCTCCTCCACCACTTCCACCTCTCTCCAGCCTTTTAATTGAACACCCAGTCTTTGCGAGGAAAGGGGGAGGATAGTGTCCTCTTCTACTCCAACATTTGATGCCTCCTTCCCCTCTCTGCCTCTTCATCCCTCCTCCCTCTATACCCTCCTTCTGGAGGCTGTTTGCTTAGCTCTGCGTTGCTGAGTTTGGAAATGGAAGGATGGAGAACAAAGGGAAGTGGGAAAAAAGAAGGAAGGAAAGCAGCAAGGTGTAAAAGCTCAATAAACATCAAGACTCTCACTTTTGAGAGAAGGATGAGGGGTGACGATATGTCTCCTGCCTGTTTATTTTATTATTACATCGTAGTGTTGCCCGGCGACTTTGCTTCTTCCTTCTTTCTCTGTTGTCCTCCATAAACATCTCTTTTCTGGCCCGGCACTTGTTTTTAATTATTCACCGTGATGAACGAGGTTGTTCGGATTAATACGCCTATGGTTTGCTCACACATATTTCGTCATACATGGATGACAAGGTGCAAATCCGGCTGATGTGATAGCTGACAGTATACACACGGGGAACAGCGTCTGGGACTGCGAGAGAAGAAACCTTTATCTCTGCCTCTGTTGTCGTGGTATGAAACCAAATCTAAAACGCTCTGTGTTCAGTCAGGAAACTGAGCTGTATTTACATTCACGTAGCTTGAATGCGCTCTGACCCTTTCATGTTGTTTCTTTTCAAGGGGCCAAATATTTACTTTCTACTTTCCAAAAGTGATTTCATTTTTCATTTTCCCACTATTTGACACTTTATGTTTGTGCTGCCTGCTCTTTTTGTTTTTTTTCTTTCTCTCTATATGAGCAGCAGGCAGCGCTTTGTGATGTTTCGGCTCGAAACAAATACTGCGTTGAAACTAAACAGAGGTTTCAAAAGAGCTTTCAAACATTCCCAGAAATGCGCGTTAGAGCTACGCACACAGGCAATGCCTCGCACTCTCAGTATGAAATCTCACATCGATCACGGCAAGCACAAACAAAGAAAGGCTTCTTGCTAATAAAGGGCAGGTATAAAATGATGACTCACGTCACACTCACCGCTCGGCTGTTTTTTAGTTTCTTTTTTCACAGAAATGTTAGATCCATTCACCACCTGCTATGGTAAGCTACAGGAAATGAAACTCAACACTTCCTTCACATTAAAAGCCAATAAAGGGTGCAATGTGACAAGTATTGGCATACTGAAAATGAAAAGGCAGATTTTACTGTATACTGCATTTATTAAGACAGCAGGTATTACTACGTTTGAGTCGGTCTAACCTTCATCATCACAAACCTTCCACATAATCACAGACAGCTGCCTCAGTCATCCAAAATGAATCAGGCTGAAGTAGAAATAAATGCCTCTTTCATATCAGACAAAGGCTAGATAAAGTTAATTTTATGTTTCTGGATAACTTGATCTCAGACAACAGGGTAGGAAACACAAGGTTAACACCAGAGGTGACATGAAAGAGATACCAAAGTGGATTTACATCAAGGGCATGCGCTGCTGGTCCACCAGGATGCCCCGAATGCTAAACTCTGTTTTCAGACACAAACCTTTATCAGCTCCCTCATCTGACTTCCTGAGGGAATACATTTTTATCTCTTCCTCTGCTTTCTCTCCTTCCCAGACTCTCCTGAGTCAGCCGACACTTCCAGCTAATCACAACTGGCCACTATCCCATAATCGCAGTATCATATTCTGTTTCTCAGGAATCTGAGGTCAGCAACAACTGCACTGACAACGCTCAGGATCAGCTTTATCACAGCACATCTAACCTTTCCTTTGATTTTGGACCTTCTCCTACTTAGTCTAGTGTTACACCGGGCAAAAACATGCCTCCATTTCAGGCTCCCCTGCAGTGATGACAACCAGCAGCATTAGCACTAACTGGCTCTCAGATGGACAGAGGATTCAGGCTTGGATGAGCTAAAACACAGTCCGGTTAGTGCCCAGCATTTGAAGAATCCTGATAACAATCAATGGAGGATCAATAAAAATCAATGGAAGCTAATGGCAAAGAGCTCCTTTTTCCTCTTAAAGGTCAGTTTGCTTTGTGGGTCGCTATCAGACCATCAGCAGCATCACTGGACCATTAACCCCCGAAGGGTCTCCCAGGAGACGGCGAATCAGAAAACAGATGTGTGAGTTCATCACCTGGTGATTGTAAGTGTGTCGGTCCATGTGTTTGTGTTTGTGGGACGTTATACAGGGCAAATACGCAAACAGCACTGGATAAATAACGTGTGAATGATTAGAAGGTTAGTACAGAGAAGAAATACCTCATTTACCCAGCTTCAGGGTAAAGGAAACATATGAAAGTCCCAGAACTATAACTGAGAACGTGACATCTGTGTTCTCAGTGGTAGCTACCGTAAAGCCCTGCAAAGCGTAAAGCAACATTATGTAAGACTTATTTGTTGTGGTTTGTGTAATCCCCCTGTGATAAATATGGACAGCTGTACAACCTGTATTTGATATGATTATATTACTTATGATCAAAAAGTAGCGAGTCAACAACTTTGCTAACAGCCAGCCCAAGACATAGCAGCCAGATAATGTTACTTACTAGTCCAACAGCAACAGTCTGTCTGTCTTTCAGCCTTTTGTTTCACAAAGCTCTCGCCAACATCACTCTCTCCTTTTCTATTCTTTCCTCCATCAACATCCTCTTCAGTTCCTTCTCCTCTGACATGTCCATAGAGGCTGCTGAGCCCATTTACACTGCACACTTATCCAGCTCCAGTTCTAGCATGACACTAGCTCCCTGCCTGAAAACCTCTTCCTGTTGCTCCTTTGGTGCATTGAGCGTAGCATCAAGATCTGTTCATGGTGTAAAGAGTATTTAATGATTAGTGATAGCAAATCAGCAAACAGTCATGTGAAGCACGTTTGATCAGTGTAATGTTTTTTGAAGGCACAGACTAATGATGTCTTCCAGCTGACAGGCATCCAGACCAAAACATGCGTGTGTTGTTTTGGATAATGACAAACAACGTACAGGATTTAGGTGATTTAGTTTGTGAGGCTTTGTTTGTTTCCTATGGAAATATCATGTGCCATAAATTGTTTACGCATTCTGCAAGATGGTTTTGATAAAAGCATCTCCAACATGCTATCTGACTTCATCTGATTCACTGTCTTTGGAGTCAAAAATAAGGAGTTATTTTAGATAAAATATGAAAACAATGATGAGGAGATATTACCCTTTTTTTGTTCTCTTTAAGTTAACGTTTGTCTTAAACATCTTAGAAGGATCAGCCTGAAAACAGCTGAATTTTGTTGGCGTGACACATCCCGCAGTGGAAACAGAAAAATGTCGACCGCACACAAACTGCTGCTGCAGCGAAAAGTAAGGCAACTAATGTGTGAAAACAAAAAAACAAACAAAAAATCACTCCATGCTGATGGAGTGGTTGCGACAGAAAAAGAAAAACAACACCCAGCATCCTCTTCTGTGAGGCTTTCTGTTAAGTTTCCAGCAGTGGGAAGCATCTTGGATGGAGCAATCGAATTGAGGGTTTATTTGCCAGTGTGTTCAACGTGACACTACCGCTGACACTTTGAGCAAAATGCCCAAAATATCAGACAAAAAACAACAACAAAATAAATCTTTCTCTTCTTGTGCAGAAAAACACAAACTCCTCTTGTGACTTAAAAAAAAATGCTTTGTTCCTGCTGTCTCTCTTTCGTCTTTACTCACCGTGACAGAGTACCTCTCTAATTCAAAGACCAAACTCTGCCCCGTACCTCTCCAGGTCACCACCCAACCTAAAAGGCCAGATTAAAGGTTGACTCCATCGGTGAAATGATGATCTGACAGCCGCTGTGTTTGTGTTATTGCTCATTCTGAAGCGTGTGTACTCTGTGCTGTGTACCTTCCTTTTAGCACTTGGGTGGTTGTGTGTAGTCAAGGTGTGAAGGTGCTTAATCCTCCTCTTCACAGCCGGCAGAGTCGCTTTGTATTTCTCATCTCTGAGCAAACATCAGGGGAGGTCTGCAAATAAATAGGCCTCTGCACGTGCATGAAACACACACACACACACACACACACACACACACACACACACGCACACACACACACGCACAAATACATGCATAAATACAGCTGAATTCACATTACCTGCACAAACTGATAAATCTGCATCCAGGGACAGACATCCACATAAATGCACAAACTAACACGAAATTCATGCAAACAACTCGTGAACACATGGTTCGTGTTTCCTCATATTTCAAGCCCTCATTTGAGTTCAGAACATCCACCCATCTATTTTCTATTTACGCTTATTCTTATCAGGTTCGTGAGGGGCTGGAGCATATTCCACCTGGTATTTGGTGAGAGGCGGCATACATCCACTTCATCGCAGGGCTGGCGTATAGAGACAAACAACCATTCCCACTTACGATCAAACCTACGGACAATTTAGAGTCACCAATTAAACCACTGTGTTTAGACTGCGGGAGGAAGCCGGAGAACGAGGAGAGAACCCACGCAAACACAGGGAGGACATGTAAACTCGGACGGGGTACAAAACCAGGAACCTTCTTGCTGTGAGGCAACTGAGCTAACTACTGAATGTGCCACCCCCATTTTGTGAGATATTTTATAATGTTTAAGACCATTTTCATAAATAAAAACCCTTCAAAAATGCATCTAAATTCAAGAATGTTTTATTATTTTTGGGGGGATTCTTTTCAGTGGTTCTGCTGTGCTGCTTCAGTTAACCCTTCAATACATGACATGCCTAATCTGCATTGGCGTGATTCTCCTCTTGAATTATGTGATTGCCGAGATTTAAATTTTTTTTAAATTAGTTTGCAACCTCCCCAACATGAGAACCACGCAGGTCACCCAAACCTCCAGCTCTCCACTGTGCAAATATAAGCGAGCACAGATGATGGATGGATGGAAATAATGCACTCCTAGCTGACCTCATTTTAAAACAAACGCATGAGCGACGCAGGGCACAGTCACGGAGCAGACCACGCTATACGTGGACGCACACGCAGTATACACAAGTTCCTTTAAACACACAAACATGCACACAACTGTGTTGAAGCAAACTTCCATTGAGCGCTTTGAGCAGTATACACACACTGTTAACCTGAAATACATACTTCTCCAGACAGATTAGAGCCAGCTGCAGGGTACAGACGTGGATTTATGTGCACTCAAAACGCTGTGTTAAGTACAAAGGGTATAAATATGTCATTCATTTACAGTATGTGTGGAGTCACATGTGCCACAAAATGTGCACACAGAGAGAGAGCAGTTTTGTCACACATGTTACTCGGTCTGTTTTGGCAGATATTCATCACGCACACACGACAAATGTTTCCTTTATGTAAATTCTATTGAATTCATGCAAACACCCACATATAAATCTAGTCGATCACATCATAATCTGCTCTGTAAATGTAAAATATTTCAAAGAAACACGCTTAAACCAGCATTTTCATTGCCTCACACCCCTCCAATCAATCCTCCAAAGCAGCAGAACATGTTTATATTCCACTGTGGTGAATTTACACTTGGGGGTAGCTCTGTTTTAACTTTGTCATTATTTGGGCGAGCATGTTGTTACAGTGAAGCCATTTGTACAGGCCGGGTGGGGGTTGGTGGTGGTGGTAGGGAGGTTGGGGGCGGACAGATGCGAGGCTGATTGGATCCAGGCTCACCATACTGATTAGAGTGATAAAATGGGTCAATCTATGATGATGGCACACTTCAAACGTAATTCATGGAGTTTTAATAAAGAATCCCTGATGAGGAACGCGGTCACAGTATGTTGGGAATTATTCTGGTGAGCCAGGAAAGAAAAATGTGCAATTATTCCAGTATAATATGAACTCATTTAATGTGAATTAGCACAACACTTGGAGTAATATGCATGGTGAGGTCTTCCATTGGTTATCAGTGTGTTCTAATATAGACTAATATCAACATGTCAGTGTGCAGAAAAGTGGATTTTGTGTAAAAAATATTTTTTAAAGCAACATTGTGTTACCTTTCTCTCATAAACTAACAGAGTCTCTGTCATTCGTGTCTGTTCTCACACTATGTAACTTTGGTCTCCGAGTCAGGAGAAATTAATATTTTAAAAACGCTTTATGGCACTAAGCCATAACTGGAGCACAAGAGAAGTGGTAGTGTTTACACCACTAACAAAAAAGTACTGTGAGGAAGGTTTTAGGACCTAGGTGAGGGGGAGGTAATGGGGAACATTGACAGGAAGCTGAGGTGGTGTTGTGCTAGAACAGGAGCCGGGTGAGACAATCAGCAGACATAGCTATGCAAATGCTAAGAGACAGAAGATGACGTTGACAGAGGAAGCCAAGAAGAGAAAAGTAGAGAGTGACTGGATCGTTGGCGAGAGCTTTGTGAATGGAAAAACTTAAAGACTGAACAAAGTTGTCGCTAGTTTTTGATCATAAATAATGTCATCATAACAAATACATGTGTACAGCTGCCCATATTTACCACAGTGGGATTACACCGTGAAACGCTAAAAGAAATAAAGAAATCTTACATAATGTTGCTTTTCATTATTGATATTACTCTTAAGCTTTTTATATTCTGGTTTGTGTCTGGCATGCTCATTGAGAGTCTGTGCGTTACATCTGATGCATCCACCTATAGCTGGGACCACGTTAAAAAAGCAAGAGGGAGTGTGAGAGGAGAGACTGAGCTGGATTAGCTCTGCTGTAAACACAAACAAGGAGGTATCAGATGGATGAGAGGAGAAACAAAATACAAGATGATAAGAGTCGATTCAAAAGACAGACTTAATCCCCTTAGCTCATTGGCCGAAGGTTCCTGATTCCCATCAGGCTCAGCTTTATGTTGTTTTTAACAAGTGCATCTTAACATGTTAAAAGGGCAATAAGTAGTAGACCTAAAGCACAAGGTAACACAATGTGTTAACTGATCTGTGGTTGCATTGATGGCTCTGTTAAGGAGGATATTGCCAGATGTGAGCCATCAGTATTACATTACATTTTAGCTCAGGATGCTAAAAGCAGCACTGTGGGAATTGTGGGATTTTCCCTGCCCACATTACGCTACTTCTGACCTTAAAGAAGAAAGGCACTTTTCCTTTCTGAAGGCCGAGGTAAATAAACTGATGCTGGAATTCAACCTGCAGGGAAAGGAAAGAGAAAAGAGCAACTGAGCACACAAACAAGTCATTGGGTGTACACGGAGAGAAACGGACAGAAAAAAAAGAACAATGTGGCAAAGGTTCCCATCACGGAAGATTTGCAGGGGGAGGAAGAGGCCGGCCGGTCAGGTCAGGTCGCCACTGTTATCATAACAGTGCTAAAGCTGCGCTAATGTGGGAAACAAAACAGAGATGTGAATGGAAGCATGGAGGATACTAGGGTCTGAGCTCAGTACTCAGGTGCCACCTGGAAGAATGAGCAACAGCAAAATCAGCTGGAACAACACGGGACACAAAGATGAGAAAACAGGCAAAATGAAAACGTGTTTTGTAATCCACACTGAGCTTGCGAGAGTGACATCATGTCTTAGGAGGTGTAGCAACAAGGCTGAAACATTATTTTGTTTTTACTTATTTGTTCTGAAATTAATTAAAAGTTATCTTAAAGTTGTGAGACACTACACCTGAGGACATATTTATTTATTCTATTCTATTTTTTTTTTTTACCCTTTCATGCACAGAGGATAGAGGACATTGACAGTGATTGGGAGTGAGGGAGCGTGATGGTATCGTATAAAAAGTTATTTTCTAATTGTTTGATAGAGGTCACATTCATCCCAAATAAACATCGCCCAGCACAAAAATAAAAAATACTTGGTTTGGGTTAAAATAAGTCAAGAATGTAACGTAAAGAAAGTTATGGAAGTAACAAGAGTTAAGTCACATACATTGTGACACATTGAGTGTCACAGATTGAAGCTGTATATATATATATATATATATATATACTATAACTATACTATAATACTGTAAAGTGAAATCCACAGTGATTTGGTATCATAAGAGTGGTCGTAACTGAATCCACAGATGCTGAGATATCCTGAGATTTGTGAACCAAGCACCAAACATGCTGGTTCCTACACAAATAGTTTCTTTTGGTCCCTTGTAAAACGTAAAAAGTATTTCAACCTCGATGCCACCAGTTAAGTCAAAATGACCATAGTGACATCACTGTGATATCATGAGGGTTACTTTCCACAAAGCTCCTCCAAAACCACAGCAGATTTCACACAATTTTCTCAGGCCGAAGAGTAAACTGACCTTTGGTTGTAAAACGTGGACAATATGTGGTGACGTGTGAAGAATAGTTTAAATTATGGAGGCGGCAGCAGAGATTTTGATCCAAGGAGCATTTTGTTCTTTTCGCAGCTGGTTTTGTTTTAACACGGTTGAGGCTGAAAGACGATAAAAAAAACACAGTCCAAGGCTGTCTCTTTCTTGATTTGTGTTGACTTTTTATGACAAAATCCAGACCATAACAAAGGCGATTCAACAGCAAAAAGCGTGATCGGACAGGCTGCCGGAAAAGTACATCAATGCCTCCATGTTTGACAGTACGGTCGTACGGAAAAAAAGACATGAAGTAGATAAACCTATGCTGGCTGTTGGGCTGCAGTTTCACACAAGTCAGCCGTTTCTTAATTGTCAGCTGACGTGAGATGCAGTGAAAAACTATAAGACCAGTTGACAACAGGCGTTATTAGATGTTATTGAAAGGCTGCATTAAAGCAGCAGACGTTAATCCCAATAACTAATGCTACTACATGCACACAGGCGATCCTTCACTGCTGCATCAAGCCGTATCAATAACTGCATCTATTGCCTGATAATGGTTTTGTGGGGGAATAATTCATGATCTAAAGCCGAAGTTAAACTGATGCACAGCAGCAACACCCAAGAATTTATTGCAGTGCTCGGGGCTTAAGAGCGGCAGAAAAAGTGTTATTTGAACCACCTTGTTGTTTTTAGGTGAAACCATAAAATAAAGTATTGAATATCCATCAGTGTTCAGACTTTTCAGATGCCAAAACACTGCATGGTAGGTTATCATACAATAAAACAGAATGTTATAAGTATGTCACACTGACAACAATTATATGGTTAGGTAAAAAGTATGACAGCCTGTACACATTTAAAAAGTAGCCACCAGGAAGAAAATCTCCAAACCCAACAGCTACAGACAATGATTTATCCTCTGGGGGCAACAGGGAATGTTTCTGGCCTTCTCCATAAGATTGATAACGGGTGTTTCTGTGAATGTTCATCCAGGTCATCTTTCACTGATGAGAGTTAAATCTGGACTGAAGAAGCCTCTTGGATGACAGGTTAAATGTCTTCACAGATCTACAACCAAGTCCAGTTGCCCCAGTTTGAACTCTTCTCAAAGATAACGGATATCCGAGCTGAGAATTCCTCTGTGTCCGAGCAACTTCATAAGCGAGAATGATAACAGATTTCTGTTAATCTCGAGCATAGATCTGTGTATGAATGCAGAAAAAGAGAAGGTAAATCATCATCGGGCAATATTTTGTCCAGCCTCTTTTGTTCTTCACATTGGCTGTTTACTGGCATGTAAGCAAAGGGCATCAAACATGATTGGTCAGTACTTGGACTACAAATGGAAAGCAGAAATCTGAAAGAGTCAGAAAGTCTTGGTTCCTCGCCTACTGATTCGGTTTCTAGTTCTGGGAAAGTAAAAAACAAACAAACAGTAAAATCCCCCTGAAGTACCTTAACCACATTAAGGCTCTTCTATGTGATCTTCCTTTCGATAACTAATGAACTAACTAATGTAATAACTAACTGATGTAATAATTTTCCATCCTAAAACCTCTGGTTCATAGTGTTGTGCAGTTCATTGAAGAAGACAAAACTATCACCAGACATATTGTTTCAATACTACTAATTTGCTTTTTCCATTTAATGAGGTTGCATTTTGGCAACAGATACACTTTGGTGATGGAAGGTTTGGGACCATGATCCTTCTGTAACCTAAATGCAATCATAAAAATGTTTCCTTTTATTACGATTAATAAAATGCCTTGTCAGTGAAGATTTTACTACAGTTAGTATCAACACTGTGCAACCTGCCAGGTGTTAATTAACGTAATCGATGCGGTTGAGGTTGCTCGTTGGTTGTCGTATATAATCATAACTTGTAGGAGACAGGGTTGCAGATGCAAGAAGAACGAAGGGTGAGAAACATCTTTACTTACCTGCTCGAGTGGTGTTAGACAGACGTACCGAGTGGCGAGCAGCGTGCATGCCTTGTTGAAACTGGAATCAACAATCAGTCTCAGTGGTTTTGGTCTTATTCTGGTTTGGATTCTCATCGTGAGCTTCTGGTCACAGTTTTGGTTCGAGTGGATTGTTGTGACAAAAGCCGGAGGCCTGTGCCTATACAGCGGTTAGAATCATTATTTTCATTTCCACAGTTGTACTTTTTTCTTGCTGTGGTGGATAATCATTTTTCATTTACAACCAGACCATGAATTTATAGCGCAGATGCAAAGTTTTAGTCATGCAAGACTTCTTTATTATAGAGCCGCGCATGTCTCACTTGTCTCACTGATTTAAATTCTTTCTCTAACATGTCTTCTTCACTTCATCCGTGTCTGTCCTTCATAAGTGGGGCAGATTTAACAATACGTTATGCCTCGATGCATCTATACATTCTACTAAAGCTTTTTGCTGAAGGCTTAAAGGCAACAACTGTTGCACATAAACTTCCATGAACCTGCTTAGAAAGCAACAAAAAAGATGCTCGTCTTAACTGCAGAATTTCTTTCTCCAGAATTTTTACAGCCTTGTACAGCCTTAATCTTTATAGCTAATTTCTTCATGACAATTATATGGCTTAAAGTTATGCAGAAAGAGTGTGGTCTTTTTGATTGACAGGTGGGTGCACTTACCGGTGGCTTGTTTTATCTCCCCGGCTTCATTCAGCCCGCCTTAGCTCCATCCACACTCCAACTATTAGCTGTTTTTTTGGGAGAGTTTTTGGATGCTGGACTAGAGTGACCACAGCCACCGCACTGAGCTTCACAACATCTCTTCTGAAACTTGTGTGACATCACGGATACAACGTCCATGTTTTATACAGTCTATGGTATCAAAGTAATCCAGTGATAGTTTTAAAATGGGGGCTCCACTTGTAAAGGCATGATGGACTGTGTCAGACTTTGACTTCGGATTAAAGGAACTGACCATGAACCACAACGTCCCACAGACCACGTCCGGCCGCGGACCTCTTGTTTTGCATGTTTTTCCCCACCCCTCTCTCCTCTCATTTCCTGTCATCTCTACTGCAACAACTGATTAAAGACCTAGAAAATAAAAAGGCTGTTCACTCTGTAACAAAGAACACTTTATGTAAAAACTGTACGTGTGCGTGCGTGCGTGTGTCAGCTTCATGTCCTTTAGTCATCTGTAAGCCACACCACAACCACATCATCACTGCATGAGTGGACAAAATTGTAAAAAGTGTGTTTGTTGAGTGTGTGTGTGTGGTTGCCAGAGACCACAGTGGTCTTATTATCCCGGTCATGTGGACCAGCGTGTATACACGTGGTTGCAGACGGAGAAATCTTTCTTATTGATCGACCTCCCTGAGCGTGACTTGTGGAAATACATTTATTGATTCAGAGAAGTATCTTCATACTTCTGATATCTCTCTTTTTCTATGACACACACCCTCCCTGGCTCGGCTTCTACTCTCTACCTTTTAATTCCCTCTCTGTTTCAATCTGTCGAGCCATAACAGGAAAAAGTCATGATTAACCTTGAGGAAGGTTGAGATGGAGTGAGGTGGAGTGTGAAGTGTAAATGCAGGCAGACTGAGCATTGGTTTCTCTCCTGGTTGGGAACGAGAACAAAGGTTCTTTTGAGTATTTTGAATTTCAGGGAGGCATAAAAAGAGTGTAAGAGATAAATAACATGAAGGAGTTTTAACACGATCAGGCAGATGTTTGAGTGCAAGTGAAATCAAAGGAAAGAGGAAAATGCAAGGTTTCAGTCAGCTGAATATTTTGTCCAAATTAAATTTCAAGTTTCATACTCAAAACTAAATGTGTCAGGAAACTGTCTGTGATAGAACTCAAGTTCCTAAAAACTTCTTGAGATTAATGCGTTCCTTTTTGAGGATACTGTCTTTGTACTTTAAAAGGTGACTTTAGTATTTTTCCTATTTTTGTGACTAATGAGAATAACATTTTTTTTTAATTAGCAAAAGTGGCTGCAACATAATCTTGAAGAGCAATGTCAACGGTGTAGGTTCATTAAAAGTGCTTGTTTTTGCCACTGACAGGCTCAGATTGTTATTATAAGTGTCATAACATAAAGGATCCTCCAGAAAGAAAGACCTCTTTGTTCAACAGGAAACAGCCAGGAGTTCAAAGACACCAGACTTCATTGAGAAAAACAGTAATTATACCGTGTAAGACTGTAACACTTCCTTTAACCCTCTAGACCCCAAAGTGCCTGGAGCACCCACTCTGTATTTCACTTTAGCACCTGTCATTTTGAAATAATTCCAAGTGAATCAAATTTAAGTTGTCCTTAGTATTCAGAAGCAGAAATATACATCATTATGTCGATATCTATGATTTTGTTTTTCATAAGTTTCCACTTTAAATCTAAAAATTGTGTCCCCGTGTTTACATTCTTAAAGAAGATGGAAAAAAACCTGAAGACATTGTTAGTTCAAGTGTTAGCTGATACTGAATCATATAACCACCATCAGTAAACAGAGGGACAGTTCACCGAAGAGTCAGCAGGGAGGACTGACTGTTCAACTTCAGCTTCAACTGATTGTTGTGGTGACTTTTCCACATCCACACTGGTTGATGTTTATCTCATGGAGCTGTATTGTTGTTTGTTCTCATGAAGGAAATGTCTATTCAGTTTTAGTGCTACGTTTTTTTTATCAAATAAAGAGGAAGTTGGAAGCGAAAGTGTTTTTTTTACAACTTGTCATCGCCAGTTTCTTCTTCTTTTTTGGGGGGATAGAGCTGTTCCGATAATCACTGTCTCTGGTTTGGTCAAAATAAACCTTTAACTCATTGAGTTAGATGGTAATATATACAGAGAGGAACAAGAAGGAGGTCCAACATCAGCGTGTAGTGCCAAAATATTTAACTTGGTAAACTCTGATCTCTCTAATTTGATTTTTTTTGTTAACGTAATCCGGTGGCTTTGATATAACTGCTGTTTATAGTTAAACAAATACTTTAATATAAAACTCCATCTCTTATAATGTTGTCAGACACTTCTAGCAATCTGAGCCTGTCAGAGGCACAAAAAAAAAACGAGCATGTAAATTGTTAGTGAGCAGTAGTAAGGATTTGTCGTCCCATAGACACAGAAACACGGAAAAACAGAGTCCAGGTTGAAAATAAAAAACTATACAAGTTAACCTTTAACAGCTCTTTCTGCAGATTAATTATGATACTCAAAGTATTTACTAATAATCCTTCACGACACCTGTCTGCTGAGTGTCGTGTGAACTGCAGTGCTGCTTCTCACTGAGAGCGAGCGGTGTGCACTGAGACAATAAGGGCAGAGCAAAGAGGGCTGAATATTGGCAAGAGTGTCAGTTGGCTGGTGTTTCTGTGCATGACCAGGCATGAGAGAACGAGCTCAGAGTGCGACTGAGAGGATTATTGGCCAGGGTGAACCTCCAAAGTCAGGATCAAAGGTCATGCAGCAGTTACAGGACAGGCAGAGTTTGTATGCATGGCAGCGACGGTGAAATGGTCAGTGTGCAAGAGCCGAGAAAGCGGTTCATGCAACGTGCTGTCCAACCGCGGTGGAAATTAAAAGTGTTTAGAGTTGTTCCAAACGGCTGCACGGGAAGGGTGGTTGTTGGCTAGAGGAGATGTGGTGTTGTTTAAATATCGGTCTCTCCTGGACTCTTTACTGATTTGATTTGATTTGTTCTGAAGGCCACTGCAGAAGTTGAATTTTTTTGTTTAGTTTAGGTTGAATTAAATGATGGATTTGAAAAGTGTCTATGTCATTTCAAAATGTCCATAGTGGAAGAAATCAAATACAAATTTGAAATGCTTTAGCATGTGAGTTTTTCCTTCTTTTTACTTCCTTACATTTGATTTAATAACTTTATTTAGTGATTACTTTTTACATATAAGACATGTAAGAGATAATAAAATATGATATAATATATATATATATATAATATGAAGAATTCAACTACCTAACAAGGTTAATGAATTAATTGATTGACAGAAAAGAAATTGTCAATTATTGTTTATTCATGTTTCATCAGATCTGCTGCTTTTCCTTTGAATGATTGAAATCATTTGAATGTATTTATAATAATGTTTATGCTGGTTGGACAAAACAAATTGATTTTTTTTTCACATACCAAACCATCAATGGATTCATGGAGAAAATAATTTTTAGTTAAAGTTGTAATTCTGTGCAATAGTGAGTTATTTTTCGCTAGTTTTAGTTTGCAGATGGCAAATTGTTGTTGTCCAGCTGATGCACATTAGCTTCTGTTCTGAGTATTGTTACTCTTGTCCACTATGAGTAATCACTGTATATTGGTACTGCCTGATATGAGCTGAACTTCTATTCACCCAGCAGCTGCCCAGTTGGCTGTTGATTGTCCTCACATCACATCATTACTCCTCATGCTTGACTGTACTGGGTCATTTGGACACTTTGCAGGCTCAACACTAGAACAAATATGGTGTGTCATATGTGTATGAATATGTATAATAAGCCTCATCAGGGTCAAAACTAACATTTGGCTTCATGTTTTCTAATTGTTGCACTTGCCCTCAGCTCAGGGATGTCACATTCAGTTACTTCGTTCTGAGGTCGAAATCTACCCCATGGAAATTAGGGTGATGTCACTGTAACACACATGCCACTGGATGCCGTTATATATATACAGTATGCCGTGGCTTGTTTCAGTAAGCAGGCCTCATCCTCTGCATCATCCATCCTCCACGTGTTTGCCCATTTTTGGATTAGCTGGGAGCTGGCAGAGGCAGGACGTCCAAGCTGGAAACGACCAGAGGCCCCACACTGAGCTGCACAACAGCTTTTCAGAAACCTGTGAGTGACGACATCCAGGTTTTTTACGATCTGTGGTTTTGACCCGTGATGACACCTGAACTTACCAACTTGTACGCAAACACTTTTTGGCAAATGAATCCAAGTGATTTAAGATTGGTATGAGGTAACGAAAAAAAGTTTTTCATTGAATCGCCTGTTTTCATTTGCTGTTATCAAGTAACAGCCAACATTATTGAACGTTTACTAATTGGTATAATAAACAAAATAATTGTGAATCAATTCATTCTTTGTGCATTACAAAAGGGCCCCCTAATCGTGGGCCAGATTAGGTTGTTAATTCGTTGGTCATTTCAGTCTAAAAACTACTTTATATGTCAACATTTGCAGTCTCATTTTATTTTTATATCTTCCTGAATTCTGCCGCAATGACACGATGGAGACCAGTTCAGTTTATTCAATTTATCGCTCTCAGACCTTTAAAAGACCTTTTCTGTGCCAGTTTATATGAGACATGGTTGTTTTTGCCATAAAATAATATGAAACCTGAATAAGATATAGTCCCATAATTGTAAATATAAATGAGCAGTTGTCTCAGTAGTAAAGCAGCGAAGCCCTAAACCACAACATCATTAAAAGTTAGAGCTTAACCACAGACATATTTTCCCATCAACCACTTCTGAGCGCAGTCTCATCATTTGCCTCAGTGCAGCTGGTCAGTGTGGTGCTCTTTCATGTTTCATACTCAAAACTACTCTCTTTATGTCTTCATGCTCACCTTTCACTAAGACATGTATATTTATGAGACTGTTTTTATATTGGGTTATTTCACACGGCAGAGGCACTCAGGAAAAGTCATTGTACCCCGTAGCGTACTGAAGCAGTGAGTGTGACTTTTTGCTGACATGGCTACAATATCAAAAGTACAACAATATTGGACTAGACTTTTGATTTCTCAAGTTGGTTCTGAAGGGGTGCGTTACTGGTTTTGGTTGTCGTTCAATAAAGTTCTTTCAATAAAGAAATATTTTCCAGTTCTAGTATAAGTGATGCTAGCGACATCACGCAAACCTCTATCATCACCAGCGCCATATTCTCGTGCGCCCCTGGATGCGCCGTGCGCCCCAATCAGTCTGTCCGCCGCCCCCCTCTGTCTTGTCAACCCCCCGCTCCCAAGGGCGCCCGCTCCGCTAACTTAATGCGCCCTGGGCGGCAGCCCACATTGCCCATAGCTAAGACCAGCCCTGATCATCGCACCTGGCTCTAAACAAAGCCTGTAGCTTCTGGAGCATGAGGTCCAGCATGCTAACCTCATCGATTATGCTTTTTATCGTTCCTTAAAGAATGTTGACTAATTCATAACCATTGTGGTTCAGACACAAACACATAGCCTGAAGACCAGCTGCCTTGCAAGGTTACCTGTTTGGTGCGAACTCTGGAGTGGAATCAACAACCCGACCAACTGTAGTTTGTTCGTGCAAACACAATCTAGACAACCGTTATGCTTTGAAATGGTAGTAGCCATTATTATCCAGGTCATCAAAAACAACAGCTTGATCAAACTATGATGCTGTAGGTACTCCTCTAGCATCATTTCTAGATGCGTACATCTACCACAATCTTTTGATATGCCGTCGAAATCCGGTGACGAAGTACAAAGAACAAGAAAATCTGCATATGAAGGAAGTTGAGGGGGGTTGGGTCAAATACAAGACTTTCATCTAGGTAACACAAGTTAGGACTACTTACATACGCTTTGTTCCATGCTTATTTCAAGCCAAACAATGATATTTTCCCAAACCTAACTACATATTTTTTGTGTCAAACCTAATGAAACTAAACTCCTAAAATAAAAGGCTGATCAGATGTTCCATATGCACTGAAGGGGAAACTACAGCTGCCTAGTTTGGTTTTGATGAGTGAGAACATGTTGTTGGGTTCATGTAGCTCTGACGACAACAGGTTTTTCACCTCACCTTTGAGTGTGGCATTGTTGAACTAAGACTGAGTTGCAGATAGAAGTTGCTCTACATTCACGCAACACCCAAGAATTTGCTGGGTAAAAAAAGCGGACTGTCATCTGTCAACAGGTGTATCCAAAGACTTTCGGGGCCTTGAATTCAGCTAATCAAACTCAAGACATTTGAAGACTCTTTCAGGACGTGCAGACAACCTGGCATTCACAAGATGTCTACAAAGTGTATGTGATGGAGGCAATTATATGTTTTCCCCTCATGACTGTGCCATACATCAGACAAAACGGTTACTTCCCCTCCATCTTATAGCCGTGACCATCCTTCCTGTGATGCTCTTCCAGAAGTCTGATGGATACACATGACGTTATAATCATGTCATCCAAATCGAATCACCATTTTTTTTTTTTTTTTTTTTTTAATGAGGCTGCGTGACATCGTGAAACACTTAACCGCAGCACTCTACAAGAAAATCCACTTCGCCTATCATCAGCTATCTGGACATCAGATTTGTCTCTCTAATCAACATTCAAGGGCCTAATGGACATTCCTTGGTTTCTGCAAGACTATCAAATGAGAGAAGGGGGAGGTTTTAATCTCTCCAATTACTCTGTATCTCCTGGTAATACAATCAGCCCGTGCAGGCACGATGGCAAGCCTTCAATGAGTGCAAATCAAAAACAAATGCCTGGGAATCGTGTATTGTCTGCTCTTCATGCGATCTCAGCTCTTTGCTGAAAACGCTGGGGGAGACAGAGAGAGAGGGAGGACGAGAGAGGAAGCTGAAGAGTAGGAAAGAGAGAGATAAATTACAAAAAAAAAATCTCTCAGCAAGTCAGATGAGGGAGCCGATAAAAAGTTTTTTTGGAACGGAATTCCACACCACCATGAAATAGGATTTTCTGCCCCGAATCAAGAAAACGCTGGAGCTCCGATCACCATTTTTTCCCCCTCTTGCTTTCTTTTTTCCCTTTAATCTAATTTGAAGGTTTTAATGGGAGTAAGGAAACGATTTGGGATTGCTGGATCTCGCTCATCTCCCATTGCCCGAACACTCGTAGATGTAACTGCGATCCTGCATTTATGAAAAGTGCTTTCTTAGCTGGCCTCTTAATGCTGGTGAAACAGTGGTTTTGGATGTGAAGCTGTGAGGTGGGCCTCTCCTGGCACTGCTCTCAGGCCAAACCCTTTGCTCTTTACACCCCGTCTACTGACTCACCTCACGCCGGAGCCAGAACCACAAAGACGATTAGAAGCAAAGAGTGCAAAGAGAATATGAACAAGGGTGTAGAAAGATGGAAAGGAGATGAAAATGGTATGAGAGAAAGGAAAAACAGACAGCTGATCAGATTGTAGTTTGAATGGCTGGCTGCTGCTCTCTGTGACTCTCCAAGTCCCACTTTTCTTTCCTGGAAATCAGATCCTCTCTGTATCACCCCCTAAATGCTGCAGCTCGCCTCTGGATTCAGCTGGATCCAGTCTGCAAGGCCAGCAAATAAATCTAGCCATCACCCCTCCTTTCTCACTTCCTCCCTTCTCTGACCTTCCATCGCTCCATCTTTACTCTGCAGTCTCTGTAACCTTCTCCCTGGCTCCACTTCAAACTCAGGAATGGCAACATAAACCACGATTATGGGCTGCTGGAGCCCGCCACAACGACCGGGAGAGAATGGGGAATGAGGAGAGAGAAAGTAGGTGGAGGAAGTTGGGAATGAAGAGAGAGCGAGAGAAAAACTGGCTACTAATGTACAAAAAGGCCAAACTTCACAATTATAGGGGTCTATAGCCCGTCTAGCAGCTCCGTGAGGCATGACGCATGCTAACCTCATGACCTCATTGATGATGCTATCATGCTCACAATGGCAATGCTAACATGCTAATGCAAATCAATATCTGATCAATATCTTAGTTCAGCCATTTTTCACCTTTTCGCAAACAGGCTGAGCGATGCGTCGTCCGGCTTCTCTTTTTGCATCCTTTTGCACGCTTGCTCCCTTTTTTTTAAGGATATCCTCGAAAAGGATGAGGTTTGGAAGGAAATCGTGCAGCTGGTGGGAGTCACATGTAAGTAAACTGGCTGACCAAAGGTTGTCACTGCGACATTGTTTCTAATATATCTGGACATGAAAACATGAAGTTTTGCAGGTGACTCGTCAACGTGAATGTCTGGATGGAATTTAATGGCAATAGATGCAATAGCTGTTGAGAAAAAACTTCTTTGCTAACCTCATGATGGAGGACGTAAAGCTATTAGAGGACACACGTTGCCATCCCTAGAGCCAAAACAACAACAACAAATATAGAAGTCTGAATGCAGTTACCTATCATCCACTTAACAGCCAAATTACCATAGGAAAGAAGTGGGTGCTACTAAATGTGCTTTTCTGGTCAAACTATAGTTGAAAGCACTTCGGGATCCTGTTTTTCTTTTTAATATTCAGGGTTACATTACTCACCTCCCTGCATGTACATTAGCTCATTACCCTTAGGAATTACATTCATTTTGGATGCTATTGCGGAGCACAATTTACATTACATTCAGTGGTAATGCAGGACGTGGTGTGTCCTTTGTAGCAAAGTTTTGTAGCTCTTTTTTCTAAACTTATGTAAATCATTTTAGAAAAGTTGTTACCGAATGTGTTTGCAGGATTGTCGGGGCGGTACAGTTGAGATACCCTACGCCACTACAAACAAGATGCTGCCCGCCACCCCAGTCAGGCTATATGCAGTTTGATTTTTGAGTTATCATGAGGAGTAAAATAGTTAGTGAATGAACCTAAATATGGATATATAAGGATTATATAACGTAAAAAGGGGAGACAGACCTTTTCATTTAATAAAAGAGTAATCCAGGTGAATTAATTAATCTGCACTGAAGGACTTTGGCAAATAGAAACTAATTAAAAAATCTAATGAAGGATAAAAAGGTCAAGGCAGACATAAAGAGTGAACAAAAAAGAACAGGATGAGTTAGACCTTAGCGACAGGATCAAAACACGAGAATAAAGAATAAAGAGTGACGGGTAATGAGAGGGAGACTAATTGAAAACACAAAGAACGCTAACAGAATGAGCCCTAAGGTTGAGAAAAGGGAGGTGTAAAGAAAATTGAAAAAGCAAAGGTAAAAGATATGGAGGTTGGTTGTACACGTGGAAAGGATAATTCACTGGTAACCGTGGCGACGGTGGCAGAGCTCCAGGTGATGCTAATTACTCCAATCCATCTTCTTTAGCACCGCCACTAAAGCACGTTAGCGAAGGCCTTGGAGCAAATCACACAGAGTACAGGTAGATAAATAAATAAATTCTTGATTTAGAGGATAAATCTTCTTTTCCTCCTGGGCAGCGAGGAGGCAACATCGAGAGCACAGCACCGGTCCAGCTTTACAGCTCTGCGTTTGTCATCCCACCCGCTGAGCAGGGCATTAAACGGACCTTTAGCTGGAGGCTGTGCAAGACATCCCTGGGTAAAAAGCCAGGGTCAGACAGCAGTATAGAATAATTTGATGTATGTATACATATCTGTTCACACGGGCTTGCACCTTGTTCATCCAGCTGTAAACATCTGCAGTGTAAATGCAGGGATTAATACAAATTAATGCATAATTTAAAGCTAAAGAAAGCAATATTTTTTATGTAAAACAGCCTGAATGACTAAGTAGGCACCAAACTGAGATTTAGCCCATTTTCCAAGATAAAAATCTACCACACTGATCCAGAAACTTTCTCCAAAACACTCAATGTGTCCTTGGAGAGCTGGACTCAAACACAGATTTGTTTTCTTTTTCTTATCACTTTGGCTGCCTCTGATATAAACAACGATTTATTATCTTTAATTTCCTGTAATGGGTCTAAACACTGGTTTAAAATACTTTGACTCAAATGTCTGTGTTTGGAGTCATCCTGCTTGGTAAATGCCTGTCTGTCAAACTTCAGACTGCCGGCTTGTAACACAAGTCATTCTCTAATAACAGTTTGTTAAATTCATGGGAACTTTACTGGAAAGAAACTACGTAATTAGGTATTAATTATAGGGGAAATAAAAATGTTCTTAAAGGGACTGCTGCGGTTCATCACTTTCCTGTCCTTGACGTCAGTAAAAATCCTCTGAGGAACATGCACATGATTTTGTAGCATTCCATCTAGCAGACGTTGAGATATTTCATATGATGAGTAAAAACTTTGACTGTCAGGGGATCAACAAAGTCTTGGATGTCTAAAAAGTGTCTTCTCAGTCTGGTCAGCAGTTGTTGATATATTTTAGTCTGAACCAAGGTGGCGGAACAACAGACAGACAAACTATCTGCTAGCATAACGAAAAACACATGTGAAGAGTAAGAAATTGACACTTCGGGCCCTGTTCCTACTTGGCGTCCCCTGGGTGACTTATAATCAGATCTCACTTTCTCGCTCTATATGCAAATAGATTAGTACATTATCTCAGTTTGCAAAGATGAATGTTTTGTTGTTTTTAACAGACAAATGGACGCAATGTTTGTTGGTTCTAGTTTGATGGTGAGATAGGTTGAAATAGACATTCTGTTCATAAGCTGTTGCTTATCTTGTGGGTAAGAAAGTCCATATACTTCTTTTAGAACATTGGTTATCATCTGACAACATTTTAGCCTCTGCGGGCAATGGGCAATGTTTCGGGGCCTCCGGCGCAGGCTGCAGTCTGATTAGCAACTTAAAATGTTAGAATGATGGGAAAGACACATTTCTGCTAATCTCTACCAATAGATATCTGCATATGAATGAAGACAATCTTAAAAAAAAAAAAAGTCTGATGGTTTCGTGTTTTGGTGCACAAACATGTATAAAAATAAGGAAGATAAAAATCAAGTCCTAGCTGATGAATAAAGATGTGTACAATATAGTTCTGAAATGAAGAGTTCCTTTTGTGCAGGAATGTGCAAATTATGCACCAGGTAATATTCTAAAGTTCATAATATGCAGAAAGTGTGCATGATATTTACAAAAAAAAAAAGTGGCAATCCAAAAGTGGTTATCAAAAGGACGCTCCTCCAAATGTGGTCTGAGCAGTTGGATCTCAGGGGGTCTTTGGTTGAATTCACACCTGTACTCAGAGCTGTACACTTGTGATTGGATCACCCGGGACACCTTTTAATTCCAGGTGTTAAGAGAGCCTCACTCAGTCCTGCTGCTTTCCAATCCAGTTTGTAATTTGGGAGTAATTTATACCTGACAGGTGAGATGAATGCAATCACCTAACTGGTTTAATGAAACATTAGGCAGTTACTCTGGAACCAATTAAGGACAAAAGCCTCCACCAGTTTCGTTGCTCGGTGAGATTAAACATGAGACTGACCAAAGAAAAAAGACTTATGGGTTCTAGAAACCAATAAAAATACACTGAAATCACATGTGTGTTGTGCGAATTGGACATTTTTGAAAATACTTTGCTCTTACTAAGAAACAGCAGTATGATGATCCCCAAACACTTGCTGCATTTTCAGCCCCGCAGCCAAAACACTAGGTCCATCCCATCAGGTGTTATACATTATATTAATGGGTGCGCTCCACCAACACATTAACTCTCATTACTGCTCCAGTGAACCGCCTGGCATTTACTATGACAAATTCCCCTCAGCACGGCCCCACCAAAACCTGAAATAAAGATCTCAGAGCTCCACACATACATCAACAGCCCCTGAGCAACCTGCAGATATTGCAGGAGTCAAACACATTATAACAATTTTTTGGAGAGCCAAACCTACATTTTTCAAATGTCACTAATTTGCAAATGGGAGAATGTGATTGCTAAAAAGTCTCAGTGCCATTACCTGAATCTGTGAATGGTATTTTCTAGCCAGCAATTAAGTTATTAGACTGGATGTCCAATTTTTCAAACGGTTAATAGCCTAAATCACATTTAGAATGATCGCTCAACCTTTAATGGAAAAGCTCTGTTGTGTAATGTTAAGTTGTTTTATATTGCCAGAATGTGCAGTGAGAATTAAAGTTTGATTAATGTTACCGAGCAATAAAGAGGAGGTGGACCTGGAAAAGAAAGATTTTTTTTTTTTGTTATGCTTCCTTTTGTGTATCAAGTCCCACTTCAGACAGTCTATGGACAAACTGAATTGTCTTCCCACTGAAAAGCTCCAGAATCTACTTCATGCTGATTGATGTCTCTCAAGTATGTGCGGGAGGAAAAGCTCAATTAATGTGTGTGTGTGTGTGTGTGTGTGTGTGTGTGTGTGTGTGTGTGTGTGTGTGTGTGTGTGTGTGTGAAGGGGGGGTGCGTGTAATTGAGTTAAAGTCTCCCTAGGCCAGAACTGAATAAAGAGCAGATTAGAGGCCAAGTGCTGAGTGTGTGAGAGCGTCTGAGTTAGTGTATCCCTCTGCACCTTACTATATGCGGGTCTGAATTTCTCCCCTGTGTGTCAGCCTAATGGTATTGAAAGATGATATTCTGTGTGGTTTGAATTTAAAGGCCTGTTTTATTTTTTTATTTCAACTTAAAAGTACCCATGGAGACGTGGTACGTGTCTAAGTGAAAACAACACGTGGATATTCAAGATGTGTGAAGATCCAGAGGGGATTTTTAATCACTGCAATAACAAAGAGTAGAATACAAACCGGGACATGTTCCAGATTAACTGTACAAGGCACTGCCTAATATCAGTGTTGTCTTATTAAAAGTCCACTGTGTCAGATTTAGTGGGCTTTATTTACATAGCATGACAGAAAGGGAAAAAAATGTTTTCATGAGTGTATATGACTTTAAAATAAGAGTCAGGCTTTTATATCTGAAGGTGCTGCAGGTCCACCATATTTCTACAAAACAAACAAACTAAACACTGGCTATAGATATAGTTAGCACTTTTCAGTCGCCGCACATTCTCCTCTCTTCGAAACAGAGGGTAAGGCGAGGAGATTGCAATCAGCAACTACACAACTGGATGCAACTAAGGCCTGATTCAGAATAAATCCAGCGTTGCGGCCCTCAAGTACATTTTTAGAGTAAACATTCTTAGTTACATTCCAGCACGACTTAACTCTCTTTTAAAGGCCCGCGTCTGTGCGTGCAGCCGTGGCTGCGTCTTTGACTCAATACCTACTTTGAAGTATGACCCAGCCGTCCTATTCAAGTCTTAAGTGCACACCAGGTGCCTTGGATGACAAAAAAAACATGTTCTCAAAGGACACTGCAGCTCACAAAAGCTTTACATTCACATCGCAAATCTCCCAGCAACCACGTCTGCTGCGACCACTGAGGTCAAGAGGAGAATTCAGTGGACAAATAACGAGTCTAACGATTAGGCTAAAGAAGAGAAACACGAGATATGTTGCTGTTTGTAACACAACTTAAAAAGGTTTGTACATATGCACGGTTTGAACTCCTCTCAGACTTTATTTTCCAGTTATTACCAGCACATTTTGAGTGTACAAAGCAGATGTAAATCCACCATGACATCACCTATTGGTTTGTGGACAACTTTTTGAAACCTCGAGTTTGGCATTAAGGACATCGCCATCTTGTTTTTTTTGGAGCCAGAGCCAAGAGCTGGTGGGTGACGTACTGTGAGTTTAGGAGGAGAAGGAAAGAATGATGTCTTTCCTGGTCACAAATGTTTCAGACAAACAGCCAAACTAAAATCTGCTTGTGAAATGATCGATGCAGAAACATATGGATTATGGAGTATGGATTCAGATTTGATCAGCACTACTTAGCTTGACAGCTTGATCTGTGTTGAGCAGGACGGACTTACTGATAATGACTTGTCAGTCACAAGGTAGCCACGCCTTAAGGCATACCATGCTCTATCATCTATTTTACTCAAATGGGACCATACCTTACAAAGTGAACATCAGGATGTATGAAAGAATATTTGAAACTATAGTTTGAGATCATAAGCTCGGAAGGAAGCTGTTTACTGAGGTCATAAATCAACTGAGAAAAGGCTCATTCCCTCATAAGCTTACATATAATGTGACTTTTCTGTTGCAGCCAAGTGTGATGCCCCCTTCTGGAAATTAGAAAGAATCCAAATTTAAGACACTTGCGTTTCGCTACACTTTTCAGACCTGGAAGCTCTGTCCACTACTTATACCTAACCCTATATACTACAATACCCATGAGCCTTAGCTACTAGCCGTGTTTCCTAGATATTCAGTTAATAAGTTTAAAGGGAAACGTAATGGCGGCCAAATGATGTTTTCTCTAAATATGATGAGGAAAGCATTATTCAGCTTTGTTCTGGTTATGTTTAGGCACTGGCAGCACATCTTTCATGCTTTTGTTGCCGAAACCCAACCACAGACAGCGTCTGAACCTGGGATTTCGTTGTCACAATCCTGCACTTAGTACGCCCATGGTCCACCCCAACTGCCGCCATGAAATCCTAATGTGTTACATAAATGTAGTGTTTCATTCACTCCAAGAAACTTTACATAATCCAGACAGCGATTTCCTTGTCACCACAACATAATTACGAAAACAATTTAGTAAATTTAGTAAATATGTCATTTCTAGGAGACAGAGTTACAACAACCTGTTGAGTTTGAGAGAAAATAAGTAGTGTATAAAAAGAACTCGTATAATCTTCACTTGCAGCACACATGAGTTTTAAGCTCAGTGACTGGATGTTTCTTACTGACATGATCCTTGGGAGTAACTTATAATTAAGTCTTGTACTTTTGGAGGTGCTCCAACCGCCAGTCACCTCACGTCTTTGCAGAAAATGAATTTTATTTCCAGAACGATGGAAGCCTGAAATAAATCTTGTATTTTTTTTTACCCCTTTGGTTGCACACAAGCTAAGGACTGGCGGTTTGGTTGCATCACCTGAAAGCACAAAAAAGTAATTTGGTGAGTAATGTGACTCTTTATAGTGAGTCACAATTCTGGATGTCTTTTGTTGAAAGGTCATGGGCGCTTACACAACCTCTCTGAGTATGAGCCATGTACTTGCTAAGTATTACTCTTGTCTGCCATTGTCCATCAAGTGACAAATCAAGTGACAGGTCGGTCATAAATAAGTCATTCATAAATTAAGTTCAAGTGGAGTTATTAATCCTTGTTGAGAAATACGCCCCGTGCATTTAAAGGATAGTTTGGGTGTGCAGTTGTATGAGGTACTTATTTATAGTTGGTGTATTACAAGTAGGCGGCAGTGGACTGGCATAAAAATGTAACAATGTACTGCTGTGGAGGGTGGGGGCAGCAAGAAAACATATTTTAGCCTCATAAAAAAGGACAAACATAAACATGCACGACGGTTCATATCGCTCTCTCAAAAGCCACCAGACTCCTTTGAGAAAAATAGTAATTAACCTTGTGGCACGCAGGACTTGTTGGTGTACTGCTGCCTCGATCTAATGCAACAACTAATGCCAGTTGGTGTTAAAATACCAAAGTCATGCAATAAGACAAATTAACTAACTTATTGAAGCAGCAGTGGCCCAGCAACTCTTGTGATTTTTGAAGTCTGAACCCATATTTTAAATATAGCTTACACCCAGACTGATATTTTTATTTTATTTTGTTACTGCCCCTGCTGACCAATGTATGTAACATGCTGACTATGGATAAGCCCCACTCACAATCACCGTTTGAGCCATCCTAGCTAAGGAGCTGTGGGAAAGTAACACTACAGCACCCAGGAAAAAGATCATTTCTTAGATCAGTTCCTGATTGGTCAAATGTATTGGCATGTCTTTGTGCGAGCACCTGTAGGAAACCCTCAGCCATAAGGAACATGCAGCTTCACACAGAAAGGTGTCCTGAGCTGCACCTTCTTGAAAACACAGATGTTGAAAACATTTTTTTATAAAGCCTCCTCCGACTTCCTGTCCTGACGTACCGTCTACAATGCTGAAAATATGGATGTCGCACAAGTACAAATAAGGCGTCAGGCATGGCTGCTTTGCAGTAATGATGTCATTGTCCCACCCTGTATTTTGGCAGTATGCGTGCTGCTGAATTCACCAGTTAAAATCTGCTACTCTCATTCACTTTGTTCACTGTGTTCCTGGGTACACTCATACTTTTTCTTCCCCTCTTTGTCTCTGCTGTGTGGCACCACATCCACATCACCTGGCATGTGCCGCTGAACACGACCGTAAAAGTGTCTAACGGTGAATTGATAGAGAGCCTGTGCTTGATTGTGTGTGGGTGATCATGACTCGGGTGCGTCACCGGCATGTGTCACTGAAAGAGCACATTTGAGCTGCTGCCTCGGGGGCCATTGTCCCCTCCAGATGTTTCCCTGAGCCACCCAAAGAGCAGCAGAGGAGAAAGAGGCCAAAAGCACTATACGCCGTAAAGCCAGGCTGTAAATTTGCTGCATGCCACGGCCTCTATTTGCACCTGAATGGGGCCAGGCGGTTAGGCTCGAGTGGGGTAGTGGGGAGGGGTGGGCTCATGCACACACATTCAATGCAGTACAAGCACAGAGTGAGGAAAAGTGTGTGCAACCTCCCCCTCACTTGTTGACAAGTCTGTGCGAGAGAAGCTGCTTTTAAATGGTAATGAAAAACAATTGTCAACCTATAATTCTCCAACGAGATGGGGGGCGTATGAGGAGAACCATTATGTTCATGTAATGACAGATTTGGTCAGCTGCTCTCTGAAGGGTCCTAAAAAGTGTCCTTAATGCAATTGTTGGTGAAATGGGATTTGAAGCAGAGAAGCAGAAACAAATGCTGGATGGGATAAACTGTTTGAATCAGTTAAACGCTGATCGGAGCCACTTTTCGGTCATGATTAAAACTTAGTCATGGTTTTGTTTGTTTGTTTTAAAGGGCCAGATGTTCCTGTAGTGGTATCTAGCCACGAGGATAATTAGCAGTTTATCTGCCGAGGGTCTGAGATGTTTGATATTTGTTGGAAGTTAAAGGTTTATTTGGCTCATTGCACTGAAAAACCAACACATAGCTCATATTTCCAGGAAAACATCCTATCTACCCCGGGTAATTCCGACCTCACTAAAAACCAGAGAAGTAGTCCCGAAGTGTCTTTTTTAGCACTTAACCCTAATCAACTCCATGCAACGTTTGATAACACAATGTGGGTGGATGTACATTATGTTACAATACAATAATACAATAGATAAAAGACTGTATGAATGTTAACTTAAATGTCTTGAACCAGAGTGATCCGTGAGGGTGCCTCACCTCTGATGGTGCACACACAGCAGTGGAGCTTTGAAAGTGAAGCCGGTCGTTTTCTTTTAATCACACTCTGGTTTTCATTCACTCCCTTTTCTCTGCCCCATATTCGCTCTCTCCACCTCTTTGTTTTTGCCTCACACACATACACACACATGTGCACATACGCGTGTTTACTTTGCTGGAGTCGCATACTCTTAACGCCACATTAACTCCATTTTGTCACTCATCACCGAGTGGTGTTAACGCCGTGACCCTTCAGCATGCAGACTGACGTATCATTACCGATACGCAGCCAGAGCCTGGGACTGCGCACAACATGACTCCCAGCTACAGCCCATTAGAAAGTCATGTAACGACCTCCACGTAATGACCAAAATCACTCCCTTACGGTGAGACGCAGGCAGTTAATGGGACTGATTCACATACACAAAGACCAGAAGCCATCGCTCTATGTAGATTTGCATCAGTTCACACAGGAACACGGGAATGCTGTGTGAACAAGGCACAGTAAATAATCAAGGCAATAAACTGGGCTTATGTTCATGTCATAATGCATGGTTGTATGTGTTCAGCTTAAAGCTTGACTACTGCATGAGTCAAGTTTTTAAGCTGCCTATATATTAAACTAAAAACACAACATTACGTCCAACTCCTCTCAGATTTAATTGACATGTTGGATGGTTGCATTGGCAGCGCTCGACATAATAAGATGAAGAAAAAGGGTAAAATAAAAATAAATTCTAAGTAAAAAGGGGAATGATATAAATGAAATATAACCAAATTAAATAAAATTAGTATTCAATAAATTAACTAAGTTATGCGTAATGTTTATGTATTGAGGTATTAGTGTATTAGATTATATTGGGTTATAATATTATATTAATATTAGAATTAGAATCGTATGAATAACTATTGATGTAATATATAAATAAAATATACTACAATATATAAATATATCAAAACTGAGGATTGTGTGTCAGAGTAAGTCTCAGGACAAAGTTCAGAAGAATAATTTAATTTAATAGAATTCTGATGATAAAGTAAAATCAAATCAAAGATTGACCGTAAATAAATGTTTGTGTTATCAGACAAGTCAAGGCAATCTTGTGTGATAATCATGTCAGAAATGCTTTACATTGATACACCACCATCTATGAGATTTTGATTTAATTAGCTTGATTAGCTGATGTGAGGAATTTATTATTTGTTTGCCTTTTAAGGTGTTTTCATATTATTAGGAAGGATAAGGGAATCATATTTGTGTCCAGTGAAATGATTTTTGAAATTGTAGAGATGAAACAGACTATGGCTAAACAAAGTATTTTGGAGCAGAATGAAATCCTATCAAGTCACTGGGTCGCAAAAAAAAACAAAAAAAAAACACATTGCCAATGGGATTAGCCATCATAGCTAACGTAATGGGGATCTACATCCATTGACACTGTCCTCCTAAAACTTTTCAAAGAAAAACTACATAACAAGTTTTACATAATTTATTTTCAAACTCTTGGCTTTGCATTGAACTGAAAGTAAAATAAATAAATTAGCCCCCTGAAAAAGCCACTGGAGCTAATTTTACTTCCAGAACAACGTGTTCGCAACAATTAGTCTATTTATCTGAGCACATGTGAAGCTGTGGGTCACTGTTGATTTAGAGTAAGCATGCTACAAAATGAATAGCAACCAAGAAAATTTTGTAGATCATTATTGATCTACAAAATTCAAGAAATGCTTATTTTTGCTAAAAAGTTCTGACTTGGATAAATTGGAGGTTTCAGGTTTCCCTACAACTAGAATGTTAACAGCATTCATGAGTCGAAAACGGCATTAATCACTGTGGTCATCTGGAATTCATCATGCTTTATTTTTTATTCATCCGTGGTCCATTACAGTATGCACATACATATAACGCGGCTAGTGCGTCAAACTGGCAGTTTTAATGTGGAAATGAAATGGAAAAGTTACCACGGAGAAAAAAAACGCTTTACGATTGAGGAGAAAAGGAGGTTTGACATCTTAGTTCGTCAGACCTCGGGGGACAGATGAAGTCATTTACCATATCTGCAAACAGGTGAAATCAGTGCTCAAAGAATTTAGCGTTCAACACCATTATGAGACCAATCATATCCCGTGACAAGTTCATGGGTTTTTCCTGTGCAGCCCCTCAATCATCCGGCAACTACCTAAATTGGTGGTCAGTCATCAAACCTCTGAGAACCCCTGAGCTAAAAGAAACTAAAACGTTGAACTCACTAAAAGAAAAAAAAAGCTCTCTAAGAGGAGTTGATGTAAAAGGGATGATTTTTAATGAAGAGGTTTAACATTTACTGGGACAGAGAGACTGTTTGACCCCCTTTCAGAAACTGACGAGACAGAAAACAAGTAATTTTTCTTAAATGTTAACATCTGGACAGGCTGAGCTCGAACATAATGGATGAGGGTTTTTAAGGCCTTTGAGGGGCTAAAGACAGAACTGACCCTTGAGATGCTCTCTGGAGTCCGGAGCTGGCTAAGCCGGGTTTTATTATGGATAGCACACACACACACGCAAGAATAGTGAAAGTGGATCTACACACACACACACTCATCAGTGAGGCAGAGGTTTGTGCACAGTAACATACGCAGACATGTTTGCTAATTAATGTTTGCATATAAAGTTACACTGCATGTTGCTGCTGGCAACCACCACGACCACGATGATTGCAGCATTTTCAATAACACACTATTCGAATCTTGCCAGGAGACTGTTAGATGTGTAAACATCACGAAGGTCCAAAACAAGCATCTTTTTGTAATGTTGGTCTGCGCGGCCTTCGAAAGACTAGCCGTCGGTCAAAGAGTAACCAATACGGAGTGTTTTTCTTGCCTAATTGAAAAACAGACAGAGTGTCTTTCCCAGCAAACAGAGAAAAAAAAGGTCGCCACATTTAGCTGTTTATCTCTGACGTGTCACTAAATTTGACTTAGCACCTTTGGCCCTCAAATGGGAATTCGCGTTAGCATAGTGGGGGTTGCCCTGAAGCGCCTCATGAACAACTCGCAACATGTTTTCTATTTCAAGTCCTGCACATAATGTAACTCATTTATCAGTGATGGTAAAAACAGACAAGCTCACTGAAGTCCTCCTTAAGTGTAACAAAATCTCCCCCAAACATAAATCAGCTGCTCTCGGGTCAACAACGCGAAGCTGAAACTGCTAGTTAAGTTTCCTAATTCAAATCACTCAGCACTTTGAGAGGGACGGGGGGGTTGGTGTATTGGTGATTCGTGAGTACCTTTTGCAGAGGCAGCAATATCCCTTCATAATTTAAAATCAACAGGCTCGGGGCTCTGCAGGCCAGACGTGGATTACATGGTAAAACAAATGCTTCAGCCCCTGTCCATGGCTATCAAAACAGCCATTAGCATTTCCGCGGCTGGTAATCGCTGGCGTTGAGAAAACAGGAGGGAAGCCGTCTCAGCTGGCTTCCCACACATCGCTTACAAAGTGGGCTTATAAGCACGCCTGCCACTCATGTCGGGATGATGTGCGTGCGAGCAGCTCCAGAAAAAAATCCAGAAAAAAAAGGCACATGGAGGCATTTAGTTGGAGACATTCACACGCGCTGTGTCACCGGATTCCATGCCCCCGGGCTAATGGTAGACACGGCGGGTTCCCAGGGGCAGATCGTGTTGGGCAGTTTGAAACCAGTAAGAAAACAATTAAGTCATCAGCATTAGCTCTGTGGAGGAGGAAAGGGAAATTGCCAGCAATAATTTAGAGGGGGAAATGGGATTACAAGCAGAACAATAGGACCTCCTAAGATATCACATTAGTAAGTCTTCCACAGAGTCTGCATGGGGACAAATGCCTCCGATCTTTGAATGATAAGTGGCCGTGATGCCACTCTGAGTTTAAACTTTAGAGGTCGCTGCAGGGTGTTAATGTGTGGAGTTACCTTTCACTGAGAGAGGGGCAGGAAATGTCTGCATTTTTTTCCCCCAGTTCATTTTATCAGCATTCAAACAATTTGCTGTTGTACATCCTCATGTAAGTCAGATAAACATCTGAGCATCTGCAGATTTAGGGCAGTTAGATTATTAAGAGGCTGTGGTTTCAGTTATGGAAATGGAGGGAGGACAGTCCCATGACAATAATGTTCTAAATATTTTCTCTCTATGACTAAAAATTGCAACACGCTCCCTTCACTATATTAAAATGATATACCAATATTGAGTTGGTACAACTTGTTTTGCCACTGATGACTAAAAATCTAAAAAATAATGTTCAACCACAATGATCCACATCGATTGTGTTTCTCAGAACTAAAACCACTAAAACCACAACCTGATTGTTGCATGTGACTATACCTTTATAATCCATGGCACACGTGAAAGTCATCGTCTTGATGTAAACACGTGACCTTTATAACTTCATTATGTATAGAATTAGCCACACTTACCTTCACTGTTTCATAGATATATATCACTCGTCATACACATCTATCTGCAACTCACCACGAAGCAACTTAAAATATGAGCAACTTGTGGTCCTTACTGTTAACCCTCTTTACATCTGTTTATTGACATTTTTGTACTTCTACTCCTGCACAACAATTTGTTGTTATTATTAAAACAAACATGCAAACATACAGTCCCTTAATCACGCCATCAATCTCGCCTTGTGCACTGTGAACGCGTCAAAATAAATCCAACGTTCGTTATAATTCACTTCTTTTGTTAGGTTAATATATGTGCTTAGGTCTCTTCCTGAGGACGTTTTAAGTTGTTCTGAGAAAGGTCAACAGTAAAATATACAATAGCGACTTGTTGATTGGCACTTGAGTTGAGCATTCAGCGCTTGAAAAGCGGGTGTTAAAACACACACGAGTACACGCTGCCACTCACTCTACGAGTACACAAGTTCAGGTTGGTCTGCTCCTGCCCATCACTTACTCTTTGAACTGCTAATTGTTAATTACTTCAACATTTCTCAAACGGCTGAAAGGCTCACAGACCATCTGTGATTGATTGTGCCGGGGTGCTGTGTGTCCTTTGATGTTGATTTATTTCCTGATATCCACAAAGCAAAGTCAAGGAAAGGCTAAGCCCCGTATCTGCAGATCACTTGTTGTATATTCAAGTGAAGGCCATTTCCATATCAAAATAGTTGTTCAACAACTCTGCCATGGATCAAATGAGCAGCATCAGGGTTTGTTTCCTCTGCAATCGGGGGAAAAGTATTAGTGATCTCGTATTTCTGGCATGCGTGATGTTTGTTAACTGTGGGAATGCTGACGGTACAGACAGAGCAACTATGTCACTGCCTGTTTTAGGAACGTCTGCCTTTTGGTGATTTGATAAATTGTGATTTTAAATTAAGTGAATTTATTTGAATGTAACTTTTGAGCTTTTGAGTTGACTGTTGCCAGATGTAGCTGCTGTTAGCTAAAGTTAGCTCAGTTTGTTAGCCGGGCTGCCCACACTACGAACTCAGAGC